>JAJHSJ010000018.1:45177607-45267503 GCA_021015155.1 Magnolia officinalis | reverse complement strand
CGGATGATCTCAGTGGGTCATCGTCATGGTCTAAACGATCAATCTTAACCGTTCATAACGTAGAAGGGCGCGATCTGGTCAAACCCATGTTGACCTTGTGCACTCATGCACGCACACGTGCTGGTTTCAACAGTCATGAATGGACAGCCCTGCACTGATTGCAGCGTGATTACTAACTTCGGCTGCATCAATGACATTCCAAAACCGGCCATATCTAGCTGAATTTTTATTACAAAGATGATGGATGACATGGATTTCTCAAAACATCAGGAAATATGGGCCCCACAGCGAAACCGCAACCTGCTTTATGTAGGGAGCACGTGTCCGAGAGCTCTGCTGCGCAGAGCGTCTATAACCAAAATCTTGGCCCTAATCAGGACTATCCAAACTTCACGGATGAAGAATTCGAACCTTTCTATGGAGGCAGAATTGATCAACCGAAGGGACTGTGAATTTACACCCTACTCTAATCACTGCTGCCCGAGAAAACAGGGTTGGTTGCAATTGCAAAACCTGCTTAAGTTCGGTTTGCGCACACTGTAGTTGCATAAGAGTTGTTCACCGACTCCAACACTCTCTTTAGCCACTGATTGGAACATCCTATAAGAGAGAGAGAGAGAGAGAGAGAGAGAGAGAGAGAGAGAGAGAGAGAGAGAGAACGTGAGATACAATCATCTTTGGATTCAAGTGATCTTTGGACAGCCGTGGAGGCTAGGACGTGGAGCGGGCTAGCAACGAGTTCTCCTTCTTCCTTTTTTGGTTTTTCTTTTTTTTTTTTTTTTTTAGTTTATTTTATGCTTTTAATTAAGAGATTTTAGCTTGTCTATGATAGACTAAACCTCTTAGCTAGGGCTAAGAGGTGAAGCTTGTAGCATGATTGGGGTGTTAGCTTTGCTTTGATTTATGTTATTGAACTCTTATAGATTCTAGTTTGATTATAAAGGTATGCTTTTGGTTTTTAATGGTTTGTTGTGACTTAAATTACAATGGATCTGCAATAGCCTTGAGTATGTTCTTTTCATTATGAGATTGTGAACTTAGGAGGCCCTGTTGTTCACCATTGTCTCCTGGGCATGGTTGGGTGACGGAACCCTTCTTAACTTTCACAATTCTCTTATGATTGGCTGTGAGATTGGTAAATTGTTGTTGTTTGCCATAGTCTCTTGGGCATGGTTAGGTGACAGAATCACTTCCAAATCTTCACCAATCTTATGTATTGATGATTAGATTCATGAGATATTCACAGATCTGATAAATCTCTTCTTACCAACTTGATAGGATAGGACTCTGATTCCAGTTGTGTCCTTGAATCATTGCTAGGTAACTTCCCAATTGCTACAAGTGGATCCTTGGCTCCCTAGTTCCCTACCTTTTGAATTCTCTAAATTTTAGATAAATATTTCACCATTATTCCTTAAATTTATTCGATTTAGATTTCGGCTTAGTCTAGTTCTAGTTCTACTTAGTTTCAGTCCCTTGGGATTCGATCTCGGTCTCACCGAGTTTATTACTACATCATAACCCTATACTTGGGGAGTGAACAGGAGTCATTCTCAATGATGATAAAGTATGATTATGTTGTTGATGTATTAAATTGTCAATAACAGGGTCCATCAATGCTATTGACAGACCATTCGATGCCACCAAGTAGATGTCGATGCCATCAACAGGTGCTCAATGCCATCGGAAAAATCTGAAATTTTCATGTTGGTTGTTAGAATGTTTTAGTATTGCTACATGATATCATTGAAGTAAGTTCAATGTCACGAACAGATCCTCGATGGGTTGTCGATGCCATCGAAGGTCTGACTGTGATAGTATAGATATTGGATGTAATTGGAATTATGGAAAGGGAGAGGTGTTCTAGGGCTTTCTAAATCATTCCTAAGGTTTTGAGGGCATAGCTAGGGCTTGTGAAGTAGATTTGAGGCTTGTTCGAATTAGTAAGACTCCATCTGTTATAACTTCTACTTTCATAGTGCATTACTCGTCACTTTGTGCCATGTTTTTCTCCCATGAGGGTTTTTCCATGTAAAATTCAGATTGTCCTTGTTTGGACTTGGTTGTGCGATTGCGTGTGCCTTGCTTGATTCATTTTTGCATGTTTCTACAGTTTTCAACAAATGGTATCAGAGCTAATGTTGGGAAGCAGATCGAATTTGAAAGGAAGGTATCGATGACATCTAACTCGAAGTTTGATGTAGAAAAATACTCCGGTAAAAATAATTTTGAACTGTGGAAGGTTGAGATGAACGGTATCCTAGTTCGACAATGATTGGATGAAGCTCTCCTTGAAAAGCGACCGGAATCTATGATAGAATAATAATGGAACAAGATGGATAAGAAAGGTAAAACTTCTATCCAATTGTACTTAATGGATAAAGTCTTCTATAATGTCATGAGAGAAAAAACTGCAGTAAGTACATGGGTAAAATTAAGGAATATCTATGAGAAAAAAAAATCTCTTAAGAATCGTTTGTACTTGAAGCTAAAGTTGTTCAATCTTCATGGGTAAAATTAAGTAAGTACATGGGTAAAATTAAGGAATATCTATGAGAAAAAAAAATCTCTTGAGAATCGTTTGTACTTGAAGCTACAGTTGTTCAATCTTCATACAATGCCTTAAGATGTGTTGTAGGACATTCGCTGCCATCATACCTTTTGAACTTGGGTACCTCGAAGTTCTGAGGTACCTGTGCATTTGGAAAGGGACATAAGTCCCTGAACATTGTTGATGGGAGATCGACCCCTGGTTGTTTATGAATATGATTTTGCATGGTTTGGATTACTCCCACAACTCCTCTATTTGTGTGTGGCTCATTTGAGGGACGAACGTCTCTCGCTGCAAGGCCTGTTTTGCTTCTTCGTCATAGTGGTTGATTTCTTTGATCCTATGGCTCCCGCTAGGGGGAGCTTGTTAAAATGTAATTGAATTCTCATGTGCGGGGAATTAAAACTGAAAAAGCACTCCTAGTCGAGGGAGGCTATGATACTGGGAAGTGACCCCCTTGTTTGGTATTTGCCACATTTCGCTGATCAAATTGGGTCGGACACTGACCCTCATTGTGGGCATTCGCCAGTGCTCCTCCACAATTTCCGGTTGGGGAAGGTGTTGCTTAAAATTGATTTGAAATCTCTATTGCGGGATTGGCTTGAAATTGAATTGAAAAGTGATTGGAAGTTCTGGTTGTGAGATTGGTTTGAAATTATGTTGGAAATTGATGGGACGCCTCGGCAGTGAAGTTGTCCTGAAATCGACTGGAGACCCTATTTGTAGGATTGGTTTGAAACTTATTCGTAATCCTGGTTGTAGGATGTGCTAGAAATTGATTAGAGGCCTCGACTGCAAGGCTGTTCTGAAATTGACTGGGAATACATGTTGAGGGATTGTTATAAGACTAACTTCCGACTATGGGAGAGTATTAAAAGAAGTGCCCCATGGTTGAGGGTTACGTTGGCTAGTGTCAGTGGTCCTGTGTGGAGTCTGACAGTTGTGCTTGATTTGAACTGGAGGCTGGAAAAAGCCTGCGAACTGATTATTATTGTTGAATTGGACCAACTTGGTTATTTGTTGCGACAACTTGTGCTTGCATGAATTGTCAAAACATGACTTACATTATTTTACCTTGTGTCAATTCTTGGATGCAGGCCATTGGCAGAGCTTCTACCTGCTGTCACTGAGCATGCTGTACTTTTGCTAGATCGAGAACGTAAAAAGGTTAAATATCTTCCTCATGGTGATCCATTGCTTCTTGAGATCTCATGCCAATTATACTGAAATAAGGGAGACTTTTTCGAGGGCACCTGACTCATGGAGGCACAATTTTTTGGTTCCATTTAATATGAATGTAGATATATATGTAGATGTAGATGTGCGAGAACAAGTATTCTTCGGGAATTCGTAAGATCTTGCTTTTCAAGTTGGGTCGTGACTAATGTCGATAGTTTGTCTCCAACAGAGTCGCTATTCTTTGGATGCTATGAGGAAGGCACAACTTTCTAAGGGTATAAAGATCTACTATCTTCCTTTCCACTGGTTGCCTCACTCGAGGGCTTTTGTGATGGGGTGAAAATATGATATTTGACCAGAGTCGCCACTAACCAATTCTTATGATTCTACATTCGGTTAGAGCCCATAAAAACCCTTAAGATTGAGGAACCGAATATCCTTAACCTTAAGATGACTCGTGAGTTTACGTTCTAGATTCTGAGTAAGGGACCACGGTTATAGAGAGGGAAGGTGTTAGGCACCCACTCTGCCTATACGGATGTACGGTCCATACTTCACAAGATCTGACTAATTTCTGAAGAATACATGTAGTTCTCATGTATTATAAATATAATGCGATGTAGAAAAGGTAATGAGGTGTTGTAGTAGGGGCGTTTATCAATCCGAATTTTTGATGGGTAGGTTTCGACTATATCGGCAGCTGTAGAGCATATGTTCGAAATGATCAAGTGTAAGGTACTAAGGATGCATGATGTTGTATGAATGCTTATGATAAAATGATAGCTAACCAGCTAAGATTTCTGGTAGACTTGTTGCGATTATATCGACAGGTCTCAGAATATATGCCCGTCAGCTAGATACGATGGAAAACGATGGAATGCAATGTATATGCTAAAGCAACGGTTAACAAGGTAAGGTTTCTAATGGCCAAGATTTGATTATATCAGCAAGCCACAAAGGAAACGCTTGCCAGTCAGATGCGTGAAAATGATGCATTTTAATGTTGATGTATACGAGGAGCAGGGAGGTTGAGAAGGAAATGAATGTTGCATGATGTTAATACGCCGGTTTGATGAAACTGATAGAGGTTTGAATGGTAGGATAAATGGTATTGTCGTAAGGCCAGATTGAGTGACTCAGATTTGAAGTCAAGTGGCTCAAGAGGCGTGGACTCTGACTAGGCTAGGCTAGACTACAGTTGGGCTCTTTCTCACTCTCCTTAGATGGCTATGTGGCTAAGGCTAAGGCTAAGTGATATCTTGGGTTTTCTAGGATGTGGTGTGTGCTTGAAATGAGAAGTGGAGGGGGTTAATTGTGTCCTCTCAACTCGATTTTCTTATAATTCCTGGTGATCATGGGGGCAAAAGGTGGTTGAACGGTTGGGATTAGAGATTGCCACATGGCATCATCTCATAGGTTGGATGAGTTGGTAAAATGGTAATTTTTAGTAAGGAGATGGGTATCAAAGTAAATGCACATCAATTGCATACTTAAGGTTTGAAAAAGGAGGAATCCGCATGCTTGAGGGGTGCTGCCTGAAAGAAGGGAGTGCTATGTGACCAGCGGCAACCTGGCTGCCGCCAATCTCCACTTGGACTCCCTGCTTTGGTAGGCACCATCCTCCAAGCGTGTGGAGGATCTACTGTGAGGGTTGATGCTTCAGAGTTTTGAACATCTCTCCGATTGGGCTTGGGTTCGGGCTTGACTAGGTGAGTTGACTACGTTATGGGCTTGGATAGGCTGACTGGGTGAGTTGACTCATCGAGTTGACTCAAGGTTTTAGGGTTTTGGGTTCCTAGAGTTTATGTTAGGTTGACCGGGTTGACTGGGTTGGATGGGCTGAGTTTAGGGTTTATAACTGAGTTTCCTAAATTTTAATCTTCTAGGGATAGAGTTTAGTATTAGACGAGTAAAAAATATGATAGATCCAATTATAAGGAGGGCTAATCCATACAAATTAATGTACATCATTCAAAATATACTAATTCAAATATAACCCATTTGATTGTTTGATTGACCGGGTGCTTTCTTCGTGTTATCATCATAGTACAGGGCCTTTGTTTATCCAATTGGATGTTATACCAGTACCACGTGTGCCCACAAGGCTCGAGTTTCATTTAAATTTTAAAAAATAAAAATAAATGAAGGCATTTTGGTAACTTCAACCTGTAAAAAACACTTATAATTTCCATTCATGGAGACATTATTTGCTAAAATAGATATTCGAATTTTGCCAAAAAAACCCCAAATATTATCCGTCTCTTTTTCCTCCTCAATTGAAAAATAAAAATAAAAGGAAATAAAATGCTACCCCTTCTTGTCCTTCTCCTTTTCTTTGGTTTCTTCAAAGAAAATCCAGTGGAAAAAAAGGTCGAGACTTTGACCCAAAGAAGGAACGAATGTGAAGAGGTTGTCTTGTCTTTTAGATCTCTCTCCCCATTTTGTATGTATAACAAACTCCCCTCGCCCATTTTGACTCGGTCAGTATCCATCGAGTCACACATTAGGTCGGAAAACCAAGCCCGAGTCTGGTGCATCCCTGGTTGTCACTACACCAAAAACGCTATTATGGAATGGCGGAAACTTTGGTTCAGAAACGGCTTTAAGTCGTTTCTGATTGGAAACAATTCTCCACTGTACTCAATTCATTGTTGCTTACTTTGTTATTTCTACTGTTTTATTGGTGTGTCCCAATTGAGTATTGGATCTTATTAGTTTTTATTATGTTGTTTTATTATTTTATTTTAAAACAGATGGACGAAATGGATTCAGTTAGGTACCTCTCACTGGACCCCACAAGGCCCAAGAGGTACACTGCTCTATATGTATCACAGACTACTGATTCATTTAGCCTATTTTCTTATGCCAGAAGCCCTTAAAGCTTCATTTCGCAAACTGCGTCTCCGTCTCCCTCTCTCAATCTCCCTCTCCCGATCTCAACCCTCTCTATTGATCTCCATCTCACTCTCCCTCTCTCTCGATCTCCCTTTCCCTTGATTTCCCTCTCCCTCTTCCGATCTCGACCCTCTCTCTCTCTCTCAATCTCGCTCTCCCTCGATCTCCATCTCACTCTCCAAAGGAAATGCTAGGCCGACATAGTGCCGGATCGGGAGATTCGTCGGGTTCCGGTGTGTGGCCGCGCTCATCCTCAGTGTCACCATCTTGCTGTCGGCGATCTTCTGGCTGCCGCCGTTCTTGAGAGCCGACCGGGGGCGTCTGAGCCTGGAAGAAGGTGAGTATTGATGGTGTTACGGCCAGATGTTTTTCATTTTGCTGACCTTTCTCTGGCCCATATCAATTACCTAAAATTGTTGTGGTTCTCGGAATCTGCACTAATCACAGCAGAATGATTGACTGCCTGTTTCAGCAAAAACACCCATTCGGCTTGCAATTTGGGTTAGTACTAGTAGGGTTTTTAGGGTTGTAGGTAATTTGTGGGATATTTTCATGGGCGTTGGTTTGACATTTTGATGATGATAGTTATCTGACAGTTTCTTCTGGTGGGTCGGAGAATACTTAATAATTATAATTTGTGGGATATTTTTTTAATTACTGTTTTACATTGTACGAGGGATGATGATTCGTAGGAGCTAGAGAAAAGCAATGTATTGTTGATGGGTCCAACTAGCTTAGGTATGGCCTTTGCTTTATAAAAGCAATGTATTGTTGATGGGTCCAACATTTCATGCACGCTCAGTATGTAATTTTGTTGAATTCTTTCGTATTTACTCATTAATATCTTTCTTCCTTCAATTCATCAATTCTTCACCCTCAACTTCTCCTTGAAAGAGTTTGCACTGAATTATAATAATTCATTTGATGTCTGGCTGTGTCGGTTCTCAAAGAAAGGATTTCTTGGTAGGAAGCAACTAAGGAAGATCTTTGTAGGGAGCTTCATGAATACCGCAAAAAATGTCCTCCGCTTGAGCAGTTTGGAGTAGATACCTAGGTATGAGTAGGTTCTTATTCTTTTCTTGTTTAGCTTCTCTTTGTTACTTCCAAACCTTTTGAATTCATTTCTTGTGCTTTGTTTTTAGACGCCATAATTTAATCAGTAAGTCCATCTATAAACACATAATGTTCCACCCATAGTGGACATTTTCTGTATCGGCTGGATTGGTTAGTGTGCATGGATTCTGATTTACACCTTATGTGCTAGGAAGGTGGTCCCTATTTTGTTAAAGCTGAAGGTCTAAAGAGGGGCTTGCAGAATATGGACTCATCTGATTATCAAATGGGTGGAACCATCACTTGTATGTGCTTGATCCATTTCTAAAACCACTATATATTTCATCATTTGAAGTTTGGTAAAACCATTGATGCAACTGAAAATAGGAAAGATAGTTTTAATCTATGTTGATTTTAGTTGCCTTACCTACTTACTACTCATTACTAGTTTATTCCCATGTTGAAAAAAAAAATCTCATTATTGAAATTCTTCTCTCATTTATTACCTTAATTATTTTATAACCGCAATATAATTGCTATTTTCAGCAGGTAACAATTCCAAGCTAAACTCATGTCTTTGTATTAAAATCATTGATGAAAATGGCAAAATTACTACTGTTATTATTCGAACGTGTAACATCCCGAAAAATCGGGGGTCGAGCATAACTTAACACCCGAGTTTCCAGAACATCACTTATGCAACATAGATAATGATGATTAAATGTTGTCTGCATTAATGCAGTGAATATGAGTGAGATTAAGCCAAAACAACATATCATACTCCAGAGACAGTTAAATTGCAAGCGGAAGACTGTGATAGATATATAAAATATATAAAAATAGTAGTGAGTCTCCAGAGTGTGATAATGTTACCAGGTTAATGGATTACAAGTACAGTTCAAATTATACCAAATGTGTAGTGTCATCTAGTCAACATCCCTGTAACCCCGTCGATCAACGCACGGCTCACATGAAGCCGCCCGAAAACCACATATACGAGAAAGCATCCTCGTCGTCACAAAAGTCCGGCTCCGCCTCAGGAGTAGCGTCGCCATCTGTAATCAGACAAAGTCTAGTGGGTGTTCGGAACACCGTCCCGTAACGTGGGAGTGAGTGATCAACTCAGTGGAACAATAAAGCATAGGTTAACATGTTATCAATTCAGTCCAGCAGTAATGATAAAGCAGTAAAATCAAACACTCCTAACTACTCTTATTAATGCAAGTATGAATGCAGTTATGATGTATGCCCTCACCACACCCTCCCTCGTGCGACACCATCTCACGTTCGCGGCATGCTTTCATCCCTCAGTGCTCCACATCTTCCAGGCACATGCAATGCATGATGAGCATGATTACTAAGTTATTATTAGTCCATTTCAAACAGCAGGATTGAGAAACTAAGGTACCTCCCTTGTATCATTCCCAAACATGATCCATTCTAGGGTCGTCAGTCCTAGTTAATCTTAGACGATGGTGTGTTTTCTAGGTCACTGCAAAGGTTGCCAGGGCTGTTACGCACAAAGGTTATACCACTCTCCCATCACCTCTTTAACGATTCATCACTATACAGAAACAGGCCTAGTTCATACTCCATACACCACGGCAAAACTCTAAGGCTCACCGCGATTCCAGAGTATGCTCGAGGTCACTACAAAGGGCGACCAGGGTTGTTGCTTGCATTCGTTGCACCACTCCCCCATCACCTTATCAATGTAGGCCGACAGCACGAATATAGTGTCTCATACCACCATAATCGGCTCACAAGTTTGGTTGCTCACTGGTCACTACGGAGAGGCATGTGGCCCCAGCGTAGGCCGACAGCTCGACCACGGTGTCCCATACCACCATGAGGCGTCCAAACATGGTGAACATACATAAGACAGATCGGGTTACTTGACGAGCTTGGCTAGCTCGAGAGCACATCAAGTTGAACGATATGAAGCGCATGAGCACTTCGTGTGGCCAACCACTATTGCCAACCGAAGTACGACTCGATTTCGTCGAACACATCTCACATGACAAATGAATCACAGCCACGAATTCAACTCTGGTACCGATTGTCTGGAATATAATCATAGCCCCAAACACAATCAATTGCAAATATATAAAGCAGTAGTGGATCAAGATTCAACTCATACAATCAAGGTCTGGTATTATCCATTTAGGGCTGTCAGGGCTGTTGCACGCATTCGTTGCTCCACTCTCCCATCACCCATGACGGATCATACAACGTAAACATGAATTTAACATATGCATTACATAGATAAAATCATAAAAGCAGTTGAGCATGTTATGAATCACAACACAAGCATGAGTTTGTACATATTCAATTCCTAATCACACAGCTATCCAAGGAAATCATACACATAGTTAAAGGAGTTGAGAATCATATCTCAACACTCATATACATTACAATTTACTAACTGCTACTCATTCAAACTTTGTAACAAACACTTAGACTACATATACCAACATACATGACATATGCTAATCACATAGGTATAAAGCCAAATCCTTTCACTAGGGAGTTACCCCAATCATAACACACCTACACCCATGACGGATAGTCATGCCAAGCAGGAATCCAAGTTCCATATTCATTCAGTCATTTCCACAAACACTTGGGCCACACATTTTAGCATATATAGTGTACATTGGCCGTGGCGTGATTTAGGGAAAATCCTTTCGTCAAAGGGGTATCGCCAATACAACAATCATGAATCCATGACAATTAGTCATGGCGAGCACGAATGAGAATTCTATACTCATTCAGTCATTTTCACAAACACTTAGAATACACTATTACAACATACATGATGTATGTTAGTAAAACATGTATTAGGGTTAACCTTTCGCCAAGCAAGTATTTTATTCATATATAGTATATTCATACAACAAATAATCATGGCAAACACATCTCCAAGATTTATACGTATACGGTACTTTCTAGAATACACAATTTCAATATACATAGTGTATATGAGCAAAACATGTATAGGGCGAGTCCTTTCGCCAAACAAGTAATTTATCCACATATAATATATTCATACAACAATTAATCAT
The DNA here is from genome assembly GCA_021015155.1 of Magnolia officinalis. Classification (NCBI taxonomy): domain Eukaryota; kingdom Viridiplantae; phylum Streptophyta; class Magnoliopsida; order Magnoliales; family Magnoliaceae; genus Magnolia; species Magnolia officinalis. The sequence continues at coordinate 45,256,760 of JAJHSJ010000018.1, read as the reverse complement.
GTCAAACACATTTCCAAAATTTGTACGTATACCGTACTTTCTACAAATACCTAGAGTATGTAGAATTACATATTTTTCATCTTTAATCGAAACGAAAAACAAATAGCACTTTGTACATGTGCAATTGCATGCAGATCATGAATCTATCATTATCTGACATTGAAAGCATTGAAAACTATAACCTATACACCTAAAGTCCGCACCTTTTGTCGTAGAATCGTAACGAATTCATAGGTTTGCTAAGCTTCCGTATTCGGCGGTTTGGCGACCTATAGAACGAAATAGGTTAGCTATTTCGTAACCTACAACTATCAAAACCCCAAATCAGATTAGGGTTAGGGTTTCTTACCTAGAAACAGAGCTGGACTCGCCGGGAAAGTGATTAGAACAGAGTGGTGGAACTCGTGGAGCGGCAGGGAAACATGGCAGGGAGATTCTCCCACATCTCCCACACTTTCTCTCTCTTTTCTCTCTCTTTTCTCTCTCTCAATCTCAAATTCGTATTACTGCCATGAGAGAGGGTTTAAGGTCCTTATATAGCCTAAAAATTTACCGAAATAGACTCCAGGTCAAAGTATACTTAGGTTATAACCAAAACGGGACTTTTTCAGCTCAACGGAGGACTTCTGGCGGGCCTCCTTGAGCCAAAGGTCGGACTTAAGCTCACCAACACCAGATCTACATTCTATTAAGTTTTTGTTTCAGTGGGATTTCCAGATCACGCGTGGCGGACCAGTTTCAGTTCAACGGTCAGCGGATCTCGATCAGAGATTCCGAGTACATGTAAATGTGTATGGAATTTCTCCTTATCCGAGGGTATAATTTGGTCAGATTCTGACGGTCTAGTTGCTTAAAACTGATCTGCAAGCAACACGTGTCAGATTATTATTCAAGATATTTATTTTGTAAAGAAAATAAGCGTTTTCACACTCTCTCGCTCCGGACTCAAGCGAACAGCCGTGGGACACTGTCTGGATTTGATTTCCGAGATGGTTGTCAAGCCCAGCAAGACGGTCCTAATTCCTTAACTTTGTGTTAAACGGACTTCCGACGTGCGGTACAGATCTGATACGGAGTTTCGAGATGCTCCCGAGAGCAGACGGGTAATGAGATTGATCCTAAATTTTAGGGTACCCTAGGTCAATGATTCTACAAGTTTTGGGTCTTGCAGATCGTATTTAAAGTGATTGGTGCTAATTTCACAGGCACTCTAGTTTAACACTAGCTAAATCTCGCCTAATTTCTAAAGGATTTAGTCCTGAGTGATTTCAGTCTGAGGTGGTACTTAGACCTTTGTAGCAATGTTTAGTTTAAGTATTGTTCTTCATCACCTAAACTTTAAGGTAGTGTCTAATGTGAAAGTACTTAGAAGGATTTAAGGAACGAGGTAATGAAAGGTGAGATTTGTGAAGAAAATGGTTTGAAAAGAGACTTAAGACCCTTGAGTTGAGGGTTTGAGAAGTTAAACAGGAGTTAGGATTGTCCCATTGCCTAAGGACGTCTAATTCCAGGTTGGGAAAAATCTGGGCTGTTACAGAACGATTTTTTTTTTTTTTTTTTTTTTTATTTATTTATTTAACAAAACAGTCTTGCCATTTAATAAAAAGAACAAAACAAAAGTAGGAGCACCTCCCAAAAGTAATCCTGGTTTCCAAACACTACAGAAAAGATTTTTAAAAAAAAAATAAAACAACTTTCCAACATATTAACTAAAAGCACCAACAGATTAGTACCAGCACCTACTCATATCAGCAACATCGCTTTTTTACTTCTTTTTTTTTACTTCTTCCCTTTCTTGGTGCCCGCTGCAGATTGTGTTGCAGGCACTCTTTCTCCAGGACCCTGAGCCAATCGCTCCTCCCTCCGGGCAATCTTCCTCTCCCTGCTGGCCTTGCTCTTGGCCCTCTTGGCCTCAAACTGATCACTGAGAGTCTTCTCTCTCGCCTTCTCAGCCTTTGACTTGTGGATGCTCTCCATCAGCACACGCTTGTTCTTGAACACGTTACCCTTGACCTTCATGTACATGTCATGGTACATGTGCTTGTCTATCTTCTTGGACTCCCTGTACTTGCGCAACAAGCGCCTGAGCACCCTCATCCTCCTCATCCAGAGCACCTTTGTTGGCAGCCTCGCCTCCCTCGTACCCTTGCGCTTACCATATCCAGAGTGCCTCCCCTTCCTCTTTGCCTCCAAAGCCCGACGGGCCCGCGAACGGGAGTGAATCTTCATTGGCTTCCTGATGATAAAGCCATCTTTCACAAGCTTCCTTATGTTTTGCCTGGAATTTGCCATTGTTGGGAAAAATCTTGGCTGTTACAGAACGATTACCAATCTCATATATATTTGAATGCACAAGCTAAACTGGAGATGTGGCTCTCTGTGATTTTTAAATTAGGAAAGGATCTGTGTTTCTTTTCATAGATGTAACCATCACAAATCTGATTTGATAAATTTCTTCCATATGTTCTGGCCGTCGCTATTCAAGATTCCTTCATTCTTGGTAGAGTTTGTAACACCTATTGTGAAGGTTGGTCTCAGTTGATTAGAGCTAATGCGACTTGCAAAATAGAGAGAGATGAAATGAGAATACAAATAATGAGGATCTGATTGTAATTGAGTCATTTTTTTCTTTTGGGTTTTCAAGCTTTTATCCATGTCTAAATCCTGTTGTGTGATTGTTGCACATGCAACTCATAAAAAGAGTAAGAAAGATTGCCAAGAAAGAAGGATTAATGAAAAGATTTAAGATGACCACCTCGATCAGCACAACCAACATGCACCTATTCGATGCAAGGGGTGTCATCAAGAAATATGACAGTCCCGAACAAAGTTATAAGTTTGCTTATTCTAGTTTATGAATTTCACTCGTTGAGTCAATGAATACCAATAAACTTGGCTTCTTTTTTCTTTTTCTTTTTTTCCCCTTAAGTGTCAATTTGATTTTTTTATGCATGGTTCTGTATAAGATATCCTGAGCAGTCATCTTAATTTATTTGCAGACACCTCCTCAGCTAGATGTGCCTCTTCAATTAATTGGAAAGGATCCACATTCCAAAGCTAAGGATATGCAATGAGATGACGAGGGTGTGCTCGTTTACAGTATGGAAATCTTTTGAAAAATTGTAAACTGCTTTATCAGCTAGTGTTTCCTAGTGTACTCTGAATATTGTCTCTTGTATCCTGGTGGTCATTGCCAGGAACAAATTGAAAATGCATTGTTACGTATGCTTTTCTTAATGTAATGTAAACTGTAGAAGCATGTCCTCATTTAAATTGATATAGTATAAAATCAGTACATGCATATTATAAAATTAGCAAGATTTAATTGATAGATTGAGAGGCTAACCTATGGCATGTTCAAGTAGATGACATCTTACATAGCTTATCAAGCATTAAGATTTGCACTTCATGGGATCTGAGACATTCTCTTGCACTCATCAATTTGTACAAGTCAGCCAAAGTTCGAATGATAGGTTTTGAGTCCTGCCCTTCTGTTATGAATTGGCTTGAGGAGAAAGGAAGCATATCTAAGATAAATCAGATCATGTACAGCCAAGAGGAGCAACCAAACATTACTATAAGGATTTTGGATATATTGAAAACATATGGTTGATGGTGAAGGGTAAATATACTTACAGAATGTCCAGGTAAATGAAGGAATGCTTTGTATTGAAAACTATTGCCTCGCTGAGGGTCGGATTTCGATTCGACATGCAAGATGAACTTTTTCTTTCACTTGGTGATTTGAGGAGTCGACCTGCCCCATTTTTGTATGTGTAAGTCGACCCTACTGCAGAGGTGTCAGTAAGGTGGCCTTGTATTCTTATTTTCTGTCTTGCAATAAATCCTGATTTTATCAATAGAGAAGAAGAAGCGTATTTCTAAGACATTAGGAGTGTAGATTTCTCGCTGCTATTATTACTATCCACCCTAAAAATAAGATGATAAGGAGCTTTAAGAGCTAATTAATTTTTGAGGCATCTCCGAACAGGACCATACGAACTGGTTCCTCTCTATCGAAATCATAAGTATGGATATAGGATTTTCATGGAGGGAAGACTTAGCAGATCCCTAAACAAGACCTTTTTCATTTTCATACACAAAAGTAGAGCTATACACGAGTCAAGTCGAGCCGAGCCGAGTATCGCCCTACTCGTACTCGGCTCTACTCGGCCATCGAGCATGAATTCGCTGCTCATGCTTTACTAGCCTGAGTACGAGTAGAAAACGAGTCGAGTCGAGTCCGAGTTTTCGAAGCGAGTTCGAGTACGGGCAGAAATCGAGTCAACTTTCGAAAACAACAGATTCAAAATGAAATTCTTACCTGATGGACGAACAGGGGCATCGCCGCGTCGGGTAGGCCAGGGACTAGCTGGCAGGGTAGGGACGAGCTACAGACAGGGCAGGGTAGTGACGAGCTGCGGAAAGGGCACCGGACAGGTCGCAGGGACGAGCGGCAGGGAGAGAGAGAGAGAGAGAGAGAGAGAGAGAGAGAGAGAGAGAGAGAGAGAGAGAGAAGAAGAGCAATGGTCGGACAGGGGAATGAGAGGAAAGAGAGAGGGGGGAGGGGGGGGGAATGGCCGAATGGGTAGGGACGGGCGCTGGCCGTCGGGAGGGAGGGAAGGAAAGGGAAGGGTTTGTTTTTTCATTTTGGGCGGGCGGGCAAAAGCTGAAAGCGATTGGGAGCGGGAGGGATTAGGCTTTAGTTGTAAGTATATGGCCCTAGTCGAGTACGAGTCGAGTATGGAGTCGAGCACACGAGTCGAGTACCGAGTCGAGCACTACTTTGCTCGTACTCTACTCGAACTCATAACGAGTAGAAAAAAACTACTCGTACTCGGCTTAAACACCTGACGAGTCGAGTCGAGTCGAGTACTTGTGAGTCGAGTCGAGCGAGTACCCGAGCTTCCTTTGCTCGTGTACAACTCTACACAAAAGAAAATGAAGAAAAAAGGTCTTGACTTGCAGAAGCCAATTATCAAATAGTGACTAACGTTGCATGAAATGAACAAAGACAACTACCAATGTTACACTACAAGTATGTTTTAACTCATACTCAATCTTCCTTTAGTCTTTATGTTTCCCTTAGTAGATGCTCTCTAATACCTGTCTGGTTGCATATATTGCTTGGAACTACAGGCAGAGAGAGATGCTGATGAGATTTTAAATAGTAGTTTCTCTTATTCTCTTCTCCATTTCCTTCTGCTCTTGATTTGCAGCCATGTCTTTCTGAATGGTAAGATTCTTTTGATCCTTAATTTGCTAGATATTTCCTTGTTGAGAAATTATGATTCTTTTATATCTGACTTCCTTTAGTATCTGTATTAGAGATTTTTTATTTTTATTTATTTATTTTTTTCATGTTTCTGCAGTTGAAATATAATTTGTGTTTTTTTTTTTTTTTTTTTTTTTGATGTCCTTTATTTTTTAAATGTTCTTGTTAGACTTCTCATTGTATACTTGTGTTGTCCATGAAACAAGTAGATTTTGTATCATTTATGGTTTGCTCTAACCTGAACTGAATTTTTTTTCCACATGAAATTGAAAGTCCTTTTAGATAGGGATCTTGCAGATTAGGATTAAGCTCTAATCTCGATTTTGATAACCCAATTTGTTGGACCAAGCCCAACTCTTCTCTTTCTCCCATGCATTTATACCTTATTTGTTTGGACAACTCATGCGTCCTTTCACAGAAAAATTGTGCAACATTATAAGGATTTTCCTTTTCTCAGGGGTTGTGGGTACATCTCACTTGAGAATCTATTATTTTTTGCCAGGAATATTTATCCGGTAAGCCAGACTAGATTTGTTCCTTCATCTTTGTAATTGATTTCTCACTAGCATGTTACTTTTGTCATCATGTTATTTTATTTTAAGCTGACTTTGCTGTCAAATTTTTGCATTGTTGATTTATTACTAATTTTATGCAAACTCAAAATGAAGGCTTCTTTTCAAAGGTTATTGTTCAAACTTGAAGGGAAGCGAGCCATGTGGGAATATGCATTTGCTGTTGCAGGCATCAATGTTTCATTTATGCTTATTCAAAGGAGAGTTGCATCAAGTAAGAGAGAATCACTATCTCCAACTAGCACAGGTGCAGAATGTTCATTCCGGAGAAAGTATTAGGTCATAAGATACGGATAAAGTGAGGAAGACATTTTATACAAATGTTCCTGATGAATACATGCAAGTTGTTGAAGATCCGGTTGTCCCAAGGACTGAATTTGGTAATGCATCAAAGAAAGAGCATAACCATGTGAAGGTATTATTTTAACATATGTGGTTACTTTGTTACTAGTTTCCATTGAATAGAGGAAGTTGTAATGCTCAAAAGTTTTTATTTTTTATTTTTTATTTTTTATTTTGTTATTTAATGTAGGTTCTTGACAAACATGGAGTGACTCTTTCATGCAAATGTTCTGCAACAAAAGATGGTGGAAAACTTGAGCTTCATAAGGAAAGTATTACGCCTTCCTCTAATTAATATTTGTAACTAAATACTATTAGTAAAATGCATGTGCATTGCATTTAGAAAATAATTCAAAGTATGCAAAAGAACAATAAAATGCATGTGCTTCTTTTTCTACTGGTTTTCAGGCTATCTTTTCAAGAGGTGGATGTATGGAACATAGCCAATTTGGCACATGCGAGTGAGATTTAGAGCCATTCATCAGGTAGGAGACACCACAAACATGACCTGGGCTAAAAATAAGGTAGTCCAAATGGGTTGTACTTTTACAAGAAAAGTGGTCTGTTGAAGAAAAGATATAATCTAAATTTAATGCATGCATGTTGCCAACGGAATCTACGAGTATTTTCGTCGGTAAAAACATTTTTCCCGCAATTTTTGCTTTTTACCGACGAAAATACTCGTCGGTAAAGGTGTCATATTTTTTTGAACGGTTCATATCTTTTTCACCACTGATTAGACGGTGAGATTTGTTTCAGGCCTTTTTTTTTTTTTAATGATCGATTTCGATCTTTTTTCACCATTGATTAGATGGTGAGATTTGTTTCAGGGCTTTGATTAAACGGTTGTGATTATCCAATTACCTGCCCAAGCTCACATAGGTTATAAAAATTTTTGCTATGAGAGGTGAGAATTTTTATTTTTATTTTCCATCAGGAAATAGATTGGCTAGTAACCACGCCATTTCCCATGATTTAGTATTACATCCATTCCGTCCATCTATTTTTCCATATGATTAACGGTATTTGTCCAAAAAATGAGGTAGATTTAAATCTCAAGTGGACCACATATAGAGTTGTTGAACGCTCATCATTAAAAACTTATTGGGACCACAAAAGTTTTAATGAAGCTGATATTTGTGTTTTTTTTTTAATAGTAATTTGCCTTCATCCAGGTCTGTATGATTGAAGGATGTCAAATAAACATTACAGTGGGCCCTGAGAGGGTATTAATGGTGGAGATTCAATCACTATTGTTTTCCCATGGTGTGGTCTACCTCATTTTTAAATCTACCTCATTTTTAGGAACAACTCCTAAAGCGATCTGTAAAAATAAATGGACGGCGTGGATTTCAAATAAACATTAAGTGGGCCCTAAGAGGGTTTTAATGGTGAAGATTCAGTCACTACTATTTTCCCATGGTGTGGTCCACCCGAGATTTAGATTTGCCTCATTTTTTAGATTAACCGCTAAAGTGATCTATAAAAATGAATGGATGGTGTGGATATCAGTAAAAATGGAGATTCAACCCATTAATTAGACGGTTAGGATTGTCCCAAAACTGTACTTTTTTTTCCATGCAACTAATTAGAGATAAGACAATTGATATCTTTTCAGTCCATTGATTAGACGGCTGAGATTAAAAGTAAGAACTAAATGATGGATCAAGAGATTAAAATATTCTATCTCATTAAACACCATAAACCATCTCTCTTTTCTTTCATTTCATTTCATCTCCAACAACATCCTCTGACAGTGTGTGATGAAACTATGTGAAGACATCCTAAAAAATATAAAAGCACTTGGTGGGGCCCACATGAGTTTTGGATGCGGTTGAAACTTGGTCTAACCCCTTATCCAAGTGGGACACACATAATGAGTGGGATGGATATGTGAATCACATTTAGGCAGGCCCAATATATGATTATGAATGTTTTAAGGAAACCCTTCTCCACTACGTTTAGGGGAGTTACTCGTTACCCTTACCAGAGTAAACTCTGTGGGGTCCACCATTATTTATTTATTTTATCCATTCCATTCATCCATGTTAACAGAAAATTTGAGGTATAAAGAACAAAAAGGAAGCATATCCAAAGCTCAAGTGGACCACACCACAGGAAATAGTGTGATTAAACCTCTACCATTTAAAATTTCTTAGAGGCCATAGAAGTTTTGGATCAAGCTGATGTTTGTGTTTTCTATTCATTCATATATTTTTTATATTATGAACAACATTTAACCGTTTTTGGACAATCTAATCAGTTCAAATTGAAGAGTAAATAACTTCAGATGTTTAAATCAAATTTCATTGAAATTGTTGATCAATCTTGGTATACCCAATATCTTTTCTCATATGTAGCCTGATTGAGGCGAGTAACTAGTCAAATTGAGGTTATTGATCAGTAAAATAGAGTGAATGGACCAGACATGTAAAATGGGCCAAATATTCTGGTCAAAATTGTGACCCAACTTACTAACCTCATGAGAACCTAAGAATTGATGTTAGTAAGTTTTGTGGGCCCCATCATGATGTGTGTCGAACATCAACACTGTGGATTTGATGTGTCCCCTTTAGGTTATGAGATATCTCAAAAATCATCAGTATACGAAACTCAAGTAGGCCATACCATCTAAAACTATGTGAAGACATCCTAAAAAATATAAAAGCACTTGGTGGGGCCCACATGAGTTTTGGATGCAGCTGAAAATTGGTCTAACCCCTCATCTAAGTGGGACACACATAATGAGTGGGTTGGATATGTGAATCACATTTAGGCAGACCCAATATATGATTATGAATGTTTTAAGGAAACCCCTCTCCATTATATTATGTGGTGTGGCCCACCCAAGTCATGGATTGACTTTATTTTTAAGCTCTTGGCCCACCTAAGTCATGGATTGACTTTCTCTATACCGTTCAACGCTTTTCTCAGATCATTTTAAGATATTAACCAAAAAATGGGGCGGGTCCAAAGCTTAAGTGGACTACAAAGTAGGGACTGAACGTCTACCATTAAAAATAACATTCATAGAAGTTTTGGATCAAGCCGATGTTTGTGTTTTCTCTTCATTTATATCTTTTTGATATTATGTACATGTTGGATGTCAAATAAACATTATTGTGGGCCCAAGGAAGGTATCAACGGTGGAAATCATTATTCCACACTGTTTCACGTGACATGGTACACACTTGAGTTTTGGATTTACCGAAAATTTGTGATCAACCGACACCATTCATCCATTTTTTGAGATAATTTTAGAGAATTATCTAAAAAATGAATCATATCCAAAGATTAAATGGAGCACACCACAAACAAGGGGAATAGATTGGCTAATCCCCCTGACACCATCCAATGGCTGGTGGTTGGTGCTCTGTGAGCCCTACCATGATGTATGTGTTTAATCCATGTCGTCTATCTATTTTTAAAGATCATCTTACGGTATGAGACCAAAAATGAGATAGATCCAAATCTTTGCCATAAAAGTTTTGGATCAAACTGATTTTTGTTTTTCCCCTTCATCTAGCCCTGTATGACCTAATCAACATATTGGATGTCAAATAAACAGTACAGTGGGCCTTAGGAGGATTTTAATGATGGATATATAATAATTTTATAATTATATAATATATATATATATAATATATTATATATATGTGTGTGTGTGTGTGTGTGTGTGTGTGTGTGTGTGGGGGGGGGGGGGGGGGGGGGGGGGGGAAAGGTTCCATACGGTCGAGCTCATGGGAATTTCTCATACGGTCGAGCTATGTGGGCCCCACCATGATGGGTGTCGAACATCTAGCCAATCAGTTAGATGCACCCTTCCATGGTGGGCCTGGGGCTTAAAAATCAAGTCCATCTGTGACTTTTTTGGGCCACACCACATACAAAAGTTAAGAGGGGTTACCCTCCATTAAAATATTCATAATCATTTGTTGGGACCACCGAGATGTGGTTCACAAATCCAACCCATCCATTATGTGTGACCCACTTGGATGAGGAGTCAGGCCAAGTTTCATATGCATCAAATTTTCAGGTAGGCCCCACCAAGTGATTTTATATGTTTTAGGCATTTCTTCACATGATTTTAGATGGTATGGCCCACCTTGAGGGGCTCCATGGGGCCCATTGGAATATATGTGTTTGATCTAAACCACCCATCAATTCTGAAATATAATTTCAGTGGATGAGCCAAAAATTATGTAGATTAAAGGTCTAAGTGGACCACACCATAAGAAATAATAAAAAATAAATTTCTATCGTTAATATGTTATGTAGTCCGCTTACAGCTTCGATCTGACTCCTTTTTTGGATCAAATGTTAAAATAATCTGTTAAAATGAATAGACGGAGTGGATAAATAACATACATCATGGTGGGCCCCACAAGACTTAAAAACTAAGCTTAAAAGTGTCGTCCGTTGTTCGCCCAAAACACAATCCCACGCCCGCTCCTCCCCCAAAACCCAAACCTTCTCTCTCTCTCTCTCTCGCGCGCGCGCGCGCGCCTGGCCCTCTGTTTCCCAACCTCTCTCTCTCACGCGCCCGACCTTCCGTTTCCCAACACCTCTCTCTCTCTCTCTCTCGCTCGCTAGGGTTTTGAAATCCCCCTTTCGCCGCAAACCCACCTTAGATCTATGAGAGAGACTTCAAGAGCACTCAAAAGAAGAAGAAGAAGAAGAATAGGAAGAGGAAATCTAGACATCTATCCTGCAAACCATCTACGATCTTTAGCTCCTCAAAACAACGGTTAGTCTCTCTCTCTCTCTCTCTCTCTCTCTCTCCTCTCTTCTCTCTCTTCGTTTTTGAAATCTATGGAGTGGGTTTTGAATATTGAAAGGAGCTGTTCTTTCTTGTGGTATGGCCAACACAAGTTTTGGAATCCTTCGATTTTCAGGAGGCAGATGAACGGATTGGCTACTCCCCCTGCCACCAGCCCGGTGGCTGATGGTCAGTGCTCTGTGAGCCCCACCATGATGTATGTGTTTCATCCATTCTGTTCCCCAATCTTTTCATGATAGATGTCGTGTCAGAATGGGAAGCATTGCACATCCTCTTTTAAAAGCATATGGAATGGGAAGCATTGTATTCATCTCCTTTGTTGCCGGTATTGTAGCTATATGTTCTGGGACTGTTTATGCTACAAGTAAAGGTAATGGTTGTTCAGTGGCTAAATTACTTGTGTGTTCTTCTATCTCAAAGCAAACAATAGGTAGCTTAAAAGAACCCTACTAACATTACTCAGTAGACTTAAGATTTCAAACCTTACTCGTCGTAAACATTCAAATGTGGCATGTGTGTGTGAGATCCTAGCCATTTGTCCATTTGTTAAGTGGGTCCAATCATGTATGTTTCGTGGTTGCCAGTTCAATAGTCAGGTAAGAATCACATGTATGTAACATGTGTGCCCACCAAGTGACTGGACTAGCTTGATTTTCACAGGTAGTGTTGATACTGCATACCTGATGAATAGCAGGGATGTAGCATATACATGCCACATACCATATTGGCATGTCTGGAGATAACATACGTGAGTCATTTCTCTGGGCCCACAATATTAGTCAAAAAAAGAAAATCCAGGATTTGATTTCAAACTAGGATCCAAATTTTCCATTGATTCCAGTTTCAAAATTGATTTCAATCTTGTACCCAAATTATCAATTGAGACCAATTTCAGAATTCGATTTTGGTCTAGGATTCAAAATTTCAAGCCAGTCCAGTTTTAAGTGATTTATTGCTTCTTGCATTTACTTACCAATCCTTCTTCTTCTTCTTCTTCTTCTTTTTTGCATGGCATAAGATGCATTTGCACTTAGTAGCCATAAAACTCATGAGTGTACAAACAGAGAACATCCCTCTCCTATGCTCTAACATTTCCAATTTGATGTTATTTTATATTCGTTTTTGCTATAGAACTTGGTCAATGCACGGGAGCAGAAACTTCCATACCCATGGCTAGTCTTCAATGAAAAGGTGAAAGTGAGCTTTGTTGTAATCCACTTCTTATGTTTGGATGAATCTCTGCTTGTGTTGTAGTTATTTAATTATGTTTTTGGTTGTACAAGTTCCTGACTGTTGTGATAAATCTACTCATCTGGAACAAACATTCTATCACTATGGGGACTGTTGGGCTTTTGATATGCATGGTAGAGTTCTTTATCAGTAGCCTATGACCAAGCCAAAGGCTGCTGCTGAAATAGAAGCAGTTGAAGCCAACTCATTGAATTTTTTAAATAGCGGAAGAGATGTGGAGGATTCTTAAATACAAAGTATGCCAGGATATGTGATGGATGCCTATGAAATTTGATATATTTTAGTCTTCCAAAGGTTTTTAAGAGAGGTTGTCATAGTTCTCTGTAGTGGATGAATGGCCACTTTTTGATGATATGCAAGGAAACCTAGTAATTAATGGTGTGCTCATGAAGAGAAGCAAGAAATTGTTTCAATTTTTTATTGGCATATGAAAATTTATACATATATCTATCTATTTGTGTGTTTCTAGCTTCTGTAAATATATATATTCTTCTTGACATATGAAGATTTTTTCTGTAACTTCAGCTTTTAAATTATTGACATGTTAAGCTGGCAACTTTTGTTGTTTGACATGAATCATTTATGGCATGCTACTTTATATTCATCAGTTGGCACAAAAAGGGAAGCATCACTTCCTCTATTCATCACTTCTCTAATTAGAGTGTGAAACACCAAAGATATGTGGGGCTCACCATGTTGGATATGAAAATCCACTCCGTCCATCAGTTGGAATCCACCATTTAGGCAATGACTAGCTGATTACTATTTAAGGAGTGGAAAAAACTATGAATTCTTACACAATAGTCTTAAAATGGGTATTTTCAGTGTTTTATTAGAAAAGAATGAGCTCCTTTGTACTGACATGAGTATTGTTTCATCATTTCTGAAATTGATGGAGCAGACCCGGATGTGTTTAGCTTGTTTTTAAATGTATTAGCTCGAAATTGATGGAGCAGACCCGGATGTGCGTCAGAGCTATCGGATGTTGAGCGGGGGTCCCTGGAAGGTAGGAACCGCTGTGGTGACCATAATGAAGTTGTCCATTTCCTATGGATAACATTGGACTGGCATGGCCATTTGGAGAGGCCGTGTTTATGTATTTACTTGAAATTGATGGAACGGACCCAGATGTGCGTCGGAGCTATCCGGATGTTAAGCGGGGGTCCCTGGAAGGTGGGAACCGCTGTTATGACCATAATGAAGCTGTGCATTTCCTATGGATAGCATTTGAGTAGCCTGGCCATTTGGACAGGTCGTGTTTATGTATTAGCTCGAAATTGTTGGAGCAGACCCTAGTATAACCCTAAACCTAAACTTACACCTAAAACTAAACATCATGGTGGAGATAGTGCCCCCGACCTTTGATTCCTTCCTGGGACCCACCATGGTGGTTGTTTGAGATCCAACCTGTTGGTAAGTTCACACAGACCTAGACCTAAAGAAGGAATAATACAAATATCAGCTTGATCAAAAACTTTTTTGGCCCCAATTCGTTTCGAGGACTACTTGAGCTTTGGATCTACCCCAAAACCTAAACCTAAACCTATTCTCAAATCCCAAAACCTATAACCTAAACCTAAACCTTAACCTAAACTTATTCTCAAATCCCAAAACCTAAACCTAAAACCTAAATGTATTCTCAAATCCCTAAACTTAAACCTACACCTAATCCTAATCTCAACTCCCTAACCTAAACCTAAACCTAAACGTGAAAACCGAAACCTAAACCCAATCCCGAACCCGAACCCGATTTCATAAACCTAAACTTTAACCTATTCTCAATTCCCTGAAGCTATAACCTATAACCTATAACCTATAACCTAATCATAAACCAAACCTAAACCTATAACCTTAACCTAAACCTAAACCAAAAACCTAAATGTATTCTCAAATCCTTAAACCTAAACCTACACCTAATCCTAATCTCAACTCCTTAACCTAAACCTAAACTTGAAAACCCAAACCTAAGCCCGATCCCGAACCCGATTTCCTAAACCTAAACCTTAACCTATTATCAATTCCCTAAAGCTACAACCTACAACCTACAACCTAAACCTATAACCTTAACCTAAACCTAAAACCTAAATGTATTCTCAAATCCCTAAACCTAAACCTATACCTAATCCTAATCTCAACTCCTTAACCTAAACCTAAACTTGAAAACCCAAACTTAAACCCCAACCCGAACCCGAACCCAATTTCCTAAACCTAAACCTTAACATATTCTTAATTCCCTAAACCTTAACCTCTAACCTAACTTAAACTTAAACCTATAACCTACACTTATAACCTAAACCTAAACCTATAACCTAAACCCATAACCTTAACCTAAACGTAAAATCTAAATGTATTCTCAAATCCCTAAACCTAAACCTAAACCAAAACCTATAACCTACAACATTAACATAAACTTATAACCTACACCTATAACCTGCAACATTAACTTAAGCCTATACTTATAACCTAAACCAATTCTCAAATCCCAAAACCTATTACCTAAAACTTAACCTATAACCTATAACCTAAACTCAATTCCCTAAACCTTAACCTATAAACTAACCTAAACCTAAACCTAACCTAAACCTAAACCTAAACGTAAAACCTAAACCTAAACCTAAAACGTAAATGTATAAACCTATAGCCTACAACATTAACATAAACTTATAACCCACAAGATTAACCTAAACCTATACTTATAACCTAAACCTATTCTCGAATCCCAAAACCTATAACCTAAACCTAAACCTAAACCTTAAACTATAACGTATAACCTATAACCTAAACTCAATTCCCTAAACCTTAACCTATAAACTAACCTAAACCATAAACCTATAACCTACACTTATAACCTAAACATAAACCTAAACCTAAACCTAAACCTAAAACCTAAACCTAAACCTACACTCGAATTCATTGAATTTCAATGTTCAGAAATTAGTGACGGATTTGGTCCGTCGCTAAAATATCTATGAATAAAAAAAATATTGTTAAAATATTATTATTGTTTTTTTAATCTTGCACCTGATCGTCATTCAAAAAATAATTCACACTATTATTTGATAAGAATCCTATTCATAAAATTGGTAACAACTCAATTCAATAAAAGAGGAAATGACCCAAGTGGCCCACCCCAACAAAAATTGACTTTTAACCCTCCTAACTAAACACTTTTCCCCCAAACTAGGAGCCATACAAAAGAAATTACCCGGAACTTCAACTGTTAGCTATGCCTTGCCTTGAATTGGCTACTTGGTATCTTCTCTTATTCAACCTTCTTTTGAGCCCTTCCTACATATATTACAAATAACGAAATTCAATCCAAGAAAAGACTAGTTTAGTCAACCCTTCATATATTACAAATAACCAGCTCAAATCCATGAAAAGTGAATAGTTTAATCAACTGAAACCATTTAACAAAAATAAAATATTAGAATTCATCCTAGCCATTAGAGGTTCAGGTAAGAGCATTTCTTAACTTCATAGCATTCATTGGGAGAGCACAATACAGATTTTTTTTTTTAACAATGAAAAATTATTCTCATCCAGAGGGAAAGAGTGAAAACGGTTATGTTCTAAAGCATCCAAAGCAAACAGTAGCAACAGATAACTTTGGTCTATGGCTGCTAAACGCTAGAGTTAACGTTGTTCCTTGTGTTAAGTTACAATCATTGAGGAAAACAGAAAGCAACGTCAGAAACAGTGTTTACCTGATGCAAGGGAAAAAACCACATATGGAAAGAGATAATACCAGAACATAAGTGCAAAATTAGCAGATAAACAGAGGCCCACTTTGTACATCAACCATGCCCTCATCGCCCAGGAACAAAAGGCTGCCATGACAATTGACTCACTCTCCCATCTCAATCACCTTCTGCTGCGTCTCTGACATCAATTGTAAAACTGTATTCCTGGTCACATCCTAGATACGAATCACACATAAAATACAGCATATATGACTTCTTTCCAACTTCTGCAGGAGTAGTGAAGTCAAGCTTGAATTTTGCCCTCCCTTGCAGCGACACCCTCTTTATCGCCAGCAGCTGCTGGCTTTTACTGTCACCAACCACAAGCCACCAGCCTTCTTTGGCTTTCGGGTATCTGGGTGCATCAACTGGTCCAACCTCTGAGCGCCCCTCGCACCCCTTAAAGTCTCTCTCAAGGGTGACCTGCAAGGTAACATTTTCCCAGGCCTCACATCATCACTATCCAGCACCTCATACACCATATACAATGTTAGGAAAGTGGTTGCAAAAGTGGATGATGTCCTGCAGCTGTGACTCTGATATATGCAGATCTTGATGCTCATAATTCATTCTCATCTCCATCCATCATCCATCAAATCAAGACTATTCTAGTACTCTTCCCTAGATTTTCTTCAACACCTCTTCGCCATCGCCTTGTGAAGTGTGGAAGTTGCGGAAGAATGGAGTCACGCTCCCACATGCCTTGAGTCACCATCTAACTCACTTCCATCACGAGAAGAGCTAGATTGAGCCACCAATTGCTGGAAATAATATCAACCATAGCCTGAAGCAACCTGTTAGCAGAGAGGAGAACCTCTCTCTGATCGGCTGCTAGATTTCCTACCACTGTATGTCTCGAGAAGTAGGCTTGTAACAACACATTTGCCTTCTCATGCGGATCCGCGCACTTGGGGTTTTCAACAGAAAACCTCTGGTGGTTGATCAATTTTCTTTTCAACTCTTCCTCACCTGGGCGAATTAGAAGCTGAGCATATTCAGAAGCTGAAGCCAAAATTTCCAGAAGACCCTTCATCTTTGTTTTCGAAGTCGGTGATGAACTGAAGCGCTCGATGGTAGTGTAACTGATGTAATAGTATGATGCAATCATGTCAAGGTTCAGAGGAGAGAGATACATATCTTCTTCTATGGCCACGCATTTACTTGCTTCCAAATCACTTATTGTGTTCTCAACGAGCTCGGAAAGGTGATCCGAAAGATGCCTATGGCTGATGCCTTGGGGATTGTAGTAGTTTGGGTTTTGGGTAAACCTCTAGTACATGAATGTCCATGTCAAGTAGTCTACAACATCTTGTTTGTTCTCAATAGTTCCAACAACAACTTCAACATTCAAATTGTCATGCAGGAAGTGTTGTAGATGACTTTCCACAGGCAGTGCCTCATAGACAAACTTCTTGTAGTACTCTTTACGGGGAGCATGACACAGGATGACACATTTCCCAGCATTGTCCAACAGAGGTCTGCTTGCATGACCCATCATCTGCAAAAGATCAGTAATTGGATAATCAGTGTGAGCACAATACAGTTTGAAAAGATCTTTAGATGTTGGATTAATCGATACACAACAGCGCAATGCAATCTGCATTTAATGCACTAGTGTCTAACAAAATGACCAAATGAAAGTGTAGGAACTGCAAAATTCCTATTCCCAACAAGATACACCTGCATAATCAGAAGATAGCAAACAACTTGTCAGTGCTTGTAACTGCTTTCATTATGAAACTGCATCTCTATTACCATTTGGTCCATGAAACATACCCAAAAAAATATCTTTGATTCCCCCATCCATCCATTCAACCATCATACAGTTATATTCATAAATACATACACATAAATGTATCATATGATTATATACATATGCAGGGATGGACTTGTTTCAGACCATTCATCCAATGCACTCTACCATTATTTGGCCACAAAAAAAAAAAAAAAAAAAAAAAAAAAAAAAAAAAAAAAAAAAAAAAAAAAAAAAAAAAAAAAAAAAAAAACTTTATAGTGCTTGTAACTGCTTTCATTTATGAAACTGCATCTCTATTACCATTTGGTCCATGAAACCATACCCAAAAAAATATCTTTGATTCCCCCATCCATCCATTCAACCATCATACAGTTATATTTATAAATACATACACATAAATGTATCATACGATTATATACATATGCAGGGATGGACTTGTTTCAGACCATTCATCCAATGCACTCTACCATTATTTGGCCACAAGAAAAAAAAAAAAAAAAAACTTTAGAGTGAGAATGGATCTAGTGATTGCCTTTTCTGGACAATCCTACCCATTCCCGACCGTCTTATCAATGAACTTTTCATTCAAGATGAGCCATTGCTAGCCTGTCTTTAGTGTCCATTTATACAAAACTGGTTAAACAGGATTGTCCAACCACTGATCTTCTTGTTTTAGAGGTCCATTCCCAATTGGACCTGCTGAACATATGGTTAGGATATCATCTGTATATACGATGCATATGGTTAAGAAATAAAACTTTAGAGTGAGAATGGATCTGATTGAATAAAATATCAGAACAATAGAAAACAGATACGTTGGAATAAAATAAACCAAGGATGAATGAGATATCGGATCAATGTGATTTTTATGTGGTGGTCCATGAAATGTGTCCTAGACTTAACAAAGTTCAGATTGATCAATTGGACTGTAATTAGGAGAACTCTAACTTATAATGCTCTGAGAGCAATGGAGCATTTCTCCTGTATATAAACATACACATGTTTACATGCATCATCATGCGCACGCGCGCACATGGGTTTTGCTAACGTCCACACATTTATGGGGATGTTAGCAATGTCCCTAATCCTTTTGAATGACATGTGAGACATCCAATCATCAATCGGGACAGTTTATTCAGTAGTACCACTAGGAACAAGCCATGGTGCAAGAATCACGTCGATCTGATGATCCCAAGCTTTTGAATGGGGCCAATTTGTTACAACTATTTGGCAAAAACTCAAACGATAAAATTAAGGATAAACAAGCTCCAAATAAAAGCAAGACAAGGTATAGTTGGGAAAACAATACAGACAAAAGGAAACAGGTTTTATGGAGTTTGGCTCCAATCTCCAAGGGAACGAACAAGTACCAATGGATCTTCTTTCTTTTTCTGACTTGAACAAAAGGAGGAGAAAACCAGTTTGAAATGGATCTCAATGTTCTATGTCACGAGAAAAGCTTCCTTTCCAGCAGATTGAAATGGAAACATACTATTTTGGTACTAAAGAGGGACGCATCTTTGATTTTTGATAGTGTGAAGGGAATCCAGAGTAAGGTTTGCAAACATGAAGGTGTATGGTTGCTGTGATAGCTCTGGGAGCAGTAGGATGTTTTTAGATAAATCACAGCTTCAAGTAGCATACAAGTATTCCCTTTACATTACCCAATACAGTGGAAAATCAAGTCCATTTTCCCAATTCCAAAGCATATCTTAGCCAATAATTAAAATTTGAACTAGACAACCATAATAAATAATTTTAAAAAAAATAAAATTTAAAGATTCGGAGGATCAATACAGCTTGAATAATGAGTGATTCAGAGAACGGTATGACAAAAGGTCAATGGATGCAAAAGTTGCCAGCTTTTCAAAAAAATAAATCCAATAGTTGCCGATACATGTCCAGCTGTGGTGTGGAATGGACACCAAATGAGAAAGTACCAAAGCGAACAATAAATTTGGAGGTGCACCGACCTGAAGTACCATTTTCATTGACTCCCACTACATTAGTTGGTTGTAGACGAAGTTTAACCAGAGCAGTTTCAACCTGAAACACCATATTTGACACCACGAAATAATAAGCTCCAACTATATAAGATAAAGAAGACTAAAAAATCTCAACCGCATATAATCATGAAACCTACGCTTTCACTTTGCTAACACTCAATATGAATGAGATTATCAGTAGCCCATTCCAAACTAGCAGATACGCTGCTTTCACATTCATTCAAATCCTCAAGCTTGATGTGATCGGTAAAGAAAGTTAATTGAGACTGAGTTAATAGACTATCCCCATATAAAAGATAATCAGGGAAAATAACAACCTCTTGCCGAAAATATTAAAGAATAGCAGTGAATGCCAATATGGCTGCAGGAAGCAGAACATCAAAATGAAAGAAACAATTGATCATATTCAAATATCCGAAGTGCAGAAAGTGAACAACATTAACATGGCAACTGATAAAGTGAAGAGTTTTTTGTTTGTGACGTTAAAATAAAATGAGACTGAGATTTATGTGTGGCAATGGGTCAGATCTGTTAGTGGTTGAGCTGGTCCACCCACTTCTTAGAAAAGTTTGAGCCACACTTAATGGACCGTTGGTCAGGTTCGGCCATAAAATGAGTTTGTTAAGTAGATAGGTAGGGGTTTGCTCTGACCCCAACTGGCCCACTTTTAAGAAGCTTATAAACAGTAATAGATAGCTTTAATCCCAAACCTAGAGTAGACAGGTCAAGTTGAGTCAGATTGAGCCTAATAATTTGTTTCAAGTTGGGCCTCAGGCTTAATTTCTAGACTATATAGTAAGTCTGCTTGGGTTGCAGTTCAAGGGCTCTAGGTTGGGCTCTAGTTTGAATCTCGGCCCATTTAATAAATGGGTTGTGCATGGGTTGGTTGACTTGTTGCTACTTGAACCACCCGAATTTATGGTTCTACGCCTTTATTGTTGATTAATTTTAATGCAAATTTATACTTACAATGTAGAGATTTTGTACATTGCTTTTTATTGGTAACATGCATATAATATAATGCTATGCATGCTGCGTTATAATAATAGCATTAATGATTTCACATATAAACTGCAAAAGATGTTTTGGACATCTAAAGAAAAACAGTCAATCATACAAGGAAACTTGATGGTAGAATGATGATGCACAAAAAACTAGTCACGAAGAATGTTTATGTTAAAGCCTTGTAAGGTTTCGAGAACTTACATCCACCTCACTGTTATTGCCAAGTAGTCCTGAAAAAATCAAAACAAATCATAATAGAAATATGTGTACCTTCTGTCACGCATAAAAAGATGAAAAGATGAAACAAATCACTAGATTAGTCAAGCAAAACTACTAAATAATTTGAGATAAAGATTTAGTCAAATAAGAAGATGAAAGCTAGCTTGGGTGTTTTGCATTTTTTTTTGCATTCCTTTTATTTTATTTTACTTATTTATTTAGTAGTTTTTGAATTTTGGCTTGTGGGTGTTGTTGCAGGATTGTTGAGGTGTGGGAAAAGCTGTAGATTAAAGTGGACCAACTACCACAGGCCTGATTTGAAGAGAGGCCTCTTATCAGAATCTGAAGAGAAGATGGTCATTGATCTCCGTGCCAGTCTTGGCAATAGGTACTCTTCCCATCATCTCAACCCTTTTTCTTCTTCTTTTTTTTTTTTTTTTTTTTTTTCAACACCTTTGGGCCCCATCTTAGATTCCCATTTTATTTTTTTTCAATTTGGACCACATTTTTTTAGCACATTAGTATATATATTCTACCTATATTCATTGTGTCTCATCTCCTGTATTTGTTTTTTCTTGCAGGTGGTCTAAAATAGCTGCGCATTTGCCTGGCAGAACTGACAATGAAATAAAGAACCATTGGAACATCCACATTAAAAAAAGTTAAAGAAGATGGGCATTGACCCCATCACACATAAACCATTCTCTCCTTCAATTGAAGAACCACAACAACAACAACCATCACAAAAACAACAGCCACAGCAACAACCACAACAAGAACAATACAATACTCTACTTTCAAAAGAAGAAAATGGCGTTGCAAGTGCAATGAATTCTATAGAAGCTGATGCTTTCCTCAGCAATTCCCCCATCTTTTGTACTGATTAATCTTTTATATGAATGAAGATAATGTACTGTAGTGTTGGGTTATCTCTTTTAATGTTGACCTTTCAGTTTAGTGCACACTCTTTCTTCACATTTATGCTTTGGTTGTGTGAATTGAGCTTGTCTCTTACCATGCGAACATGTTACTAGATCTTGTTTTTCTTGTTTCCTTCTAAATCTCCCTTGGTTCATAGATAATTTTTGAGATCATGATTCAGTTCAGGAATAGTCCAGTTGACCCTTTTAGTAGCCTGAAGAATGATGGGCTAAAAAGCGTTGGGTTTTGCAACCAACGATATTTCCAATTACCTTAAACTAAGTACCATCACAGCTATTTAAGGATGAACTATTTCATAATAAACTAGGGGTGAAAAAGTCAAGACATCTAGCTCTTGAGAGACAACCAAGTCCATTTCTATTGTCATAATGGAATATCATATGAGTTTTAAGGTTTCAAATGCAACAGATTGAAACTAGACTGATGAAGCATTAACAGATACAAAGCCAAGATCAGAAACTTCAATACAAAGTGAAATAATTAATGAAGACCAACTCAGATAAATGCATTGCCAATGCATGTTGATGTCTAGATGAGTATTCTGAAGTTAGCAGTGGTCAGTGTAAAAGGTAACTTTCTTTGTATGAATGAAGCAGAGGATGGCTTAGACTTTAGATGCGATGGTAAAATGTATACGAATCACAAATGAGTAATGGCATATTATCTTTCAAGAAAAGAAATCTTAGCAAGTTTCAGCAATTAATATTGTTGAAACATTTTATTTTTTTTTTACAAAAACGGTGGCAATTTTAGCCATGCTCTATTCCACAATTTGGGTGGGTCCAGGATTGGCACCAATATGCATAGTGCCGGCACATAACAAAATGCACAGAGACTCATTTCCACACACACACAAGCTATGTCATGTCCTCTTCATCTTTCAGTTTCTAACAAGTCAGTTGTTAGTATGTAGAGAAGAGATTGTAGATTTGGTTTGATTACGGCGCCAGATTAATGTTGAAACATACTCCGAAATAAATAAATAAACATAATCACTCAAGCCTATACTCGAAAACCAAAACAGTCTCGATCTTCTCAAATGTATACACCATTGAAAAACCTCCCAACCATCTAATGTTTCCAACAAAAATAAAAATAAAAACCCGAGCCAAAAGAAACTCCGGTTAAATAATATATAGACTATCACCATTCCCATTTCTCCTCTAGGATGAAAACTGACATATCCAAAAAAGGAATGAAATAAGCCAAGAACTGAAGAACGCATTACATGAAAGAACCCTCGACCATCTGTAATTCCAAACAGCCAAGCTTCAAAGCAGAAAACCCAAACCCAAAACCCAATTTGCAAAAATCCAACATCCAGATATTACCCACCACTGCAAAGAGTAATAAGCTAACATACCAAAAACCAAATTACAGAAAAACTCAAATTCCGGGTAAAAGAAACTCACATCTAAAAACTAGTGGTTTCACAAAAAAAAAAAAAAAAAAAAAAAAAAAAAAAAAAAAAAAAAAAAAAAAAAAAAAAAAAAAAAAAAAAAGCTAACAAACAGCGATAACAAACATCAAAACCTGTTTCCCGGAAAAAAAAAAAAAAAAAAATGTAGAAAAAACCCAATTCCAGAAAGCAACATATCCAAAAGAAAAACCCATTTCAATAAAAAATAAAGCAACAATCAAATATGAGAATATATATATATATATATAATATATATATATATATATATATATATATAATATATATATTATATATATATATCCAGAAACCCAAATCCAGAAATCCGTAAATTCGACACTCTAAAAAACCCAGATATCAGAATCCAATAACAAACGCAATCGAATTTCAAACAAGAATAGAAAGATGGAAGGGAGCTACAACTAGGTTTTGGAGATCTAAATTAGATAAATGAGTACATACCTAGATTGAAGACCTCAGCTTGAAAAAGGCGAAAGAGAGGCCGTTTCTGACAAAGAACAGAACAGAAATGGAATTCAAAAGAGGGGGAAATGGAATTTGAAATAGGGTTTTAGAAATCCCTCTTCGAAAATGAAATTTGCATTCAAATCCACAAAATGAGTGTTTTACATCATTTAAATAATATCATATGTTATCATCCGTACATTTAACGGACCGCCTAATAGTTGTTTATAATTTTATTATATGGTAAAATTATCAATATTAACAATCTACGAGTGTAACCACTATTTGGATGGTCTGGATAATCCTAAATCATTGCCACAAGTGATATGAACAAATCACCACCATTTTACATTATAACCACAACTACGAACGACCACTTACGTTTCCATTACGGACAGGTTTGGCTAGTGATGCTGGTCGGTGCTCTGTGGGCCCCACTATGATGTATGTGTTATATCCACACCGTCCATCCATTTTGAGATATCATGTTAAGTCATGAGCCAAAGAATGAGGCAGATAAAAATCTGTAGTGGACCCACTACAGAAAATAGTGGGAGAGTGATTCCCACCGTTGAAATATCCTAAGGCCCATCGTAATGTTTATTTGAAATCCAACTTGTTCAAAATTTAAAAAAGACATGAAATAAGGGAAAACATATATATCAGCTTGATCTAAAACTTTTGTGGCCTTTAAAAGTTTTTAACGGTGAGCTTCCCTGTCCCACTGTTTTCTGTGTTGGGTCCACTGGAGCTGTGGATTTAACTCATTCTTTGGATATTGCAAATGGATGGAAGGTGTGGATATAAAACATACATCATGGTGGGGCTGAGGGAACTTGCTGACGTCACTTCAGTAGCTAGACTCGCTACTCCCCCTGACACCGGCCCCGTCGGTGGTGGTCAGTGCTCTGTGGGCCCCACCATAATGTATGTATTTCATCCTTTACATTAATCCATTTTTAAAGATTATTTTAGGGATTTATTCCAAAAATGAGAGGTATATAAATCTTAGGTGGACCACACCACATGAAAATAATAGTGATTGGATATCCATCATTAAAATCCTCCTAAGGCCCAATGTACTGTTTACGTGACATCCAATCTATTTTATTAGGTCATACAAGCCTAGATGAAGGGGAAAAACAAATCTCAATCCAAAACTTTTATGGCCCCCAAAATGTTTTTAATGGTTGACGTTAATTCAACATTATTTCCTGTAATATGGTCCATTTCAGATTGGGATATACCTAATTTTTAGTCCCATGCCGTAAGATGATCTTTAAAAATAGATGGACAGCATGGATGAAACACATACATCATGGTGGGGCCCCTAGAGCACCGACCACCAGCCATTGGCTAGTGTCAGGGGGAGTAGCCAATCTGTTCCCCTTATTTGTGGTGTGGCCCATTTAATCTTTGGATATGATTCATTTTTTCAATAATTCTCTAAAATGATCTCAAAAAATGGATGAACGGTGTAGGTTGATCCCAAATTTTTAATAAATCCAAAACTCAAGCGGACCATGCCACACGAAACAGTGTGGAATAATGATTTCCACTGTTGATACCTTCCTTAGGCCCACAGTAATGTTTATATTCCATCCAACCTGTTTATAATATAAAAAAGATATAACTGAAGAGAAAACACAAACATCAGCTTGATCCAAAACTTCTATGGCCTCCAAGAATTTTTCAATGGTAGAGGTTCAATCACACTATTTCCTATGGTGTGGTCCACTTGAGCTTTGGATATGTTTCTTTTTTGTTCTTTAGACCTAAAATTATCTATTAATGTGGATAAACGGAATGGATAAAATAAATAAATAATGCTAGACCCCACAAAGTTTACTTTGGTAAAGGTAACGACTAACTCACCTAAATGTAGAGGGGTTTCCTTAAAACATTCATAATCATATATTGGGCTTGCCTTAATGTGATTCACATATCCAACCCACTCATTATGTGTGTCCACTTGGATGAGGGGTCAAACCAAGTTTTAGCCGCATCCAAAACTCATGTGGGCCCCACCAAGTGCTTTTATATTTTTTATGATGTCTTGACATGGTTTTAGATGGTATGGTCCACCTAAGTTTCGTGGATGATTTTTGAGATATCTCATAACCTAAAGGGGACACATTAAATGCACGGTGGTGATGTTCAGCACACATCGTGATGGGGCCCACAAAACTTATTAACATCAATTCGTAAGTTCTCGCGAGGTCAATAAGTTGGGTCACAATTTTGACAATAATATTTAGCCCATTTTATATGTATAGTCCATTCACTTTATTTTATTGATCAATACCCTCAATTTGACTAGTTACTTGCCCCAATCAGGCTAACTACATTTGAGAAAGGTATTGGGAATATAAGATTGATCAACAGTTTGAGTGAAATTTGATTTAAATATATAAAGTTATTTACTCTTCAATCTGAACTAATTCGATTGTCCAAAAATGATTAAATGTTCAATTAGTAGATGTGCTAAATAATTTATTAAAAAATATTTTTTTCACAGATAAAATATCAATTTCCATTTAAAAATTACATTTTTTTTTCAAAATGTATACATATTTTTTTTACTCTTAATTTTTCTTTGAAAACTTTTAAGAAAATATCATTTTTATTATGAAATATTTCAAAAAATAAATTAAAATACAAATTCTGAATTTTTATTTTCAAAATATCTTTAATTTTCACAAATTTTAATTTATTTCCCAAAAATTCCAAAATGCCGATTTTTTTCTTCAAAAGCATCATGTTGTTTTCAACTTTTCAATTAAAAAAAATTTATATATATATTCAAAATCTTATTGTTTTTATAAATAACTTTTTCTTTTAATTTCGAATTTTGAACATTTTCAATTATTTTTCAACTTATTTATTTTTCATCAAAATGTTTGTTTTTTGATAAAGTATAGATTTTTTAATACCGTTTTATTTTTAAAAAATTCAATTCTTTTTCACTTCTTTTTTTTTTTAAAAGCATTTTATTCGAACTTGTTAATTTTTATTGAACTTCACAATTTTTTTTTTTCAAATTTCAAACTCTTATTTTCTTTTTTAAAATTTTTCATTTTTCAACATTGTGAAAATTTTCACATTTTTTAAAATATTTTTAATTTTCTTTTCGGGATATTATTTTTTCTCAAAATAAAATGCTTTTTTTTTTTTTTCAAATTTATCAACTTTATTAAATATTCTTTTTTGTTCCCACAAAATAGATTTTTATTAAATCACAATTTTTATTTTTTCAAAATCTAATTTTTTCCTCAAACATTGTTAAAATTTTTAAACTTCTCAATATTCTTTTTCATGTGATATTACAAATCATTTAAATATTAGTTTTAAATTAAATAATAAAAATAAAAATTCCACTTATTTGATATAAAAACAAAATAAATTTTCTTTATGCATTCAATCAATTGTTAAAAAATAATCTTAGATACAAATATGTACAATTAAACCACTGAAATTCTAATAAAAAATAATTATTAGACTACAAAAAAAACTTAATTTTCCACCATATTCTAAAAAAATAAATTTAAAAATAATGTTTAGGCAAAAGTCATTTTATGACGGACCTGATCCATCGCAAAATCAACTGAAGCGCGTCATTCGATATTTTGAGCAGGCATTTGCAACTATTCATATTCCGTCGCCAAATCAAAATTTGCAACGGATTTTGTCCGTCGCCTAGTTACGACGGACAAAAATCCGTCGTAAATCAGATTTTAGCGACGGATTTGGGTCCGTCGCTAAATTCCGCGACGTTCGGACTACGGATATTCGAGAAGGACGAGCGTAGCAACGGACTTTTTTCAGTTAGCGACGGATTAAATCCGTCGTTAAACCAAGAGATTTCGTCCGTCGCAAAAATACGTCGCAAATTGGCCATTTTAGCGTAGTGATTGTATTCTCAAATCCATAAACCTAAACCTACACCTAATCCTAATCTCAACTCCCTAACCTAAACCTAAACCTAAACTTGAAAACCCAAACCTAAACCGGATCCCGAACGTAAACCCAATTTCCTAAACCTAAACCTTAATCTATTCTCAGTTCCCTAAAGCTATAACCTATAACCTATAACCTAAACCTATATGCTAAACCTATAACCTTAACCTACACCTAAAACCTAAATGTATTCTCAAATCCTTAAACCTAAACCGACACCTAATCCTAATCTCAACTCCTTAACCTAAACCTAAACTTGAAATCCCGAACTTAAACCCGATCCCAAACCCGATTTCCTAAACCTAAACTTTAACCTATTCTCAATTCCCTAAAGTTATAGCCTATAACCTAAACCTAAACCTATAACCTTAACCTAAACCTAAAACATAAAACCTAAATGTATTCTCAAATCCCTAAACCTAAACCTACACATAAGCCTAATCTCAACTCCTTAACCTAAACCTAAACTTGAAAACCCAAACCTAAACCCCAACCCGAACACGATTTTCTAAACTTAAACCTAAACTTATTCTCAGTTCCCTAAACCTTAACCTATAACCTACACTTATAACCTAAACCTAAACCTATAAACTTAACCTAAACGTAAAACCTAAACCTAAACCTAAAACCTAAATGTATTCTCAAATTCCTAAACCTAAACCTAAACCTAAACCTGTAACCTAAACCTATAACCTACAACATTAACATAAACTTGTAACCTAAACCTATAACCTACAACAATAACCTAAACCTATACTTATAACCTAAACCTATTCACAAATCCCAAAACCTATAACCTAAACCTTAACCTATAACCTAAACTCAATTCCCCAAACCTTAACCTATAACCTAACCTAAACCTAAACCTATAACCTACACTTATAACCTAAACCTAAACCTGTAACCTTAACCTAAACTTAAAACCTAAACCTAGACCTAAAATGTAAATGTATTCTCAAATTCCTAAACCTAAAACTAAACCTATAACCTACAACATTAACATAAACTTATAACTTACAACATTAACCTAAACTTATACTTATAACCTAAACCTATTCTCAAATCCCAAAACCTATAACCTAAACCTAAACCTAAACCTTAACCTATAACGTATAACCTATAACCTAAACCTATAACCTATAACCTAAACTCAATTCCCAAAGCCTTAACCTATAACCTAATCTAAACCTAAACCTATAACCTACACTTATAACCTAAATCTAAACCTATAACCTAAACCTAAAACCAAAACCTAAACCTAAAACCTGAATATATTCTCAATTCCCTAATCCTAAACCTACACCTAATCCTAATCTCAACTCCCTAACCTAAACCTAAACCTAAACCCGATCCCGAACCCAAACACGATTTCCTAAACCTAAACCTTAACCTATTCTCAATTCCCTAAATCTATAACCTATAACCTAAACCTATAACCTTAACTTATTCTCAATTCCCTAAAGCTATAACCTATAACCTAAACCTAAACCTAAACCTAAACCTATAACATATAACCTAAACCTAAACCTATAACCTTAACCTAAAGCAAAACTATAACCTAAACCTTAACCTAAACCAAAACCTATAACCTAAACCTTAACCTATAACCTAACCTTAACCTAAACCTAAACCTAAACCTAAAACCTAAATGTATTCTCAAATCCCTAAACCTAAACCTACACCTAATCCTAATCTCAACTCCCTAACCTAAACCTAAACCTAAACTTGAAAACCCAAACCTAAACCCAATCCCAAACCCGAACCCGATTGATGTAATAATGTAGCCCAATCACATGGCAACAAACAAGAAAATCTTGCTTTGTTGGCAAGCATACTCGAACTCAAGCATCACAATGCATCTATTTCCATCTCCACTATCTCTTATAGCATGGATTATTTGAGATTTGGATTTATCTCATTTTTAGAGTCATGTTCTAACACAATATGATAATATTAATAGACAAGTTGGATTTGTCACCAACATTATTCCAAGACCCATATAACTTCTCGTTATAGGAAGTTAGGTAGGGCACATGCAGCTTGAATCCATCAAAGGAGATAAGGATCACCTCTCATATGTTTTCTCACTTTTCATTTGTTTTTTTTTTTTTTTTTTTTTTTCCATAAGATTGTTTATTTTGTGGTGTTTGTCACATACAACATTTTATCATGTTAATATAATTATAAGTGGCCTAATCTCACCTTTCGAAAAACAACTAATTATAATTTCTACCTGATGAGAAATCACCAAGTACCATTAGGCTCAACCCAAAAGATAAATCAGCATTTTCTTTCTTTCTTTTTCTTTTAACACACACTCACACACCAGAGTCACTTACGGGCACAATGGGTACTCGAACTCGTGAACTTGTATTGAAACTATTTTGAATCTAACATGAAGGCATGAGTAAGGACCTAGGTGTGTGTGCACAGTCGGCGATGTGTTCACCACACTGAATTTTGTGAGCCCCACCAGGAAATAGGCTATGAATAATTTTTTGTATTTTATTTATGATATTAAACTTATATGTATTTATGCGTGGATGAATGTGATGTGGATAAGATTGTTTATGTTTGGATGGATGTAGTTTCTGTTTGGATGAATGTATGTTTGGATGGATTTACGCAGTTTGGGTTTAGATGGATGTGAATGTGCATATGAATATGATGAAATATATTATATAACAAATGTATATCAGGATGAATATGATGAAATATATTATATAACAGGTGTATATCAGGAAGAATATGATGAAATATATCATAACAGGTGTATATTGGGAATTTTGTGCTGAAATATTGAAAAAAAAAAAGAAGAGACTTTTACTTACGAAATATTTCGTAGGTAAAACTCTCATCCATGGTTTTTACCTACGAAAGTTTTCGTAGGTAAAAGTCTCATCCACGTTTTTACCTACGAAAATTTTCGTAGGGAAAAGTTTTGAAAATATTTTTACCTATGAAACGTTTCGTAGGTAAAAGTATCGTGAAATATTTTTACCTATGAAAAAATCGTCGGTAAAAGTTCTGTAAATATTTTTACCTACGAAAATTTTCGTAGGTAAAAGTATTGTGAAATATTTTTACCTACGAAACAAATCGTCAGTAAAAGCTTTTTACTTATTTTTTACCGATGAAAACATTCGTCGGTAAAAGTTTTGTAAATATTTTTACCTACGAAAAGATTCATCGGTAAAAGTTTTTTACTTATTTTTTACCGATGAAAAAATTCGTCGGTAAAAGTTTTGTAAATATTTTTACTTAAGAAAAAAAAATCGTCGCTAAAAGTTTTTTACATATTTTTTATTGACAAAAAAATTCATCAGTAAAAGTCTTACCTTTGCAGACGAAATTTTTTTTTTGTTGGTAAAAGCCTTTACCGTTGGTCTTTTACCGACGAAAAATTTTGTCGGTAAAACGTTTTACCTACAAAAATACGGATTTAGCGACGAAAATTTTCGTCGGTAAAAGTGAGTTTTCTTGTAGTGATTTTAAGAGCTCCTTAAGTAAGTCAACAATTTTCTCAGCTAAAGGATTTCAATTTTATTTTTTATAGTTGATATGGTTACTTTTAGATTTTAAGGTTTGAAAAGACTTAGCATTCACACTTAGTTTTTTCAAAGCAATTTGAAATGTGTGATTTTTTTAAAACTATATTATCAAAAGTTTCTTTTAGTTTTAAAAACTTTTCTTTTTGAAGTTGTAGCTTTATAGCAATTTTGTAGTTTTCCTTTTATAGGGCATCATAAGCATATTGAAGATCTTCTTCATTTTCACGATCACTATTCAGATTTTCTTCACCGGTTGAATCATCGTTATCTAAAATGGTGAACTTGGCTAGAGTCATCAGGGCTTTAACATCATTACCCAACTCGGTTTCAGAATCTTCTGACTCAACAGAAACTTCAGAGCAGGAAGATTCATCCCATGCAGCCAACTTACCTTTCTTTTTGGTTTTGTCCTTTTTAGGACGTTTGTTCGCTAGATACCCATATTCATGGCAGTTGTAACATTGGCTATCTTTTAAAGATTTTCAAGTTTTAGATCAAGATCTTTTCTTTTCAACAGTTTTTTGAAAATCTACCCTCTTTTTACTTTTGAAATTTTTGTAAAACTTTTTAGCTAAAAGGGCTATATCATCTTCAGAATTTTCTAAATCAGAACAGTTATTTTCTTGAGAAATATTTTTAGAAGACTTAAGGGCGATAGATTTATCTTTAGGAGCTTTAAAGTTTAACTCATAGGTTTGTAAAGAACCAACCAATTCTTCTACCCTCATATTATTTGTATCACGAAGTTCCTGGATCGCGGTCACCTTTGAATTGAACTGTTCAGGTAATGTGTGCAGTATCTTTGCACAGACTTTACTTTCTATGATTATATCACCAAGACCCCACATAAAGTTGATAATGCCATTCAATCTTGTATAGAAGTCCATTAAAGTTTCACTTTCTTCCATACGTATTTCCTCAAATTTGGTTGTGAGGATTTGGACTTTAGATTTCTTGACAATTGTTGTTCCCTCGTGTGTCATTTCTAAAATATCTCAGGCTTGCTTTTTAGTATCACAAGATATAATTCTTTTGAATTCATCCAGTGATAGTGCGCAAGTAATTACATTTAAAGCCTTTGCATTGGCACTACTCTCACTTTTCTAAAGAGCGGACCAAGAAAAATAAGGTGAGACTTTTATCGTTTTAGATCCATCAGTGCCAGTTACTTCAGTGGTAGGAGGGGTCCAATTGGCCACTGTGGCTTGCCACATGCTCTCATCCATGGATTTTAAGAAAATTCTCATTCTGGCTTTCCAATAAGCATAATTGGAAAGACTATCAAAATTTGACATCTTAAAAAGCTCAGATCGATTAGCTTAGGAAATTAATCGAAAAAAATAATTAAAGTGAGCTATTAGACTTTAATACCACTTGAAAAGGCCAAGCTAAAGTCCTAGAGGGGGGCGAGGGGTGAATAGGACTATGCCAAATTAAAAACTTAAATGCGGAATTAAACAAATATAAATAAAGATAACACTTAAACGATCTCACAATGCATAAATGAATAACAACCTCAAATGTACAAGTATTGAAAGGTTGATACAGATGTTGTTCTAAGGACAACCTTACACCAAAAACCAATGGTTTATGGTAGGACAACTAGATTCCTAGAAAGGTCTGTGTATCAAAATCTCAAACCTATACAGAGAAATAAATAAATAAATAATAAATAACAACGAATTAAACTAAGCTATTACAACAATCCCACACTTGGAAAAAAAATTACAACATTCTTCCACAATTGCATAAAAGGAAATTACAATATCCACACAACGTCATAATCAATCAATCACCACAAAACCAGAAATTATAGTGGTTCGCTTGTGTGTACACCAACTATTTAGAAAAACAACCACATAACTACTCCACTACCAATATCCTCACACAGTGGATATCAGTGTTCACTATGAAATAGGTTTTTCAAGGTTCACCTAAAACCTTCACAATTGTGTCTTTCAAATGGGCTTACACAATTCAAAAAACCCCACACTCTGAGTTTTCTAGATCACCTCAGACAAACCAAAAATAAAGAGATTTTTCCAGGCACAATCTCAATAAAACCAAAAACAGAAATTGTAAAATACTTATCTGGATATTCTCCTTTGATGAAGCCCGGTAGAACCGATTCGAAGTAGATGTTCAACATAGATGTTCAATGTCCACACTCACTTATGAAAAGGTTCTAAGTTCTAAATGACTTTTAGATTAAATCACCTTGGGCTTGCTTGATTTGATTTTGATTCCAAGAAAGGGGAAAACAAAAATCCATTCTTCAAAATATGATTGGAATATAGAATCACAAAATCAAATACAAAAAACTTATTAAAGAGAATATTAAATGAGCACTAAATAACTTAAGAATATTACTAACTTATCTCTCAGAGTGGTGTCCTGATTTTGCTTGAATTGAATGAAAAAATCTGAAAATTGTGCACTATTTATAAGTGCAGAACTATTCACTCGACTGGTCAAGGGGACAGCTCGACTGGTCAAAGGACCAACAAACTTTTAAAAATTTGGGTGTGATAAGATAAAACCGTTCCACGACTGGTCGAGTAGATTCCACGACCGGTCGAGTGGCCTGCACGGCCGGTCGAACCCTGCTCTCGACTGGTCGTGTGGGACCCAATTTAGTTGATGGACTTTGAGTTGAGGTTGCTCGACTAGTCAAGCACTATTCACTCGACTGGTCGAGTAGTCTCCAAGACTGGTCAAAGATCCAACAAAAAATCCCGAAAATAAGTAACAAATCTTAGACTGGTTGAGGAATTTCTTAGACTGGTCGAGCCAGTACTAAGACTAGTCAAACATAGGCTAAGACTAGTTGAGAAATAGCTTATACAGTTATAAAGTGACCCAATTAAAGTATGCAATCAATATGACCTAACCTACGGTCTATCTAGGGTCATTCATACCTTATAAGCGATGTTTGAACATTGAAACATCTTTTGCTTCAATTGATAGTTGATCTTGACGTACATGAAGCTTGATATCTTGAAGTATGTTGAAGCTTGAACTTGTAGCACTTTGAAGCTTGATTTTGAAACACTTCGAAGCTTGAGCTTGGGGTACTTTGAGTTGCATTTCACCTTGAGCTTTGAGTACCAAAGTAAAGTATATTATCTTGACTTAGATGAAGCTATGAAAGCTTGAACTAACACTTGATGTTGTACTTGAAGTCGTATACTTGTGATGCTTGAATCTTGAAATGGATCATCTTGAACTTGTACTTGAATCTTAAAAATGAAATATCTTAAACTTTGAGACGAATAAAACAAGATACAGATTCCAAGAGGTTTTGGCACTCCAAAATTTGACAATCATAGGAGCTAGAAAACATAGCACTTATAGAGGTCTCTCTCTCTCTCTCTCTCCTCTCTCTCTCTCTCTCTCTCTCTCTCGCTCTCTCTCTCTCTCTCAATACCGATTTACAGATTTGGGGATTTAGCAATTTGTGGATTCCTGACTCGATGTAGACCCTCATTTAGGGATTTGGGGATTTTTAGGGCGCATTACTTCACATTGTTGAGAATCAGTGAAATTGCATTTAGATACAGCAGGTTGATCATGGTGGTTGCTATTTGATGAATGGTCTGGATGGAATTCTAACACATGTCCTATTTCTCCAGCATATATGCATGAAGGTACCTCATTGAATCACTGGTTGAATGGTTAAGATTGTTTTATTGTGATGATTTTTGGGGCATGGTTGATCCAATTGGGATGTTTTTCATTCAATTGGCATTATGAATTGTATGCAAAATCAGTTGTTTCCAGTTGCATGTTGATCATTCTTCTAGTCAAATATTTGTAATTTCTAGTGGTTACTGTTAAGCAATCTTGTTCTTGCTCTGCATTTGTTTTCAATGTATCTGCTAAATCATCGCAACCCCTTCTCTGTTCGTGCTAATCTTGTTGTATAAAGTCGGGTTATAGGAGATTTTATTGCTCATTTGGTTTTGAGTGTAGCATAGACTGATTATGCATACTTTTCCCCCTATTCTGTTCTACATGTTTTATATTCCTTGGGATCTTAGAAACTGGTGCTTTAGACATTTGGTATCATTATATCACTTTCCTCTGTGATTTATTATTCTACCTACTACTACAACAATGTGTGTTAAGATATATTGAAGATTGGAAATGATCAAATTGGATTGGAATCTGGAAAAGTCTAGCAGGCATGACAAATGGAAAGGAAGGCTATGATAAAATTCCCACTACAACAAAAAGGGGTAACAACGGCATATTCGCTACACTTTCAGCAGCGCTATGTAAGGCCCAACAACGGATATCGTACCATCTATATATAAAAAAAACCCAGCGCGACTCTCCTATTTCCTACCCGTCTCTCTCTCTCTCTCTCTCTCTCTCTCTCTGTAACTCCACGACTCTTTCCTATTTCCTACCCGTATCTCTCTCTCTCTCTCTCTCTCTCTCTCTCTCTCTCTGCAACTCCACCACTCTTTCTTATTTCCTACCCGTCTCTCTCTCTCTCTGTCTCTCTCTGCAACTCCACGACTCTCTCCTTCTCTCTCTCCTCTTTCTCTCTCACGGCTGCTTTGGGATCTCTCCAGCTGCAGCAACCTACTTTGGGATCTCACCGTAGTATCTAGATCTGCTACTCTCTTGTTTCCTAGGGTTTTGGATCTATTTTCTGCACTTTGCTGCAGTTCGGTCTTCTGCTGCTGGTGAATCTCAGATTCTCAGGTATGATCTATTTTAGAATACTGGATTAGGAATATGCTTTGTTGAATATAAATCCCTAATTAGGGATTTGCGTTGTCGAATCCATTTTTAGAGATTTGCATTGTCGAATCCATTTTTAGGGATTTGCATGGTCGAATCCCTAATTTAGAAGTGCTTATTACATCTGCAGATTCTCGAATCAGGGTTGTTGATGGTGTTGATCTAATTCACAAGAGGTTATAGAGATGAGCCAGTGTAGCAAGTGGTTATAGAGAATCCCCCCCACCCTCTCAGCTAGTTGTAATATTTTCGTGTATCCTTGCTTTAATATAGGTATGCTATTGGATATTCCATTTTCGTATAAAGCCCAAATGCAAGGACTGATTTGAATGTGTGCAGATCTATTCTCTGAATTTTGCAACGATTTTGGGTAATGTAGTTGGGTTTTTTAAAATAATCATTTATTCTCTTTTTCTCTGAATTTTTAGTTTTTTTTTTTTTTTTTCTTTTGTTCTGTCTGTTTTGTTTTGTTTTGTTTTATTTTTATTTTTATTTAAAAAAAAAAAAAACTTATTTGGTTACGAAATTTGGGGCTTCTAATTCCCAATTGGAGGTTTGAATTGTTCTTTTCAGTTTTGCTGATTTTTTAATGTGTTCTTCAAGTCTCTTATCTGGTTTAAAATATGCACGTTAACCATTTGAAGAAATGCTTCAACCAAGACCCCTTTCAGTTATTTTGAATGTTTTAGCTAAGTTGTATATCAATCTTTTACAAGATGCATGCCATTAGATACTATATTGGTAAATTTTACAAGTGTATGTATGTCTTCACTGGCTCAATTAAGAAATATCCTTTGTCCAATGTTACATATGGATGAGATATTTGGTCATTCGTCTACTGCACCCCAACATTATATACCATGGGCTAATCTAGCCATTAGGTGGACCATTTTACATATGAAAGAAGAACTGGACAACTAAAAATAAAAATTAAAAAAGGATTAATGCTCCCTATTCAACATCCATATGCAGCCCAATCAATGCGTTGTGGTACTGAACCATATAAATGGATTGTCATTCATAAGTTTGTGGGTGGGCCATCATGTGGTGTATCTTTCATCAAACTCATTAATCAAATGTAACTCAACAGAGTGAAGAGAAGATACAAAAATCAGCCTAAAAAGCTCGAGTGAGCCACATCAAATGAATTTAGTGGTTTTGTGAGCAATTTTACATTGTTCACATTGGTGTGGTCCATACAAGTATTTTACCAGGCTGATATTTTGTTCACACAATTCAAATAATAATGAATCATACCTAATAGGCAAAGTAGATTTTACATTACACTACATGATGGATCCCACAAAGTATTCCTCATTTTTTCGTAATTTGTTTTGAAAGAAATATTAAGAAGTGGCAGCAATTCTCTGTCAAAAGCAGAATTAATGGTTATTTGTACACTGAATTTTTTAAGTGATTCCTAAGTTCCAGAACATCACCACATTGCCAGAGAAACAAAGTTTTTCTAATTAATTTATCACCAACTGGAAGTTATCCATTATCAGCTTGCTATTTGTATTTGCCGCTGTACATGTAGCATTCATGCATTGTGTGAGACATCCATATTTGATATTTAGCTTGTTCTTCAACCACTATTTTCATTTCTTCATGACAATTAATATGGTTGTCACAGGGTGTTGGAAGGAATTTGCCACGGACTTGTACCTCCCACATGGATCAGATTTCGGTAACTCTTTTCCTGTTGTCAGTTTTTCTTAATACTTCAGTCTTAAAATCATGATTAGGCATTTTGTGATCATTAGTTGTCTTTCCCATGCTTGATAACTTGATATGATTGTATTCATTGGCTGATTCTCTCTTTTATTTTTTTAGCTGAAATGGTTATTTTTTCTTTTATATTCCTATGGCTTAAATTGATGATGCAGAGGATGAAATGACTAGTGTTTTTTTTGGAAACCAATCAAGGCAGGTGTTGGAAATTGAGGATCTTGCTAATTTGAATCCTCGGTTTTGATGTACCGCATGGATTATTTTCCTATTTTTGGAATCCACTTCTATATCCCTCTGTCATCTCTATATCTAGCTATAGACACTTTATCAACATCTCTATAGCGAGCAGCCCCTGCCCTTCATCTCTTCCCTGGCCAGGTACTCTCTTGTTTCCTAGGGTTTTGGATCTATTTTCTGTACTTTGCAAGGTATTTTGACTGGTTATGGTGGGGATTTACTAGATCTAGAACTAGGGTTAAAGCAGACGCTTCCTCCTCTCCTTAAAGTTCTCAGCTCACTGTCTTTCTCCTCCCCTTGATTCCACAAGTAATTCTCGTTTCCCTTTTTTTGTCTTCTCGTTATTATTATTATTTTTAATTATTCATTTGATTGAGATTTCCCTAAATTTTGTTAATTGAATTCATGTGATTGTTTCTTACATTTGTTGGGACCAAACGATTAATCTCTCCTCTTGATTTTCTTTCCTATGTTGCCAATGGCAATTGACTGACTCTGATTTGAATTTTGCGTGTTCTGCCCATTCATGCTAACATGTCTACATGGTGTGGGCCCAACTGATGAGCAGCTTGGATGTTACAATCATGTGATGTTTTTTTCACTTTTACTGTAAGTGGACCTCCCTGACTATTTTATCCTAGTAATTATAAGGCCCTGTTTGGTAGACATCTAAAAAAGAGTTTGTTTTATTTTTGTTAGTAGCAGATTTTGGCTACCAGGGTACATTGTGCAGAAAGTGGTGAAGAAAGCATAGAGACAGAATCATTATACTCTCTCAAATGCCACATTTCGCAGGAAGTGAACCATTTGCATGAGGGGCTGAAACACGTAAGTGTGAACTTCCATAGTTATAACTAATAATGCAGTCACCATAAAGCTACATTGCTTACCAAGTCTCGTGTCTTATCCGTTTTACTTGCTTAATTACCATTCCTGATTTAGCATTGCTCTGTGTTGTCCATTCCGTGACTATTGCAGATTTAGGTTAACCAATCTACTTGTAATGCTGCCTATAATTCTGTCATATCTGTCCCAACTATTTCCATCATTTGGCCTGGTATATCCTGCAACCGTTTTTGCCTCTTGTGTTGTTATTCTCAATTTCATCATTTGGCAACAAAGAACATGTGAGAGGATGTTTTGAGGGAGCCCTAGATTCCACTAGGGAGAACAATACCCTAGAAATATTTGTCACAATATCTAACATGTATTACATTATTTGTTACAACAAACGATGTATATCTTTGATTCTTAGAACCAATACAAGCAATCTCCTTCTACATACCTCTACAAAGTAAGTCAGCGGGTTTCTCTCCATCTGTTTATTTTTGTTTGGTAGTCTTATTTTATGCTTATACCTATGAAAGCACTTAATTTAATGGATTTGATATTGAATTTGGTACGCTTATAGGAGTTGAGGCTAGGGGCTTTATATTCGGCCCTCTAATTGTGTTAGTGATTGGTGCAAAGTTTGTTCCCTTAAGAAAATCGGGAAAATTGTCAGGTATTATTCATCAATCTCTTCCATAAATAATTGATCTTGCTTAATTTATATTTTTATCACTTCATTTATATGTTTTCCTAGAGGCCCAACTTGTAACTCCTTAAAACCCGCTCTGCCGTAAGATATTATGGTGTATGACAGTTCTCAGCAGGTTAAGTTGCAAGTTATTATATAGAGTTGGTTGGATGTCTTTTATTTTTGTAAATGTTGTTAATAGTTAGTAGGATAATGAATGATACATGTGATTGTGAATGACAATAAACAACCTATGGTATGGTGCCCCAATATTGCTCGTATGTTACTAGTATGTAGTAGATATTACTAGGTTAATTTATCAAAAACAAAATTTGTTTCTTTAGTTTAAAATTCATTCTGTTATTATTTGGCTAGATGATGAATGCCAATTGTGATTGATTATGTAATTGTTTAAGTATAGGACAATCAGTTGCCCATTTGAAAATTTTTATGTGGCCAAGCATAGATATAGTGTGCTTTTGGAGGCATAAAAATTCTTCCCACGTTTGGACAATTCAAGGTTGGATAGATTAGAATGCTTTCGGTTCCCTGATTTAAATGCACATGCTAGTTCTGCGTTGTATCTGTCCTTTTCTCTCTGGTTACGTTTCTTATATTTATTTCTAATGTCAAATATCCTCACGTTATGTGGATACTTGACATGGGAATCAAATGCAAGATCAACGTATTCGAAGAGACATGGGGAGATGTTGCCGGAATTTCAGTCTGAGCATTTAAATGGGAACATGAAAGTATTATAATCTATCTAGTCTTAGATGAGTGACTGATTTAGTTAGTTAGTTAAAGATACCATTAGAGATTCTGTTAGATGCCTAAATCGTCGTCGCTTGTGGGGTGAGCAATAATGGTGCTTATTTCATTATAATTTGTCTCTTTAGTACTCTTCTTTAAATTTCCCTTAACCCATTTTAGTTTATCTCTCTTAGGAAGCTTTGTCGGGCTCACCTTGTATTTCAAATAACTTGTCGAAGTAGCCGAGGAACATAGTAATGGATAAGAGTTGGATTCATTTGTCAAGGTATCTCAGTAACTTCTTCTTCCAGTTGTTGTGGCCCAATGGTTAAGATGCATTGTTTGATATGTCCTCCAATTGCATTGAATGATTTAGGGTAAGCAATGCATACGTAAGTGGAGTTAAGGAATTCTTAGACTTTGCATTTACAAATGTAAGTGATAGAGGGAGGATCCTATGTCCATGTAAGAACTGCAATAACAATTTCTGGGTATCTCGACATGAAACATACAATCATATCGTGTGTGATGGATTTAATACAAGTTATACTCATTGGCGTTTTCATGGGGAAGCCACGTCTTCTTCTATGCCTAATTTGGATCTAAATGATGATATGCTCGAATTGTTACATGATGCATTCGATTTTTTGGGCCCGGATGATCAAGAGAGTGATGCAATATATAGACCTACACAAGGGCTTAATCCAGAAGCACAATAATTTTCAAATTAGTAGAAGATACCAATAAGGAATTGTACCCAGGCTGCAAGAAGTTTAGTAAGCTCTCTTTCGTTATTCGACTATATCACATAAAGTGCCTTGGTGGATGGAGCGACAAGTCATTCACGATGTTACTTGAATTGCTAAAGGATGCATTTCTCGAAGGTGAAACCTTACCAAGGTCTTTCTATGAAACCAAGAAGATTATTGGAGACTTGGGCCTAAAATACAATAAAATTGATGCTTGTCCCAATAATTGTATGTTATATTGGAAGGAGGCTGTCGACAAGCAATCATGTGGTATATGTGGTGCTTCCAGATGGAAAACATTTAAACATCAATCAGATGATGAGGCGACTTCTTCGACTGCCAAAGAGAGAAAAATTCCAGCCAAAATATTACGTCATTTTCCTTTGAAACCAAGGCTCCAGAGGTTGTACATGTCATAAAGAATAGCGTCCTCTATGAAATGGCATTACAAGTGCTGCACTAAAGATGGAGTGTTAAAGCATCCGGCTGACTCCCCAGCGTGGAAAACTTTTGACCACTACCATCCGACCTTTTCATCGGATAGTCGCAATGTTAGACTTGGGTTAGTAGCTGACGGTTTCGATCCAATCAAGACAATGAGTATTGCTCATAGCACATGACCGGTTATTCTGATACCATATAACTTGCCACCTTGGATGTGCATGAAGCAATCTTATTTCATGATGTCCTTGCTTATTCCTAGTCCTTCTGGACCTAATAATGATATTGATGTGTATTTGTAACCTTTAATAGATGAGTTGAAGGAATTGTGGGAGGTTGGCATAGACACTTATGATGCCTCAAGCAATGAAATATTTCAAATGCGTGCAGCATTGTTGTGGACTATCAGTGACTTTCCTGCATATGCGAACTTGTCTGGATGGAGCACTAAAGGACGCCTTGCTTGTCCTTGCTGTAACAAGGACACTTCGTCTAAATACTTGAAGCATGGTCGAAAGTTTTGTTATATGGGCCATCATCGATTTTTAGAACTTGATTATAGGTTTAGAAGTAATAGCAGATCTTTTGATGGTACAGAAGAATTTAGTGAGGCACCAACTTTGCTATCTGGGTCTGATGTGTTGGATCAATTATAAGGAATTAATGTCACATTTGGGAAGAAGACTCCTGGCAATTATGGGCACAAGAGAAGACGAGAGAATAATGCAAAAGATCGATATAACTGGAAGAAGCAAAGTATCTTTCTTGATTTGCCGTATTGGGAGCATAATTTGTTGCGACATAATCTGGATGTGATGCATATTGAAAAGAATGTGTGCGACAATGTGCTCGAGACACTGTTGAACATTGAAGGGAAAACAAAAGACAATTTAAAGGCACGTCTCGACATGCAAGATATGAGTATAAGACGAACATTGCACCCAAGGCGGCTTTCAGCAAACAAAACATATTTGCCACCCACATGCTTTACCATGTCATCCAGTGAGAGATGATTTCTGTAAAGTTTTAAAGCGAGTGAAAGTTCCAGATGGTTATTCAGCCAATATTTTAAGATGTGTGCATCTCAAAGAGCGCAAAATTTCAGGGCTCAAGAGCCATGATTGTCATGTTATGATGCAACAATTACTTCCGGTAGCGATACGAACAACATTACCCAAGTGCGTGAACTCAGTCTTGCTTGAATTGTGCAATTTCTTTAGGGAATTGTGTTCCAAAGTTGGCCGAGTAAAAGATTTTGATCAACTGGAATCTCAAATTGCGGTAACACTTTGTCATCTAGAAAAGATTTTCCTGCCGGCTTTTTTATTATATTATGGTGCATTTGCCCATTCATTTAGCGGGCGAGGCCAAAATTGTAGGACCAGTACAATACTGATGGATGTACCCTATCGAGAGGTGCGTGTTAATGTTTATAAATTAATTTTATTTGTCATATTGTTCCAGTTGCGCTAATCGACCATGTATTTCAT
This sequence comes from Magnolia officinalis, assembly GCA_021015155.1. Lineage (NCBI taxonomy): Eukaryota > Viridiplantae > Streptophyta > Magnoliopsida > Magnoliales > Magnoliaceae > Magnolia > Magnolia officinalis. Next base: position 45,213,807 of record JAJHSJ010000018.1, on the reverse strand, counting down.
AATATTGATAATTATAGGTACCTGCTCACACTGAAGTCATATGTACGTAATAAAAGTTGGCCCGAGGGTTCAATTGCAGAACGGTACTTGGCCAAAGAATGCTTAACTTTCTGCTCGAGATACTTGCATAATGTGGAGACAAGGTTCAACCAACCAATACGAAATGACGACTATGGTAACACCGTTATAGAACAATCTGTTATTTTCCCACGAATAGGTCGTGCATTAGGGAAGCCTGGGGATTATGTGCTAGATAAAGTTACATTTACACAGGCACATCGATATGTTTTGTTTAACAGCGGCGCGCTCATCCCATTTCTTGAGTAAGAAAATTGTAACACTTATTTTATACATGATGAAAAATAAGTTACTATCACATGTCTTACCGAAATCAATTCATATACAGAGAACACATGAATGTTGTTAAGCAAAAGAATCCTCGCGCACGACCAAGGGATACAGAACGCATTCTCAATGAAACATTTCATAACTGGTTTAGCGATCATGTACGTAGATACAATAAGTCGATCGACGTGTGCATGTTGTTCACTCCCAAAGTATAGGGTTGTGATGTAGTAATAAACTCGGTGAGACCGAGGTCGAATCCACAGGGACTGAAAATTGTACGTAATCTGAAACTAACTAGAACTAGAACTAGAATAAGATGAAATTTAAATCAAGTAAATATGAGTGAATAATGGTGATGTAAGAACTAAAACTGGTGAAATTTAAAGGTAGGAAACTATGGATTTAGAGGATCCACTTGTAGAGATCAGGGAGATCTATGGTCGATTCATGAACTCAATTGGACTTCGAGTCCCATCTTCATCCAGTTGGAAGATATATCGCTAAAGCACAATTGAACTACTTTTGATTTAGTTTTCAAAAGATAAGAAGGATGTATATTAGTATGGATTCCATCACAAAACCATGCCCATGAGACAGAGTACACAATAGAATTAAACTACCCCAAAACCAATCAGAGAGATGATGGTCAGGAAAGGTTCAGTCATCCAACCATGTCCATGAGACGATGGCGAACAACAGGGTTTCCGAACATCAAAATAAAAGGAAAGGAATTATTCAAGCCATCACAGATCTACTGTAATTTAAATCACAACAAACCATTAATGACTAAAAGAATTTCATAAATCAAACTAGAGTCAATCAGTTCAGTTTAAATCAAACCCGTAGAAGCTCCCATCACGCCACAAGCTTCACCTCTTAGCCCTAGCTAAGAGGTTTAGCCAACCATGATTGGCTGGGTCTCTCAAAATAAAATAAATAAAACAACAAAAAAATCAAAAACCAAAGTCTCTTTTTCTCCCTCTCTCTCACATCCACCCCAAGCTGTCGATCCCTGCCCCCCACGTCCAAAACCCTCTTTTATAGCTGCTGGAGGCGGTGGAGAGCTGTCGCAGCAACAGCGAAAGCTTTTTCGCAGCCAAGTTCGGTGCCTCAAAAATCGCCACTTTTCTCGCTCAATTTTCAAAGAAACACCGTCTCTTATGACTTTTTTGGGTCCTCTACATGATATGTAACGCCCCGAACTTTTCAATGCTCGGGCATCGAAAGTCCTCGAGCGTTACCATAAGATTCAACGTGACATATACATGTGTATGATACCAATCCAACTATTCTAGCCTTACATCATTTCCCTGACACTAACTTAACCGTTGGGGATGGTCTTCATTCATAAATCAAGCCATCTGACCGTTAATTTCAAGACAAGCTCACCCATCACGTGATCTAACAAAATACTTTTCCTTAGACGACGTGACGAATAACTCCCTATCCATAATGATTTAAATATATGTTCTTTTGTAAGAATTGCCTAGAAACACGTCTATAACCATGTGGAGCCATTAGATTTTCCAGAACTCATAGATCGACAGTAATTACGAAATTGCCACTAACCTAGACCCCTGAATCCTTGACCACATGATTTCCACAATCCGTTTCATGTGAAATTTTATATCATGCATAATTATCACAAATCAACCGCACACCTCGAATTTCAGCTCTTAGATCATAGTAAATCAGCTACTTGACCTCTACATCCGTTCGTACACTTATCAGATCAAGATTCTGACCCGTCCACCTTGTTCACATTACATGAATATGCTTAACGCACCATTAGAATCAGAATCTGAGAAACTTTCACGTGTAAGAAAGTCACTCGAATCTGACGTTATATAAGCCCTACCCCTAATCACTCCAGAAACCTATTTTACGACCATCCATTTACGAAACTTACCGTACATCCACTGACATACATGGCCAGAGTGCTAACCATCAAGTCCTCTTATTATTAACAAGTCATCTGACCACCCATCATGTTTGGATCCGCCAAACGGGCCATGTAAACATCATGGCAAACTGATCATCATGAAGATCTTAGGGTTTAGGTCCCAACTGCCCGGTAACTTGTCAATCAGAGGAGTAGAAATATTATTTTAGAATTTTAAAATATATTAACTATTAAAGGAGAATCATAGTCATCCTTGAGAGATCATAACTCAAATTTGGGCGACGGAAAGAGCGTGAAAGATAAAGACCACCTGTCAAATTTCATCACATTTGGACGGTAGACTCAAGGGTTACGGATGGCAGAAGTTTTGAAAAAAAAAAAAAGGTTAGAATTGTAAATATGGTAATATGCATGGCACTGTTGTTGACGTGAGTTACAATTCAAATTCTAACGGTTCAAATTCTCGCTACTTGGTGGGATCGTGCGGCCCACCTGAAGTTCGGATCTACTTCAAATTTGGGACCATGGGTTAGCACGGCGTGCCAAAGGCGGTGAATGGAATGGATCCCCAGAAGCCATCACAAGCGGGACCCACATGATTATTTTTTTCCAACCATGCAAGTCACGTATGAATTTACGTGACGTAAATGAATTCCTGGTTCAATGTATTATCCATGTTATTAAAGTGTGGCCCACCTGGGACATGAATGTGTCCCATATTTTGGACCCTTGGCCCTTTACAACCGTTGACACCCAATCCCGGGATGATCCAACCATTAGATTAACAGAAACCCACCGTTGGGAGTAGAAGTTTAGGTGTATGGCCCACTTACGAGTTAGGTCGGCTCCATTCTTTAGATCATAGCCTTATATAAGTAAATGAACCTAGTAATCGGAGTGGATGTCCCACAACCATCGCCATGGCCCCCAAAATGGTGTGCATGAACACCAGTACACAGCTCCTGAGATGCTTGAGACCGTCAGCCCTGTTAACACGCGTTTGACTCGCGTATTTCCAAAAAAAATCGAGAGATTTCTCTCTCACCTGCGGACGATGGCCTGTGGCCCATCATCATCATCCTTTGGGTCGATCCAGACCGTCCATTGTGTTCAGGACTTGGGTCTTACCAAAACCCAACTTGCACATCATATTTTCATGCACGTATGGACACACAAAGCTCGCTGCAAATCAGGCCTACGGGCACGTTCCTTCCAAAAACGGAAACCGCTAGCTAGGACGATCCGCGTGAGCTCCTTCCTCTCAACCTTAGCCGCCCGTTATGTGAAATCCCAACCATCCAGTGATGTCCACGTGGATTGAGGGTTGGTAGAAAACCAGCAACCGAAACCACCCTCTGCTAGCTGTTTGAAGAAAAACAGGGGGTCGGTTTTTGGGCATGTTATAAGTGTCGCTGGATGCTTCCAGCAACAGCGAGAAGAGAGAAAAACGGAGAGAAAAGTGGGGAAAAGAAAAGAAAGAGAAAGGAGAGAAAATAGAGAGTAAGAAAGGTGAGACTGGGTGGTCGTGAGCACCATTGTTCGGCCAGGTATCACCACCCCGCCCTCTTCCTGTTTCGTCTTCATTTTTATTTTATTTTATTTTATTTGTAAGGAGTCAACTTGCTGTTGAGACCCAACGGTGGCCTGCATGCAGCCTCAGCAAAGGTCTGAGAATCGGTCTAAGATCAGCCTACAAACAGGCCCTGTTTGACCCATAACCCACATCATAAAAAAAATAAAAAAAAATGGACTGATAGCAGTCCGGAATCCTGGCTAAGAAAACACACCGGTCGGGCCGTTTTTGGGCTGGTGGCGTTGCAACAAGTAGGCCACATTTTGAGCTAAAACGGAGCCGTCATTGGAGCCCAAACACGGTGGAAGGCAGACCTTCTGCTGGATTATTACAGGGAGGTGTCGGGCCCCAGCAAACCGAATTCCAGCAGGCCATGAGAACAGCACTCAGCTGTGCATAAACACGGCTGAAAATCAGCCTGAAAACGACTGGGACTTCAACTGGGCCAGCTGATGATGGGCCTCACGTTGATTCCAGGTGGGCCCTGCGTCAGCAGGTAGGCCTCACCCTACCCCAGTTGGTGGGCTATGTATGTGGCCCCACCTTAATGACGTGGCTCATCCAGGCCGTCCATCAAGGGCCATCAGGCCCTGGACTTTTGTTTCAAAAAAAAATAAAAATAAAATAATAATGAAATATATGTTAGTATATATGCATGCATCCCTGCCTCGATGAAAATTATAAAGTATTATATTACACCTCTAATGCATGAAGCATGGTGTATGGGGATTGCATTCAGAACCGTCCATCCCATTTCCCACCTCATTTTAGGTGTTGAACCGAAAAATGAAACCAACCCAACTCCCTGGTAGGCCACACCAGTAGAAAGACTAATTTAATAGTGGTAAATCATTAGGGCCGCTGTGATATTTCGGTGCGTCGAGACATATCCAAAATTGGACATTGGACCTTTCCTGAGCCCTAGAACCCAATCAACGGAGTAGATCCTCCTTAGGCGGGCCCCACCTATCAAAACAAAAAAATAAAATATGAGAAACATGCACATAAACGTCCTCTGGATGCTGCCTCATTTTAGTTGAAATTTTGGCTAGGACTGTGGCCCCCAACATGGGCCCCACCATGATGTATGTCGAATATCAGCACCATGCATATGATAGGTCCCCTTCAAAAACAGGGTCTCCCCAAAGATCAGCCGTACACAGAGCTTAGGTGGCCCACACCATCTACAATCATGAGAAGACATGCTATATTATATAAAAACACTTGCTAGAGACCATATGAGATTTGGATGTACCTGAAACTTGATTTGACCCCTTAACCTAGTGGGACACATAATGGATGGGTTGGATTTGTGAACCACAACTTGGTGGGCCCAACAAATGATTTTGAATGCTTTAATGGCGAATTATAGTATCTATTATCATGTTAGATCCGCTATTAATACTTGATAGCTATTATTATTATCATTAGTATTACGATAATAATTGTGACTGTTAAAACACAACTCATGTTAGATCCGCTATTAATACTTGATAGCTATTATTATTATCATTAGTATTACGATAATAATTGTGACTGTTAAAACACAACTAACCTCTAGTAGATTGTCCATGCTAATGGTAGTAAGTCCACACAAAGTACCGTTATTAAATATTAATCATTAATTATTATTCTTAGGCACAATCGTTAATAATAAATTATAATATCATTGACATCATAATGGGTATTATTACTAAGTTGGCAAATGATAATTATAACACTAATGTTAATAATTACTTTTCAAATTAATATTGTAAATTATCATACGCCAACTACAATCCAAATCCTAAACACTTATCCTAGACCTAAACTCATGGATGAAAACCTAGTTCTACATCGAAACCCTAAAACTAAGGTAATCCAAACCTTAGGTTAAGACCTTGACCAAGAATATCGTATAAAGCTTGAATCTAACGGTGTAACTTTACAATTGATGGTAGGGTTTGGCTCTAAGGAATCATGCATTCTCTAAACAACACTAGTAGGTGATCCTAAACATAAGGTGATGATTCTTCCCCTTGAGCTTTCCATCTTCTCATTAGCTTAAGTTATAGTTTTTATTTAAATTCATAATTGATATCTCCCTTATAATCACATGTGTTAGCTGGTGAAAATTGAGCTGTTATATTATATGCTTTATGATTATCCTCTATAATTGTTCATACTTGTGGATTTCTTTTTGTGGATTGCTTATGGAACTTAAACTGGTACATTAGTAGAAAATTCTCACATATTAATGTACACCCATACTTGGGATGTAACTTAACTAGTTGTGATCGTAATGGACCTTCGACTTGGTGGTTATTGAGTGGTGGTCTAGATGGATCATTGATGTGGGCCTACCATCCAGGGTTGCTGTGCCCAATGGTTTTTAAGGATGGTATTTATCGTATGGTTTTGATATCGGCCCTATTTTAATACTCGCCCTACATGATTTTATTTTGATACTTGCCCTAGATGGGTTCGATGTTTTATATAGTGTAACCATGCGATGGTAAGCCCCATATATGGTAATATGATTGGCCACTAGTCGATGGGTTTTCGTTAAACATCCTAAGATGGTAGCCTCATGGGCCGGGGATGGTAGTTATGGGACACTATGCCCGAGCTGTCGGCCTACGCTAGGCTATACGCTCCCCGTAGTGACCTTGAGCTTATCTAAATTAGCTGATTGCAACTGAACTAATAACGGTTTGGCTAATCATGCATCCATGGCATATTGGCGATGACGGGTGGCTAATTCTGGATGCTGTAGCATGTGCCCTAGAGTTGTTGGGGTATCGTTTCGCTAGCTCCCAGACCACCGACTATCGACTCCTGTTCCGACTGGATGATTTTCCCAGGTCGATGATTTGCATGGGCGACGAGCCCAAGTCCGACTGGATGTGCATCCCCAGGTCGATGTGCATTCACGCATCCATGCATTTAAAAGGACTGCATCATGTATTGTTTTGATTGCCTTGTTGTTTTATAACTATGCTTACCTAATGCGGCGGTGTGTAATCTTGAAGGGAATTCACACTGAGTTGGCCACTCATCCATCAAATATACAACCGTACAGGTAGTACAGGTGGCCCAGGTGATGTTCACATTCATATTGGTGAGGAGCAGGCTATGGTTGACAGGGGTGCATGATTGCATTTGCTAAGGGCTGCTACCAGATTTCATAGCTCAAGATTGTTGCAATATACCTTGTTTCGCATGTAATGTTATTTTATTTTGAATTGTAAGAATGGGGACATTGGTTTGTATAAGTCATTATGGGCAACTTCTTGTATATTTGAATGATAATGAAATTTTCCTTTACGTCGATTTGTCCACACTACGCTCATTTGCTTACTCTGATGAAGAAAAAAAAATGTACACTCGAATTTGACCATCCTTTAAGGTTAACACTCGGGTTTTCGGGAAACGAGTCATATACTCGAGTCCTGAAAACACGGGGCGTTACATGATAGACAGTTCAGATCTGCCGTATGATAAAGGATGGAGGGCCACAACCACCTGACAAAGTCAGTTTTCGCGGATGTGTGAAACCTTTCGTACTTTGAACGCTGCGTGGCTTAGTGGCCCCACATAGGTATTTTCAGGAAAATCCACCCCGTCCATTGGATTCAAGATGAAATTTCAGTCAAGAATAGGTGGTTTTGAACATCCATTGACACGTCCCAGAGAAGAAATCACAAAAAAATCAGATTTGAACGTTGCAGGGCAGCCCTTTTGTGGCCTCTGTACCGTACACATGTGCATGTATGGGTGTAAACTATCAGCTAGGTTTTATAGTATTCACAGCTTTCTACACGGTGGACGGTGTGGATTGGTCGGACGGGGCATGTGTGGGGCCCACAGTCTACCGCAAAAATGGACTTTCCGTCCGTTAAGCGGCTTGAAAATGGAAATTTCCGTTTTTTAGAAGATGTTGCGGGCAGGCGCTGGTCAGCGCTGCTGCTAATGTGGTGCTCGTCGCCACTTTGTACACTATATACACACGTACACGTGCGGGACCCACTGTGATGTTTCTACAAAATCTGCACCAGTCATTCATCTTCTCATATTATTTTAGCCGTCAATACCAAAGTTAAGGCAGTTCCAGATATCAGGTGGGCCCCAAATTGGAGATTAATGGGCTGATCTGTCCGTTGGACCACTTCCCAGATCTTCAATGACTGAAATTTAATATGTACGGTTAATTTACGGCCCCCATCACATGTATGAAGTTTCGAGTCAATTGGATGGCAGAAACCATGTGATCTTGTATTCTGAACCATTTTCAGACCTTTTTAAACGTGAACGGCTTAATTTCCTCAGGTCCCTGGCATGTAAATTCTTCAATATTGGTCCTTTGGGGTCCGTCCTTTACTTTGGTTACTTCAGAGCGTTAAGTCCACGCTTTTAATATCCTTTTTCAATCAATGCTCCTGATTTCATCCTGCAACAAAAATACAATTAAAATACTCCATTAAGCATTATCATATAGGTAAAATCATGTAATAACTGGGCTCTGATATGCAATATTCGACCCTCATCACAACCCTCAACCAGCATTTTGCTAGTCCCGAGCAAAACATGTGAAAAATAATTTCAGAAATACACGACGTTTCCTGTAAACCTAAGTGACTCGTGAACAAATAGTTGAGATGTGAGAATTCTAAGATTTATGAATGGTGAGCAGATAGAATTTTTCCATGGAATCATGCTTACAGTAAATTTCATAATCAAGTTCAAAATATTAATCCATTAATCAGAAAATTCTAAATATTGAGTTCCATGAGTGTATAATGTAATCTCAGCTTACAATCATTAAGAGATCCAATTGTCAATTTCATGATATCATTGGTAATTAACAACATAATTCATGGCAACCAAAACTATCACCAACACTTGCCTTTTAGATCATCTTTTCGTTCTATCAGCCTTTGATTTCCTTTATAAACAGTAGTGCTAAGGAGGGGAATCAAATCCTCACCTATAGGGAGCAAACCTATGGTGAAAACTTGTCGCCTAACTCTTTTCTCATGTCAACTATGGGGAATCGAATCTTCATCTATATAGGGAACAAACCTATGATGACGATTATGCAACTTACCCTTTCAATTCTTCTTTATAAACTGATGCTAAAAATTTTGTTTTTCAGGCTGGTTCCTTTCATGCTTAGTGATTACTAAGTAAATCATTCAATTATCAAACCGAAACGTTAATGTGTAAGCGAGATGTGATATGTGAAATCATGACTCAATCAATGTGTACAACTTCTAATCACGGGTTAACAATTCAAACTTAACTGTAAAATCTAACAAATGGCTGACTCCAAGGGGCATAAATTATCACATTCTGTATCTTGTAATATTACAATCACAACTATCCTTCAACATCACATCGAATGCTAAGAAATTCCTGAAAAATTGAAAAAAATTTCACAAGTTTTTGCTCAAGACCAAGAAAATACTGATTAGGTAACCTAATCTCCCACTCCCAACCTAAAACCTACATTGTCCTCAATGTAAAAGAAATAAACATGTAAGGCATATGGGACAACGAGAATAAAAGAGGAGTGAGGGAAAGATAGTACCTGGATGGAGAATCAAGAGGCTTTCTCAAAAAAATATCAACGTAAAAGCGAGTCAGCACAAGAGAGAAATCAACAAAAGCAAAACAAAAAAAAAATAGCAAAAATAAAATCCTAAAAAGAAGATCCTACCTATACCACTTTCGCAGGTGCTCTCGATTGCATTTAACATATGCAACAAGCCTTTAAACCCCTAGGTTGCCCCTAGTGGACGACTTGTAGTCTTGTGAGGGTTTGCAGCAATGTTACCCACAAACATTGAACTAACTAACTAGGAAAATGAAATGAAATGAAATAAAAAACTGGGTTGCCTCCCAGGAGCGCTAAGTTTAACGTCTTCATCCAGACCAAAGCAACTACCCTAGTCCTATGCAAACATGAAACCTACCTATACCTCCATCAGACTAGGAGATCATTCTTGGTAAACAGGATCAGTCAGAGGCATGGACATTTTCTCTGAATCAAATTTCTCGACAAATGGCTTTAAGCGATGTTCATTTACTTTAAACTCCTTGCCATTGTCGGGGTCTCTTATCTCGACGACCCCATGAGGATATGCAGTGATAACAGTAAAAGGACCAGTCCAACGAGATCGAAGCTTACCTGGAAAGAGATGTAATCGAGAGTTATACAAAAGGACTTTCTGGCCTGGCGTGAATGATTTTTCGTAGAATATGTTGGTCATGAAACGCCTTCATCCTGTCCTTGTAAATTCTCGAGTTCTCATACGCGTCGTTCCGGATTTCTTCGAGTTCATTCAACTGAAGTTTGCGTAGCGAGCCAGCGCTGTCTAGATTGAAATTCAAACTTTTGATCGCCCAGTAGGCTCTATGTTCCAACTCCACAGGCAAGTGGCAAGCTTTCCCATAGAGAAGTCTAAAGGGGGATATTCCAATAGGGGTTTTAAAAGTAGTACGGTACGCCCATAAGGCATCGGTCAATCGAATTGACCAATCCTTACGGTCAGGGTTAACCGTTTTCTCCAAAATGTGTTTGATCTCCCTATTGGAAATCTCAACTTGCCCACTTGTCTGTGGGTGGTATGGGGTGCTCACCTTATGAGAGATACCGTATTTCTTCATTAAACTCTCAAATGGTCTATTACAAAAGTGTGAGCCCCCATCACTAATGATAGCTCGAGGCGTTCCAAATCGGGAAAGGATGTTCTCTTTTAGGAATTTAATGACCGTGCGATGGTCATTATTTTGACACGGAATAGCTTTGACCCATTTAGTGACATAGTCTACAGCGAGCAAAATGTATAGATTTCCAAAAGATTGGGGGAATGGTCCCATGAAATCGATGCCCCAACAATCAAATGCCTCGATGATAAGAATGAGATTCAAGGGCATCATATTTCGACAGGACAATGCTCCCAATTTCTGACAACGCTCACAAGCTTTGCAAAACTCATGAGTGTCCCTGAACATAGTAGGCCAATAGAAGCCACACTGCAGAATCTTGGTCGTGGTCTTTTTTGTAGAAAAGTGACCACCACAGGCCTGTGAGTGATAGAAGGAGATGACACTCTAATGCTCATCGTCTGGCACACATCTCCTCAAGATTTGGTCTGGACAATATTTAAACAAGTATGGATCATCCCAGAAGAAGTTGTGCACCTCGGTGAAAAATTTCTTCTTATCTTGCGCAGTCCAATGTGTCAGTATGGAACCTGTGGCAAGATAATTAGCGATATCAGCGAGCTAAGGTGAATGAGAGACTCTGAATAACTGTTCGTCAGGGAACATGTCATTAATCTGCGTCATCTCAAGGGAATCAGAGGGATTAAGGCGAGAAAGATGGTCAGCCACTATGTTCTCTACTCCCTTTTTATCTTTTATTTCTAGGTCAAATTCCTGGAGTTGGAGGATCCATCGTATCAGGCGGGGCTTAGCATCATTCTTAGACAGAAGATACTTAAGCGCTGCATGATCAGTGTAAATAATGATCTTGGATCCGATCAAGTAGGACCTAAATTTGTCCAAGGCAAACACTACGGCTAAGAGTTCCTTTTCCGTAGTCGAGTAGTTCACTTGGGCAGGATTTAGAGTCTTACTTGCGTAATGAATAACGTAGGGTTTCTTATCTTTTCTTTGGCCTAGAACTGCCCCAAGAGCATAATCAGACGCGTTGCACATAAGTTCAAAAGGAATGCTCCAGTCAGGTGGCTGTATGATGGGTGCACTAGTCAATATGCCCTTAAGCTTAGTGAAAGCTTCCTGACATAGTTCAGTCCACTCGTATGGTGCATCCTTTTGAAGTAGATTACATAGAGGATGAGAGATGAGACTAAAGTCCTTTATGAATCTTCTGTAAAACCCGGCGTGTCCTAAGAAGGATCGCACGTCCCTTATGTTCTTGGGTGGAGGTAGGTTAGAGATAAGATCGATCTTTGCTTTATCTACCTCGATTCCTTTGGATGAAATAATGTGTCCAAGGACAATTCCCTTCTGAACCATGAAATGGCACTTCTCCCAATTAAGTACCAACTTCTTTTCTTCACATCTTTCAACACACATTTAAGACTTTCCAAGCACTCGCTGAAAGATGGACCGAAGATAGAGAAATCGTCCATGAAGACCTCTAAATATTGCCCCACCATGTCAGAAAATATGCTCATCATACATCGCTAGAAGGTGGCAGGAGCATTACATAGCCCGAATGACATCCTTCTGTAAGCAAAGGTGCCGTAGGGACATGTAAATGTAGTCTTTTCTTGATCTTCAGGGGCGATCTCTATCTGGTTGTAGCCCGAATACCCGTCAAGGAAACAGTAATAGGAATGACCAGCTAACCTTTCCAAGATCTGATCAATGAAGGGCAAAGGAAAGTGGTCTTTCCTCGTGACGGTATTTAATTTCTTGTAGTCAATGCACATCCTCCAACCAGTAGTGACTCTAGTCGGTACGAGTTCATTATTGGCATTGGCTATGATGGTGATCCCGGACTTCTTAGGAACTACCTGAGTTGGACTCACCCATTGACTATCAGATATAGGGTATATGATACCCACATCCAATAGTTTAAAAACCTCGGCCTTAACCACTTCCTTCATGTTTGGATTTAGTCTACGTTATGGTTGCCGAGCGGTCTTCGCATTATCCTTAAGATATATGAGGTGAGTACAAATCGAGGGGTCGATTCCCTTGAGATCCACAATTGTCCATCCCAGGGCTCCCTCATGCTCAAGGAGAGTAGATATGAGCATACTCTCTTGTTCTTTCTCCAGGTGGGCAGAAATCACCATCGAGTATGTCTCATCTTGACCTAAGTATGCATATTTTAAATCAGAGGGCAAAGGTTTTAAGTCAAGCTTCGGTGGCTTGAGGTTAGACGGTAGAGGCACTTCATCAGTTTGGGGTAACTCTTCAAATTGAGGCCTCCACCGGTTAACTTCAAGTACCGGTACCGCATCAAGCATGGCACACGTCTCCCTAATTATGTCATCATCAAACTCATGCGAGTGGGCCAGGCACATCTCTAGAGGATCAGAGGATAAGGTAAGGGGTATCCTATCTTCCACGAAAGTGTCAATCATGTTAATATCATGGATATCGTCATCTTCCTCTACCCGTCTGCCAGTGTTGAAAAAGATATTCATTTCTAATGTCATATTCCCGAAAGACATACTCATGAGACCATTCCTGCAATTGATAATTGCGTTTAAAGTGGCAAGGAATGGGCGACCAAGAATGACGGGAATCTGAGTGCTCGTGTTACTGATGGGTTCGGTATCCAAGATGATGAAATCAACTGGGTAGTAAAATTGATCAACCTGGACCAACACATCCTCAATTATCTCTCTTGGTACACGAACAGAGCGATCAGCAAGTTGTAGTGTGGTTAAGGTGGGTTTTAATTCACCTAAACTCAACTGTTTGTATACCGAGTAGGGGATAAGATTAACGATCGCTCCTAAGTAAATAAGTGCGTGATCAATTCGATAGTCCCCAATTACACATGATATGGTTGGGCTACCGGGGTCTTTGAATTTTTGCGGCACATCTTGCTTTAGGATGACACTCACTTTTTCAGTCAGGAAGATTTTCTTTTGAATATTTTGTCGTCTTTTGGTCGTACGTAAGTCTTTCAAGAATTTGGCATAAGAATGTATTTGTTTCATGACATCAAGTAAAGGAATGTTGACCGTCACTTGTTTCAACACCTCTAGAATATCCTGAGAGTTAGAGAGATGTTTTGGTGCAACCAACCGTTGGGGAAATGGAGCAACTGGCTTCCCTTGAGGTTCCGGTTCTAACTCTGGTGGGGCATGGCTAGATCCATCTTCTTTATCCACTTCCGGGTCCTTAGGCTTTTCAGCCCTAACCGGAATGGTTTTGTCAATGATCTTCCCACTCCTAAGAGTGGTGATGGATTTAGCTTGCTCCATCTGATTTGAAAAGCTTGGGTCGCTAACTTCATATTGCGGTTTAGGATTGGGAAGAAGTTGAGCTGGGAAGCTCCCCTTGTTCCCAATCATATTTTCAGCCTTAAGTCCTTGTATTGCTTTTGTAAGGTCATGGAAGGCCTGTAGCATACCCTGATTGAAAAGCTCTTGCTTTTGAAAATGTTTCAGAACCGAATCCTCTTGAGGTTTCTCTTGAGTTGGATTTTGATTTAGGAAACCTTGAGGTGTAGCGGTTTGTCCATTCCTTCAACTGAAGTTTGGATGATTTCTCCAGCCAGGATTGTATGTGTTAGAGGTGGGCCCACTGAAAGGTCTTTGGTAATTGCTTACAGCATTGGATTGCTCATTCAATACCTCTTGAAAGGCAAATATAGTTGGGCAATTCTCAGTAGTGTGAATGTTGCAACCACAAATACTACAAACAATTTCCTTGGCCTTATCCTTCTTTAATTCCATGGCCTCGAGTTTTCGAGTGAGATTGGCTACCTTGGCATTAATATCATCATCCTCTTTCAGGAGGTACATTCCACCTCTTTCTTTGGAATGAGTCGGCTTAGGCGTAGTACTCGGTCTAGGGGAGATGTCCAATGTTTGTGTGTTCTCAGCAAGTTTATCAAAGTAGTCCACACCTCATCGACACCTTTATTCATAAACTCCCCATTACACATTGTCTCAACTAATTAGCTCATGGGAGATGTCAGTCCATCATAGAAAAAGTTCGTGATGCGCCACGTTTCAAAACCATGTTGTGGGCATGAACTGACAAGATCTTTGAACCGCTCCCAACATTGGAAAATGTTTCATCTTCCCTTTGGGCGAAGTTCATGATCGACTTCCTAAGGGTGTTCGTCTTATGATATGGAAAAAACTTTTTAATGAACTCCCTTGTCATGTCATTCCATCTGCCAATAGATTGAGGACGTAGTGAATGTAACCACGTCTTGGCTTTCTCTTTCAAAGAAAAGGGAAAGAGTTTTAACCGACCGTGTCATCAGACACGTTAGGAAAGTATAGGGTAGTTATGATCTCATCGAACTCTTTTAGATATAGATATGGATTCTCTGACTCAAGCCCATGAAATTTAGGAAGGATTTGGATCACCCCTGGCTTGATATCCATATGTCCTGCATTCTCCTGAAAAACCATGCATGAGGGCGTACTCACCCCTGCCGGTTGTAAGTAATCTCGTAAGGTACGAGGCGGGGGTGCTTGATGCACCTTAATCTCATTCTGGACATCTTCTACCCTAGGTTGGGGTAGAAGAGGTTGATTTCCAGCCATATCCTCAATTAACTCAGGGGATTTCGAGCGATGTCTAGTCCTACGATGGACAGTTAACCCCTCAACTAATCCTCATTCAATCAAGAGACGTCGAGTGTTGTCACGAGCCCACTTGGGCATGAAACACTCGCAGCCCTCAATCAAATTCTAAACCTAATCCTAAAAAGGGAAATAAAAATCTAAAAAGAAAGAGAGGGTTGGAAGGAAGTTACCAAATTGGACTCCCTAAATTAAAACTTGCAAAATAAAACAAAACAAGTTAGTTTCTAAGAATAGCAAGCCTAAGATTATAAAATTCCTGAGAAGAGAAATAACAGTAAACTAGTTTCTAATTTAGAAAAGAGAAATTCCTAAGAGAGTATAAAATTTCTAAAACAATTTAGGAAAGTTCTAAACTAGAAAGTAAGTTACTAACAGAAATTTGAAAAATAGAAAGTAGAAATTAGAAAGAGCTTACCTAATTAGAAATTTCTAAAAGGCCTACAAAACAGGAAAGATAGTTTCTAAACAGAAAGTCTTCAAATAGAAAATTTCTAAAAATAAAATAGGAAACAAAATTAGATTCTAAAAGAGTTAGAATTAGAAACTTGTTAAAAAGGAATCCTAATCTAGAAATAGCAAGGAAGAAATTAAGAGAGAGATTACCAATTTAGAAACCTATCTTAGAATCCTACAAAATAAGAAAGTTGGGTTAGTTTCTAAAAAGGGAAAACTATCTAAAAATAGAAAGTTACTTGAAAGAAAATTTCTAAAACTTAAAGGAAAACCTGGAATTAGAAAATTCTAAAAATTAACTCTAAAAATTAGAAAAGTCCTAATCTTAAACTAATCCTAAAACCAGTTAACTTCAGGAAACGTAGCCGTCAATCCCTGACAACGGCGCCAAAAACTTGTTCACTCCCCAAGTATAGGGTTGTGATGTAGTAATAAACTCGGTGAGACCGAGGTCGAATCCACAGGGACTGAAAATTGTACGTAATCTGAAATTAACTAGAACTAGAACTAGAATAAGATGAAATTTAAATCGAGTAAATATGAGTGAATAATGGTGATGTAAGAACTAAAACTAGTGAAATTTAAAGGTAGGAAACTATGGATTCAGAGGATCCACTTGTAGAGATCAGGGAGATCTATGGTCGATTCATGAACTCAACTGGACTTCGAGTCCCATCTTCATCCAGTTGGAAGATATATCGCTAAAGCACAATTGAACTACTTTTGATCTAGTTTTTAAAAGATAAGAAGGATGCAGATTAGTATGGATTCCATCACAAAACCATGCCCATGAGACAGAGTACACAATAGAATTAAACTACCCCACAACCAATCAGAGAGATGATGGTCCGGAAAGGTTCAGTCATCCAACCATGTCTATGAGACGATGGCGAACAACAGGGTTTTCGAACATCAAAATAAAAGGAAAGGAATTATTCAAGCCATCACAGATCTACTGTAATTTAAATTACAACAAACCATTAATGACTAAAAGAATTTCTTAAATCAAACTAGAGTCAATCAGTTCAGTTTAAATCAAACCCGTAGAAGCTCCCATCACGCCACAAGCTTCACCTCTTAGCCCTAGCTAAGAGGTTTAGCCAACCATGATTGGCTGGGTCTCTTAAAATAAAATAAATAAAACAACAAAAAAATCAAAAACCAAATTCTCTTTTTCTCCCTCTCTCTCACGTCCACCCCAAGCTGTCGATCCCTGCTCCCCATGTCCAAAACCCTCTTTTATAGTAGCTGGAGGCGGTGGAGAGCTGTCGCAGAAGCTGTCGCAACAACAGTGAAAGCTTTTTCGCAGCCAAGTTCGGTGCCTCAAAAATCACCACTTTTCCCGCTCAATTTCCAAAGAAACACCATCTCTTATGACTTTTTTGGGTCCTCTACATGATAAACGGTTCAGATCTGCCGTATGGTAAAGGATGGTGGGCCACAACCGCCTGACAAAGTCGGTTTTCGCGGATGTGTGAAACCTTTCGTACTTTGAACGCTGCGTGGCTCAGTGGGCCCCACATAGGTATTTTCAGAAAAATCCACCCCATCCATTGGATTCAGGACGAAATTTCAGTCAAGAATGGGTGGTTTGGAACGTCCATTGACGCGTCCCAGAGAAGAAATCACAAAAAGATCATATTTGAACGTTGCAGGGTAGCCCTTTTATGGCCTCTGTACCGCACACATGTGCATGTATGGGTGTAAACTATCAGCTAGGTTTTGTAGTTTCACAGCTTTCTACATGGTGGACGGTGCGGATTGGTCGGACGGAGCATGTGTGGGGCCCACAGTCGACCGCAAAAATGGACTTTTCGTCCGTTACGTGGCTTGAAAACGGAAATTTTCGTTTTTTAGAAGATGCTGCGGGCAGGCACTGGTCAGCGCTGCTGCTAATGTGGTGCTCGTCGCCACTTTGTACAGTGTATACACATGTACACGTGCGGGACCTACTGTGATGTTTCTACAAAATCTGCACCAGTCATTCATCTTCTCATATTATTTTAGCCGTCAATACCAAAGTTGAGGCAGTTCTAGATATCAGGTGAGCCCCAAATTGGAGATTAATGGGCTGATCTGTCTGTTGGACCACTTCCCGAGATCTTCAATGGCTGAAATTTAATATGTACGGTTAATTTACGACCCCCATCACATGTATGAAGTTTTGAGTCAATTGGATGGCGGGAACCATGTGATCTTGTATTCTGAACCATTTTCGGGCCTTTTTAAACGTGAACGGCTTGATTTCCTCGGGTCCCTAGCATGTAAATTCTTCAATATTGGTCCTCTGGGGTCCGTCCTTTACTTTGGTTACTTCAGAGCGTCAAGTCCACGCTTTTAATATCCTTTTTCAATCAATGCTCCTGATTTCATCATGCAACAAAAATACAATTAAAATACTCCATTAAGCATTATCATATAGGTAAAATCATGCAATAACTGGGGTCTGATATGCAATATTCGACCCTCATCACATGTTCATTTATTTTCATTGTCCAGACATGTGCTTCTGTTTTAACATTTTTTAAATAGGTTGAACAGTTGCGTAAGGTAGAGAATGAGCAGGTCTCAGAAGACCTTAGATGGCTAGCTCGGGGTCCTTGTGCAACAAGAAGATACAAGGGTTTTATCATAAACGGCTTTAGGTTTCACACTAAAGATCGAGAAAAGAAAAGAAAAACTCAACATAGTGGAGTTGTGGTGACCGCAAAGACATAAAGCTTTGCGACTGTCAACGACAGAAACCCTATTGCAGGAGATGTAACTTACTACAGTGTCTTGACAGAGATAATTGAATTGGAATATTGTGGTGATCGGAAAGTTGTATTATTTAGGTGTGATTGGGTTGATGTTCTATCTCAGGGCAGGGGTGTTAGGAAGGATGGGTTGGGGTTCACGCTCGTGAATTTGAAACGGTTATACCATTCTGGTCGACAGTTGTCTGATGAACCATGTTAGTATATTTGTATTATATAACTCGTTTTCATGATAATAGAGGAAAAGGGCCAATGGGGAGGATCTGAGCTGGGCAGATATGTTTATCTTGACTCATACATGCAAAGATGGAAAGCCTGTGGATGAGGCCTCATCAATAGTAATGGTGTGTTAATGTATTTACATGCAAGAAGAGCTCATTATAAATGTGTAGCAACAACTATAGTATTTACACATTAACTGTTATCATGTGATAATTATTATTGCAGACAAAACTCAATGAAGAAATATCTTAGCAACCAGGGGCCTCACAGAGTAGCACGGCAAGGGATGATATATTATCTCAAGTCATGGGAGAAGACAAGTATGGTCGTGTCCGCACTTATGGGTTAGGACCATCTCCATCTGATTTGTGGGGTGCAACATCCATCCAACAAAGGATGACTTCCATTGATCAGAGGAGAGATAAAGGATATGAGGAACTACATGCTGATATAGTCTCTCTTAAAGAAAATATAGTTGCACTCTCATCTTCAAGAGAAGCTAAAATGTCATCCCTTAAAGAAACTATGGTTGAAATCTCATCTGCAAGAGATGCTGAAATTTCTTCCTTGAAAGAAACTCTGATGAAATTGATAGCCACTATGAATAATACAAACAATAACCCACCCACAGTATTCGGTGCTGCAGCTCGTTCTAACATGAACCAACCGTCCTCATCATCAAGCCATTGGGTGACCTCTCGGGTAATTATATTATATACATGTATTTATTTACATATGCACTATGTCCTAGATTATATATAGTTTAGTTGGTATATAATGATTGATATTGATTTATCATTTGCAGAAACACTCGACGAATAAGGGGAAGACCACGAGTTGCACTAGTGCTGGGGTAATTCCTTATACAAAGTGAATAGTTCTTTTATTATATTTTGATGTTATTGTGTTCTTAATTATATGTGGTATATGGATGAGTGTTAACAATGCAGTTTGTCAAATAGTGAATTTTATTTTGTAGGATGTGACTAGAGTTCTTCTTACAAGTATCGTCAAACCTGGGGTTACTATTGCTAAAGGAATTGTTTTGAGCAAGGATCCGCTCACAAAAGTAGGGAGGCACGAACTTGGAATTGGTTTTTAGGAAGTATTAATTCATGTGGCAATAGTACGGGAGGAGGTTTTGATAAGACCTTATGGACGATATAAAACAATTGGGGATGCTATTGGAACGAGTATTGTTTGGCCCTCTATTATGTGTAAGGTCAGATTTTTTTTTTTTTTCCATATACAATAGAATTTCTTGTACAAGAATGCAAGTACTAATTAATTTCTTTTTATTGTTTTGTTTTGCAGGTTCAAGGAAAGATGGATTGAGCTAAATGAAAGGATCTCTCTCTCTCTCTCTCTCTCTCTCTCTCTCTCTCTCTCTCTTGTAAATGTTTTATGTTTTGTGCATGTGTTTAGGACTGATGTGTGATTGGTTTTGGATAGTAAGTGTTTAACTCTAATTTTGGAATTTGGATTGACTTAAGATCCAATGCATATGATAGGTTGGGTAACTCTTGTTCTTTCCATGTTTCTTTACAACATTAATAGGAGGGCGTTTACCTTTTTTAGCGTATTTTTTGAGGCAGTGTTAGATGATGGAAGCCAAGCAAAGGAGAACAACTACATTTATGTAAGTATTATAAGTCTTAAGCTCCATTTGGTCATCACATCAATCTTTATGAATATAATTTTTTTATCAACCAAATGGATCATAAGCCCATTTTTAAACTCCGCCAATGCAACTACTTGCATTGCTGGTCCCAAGCCTGGGTAAAGGAGGAGGGAGAAAGGCTTGAGCGTTAAGGTGAGTTGTATCATTTTCTTCCATATTTCTTTAATGCAGCAATGCTATGTTGAAAATTTCAGCATTTTTACAGGTTGAGAAGTGGGTTGATCCAAAATTCTGTTAACAGTGTAATCTCTAATTGCCTTATGCTTCTTGTAGGTGCATTTGCTGTGTAATCTTCTTGTAATGTTCAACTGAAGTTGATGTGAGTTGGAAATGTATTATTGAGGATTGAAGTCATGGTTCCATGTATGTCATCTTCAAAGCAGTATGGTCTTATTTCATTTGTGCATGTTTCTGCATGCAGTTGTTGTAGTTCCTACTCGATCAAGGGTAAGGAGGTACTCTCTATTGAAAAAGAAGGTCATGCTTACAGACTTGGTGAGTTACCCTGGTGAGTTACCCTTTAGAGTTTCTTTTCATGACATTTTGTTGCATCATTTGAATCCCATATATAGAGCAGTCACTGTAGTTAGAAAGATGGATTTGGAGCTATATATTTGAGTCTCACTTGTGTCTCTCTCTTCCAGGTGTTTTATTAAGAGTGCTGCTGATCATTCAACAACTGTTGCAGGAAAAGAAGCACATATCAAAGAGAGAATACTATATGCATCCATCAGTATTTTCAGGTACTTCCGTTGGTTGTTAAGGTTGTTCTGAAGCACTCATGTGTATCAACAAAGAATGTGCAACTTCAACTAAGGGGGTGTTTGGTTTTCCAATTTCTGTGTAATGCAAAGTAAATGAGCCACCATTACCAATTTTTTAAAGACAAATAGATAGCACTTTCGTTGTTGTTGTTTTTTTATTATATTTTTTAAGATTATGATTTGTTTTTGTTGGATTTTCAGTTCCTTGGAGAGCATTTAAATGTGGAGTGCTTGGACCAAAGCAATGCATTGGATTTTAGATATGGGCCCTTTCTCAATACAGATAGCTTGAGATTTAAATGTGGACACTCAAAGAGATGGAGGAGAGTACATCATCACTCCTTGCCTTGAGAGTACAAACCCTGTGAAATCCACATACAAACCCTCATGCATGAAATCCACCAGTGCATATGGTCAGTAACTATTTCTTTCTTTTTTCTTTTTCTTTTTATGAAAGACAATTCAAGAAGTTAATATATATATAGTGACAAAGGCATGACTGTTTGTGGCTGATTAGCATGCCAGATTCCCAAGATTAATAACTGATTCTTTCATTCCTGATGATGAAACCAATCTATTTTAGTGTTAGATGCAAATTATAAATGACATGGCAGGTTGAAATGCTCATTGAGGGAACTTGGAGTGAGGAGAGTGAACACTAGTGATCCTTGGCATGATATGTTCTTAGGTCTTGTACATTTATTTTCAGGTCTGACAGAGAAGATATCTTTGGGAGGTTTCTTGAAGCAGGCATTGTTTAACATTGCATACATATAGTAAGTTATATTGCTACAGTTTCCAACAAAATAACATAATGCATTTTTCCTGGAAGAATATTGTGACATTTCATTTGAGCCTTATTTTCTCATGATAATCCTATTTGGAGAAGGTCTACTGAGACATCTCTACCCATTATATATTATGCATGACCAGTTGTGCTTTTCCTTTTCCACTCATTTCATTTTGTAGAGTTGTTAACTTTATGTTGTAGTACATTTCTATTGCCACTGTTCCCATTTCTTT
This sequence comes from Magnolia officinalis, assembly GCA_021015155.1. Lineage (NCBI taxonomy): Eukaryota > Viridiplantae > Streptophyta > Magnoliopsida > Magnoliales > Magnoliaceae > Magnolia > Magnolia officinalis. Next base: position 45,191,787 of record JAJHSJ010000018.1, on the reverse strand, counting down.
TGGTAGCTGTAAATTACCAATGTGTTCCATGAATAGCGGATATTTTGCTTTGGTTTGACAACTGTGGGTGGTTTTTGATCTATGAATTTGGAAATGCTGCAGCAAACAATATTTCATGCAGAATGGATTAAAACATCAAGATGCAGCAAACAATAGGGCATTAAATGCTTAAGGAAAACATCAAGAGCACATTAAATTACAACACCTGTGCAAGAAACTATCATTAGGTAGGGCCGTCAGCGAGGAATTAGCTAATTCAAGCATCCGGACGAACCATTGAATGTATTATCAAATTCATTTTTTACAGTAGAACATATCACTGAAACTTTTGGTGACATACCTTCTTTTCCACTAGCATGATACCTGTGTTGGGGCATCTGTCCAATGAAAACAGTAGATCTCAACATGAAGATCACCCTTCTCAAAAATCAATCTGATCGACAAATTAGGTGGGCCACACCTGGATATTGACCCAAATGTAGTTTTCAAGTTTTCGTGTCTTTATATCAATTATATATTATATATTGAAAAATAAATGGACGGCACGGATTAAACACATACATCACTATGGCCCCACAACATTTTTCAGCACCGAACTGTACCAAGCTCCGTACTAGAGGGGTCACTGTCAAATCAGAGTTCCCTGATTTGCGGACCCTAACTTAGATGGGATAATAGCTGAAACCAGATTCATTGGATCTAACTGATTAGAATTTTCACCAAACTTATTTTAGACGTTGATATGATGGTTATACTAATTTATTCAGTGCTATTTTTGGTTGATGTTCCATCCATAATTTCTAACATTATTTTAATGTTTTGGTTGGCTTAAATGTATGTCACCTATATGATGACTATGTGCACTTGTACATAGGATTAAAAATCTAACGTAATATTCTTTTTTATTTTTATTTTTTGATTTCATGTCGTCTCACATCTTGGCAACGTTCATATATATGACTTGAGCTGTACACAAGTTGGCGGAGTTGAGCTCGGATCAGCTCGGCTACTAGCTGACCCACCTTGAACTCAGATTGGTTCAGTCACCAGCTTGGGCTAGTTCAAGCCGAGTTCAAGCCTGTGCGACATTTTCTCAAACACATGAAGTGTGCCTTCAATTTCTCATGGTATGAAAACAATATCTTTTCCTGCTTAGGTAACTCATCTCCTTTCGTTTTTTCTTTAAATGAAGGTGGGGAGAACAGCTATGGATCTATTCCTTCATATTCTTCAAAGCCATGTGGAGGGTTTGTATTTCATATCTTAGAGTTTTGCCTCTGCTTTAGGCTGGTTATTTGGGTATTTTAATTTTTATCTGAGCCTGTTCTTTATATATTTTCATTTGTACAAACTGCCTTCAACCTTGGAGATTGTCATCCTGGCCCATGCAATGGATGGGCTTTTCTCAATGAAATCAGATGTCTTTATCTTTGGGGTCTTACTGCTGAAGATCATTAATGGCAAGAGGAACAACGACTGTTTCAGGGACGATCCTTCACAGAATTTGATAAGATATGTAAGTGCAAGTTTTCCTTCTTGATCCATGTATATCATCACTAACATTGTATCCAGCTGAGCCATAATTTTCTATAATAACAGCCTGCCCTTTTTGTGAACAAAGAGAGATAATTCAGAATTAGCAAAGACAGATGGGTCGGAAGGATATAAGCATTGCCACACCATTGACAAGTTGTTCAATAGAAAATTTGAAAGGTATGATATTCAAACAAGAAGTGCTGTAGCCCTAGCATATTGCTGTGTAGATTTTCTTTTGTACATTGTTCAAAAAACTTGTGGCCTGAGCTTGGCTGAGTTGACCTATTTAAAAAGCTGGCAAGACATTCCAAGTTGATGATTTACTTGGAGTATTAGTAGTTTCAACCCAACAAGTTTCTGGATTGTTGAAAATGAATTGAAACTTTCAGTTTCTTTTGAGAATTGCTGGCATTTTGTTTGGTACACCATCCACTTATGGTGGACCTTTTTTGTATATATGTTTATAGAATCATGCATGTAAGAGCACATTTATTATAATGTTCCCACAATTTGTATTAAGAAACTAAATTTCTGTGGTCCAGATTATTCAATTCGATGTGGATGGAAGGTCTTCCCAGTTTTCAGTGCCATACATCTAGACAGGAGCTTGAAAGTCCAGGAGCGGACAAATGGATGGATTTATTTTTTATTTATATTCAAAACCATTTTCAATTTATTGTAATAAATATTATATATATATTTTTTATTGTCTAGTAATATAAATATTGTTTAATATTCAGTTTTATTTGTGTAACATCATTTTTATATTTCAAATATTTAAAAAATACAGGTTTCGATTGAATTATATATAATAATAATAAATTATTGGAATGCCAGGGCCTTTCAAATCTATACAAAAGATTTATCGGCGCTTGTGTAGAAAATTTACGGCACTTTTTCATGAGAAAAAGTGTTCAGAAACCACTTCTTGCGACGCTCGAATCGAGTTTTGCCAGCGCTTATTCGCGTCGCTAAAACTATAATTATTGGTGCTCATACAAGCGCCACTAAAACTCACTTAGCGCCGCCAATACTTTTCCCGACATACCCATTAATCGACGCTTGGTTAGCGCCACTACTAAGTTTGCCGACGCTTTTAGGGGATTTTAACGCCGATAAAAATGCCATTTGTTGTAGTGGCCATTGCAGTAATCGTCCCAAACCTTTAGGACTGTTTGATGCTAAGAAGGCTACAAATGAAGGATCATAATCCGATGCATAAACAAAAAAAAATTAAAATGATCTTTCAGAAAAAAGAAAGAAAAGAAAAGAAACAAACAATGAAAGAGGATGCATCTTGGTAAAATTGGTTTCTCACTCATCTCGGTCGTTGTGAGGGGTTGAACTAGAAGTTGTCCGAGTTTAGTTTGACTAGTCATGGATCCTCACTTCCATCCCGTTGTAGCTTTTAGATCGGCTTAGTCGAGTTGGAGTTGAGCCAACCAACTCGGTCTGATTATCTATCCTGTAACTTGGTTTTGTGTACTTCGGTTGACTATAAATGAATGTGATGATATAATGACCTGTCACAATGCTTTACCGCAGTTGATTAATTTCTTTTCTTTATTTTTTATTCTAATGCAAGTCCCATTCTAAGTTGTTTTTGCCCCATTTTAGGGCAAGAGAAATTAGATGAATTGCACTCTTCCTGACATGTATGACATCTAGGCCCTTACAGTGTACGTGTCATGGCCCAAATATATGGTCATTCTATTTCTGGCCATCAGTTAGGTTGCACACATGTGAACAAAGTTGATGGTTAAAATAATTGATCAACTGTTGACATTCATCATACAGGTGTCTCGCACCTAATGATAAAACCAGCCTGATTTTCAGTCCACGTCATAGCCAGTGGCACCCACCTGATGGACAGCCTAGATCTCATATGTAAATGCGACATTGATACATGTTGGGAGAGTAGAGAATTTGGATTAGCTGTGGCATGGCTCTTATAGCAGTGCTAATGAGATGATGATACCAAAGGAGCATTGGGAATTTGGATAGCTACTATCATGAGTTGCCATTGCATGGCTCTTCTACACAAGCCTCTTAGATCACTCAGTGTTACTTTCATGTTTACCTGGTTCCCCATTCCAAGGATATATGCTTCTACTATTTTCACTCAACTCTTCCAGTTGGTCTAACTAAGAGAATGGTAATTGCACTATGATCAGGTGAACCACCTGGAACTACTGTTACAACTCGTTTGAGTTCAACCAAAACCTGACTAGCCTAACCTAAACTTGAGGTGGGTTGAGTTGGGTTGGGCCCAGGGTGAAAATCCTCAACCCGACCCTAGGTCTTGTTGGGCTTGGGTTGAGGCTTGCATCAGGCAACCCAACTGAACCCGACCTTGACCCTATGGGCTTGTTTGGATTGAAGGTAAACTAGTGGAATGCAAAGGAAAGTGAAAATGTGACATAAACCGGAGATGAACTGACATCACCATTAGGGAAGCAAACCCTTAGCACCTATTTGTTTTGCTAGGAAAGGTCTAGGAAAATGCCTTTCCTTTGCATTTGCAATTGTTTATTTTGTAATCCCACAAATGATAACCTTTCTCCCTCTAAAATTGTCACTTAAAATGCCACATCAGAGGCAAACCTTTTTTTTTCCCTCCATTTCACTTTTTTAAAAAAAAGAGCTTGTACTATCTTATTGAGGGAAAAGCAAATGCAAAAACGTTGGTACAAGATTGGCTGCTTACAATGTCTTGTCAATGCAAATTGGTTGCATTCCCCAGTTCAGGCCCTATATCTCTCTTATATACAACGCTAATAGCCAAGAGCAAAAATTTTGGGCCCATTAGTTTTTACATTTGTTAAAACTTTGCCTTGCAAAGAGTTTTTAGTGCAGATAATGGGTCATTTTTACCCAACCCGATCCAACCTAACCAACTTAACCCATCCTGAGTTGCATTAGGGTTGAATGTTTAAAACCTAAGTTCGGTTCGGCCTCGGGCTAACTTCTCTTGAGGTCAGGTTGGGCTTAGGTTGATTGTCAACCCAACCGGAACCACCACCTAAGTTGCACCTTGTGAAACCCTTAGCCTTAGTATCTATTCACTTCGTCTGGTCCGGCGGTCCTACCTGTCAAATTCCGATGACCCGCGACCTACGGATTTCATTTGCGATGACCCTCGAGTTTCATCATATATATCCAACCCGAATTGACCTGAAACTAGTGCCATGGCGACCTCATCGTCGCCGCGGTTCCAACGCCGCATCTCGTGCGGTAATTCGAGTTGTATAGCATGACATGTGGGTTGTGTATGTTTTAAGTCGTAGATCGTGATTGTGGGGCCCACCTTGGGTTACACAAATCCCTAGACAATAATTACATCACCCTAGACCATCATTAGAGTAGCTAGGCTAGGCTAGGTGGCTAGACCCCTAGCTAGCAAGCCATGATTGTTTCTCTTACCAATAGAGCCTCTTTTTATCTCTCCCATGCACCTAACCTCCTTTTGCTCTTACCCAAATCTAAAATTTCTGATTTCCCTCTTCTCTAGAGAGAGAGAGAGAGAGAGAGAGAGAGAGAGAGAGAGAGAGAGAGAGAGAGAGAGAGAGAGAGAGAGAGAGAGAGAGAGACCATCATGCTCTCTCTTTTCTAGAAATGTAATCATGATTTTTAGTAAAAACCCCAAGTTCCTTGCAATCCACCTCATTTTCTCTCTCTCCCTCTCTTCTCCTCATCTCTCCCTCTCCCTCTCCCTCTCTAAGCATGGATGTCCCACCTATTTCCATTTTTTATCCCTTCATCCTCCCTTCTACCCCATAATCCAGCCCTTAGCTTAGGATCTTAACCATTAAACCTCCTTCCTTGGAGCTTAAAGACTCTCTTGAAGGTGGTTGCTTGAAGATCTAGTAAGTGGGTGTGCATGTAACTTAGAATCTTAGGTTTTATATTCCTATATATGTTTCTTTTCTTCATCTCATGTTTGAAGTATGTGGGGCCCACCAAATGATGGAGGCCCCATGTCTTCTTGGGCGTGACCATTGGCCCATCCTTTTGTGCATGCATAACCCAAGTCATTCTCCATGGACCCCACCATGGACCTTTTTCTTAATTAGAAGGATCCTTAGGTCATCTAGACCCTTGATACTTGGTGGAGATACATGCATGGGTAGATCTTGTAATCCCATCAATATAGTGATATATGTAGTTTGTGATGAAAAAAGGGCCTCAATGTGGCGGAGCCCATTGCCTTGTGGCCGATTCTTACTCTTCTTTTGTTAATATATTATTCTCAGATGTGTGTGGCCCACCTTGTGGCTTGAAAGTATCCAGACCATCTAAAGAGAGTGGACGCCCATGGCCGTCCACTTATGAACATAGATGTCCCATTTGCCCCCTTTTTGGACACATGCAATGGATTTCGTGGTAAGGATTAGGTCTGGATATTTGTGTGACCCTGATGGAGTTTTTTTCCCGTGCTCGACTAGTCGTGAGCTTTGCTCGACCGGTCGAGGGTTGGTGCACGACCAGTCGAGTAGGGCTCGACTCAAAGTCCAACGAGTTGAGGTTTTGGTTTTCTGTGGTGCTCGACCAGTCGAGGGAGGTTGTCGACCAGTCATAGGTGGCACTCGACTGGTCAAGGACTCGATTCGACCAGTCGAGGTTACGCAGATTCGTTCCGTGATTTTGTACGGATTTTCATTTCGCAAGTTCTTTCGCAACTGGGATGCGGAAAGGAGTTTCCTAAAACTATAAATAGGAAGTCCCTAGGGTTTTCTAGGGGATGAAAAAAGCAAAAGGGGGTTTCCTAAAGGGTTTAGGGATATCAAAGGTGAGAGAGAGAGAGAGAGAGAAAGAGAGAGAGGAAGCTTGTAGAAGGGAAGTTATGCTCGTGGAGGTGATCTACGGTGCAATCTATATCTCTATGCTCCTACGTCCTCGTAATCGGTGAGATCTCTCCGTTTTTCTTTATTTTTTCATTGTTCATCCACTCCTATGTGAGTGAAGAAGGTTGTAATGTTCTACTTCTTAGTAGATTATTGATCTGGACGAGGTCCCGTGGTTTTTACCTCTTTGAGGGTTTTCCACTAAAAATCTCTTGTGTGGTGTGTGATTTATGCTTTGATTTATTTCATTGCTTTATTATCCATAATTCTGGTTTATTTTGGGAGGCTAGATTTTAAGGTTTTGTGCAAGGCCCCCAACAAAGTGGTATCAGAGCTAAGTTCATTGAACGGGTAGGATTTGTTTTGAATTATAGAAGGTGGCTCATCAAGGATGATCAGCCTCAATAGTTCTAACTGGACCATATGGAAGGCTAAGATGGAGGACTTGCTTTATTGCAAGGACCTATATTCTCTAATTTTAGGCATATCAGCAAAATTCAAGGATATGTCTGATTATGATTGGAAGAAGATGGACCAGAAGGCGGTGGGGTTTATTAGACAATGGTTGGATGATTCTGTGTTCCACCATGTGTCTACGGAAACGTCAGCCGCTAGCCTATGGCTGAAATTAGAAGGGCTGTATGAGAGGAAGACAATCGGTAATAAAAATTTTCTGATAAGGCGACTTGTGAATCTCAAGTTCAAGGATAGTGGTTTTATGGCCGAGCACATGAATGAGGTCAATAATATAGTGAACCAACTCTCCTCTATGAAGATGGTCCTGGATGATGAATTGCAGGCTTTGCTATTGCTTAGTTCACTACCTGACAGTTGGGAGACATTGGTGGTGTCTCTAAGTAACTCCGCGCCAGACGGAAAGATTTTCATGGAACAGGTAACCAATTGTCTCTTCAATGAGGAGATCACAAGGAGGAAGTCTCAGGGGTCTACTCAGCAAGAGGCCCTTGTGACACAGGAACGGGGGAGAGGAAAGAACAGGAAGGGTGGGAAGGCCCGATATAAATCAAGAGGCAAGTCGAGTAACAGAAAGGATGTTGATTGTTGGAAGTGTGGTAAGAAGGGCCACTATAAGCATGAATGTCGTGGCAAGAAGAACGAAAATAAAGGAAAAGGGAAGGAAGATGAATCAGATTCCACTGCAGTTGCTTCAGATGGCGACAGATGGTGACGCTATAGTTATTCTTTCAGCAGATCACAATGTATGTCTCACAGCTACGAGTCAGGACAACGACTGGGTGATAGACTCGGGAGCTTCTTTTCATTCGACTCCATACAGGGACTTCTTCACAAGCTACAAGTTAGGTGACTATGGGACTGTGAAGATGGAAAATTCTGGTGTATCAAAGATCGTAGGAGTCGGTGATATTTATGTGAAGACTGATGTGGGCTGCACATTGGTTCTCAGGGATGTGAGGCATATCCCATAACTTTGCCTCAACTTGATGTCGATGGAAAGGTTGGATGATGATGGCTATGAAAGCCGGTTTGCTGGTGGACGATGGAAGCTCATCAAGAGTTCATTGATCGTCGTCAGATGAAAGAAGTGTTGCACCCTTTACAAGGCAAGTGTCGGTATGTGCAAGGGTGGGTTGAACGCAATGAAAAATTCAGCTATTGGCATGTGGCACAGGCGTCTAGGCCACATGAGTGAAAAAGGGCTTCAGCTACTAGCGAGGAAGCGGCTCCTTCCAGACGTGATAGGTACTCCTCTCAAAACCTGTCTTGATTGTTTATCAGGAAAACAACATAGAGTTTTCATTCGTTAAAACTGCTTCTCATGTTAATAAAGTGCATGCATTAGATTTGGTTCATTCTGATATTTGTGGTCCTATGAGGACAAAAACCTTGGGTGGGGCATTGTATTTTGTCACTTTTATAGATGATGCATCTAAGAGGGTTTAGGTTTATGCATTGAAATCCAAGGACGAGGTCTTTGGTGTGTTTAAATTGTTTCATGCTTAGTCGAGAGAAAGACAGGTAGATCATTGAAGTGCATCCGTACTGACAATGGTAGTGAATACATTGGCGACTTTCATGTGTACTGCAAGTCCCTAGGTATATGGCATGAACAGACGGTTCCCAAGACCTCTCAGCATAATGGTGTGGCTGAGCGAATGAATCGCACCATTGTAGAAAGAATCAGATGCATGTTATCCCATGCGAAATTGCCCAAGATATTCTGGGGAGAAGCAATGCACACGGCGGTGTATTTGATAAACAGGTCTCCATCAGCCCCGTTGAATGAAGAAATGTCTGAGAAGGTGTGGACTGGACATGATCCATCGTATAGTCATCTCAGGGTGTTTGGATGCAGAGCATCCGTTCATATACCAAAGGACGAGAGGTCCAAGATCGATATGAAGATCAGGCAGTGTGTGTTCTTGGGGTACGGTGATGAAAATTTAGTTACAGATTTTAGGATCCGACCGAGAGGAAGCTCGTCAGGAGCAGAGATGTGGTTTTCTTTGAAGATCAGTGTATAAAAGACATTGGTAAGCCAGAGAAGAACCAGCCTAGTTCATGTGAGCTAGAGGACATGGATCCGGTTACTCCTCCCATGGTGCTTGATGGCGGGGGAGTAGAGCAAGGTGCAGAGGACGAGGGAGTTCCTTTAGAAGATGGACCAGGGGAGCAGACCCCACTTGATCAACCTGTTGAGCCACAGGTGAGGAGGTCATCTAGGGACAGACAGCCGTCCAAGAGGTACTCCCTGCATGAGTACATTATGCTGACTGATAGGGGAGAGCCAGAAGATTATTCTGAGGCCCTAGCCGATGAGCATAAGGAGTGGTTGAAAGCTATGCAAGAGGAGATGAAATCCTTGTATAAGAACCACACCTATGACATGGTGAAACTGCCTAAGGGCAAAAAGTTTTGAGCAACAAGTGGGTGTTCAGAAAGAAGGTTGAGCAGAACAATTCATAGAAGCGATTCAAGACCAGACTTAGGGTGAAAGGGTTTGGCTAGAGGAAAGGTATAGACTTCGAGGAGATATTCTCACCAGTGGTGAAGATGACATCCACACGGGTGTTGCTTGGGTTGGCGGCTAGCATGGATCTGGAGATAGAGCAGTTAGATGTTAAAACTGTCTTTCTCCAGAGTGACCTAGAAGAAGAGATCTACATGCACGAACTAGAGGGGTTTGATGTCAAGGGCAAAGAGCATATGGTGTGTAGGCTGAGAAAGAGCTTATATAGGCTGAAACAAGCTCCACCGCAATGGTACAAGAAGTTCGATTCGTTCATGTTACAGCATGGGTATGACAAAATGGAGTCGGACCACTGTGTGTTCACGCGCAAGTTCTCAGATGGTGATTTCTTAGTTCTGCTGTTATACATTGATGATATGCTCATCATGGGAAAAGACATCAAGAAGATCGATAGACTGAAACAGGAGTTGGGCAAGTCTTTTGCGATAAAAGACTTGGGCCCAACTAGAAAAATCCTAGGAATGGAGATAACCCGTGACAGAAGCAACAGGAAGTTTTGGCTATCACAAGAGCGGTATATTGAGAAAGTCCTAGAGCGGTTCAATATGAATGCAACGAAGCCGGTCAATACTCCACTGGATGGTCACTTTAGATTGAGCGACAGACAGTGTCCCAAGACAGAAGGCAGAGGTGGATGAGATACAGAAGATACCCTATGCGTCAGCTATAGGAAGTTTGATATTTGTTATGGTGTGTACACGCCCAAACAAAGCATATGCGGTTGGTGTTGTCAGCTAGTATCTTACCAATCCTGGCAAAGAACATTGGGCAGCGGTTAAGTGAATACTACGGTATCTAAGAGGCTCATCCAAGTTAAGCCTATGCTATGGTGATGGTAAACCTGTGTTAGAGGACTACACAGATGCAAATATGACAAGTGACATAGACTCCAGGAAGTCTACATCGGGGTTCATGTTCACATTTGTAGGAGGAGTGGTTTCTTGGCAGAGTAAGCTACAAAAGGTCGTAGCATTGTCGACGACAGAGGCCGAGTACATTGCAGTCACAGAAGCATGTAAAGAGATGTTTTGGATGAAAAGGTTCCTACGTGAACTTAGCCTGAAGTAGGAGGAGCACGTGGTCTATTGCTATAGTCAGAGTGCTATACACTTGAGCAAGAATCCAAGTCAGCATTCCAAGTCGAAGTACATAGAGATTCGGTATCGCTGGATCAGGGATACTTCGGAACAGAAGGTGTTACTGCTTGAGAAGGTCCACACGGACGATAATGGGTCAGACATGATGACCAAGGCTTTACTCAAGGGCAAATTTGAAGTTTATAAAAACCTGGCTGGCTTAAAGAAAGTGAACCCCTCCTAGGTCAAAAAGGGGGAGATTTGATGGGGTTTTTTTCCTCGTGCTCGACCGGTCGTGAGCTTTGCTCGACCAGTCGAGGGCTGGTGCACGACCAGTCGAGCAGGGCTCGATTCAAAGTCCAGCGAGTTGAGGTTTTGGTTTTTCATGGTACTCGACCAGTTGAGGGAGGTTCTCGACCGATCGTGGGTGGCACTTGACCGATCGAGGACTCGGTTCGACCAGTCGAGGTTACGCAGATTCGTTCCGCGATTTTGTACAGATTTTCGTTTCACAAGTCCTTTCGCAACTGGGATGCAGAAATAAGTTTCCTAAAACTATAAATAGGAAGTCCCTAAGGTTTTCTAGGGGATGATAAAAGTACAAGGGAGTTTCCTAAAGGGTTTAGGGATATCAAAAGTGAGAGAGAGAAAGAGTAAGCTTGTAGAAGGGAGGTTATGCTCATGGAGGTGATCTACGGTGCAATCTATATCTCAGCACTCCTACGTCCTCGTAATCGGTGAGATCTCTTCGTTTTTCTTTATTCTTTCATTGTTCATCCACTCCTGTGTGAGTCAAGAAGGTGGTAACATTCTACTTCTTAGTAGATTGTTGATCTGGACGAGGTCTCGTGGCTTTACCTCTTTGAGGGTTTTCCACGTAAAAATCTCTTGTGTGGTATGTGATTTATGCTTTGATTTATTTCATTGCTTTATTATCCATAATTCTGGTTTGTTTCGGGACGCTAGATCTTAAGCTTTTGTGCAAGGCCCCCAACAGACCATGTCCAAGAAGTCAGATTGCTTGAACGGGTTGATCAGTTCTCTTAAAATCAGCTCAAAGTCAGTAGGTTGTGTTTTGCTGCGCAAAACAGAGGTGCGCGGTTTGTTTTTCTGCGAATTGGTGTGCGTAAGCAAGGTCGGTTCCTTGCAACCGACCTCTCCAGCCGAGTACATCATGTATATAAAGAAGACGTGAGAGAGAGGAGAATTCATCTACAGTTGGGATGTTTGGACGACAATGAGAGAGGGAGAAAGAGAGAGAATCTCAATTGCTGTTTTTTTTCCCTATTTTCTATCTTATGACTTTTCTTTTGAGAATTAGCCCAATCATGGTTGGCTAAACCTCTTAGCTAGGGCTAAGAGGTGAAGCTCGTAGTGTGATGGGGTGATTTTACGGCTTGGATTCATGCTGTTGAATTGATGTTGATTTTACGGCTTGGATGACTTCAAACTTGTCACACTCCAATATTGGGTTGTGATATAGTAATAATCTCGTAATACCGAGTTCGAATCCACAAGGACTGAACCTTGTACGTAATCTGAAAGTAACACTCGAACTAGAACTAGAATAAGATAAATCTAAATCAGGTTAATATGAGGGAATAATGGTGAAATAGTAAACTAAAACTTGTAGAATTCAAAGGTGGGAAACTAGGGATTCAGAGGATCCACTTGTAGAGATCAGGGAGATCTACGCTTGATTCATGAACTTAACTGGACTTTCAGTCCCATCTTCATCCAGTTGGCAGATATATCGTTAAAGCTCAATCTGAACTTCCTTTATCCAGTTTTCAAAAAGATGAAATGTATGAGGATTAAAGTTGATTCCATCACAAAACCATGCCCATGAGACAAAGCAAACAACAAAATTAAACCAATCCACAACCATTTGAAAGATGTATGAATGTTAGAAGGGATTCCATCATCCAACCATGTCCAAGGGGCAATGGTGAATAATAGGGCTTCCTAACATCACAATCAAAGTAATGGAAAAGGAATACTTAAAGCCATTGCAGATCTATTGTAATTTAAGTCACAACAAACCATTAAAAACTAAAGACATTCCTTATAATCAAACTAGAATCAACATCAATTTAAAAGCATGAATCCAAGCCATAAAATCACCCCACAACGCTACACTACGCCAAAACAGTGAAAAAAGGACGGTCCAAAACCGTCTCAAATGACCAAAAAGGACGGTCATGGACCGTCGCATAGGTAGTCAAATTTTGACGTGTCCTATTACTTAAAGGACGGTTGAAAACCGTCATTCTTATTGACGAAAAAAAGACGGTCATAGACCGTCCTAAAAAAGGACGGTCATTGACCGTCCTTAAAATGGACTGTCATAAACCGTCTCTTATGAGCCCAACAAGGACGGCCATGGACCATCCTTTAAAAGGACTGTCATGGATCGTCCTTAAAAAAGACTGTCATGAACCATCTCTTATGGGCCTTCAAAGGACGGCGATAGACCGTCCTTTAAACGGACGGTCATGGACCGTCCTTAAAAAGGACTGTCATGGACCGTCTCATATGAGCTTTCAAAGGATGGTTATAGACCGTCCTTTAAAAGGACAGTCATAGACCGTCCTTTAAAAGGACTGCTATGGGCCGTCTCTTATCACCCTTAAAGGACATTTCAAATTTGACCTGTTACAATCTTCTTCCTGATATACACCTGTTAAACAATATATTTCATCACATTCACATCCTGATAAACACCTGTTATACAATATATTTCATCACATTCACATCCTGATATACACCTGTTATACAATATATTTCATCACATTCACATCCTGAAATACACCTGTTATACAATATATTTCATCACATTCACATCCTGATATACACCTGTTATACAATATATTTCATCACATTCACATCCTGATATACACCTGTTATACAATATATTTCATCACATTCACATCCTGATATACACCTGTTATACAATATTTATCACATTCACATCCTGAAATACACTTGTTATACAATATATTTCATCACATTCACATTCACATTCACATCCTGATATACACCAGTTATACAATATATTTCATCACATTCACATCCTGATATACACCTGTTATACAATATATTTCATCACATTCACATCCTGATATACACCTGTTATACAATTGATCAGGGTCAAATATTGCATATCAGACCCCGATCATTACCTATTTTACGTACATGATAATGCCTAAACATCATAATTTAATTGTATTTTTTTTTGCAGGATGTAATAATGAGCGTTGGACTGAAAAGAGGATTAAAAGCATGGATTTGATGATCCAAAGCCACCGAAGCACAGGATGAACCTCAGAGGACCAATAATGAAGAGTTCACACGCCTGAGATCTGAGGAAAGCGAGCCAAAGGGGCCCGAAAGGGGTCCAGAATGGAAGATCACATGGTTCCCGCCATCCTATCAGTTCAAAACTCCATACATGGGATGGGGGCCATGAATTAACCGTACATTTTCAAATTTCAGCATTCAGCCTCGGATCACTATGGAAGTGCCCCAACGGTCAAATCAGCCCAGTAAATTCCAATTTGGGGCCCACCTGATATCTGGAACTGCTTAAAATTTAGTCCCAATGGTTTAATGAAGATGGGAAAGAGGATGGACGTGCAAGATTTCTCATAAACATCATAGGGGGCCCCATGTGTGGTGCATGTGCACCATGCACTCATGTGCGCTGGCGCTACA
>JAJHSJ010000018.1:45109095-45177507 GCA_021015155.1 Magnolia officinalis | reverse complement strand
TAGTCGCCACAAAAGCACCGATCCTCTTTGGGATACTTCTCGTTTGGACATGATTGTATGAGATTGCCTTGCAAATGAATGATTTCTAATCTTGGTGGGACTTTATTGGCTTGTTTAGCATGCTATTTGATCACATGTGCCACTCGTGTGAGGAGTGCGTACGATTTTGAGCCATTTGGCTTTTGACAAGTAATACTGGTCAGAAGATATTCTCAAGGCGCGAGTAAGATTTCGTCCATTAGTCGTATATAGTGCAGACACCTGACATCATTCCATTAGTATACATGGACCATGCCAGGTGAGATATAAACAAAAGTGGAAGCACACCACCTGTAATATTGTGTTTAGTATATATTTATCTTAGTTTTATTAATTAATGTTATATTATACTTTGTATCAATTAAAAAATAGTTTAGTAATGTAGTAGGAAGTTACTGTGCTTTGATTAAGAAAATTCTCCTCATGAGCTCACCTCCTCTGTTCAACCCATGTGCTTGATGTTCTCGTAAACATAGACATCACCAATAGTCTGGATTACCCCTGCATCGGCCTACTAGTCAGAATTGAAACCAAGTCTAATGTGAAAAAGGCTGGAAACGGATTGGCTACTCCCCCTGCCTCCAGCTAGGTGGTTGGTGGTCGGTGCTCTGTGGGGCCACGATGATGTATGTGTTTCATTTATTCCGTTTATCCATTTTTAAAGATCATTTTGGGGCTTTATGCCAAAATTGAGAAGGATATAAATCTCAGGTGGACCACAGCACAGGAAAACAGTAGTGTTGAATATCCGCATTAAAATCCTCCTAAGGCCCACCGTACTGTTTATTTGAACAACCAATATGTTGATTAGGTACAGACCCAGATTAAGGGAAAAGAAAAAAAAAAAAAACCATATCATCTTGATCCAAAACTTTCATGGCCCCCAAAAAGTTTTTAATGGTCCACGTTCATTCAACACTGTTTCCTGTAATGTGGTCCACTTGAGATTTATATATACCTCATTTTTGGTCTCATACCATAAAATGATCTAGAAAAATAGATGGACGGCAGGGATGAAACACATACATCATGGTGGGGCCCACAGAGTACCGGCGACAGCCATTGGCTGGTGGCGAGGGAGTAGCCAATCGGTTTCGGCAAAGCCTCGTTCACATGTCAGTCTTATCCATGGTAATGGCTACTCCTGCGTTCGCTCGGCACCATTTTGAAAGTGTTAGTGGGTCATCTCCTTGCATGTGACATCCTTGTACATGCAATCAAGCCATCCAAATTTTGAGATCCATTGTAAATGGAGCATATGTCTAAAACAATACAGGTCAAGCAGTCCTAGCCATCCATTAAGCAGCTATCAAATTGATGGTTAAATCATGAAATACGGACGAGTTCAAATTCGAAAGTAAATGAGATGGTTATTGTTACATACTCATTTTAATTTTTGGTTTACGATCCATCCGCAGTTGGGTCAGCGATTTGGACGGTCTCGAAATCAGTACAATTATTTGCCACGTGATAGTAGATCTGCCGGCATTAAAAAAAAAAAAAAAAAAAAAAAAAAAAAAAAAAAAAAAAAAAAAGAGTTAACAAACAAAGTCAATACAAAATTTTAAGATTTTTTAGTGAGATTTTGACCGTAATAGTGTCGTGGAATCGCATATGCCCCTGATACTTGTGAGCATTCTAATAACTTTCTTGAAGAATTAATAAATAAAAATACCCCTGCTTTGGAACTTATACCCTTACCATTTTTTTTCTTTTTCTTTTTCTTTATTGTTTTTCTTGAGCTTTTCTTTCCTTTTTCACACATGCTTTCTAAGAAACCATCATAGTATTTATTTTCCATTCAACCTATTTATAGATTCACTTATGTCTCGATAATGAAAAAAAAAATAAAGAAGTAAGGATTAACTTCATCCAAAGAATTTTGAGCCGACCTTGGGTTGGGTTAGGGTTGAGGTATAAGAACCTTTGGTTGGGTTTGGGTAAAGCTGTACACGAACCAAGTAAGCTCGGTTAGCTCACTTGACTTGACTGGAAAAAGCTCGATTTGACTCAGTTAGAAAATGAATTCGAGCCGAGTCGGGTTGATTTTTTTAGCTCAAAAAAATTTCAAGTTGAGTTTGAGCTTGCCCGATCGAACCCCAACTCAAATCGAACTCGGATTGAACCAGTTTGATGACTCGATTATTTTGATATTCATGTTGTTTAGCAAGTGTTTGATGAAATATGACTCAACGAAGCATTGGCCGGTGGCGAGGAAGGTATGTATATGAAACAAATACCCTTGTATTTTGATTTTTATGTTACCTCCTAAGTGTTTGATGAAATACATGTGAACTGATGTTGATGCTTTACATTCCGTGAGAAATTGGAGGCATACTCCATGCGTTTTAGAAAATGTCGTAGAGGCTCAATTTTAGCTTGAACTCGGCTCAAACTGGGCTGAGTTGCTGACTTAACTGAACCGAACTGGCCAGCTAGGCTCGAGGACCAAGTTCAAGCTAGGATCAGCTAGTGGTCGAGCTCAGTCGTGTATGCCAAGTTCTGTTGGCTATATTAGCCAAAGTTTATCTTAGCTTTACAAAGCCTTGGGTTTGAGCTCACTGGACACGTAGAAGAGAAGAGAAACTTTGTAATTTTTATATTGCTTACAAGCTTGCTGACTTGGTCCCAAACGAACAACATGAGCTCCCTTATATAGACTTTTCCATCAAGGTGAAAAGACACAAATGCCCTTTTAAATTACACTATAGGGGCAAGGTATTAACTACTATAACAAATATCAAAAGAAATATTTAAAAGACTGCATCTGGAACTGAACAGTCGCATGGAGAAAAACACCCTGGTTGCTGGAAACTTCTTCCATCATTTATGGTCCTTGAGAATCCAGCGAACAGTGGGAAGATGCACAGGTTTTGGTTTGGACTTCCAACACTCCCCTTCAAACTAAAACCGGCTTCATTCCGAGCATCGTTCTTAGTCGTTTAAATGAATCTGTCGGTAATGCCTTTGTGAAAATATCCTTCACCTGTTCCGTAGTATGACAATATTCTAATTTCATTGTTTTCTGCTTCACATGATCTCTCCGAAAATGGTAACGGGTATCAATGTGTTTGCTTCTTCCATGTTGCACTGGATTTTAGCTAGTTCAATTGCCGACTTGTTATCCATATATATGACTGTTGATCCTTCCTGCGGATGCTTCAGCTCCTTTAGTAGGTTTCTCAACCAAATTCCTTCACAAACAGTAGACGATGCTGCTACGTACTCTACTTCACATGTGGACAGGGCGACCACACTTTGCTTCTTCGAATTCCATGTGAAAGCAGTCATTCCGAGATAGAATACATAGTCAGTGGTGCTCTTTCTTTCATCTTGGTCACCTCCCCAATCACTGTCTGAGTATCCATATAGCATTGCTTCATCATTGTATGGATAGAAAAGACCGAATTCCATTGTTCCTTTGACATACCTGAGGATTCTTTTTGCGGCTAGCCAGTGTGATTCTTTTGGTGCTTCCATGTACCTACTTAGAAACCCAACACTGTAGACGATATCCAGCCTTGTGATTATGAGGTATCTTAGGCTTCCAATCAGACTCTTGAACATAGTTGAGTCAACGCTTCTTCCTTCTCCATCCTTTGTCAGCTTTAAGCCCGTTGCTACAGGTGTATTTACGGCATTGAATTGGCCATCTTGAACTTTTCAAGCAATTCCTTGGCATACTTCTTCTGAGATATATAGATGCCACCATGTTGTTGCTTCACTTTAATGCCCAGAAAAAAGGACATGAGACCTCTGTCGGTCATCTCGAACTCCTTAAACATAGCCTTCTTGAATTCATCAAACATCGATCGACTATTTCCTATAAATAGCAAATCATCAACATACAAGCATGCTATAAGTATATCGCCATGAGCATTCTTCTTAATGTAAACTGCATGCTCATATGGACATTTGGCGAAGCCGTTCTCTTGAAGATAATTGTCGATGCGTGCATTCCAAGCATATGGAGCTTACTTCAACCCATAGAGGGCTTTCTTTAGTCGATACACCTTGTGTTCCTCCCCTTGCATAACAAAGCCTTCAGGTTGGTCAATATAGACCTCTTCTTCCAGAATTTCATTCAGGAATGCAGATTTCACATCCAGTTGGTAGATCATTCAACTGTGATGGGCTGCAAGGGAGATAATCATCTTCACGGTGTCAAGGCGAGCAACAGGAGCGAAGACTTCTTCATAGTCTACCCCATACTTCTGTTTGTAGCCCTTTGCTACGAGTCTTGCCTTGTAGCGATCGATCTCACCATCAACATTTCGCTTGATCTTGTACACCCATTTGACGCCAATAGTTTTCTGGCCATTAGGAAGCGTAGTCAGCTCTCATGTGTCATTTTTCTCAATGGCATGAATTTCTTCTTTCATAGCAATTCTCCAACATTCTTCTTTTATAGCCCCTTGAAATGTCAGAGGCTCATGATCTGCATACAGGCAGAAAAGATTGACTTCTTCAGTTTGCTCATAAATGTCACTTAAGCTTTTCATTTTTATGGGTGTCATGGGTGAGGACGAGTTGGCCGAATTTTGACTTGATGGAGTGCTTTTAGGAGTAATGGAATGTACTCTTGGATTTCTGTGAACTGATGATGCGTTCGAAGAAGGAGTTACGGGCATTTGCTCTTAACGGTCATGCCTTTCTTCATGTTCTTCAATTTCAACTAAAATATCTTTGGTCGATTCTTCATTGTTCCATTTCCAAGCTTCTTCCTTACTAAAGACCACATCTCTACTCACCACTACTTTATTGGTTAGTGGATTGTAGAGCTTATAGGCTTTAGATGCTTCACTGTAGCCGATGAAAATGCATTTTTCGCCACGATTATCAAGCTTCCTTCTTCTTGCTTCTGGAACTTGAGCGTAGGCAACACACCCAAAGATCCTTAGGTGCGCCACACTCGGTTTGTAGCCACTCCATGCCTCCTATGTTGTTATGTTTCTGACGCTCTTGGTTGGACACTGATTGAGCAGGTAGGCAGTACATGCAATTGCCTTTGCCCAGAAGCTCTTTGGCAGGCCTTTCTCCTTCAGCATGGTCCTCGTCATGTCGAGGATGGTGCGGTTCTTCCGTTCTGCAATTCCATTCTGTTGTGGCGTGTAAGCTACAGTATGTTGTTGCTTAATGCCATGTTCCCTGCAAAAATCTTGAAATGCATTTGAGGTGTACTCTCCACCTCTATCAGATCTGAGTACTTTAATTTTGTGACCACTTTCAACTTCAACACGAGCTTTGAACATTTTAAAAATAGTGAAAGCGGAAGATTTTTCTTTGATGCAATACACCCAAAGTCTTCTGCTGAAATCATCAATGAAGGTAATAAAATATTTACTACCTCCAAGAGAGGGTGTTTTAAGTGGTCTACAAATATCAGTGTGAACCAACTGAAGTGCCTTGCTCTTCTAAACACTCCACTTGGGAAGGAGTTCCTTTGTTACTTGCTGAGTGTGCATGCCTCACACACATGTTCTGGAGCTTTAATAGCCGGCAAACCATGTGATGAGGGTCGAATATTGCATATCAGACCCCAATTATTGCCTAACTTTATGTACATGATAATGTTTAACGGAGTATTTTAATTGTGTTTTTGTTGCAGGGAGCAATTAGGAGCTTAGACTGAAAAGGATACTACAAGCATGTATTTGACGCTCCGAAGTCATCAGAGAAAGGGACAGACTCCAGAGGACCCATATTGAAGAATTTACACGCCAGGGATCCGAGGAAATCAAGCCGTTCACGTTAAAGAGGCCTGAAATTGGTGCAAAATGCAATATCACACGGTTCCCGCCATCCGATTAGCTCAAAACTTCATACATGGGATGAGAACCATAAATTAACCGTACATATCAAATTTCATCCCTTGGATCACTATGGAAGTACCCCAA
Source organism: Magnolia officinalis (assembly GCA_021015155.1). Lineage (NCBI taxonomy): Eukaryota > Viridiplantae > Streptophyta > Magnoliopsida > Magnoliales > Magnoliaceae > Magnolia > Magnolia officinalis. The sequence goes on along the minus strand of JAJHSJ010000018.1, from coordinate 45,171,571 downwards.
CGGTCAGATCAGCCCCTTAATTCATTAAGTAGGGCCCGCCTGAGATCTGGATATGCTTAAAACTTGGGTTTAACCCATTAAATGAGGTGTTAAAATGAATGGACGGAGCAGATTATGTATACGAGTACCCTTCGGACCCACACATACATAGCATGTGTATAGTGCATATGTGCACAGGACGCACACCAAAACTTCAAGAGTCGGTCAGCACCCTTCATCTCAAAATTTCAAAAATGGCACTTGTCATTTCCTGTTTTTAAACAGAGACCATCGGTTCTCAGTTGTGATCCCCATACGTTGGCCAAAAGGGTAATCTAAACCGTTCAATCGTTTCCTAAGGCAGCCATACCCCACGGCTAGCTGACAGAATTTGAAGACATCGCGTTATTGTTTTGTTTAACCGTTCAATAGCATAACGGACGGTGGGTTTAAAACTATATGGGCCACCACAATCTAACCCGAATTTGAGCATTACCGACCGATTTCTCGTCTTCTATCCAATGGACAGAGTGAATTTCTCAATAGACGTCAAGGTGGGACCCACGAACGTCACAGCGGCAGTTGCCGTTTCTGGCTGCGTAACGGAAGGACGCGTTCGATTTGCGGAAGCTTGTGGGCCCCATACATTGTTCAAATGGACAATCCAAACCGTCCATTAGATTCCTATGGCCCACCTTACCAAGACCTAGTGACAGAATTTGGAAAAGATAAAGAGAATGAGATCTTAACCGTTCAAAAGCAGGATTGACGGTGGACTAGAAAATCAGGTGGACCTCATCAATAACATCCCAAAACCACCCATATGTTGCTGAAATTTCGTGTACAATCCAATGAATGGATTGGATCTTGTGAGTAAGACCAAGAAATGGGTCTCACCAACGTCCAGCGTCAGTTAGTGGCGCTGTTACGCACGTTGCTGCGTAAAGAGAGTCTCCAACCCAACTCTGTTGCGGACTAAAGTCCTCCACCGCCCCTGACATGGATAAAAGAGACATAGAGGAGAGAGAAAAGGGGGAGTTCGGCTGGGAGATTCAAAGAGAGCTAGGGCCAAGGAGAGAAGGAGAGAAAGAGAAGAAAGAAAAGAAAGAAAGGCTGAAAAGGGCGTATTTGTTTATGAAATTTTATTTTTCTTTCTTTTTATTTGAATTCATGGGTCACTAATCTCTCAGCTAGGGCTGAGATGAAGCCCCTAATTTGATTAGCTCTTTTATTTGTTGAATTTACTTTAACTTGATTGATTTGTTTCTTTCTCTAAGTGAGTTTGATTGGTTTGAATTCTGTACTTCTCCATCTATGAATTTGACCAAAGTATATATATGGATGTTGTTTGGATGCTTATTCTAGGTGCTTGTGTCTTTCATGAACAAGTTTCCTATGGAGGAAGAAACAGGGTGCTTTAATGAACTATACATTCCATGTGCCCGATCAAGGACATGGGATATGTTATTCATGGCATTGCTTAAAGGAATTAGACATTCTGTATGCCCGATTAAGGACACAGATTGTGCTTTCTCTATTTAAGTGGTATCAATCTAGATTAAGGTGAATCAACAGACAAAACAAGGGTTAGGATAATTAGGGGTGGATTCGAAAGTCCTAGTGCCCTTTCTCTGATTGAATTTTCTTCCCTGTTCTTAATTGTTTTTCCTAGAATTGTGCTTAGTAATTCGCTCCATTATTTGTTGGATTAGTTAAGGGGAATCACAGATTTGAATTGTGACGACCAGTCCTCGTGGGAACGATCTCGCAATACGTACCATATCTACATCTGATTCGTATACTTGCGAGTTTAAAAATCATTTAAATCATGTTGGTTTAAATAAAACATCAAGTTTTTGGTGCCGTTGCCGGGGACTGTTTCGTTCCAAATTGAATTTAGGATTCTCTCTTATCATAATTCATAGCTTAGGATTTTACTAACTTAGAGTTCTTTTCTTTATTTTAGAAAAACCTATTTCCTGTTTTGTAGGGTCCTGAAATAAACTTCTAATTTGGAATTAAGGAAGGAAGCTACTAAGTGAAGGAGGAGCTTCTTAAATTTTCTGACATCAATCATCTCCTTTCCCAGGTTCTTTCTTCCCATTCTTATTTACATAGTTTTAACTTGTTTTAGAATCTCATAGTTTCTAATAGGTTGCTTCTTAGTTTAGTTTTTCTTCCTTACATTGCAGTGACTTAGTTTATGCTAGGACGTAGATCTCTGAATATAGAACTAACACCTTTTGATCCTGAAATAGAAAGAACTTTTCGTAGAAGATTTAGAAACATCCTATTTGAAATGGCAGAAGAGAATGGAACTAAAGCTCTTAGAGATTATTCAGCTCCTGTCCAATTCAATGCGCCTTCATGCATAGTGTTACCTACCACCACGACAGCACACTTTGAACTCAAGACTGGGGTCATACAGTTGTTGCCTTCCTTTTATGGTTTGGACAAGGAGGACCCATATCATCATGTGAAAGAATTCCTAGACATTTTCTCTACCTTTAAGTTTCAAAACTTTTCAGACGATTCGATCCGTTTGCGCCTTTTTCCTTTTTCTTTGAAGGATAAGGCGAAAGCATGGTTGAATTCTCTAGAAGTTGGGTCTATCACTACATGGGACCAATTGTCTAGGAAGTTCTTAAACAAGTTCTTCCCTGTTCACAAAACTAATGCTCTCCGTAGGGAAATTACCAATTTCACACAAAAAGAGGGAGAGCACTTTCATGAATGTTGGGAAAGATGGAAGGACTTACTTCTTAAATGTCCACACCATGGTTTTGAAAAGTGGCAACAGGTTCAATACTTCTATGACGGTCTGACACCCCAGAACCGTCGCATGGTTGATGCCACCAGTGGAGGGTCATTCATGACCAAAAGTGATGTTGAAGCATGGAACTTCTTTGAAACCTTGTGTGAAAATTCTCAGCAATGGGACTATTCAAATAGAGATGACAGAAGTTCCCAACCACAAAAGAGAGGTGGTATATATGAGATAGGAGTCACGCCAGATCTCCATGCCAAGATTGATGGCCTAACAAAGAAGGTTGATGCTCTGATGTTGCATAATGGACCTCCACAAACAACTCAAGCCGAGGCTTGTGCCATATGCTCTAATCCTGCCCATCCTATGCAGTCTTGTCCATCTAGTGCAGCATCCCCAAAACTTCTCTCTGAACAAGTACATAGTATGAATACTTTTCAAAAACCTGGGAATGACCCTTACTCGAACACATACAACCCAGGGTGGGCTAGACATCCAAATTTTTCTTGGGCAAAAGGACCACAACAAGGAGGACCATCTGAAAATCCTCCTATGCAACCTCAGCAGTTTCCGCAATATCAACAACTGCCTGCACAATCAAGGAAACCATCTCTTGAGGATACACTCCATCTTTTTATGCAGAGTTCTCTCCAATTCCAAAAGGACACCCAACAAACCTTACTAGCCAACCAGCAAAGCTTACATGCAAATGCGCAATCCATTGCCAAGCTGGAAGTACAAATGGGTCAACTAGCTGCCACATTGAGTGAGAGAGAGAAGGGCAAGTTCCCTAGCCAACCTGAGGCTAATCCAAAGGGACAGTATGAGATTGGCTCTAATTCCAACCAAGGGCAATATCATGAGCAAGCCAAATCGATCACTACCCTTAGGTCAGGCGAACAGATTGACAACAGAATAAAGATGCCTAGGGATGAATCAAATTCTAAAACAGAATATCAAGATGAAGCAGAGAGTCACACCAATGCATCCAAAGTCCAAAAGTTCTCTGATTCTCCAAGAGACACTAATGTCCACCCTACGTGCCCAAAGCACCCTTTCCTCAACGTCTGGCACCAATAAAGAAAAGAAACAACTTTGATGAAATCTTGGATGTGTTTAAAAAAGTGCAAGTCAACATCCCGTTGCTTGACGCTATCAAGCAAGTCCCTGCTTATGCTAAGTTTCTTAAAGATTTATGCACTCAAAAGCGTAAGCAGAATGTTCATAAGAAAGTCTTCCTTACAGAGCAGCTCAGCTCCATGATTCAACATAACACCCCTCCTAAATTTAGGGATTCAGGAGCTCCCACCATTTCTTGCGGCATAGGAGATCATAAGATCGGAAAGGCATTACTTGATTTAGGGACGAGCGTCAATTTGTTACCATATTCGGTTTATGAGCAGCTAGGACTTGGTGAGTTGAAACCGACTAAAATAACATTACAACTAGCTGATAGATCTATCAAGGTGCCCCGGGGTGTTATTGAAGATGTGTTAATTCAGGTTGATAAATTTTATTTTCCAGTGGATTTCATAGTTATAGATACTCAGCCTGTCCGGAATCCGACTAGTCAGATCCCAGTCATCTTGGGTCGTCTATTTTTGGCCACATCTAATGCTATTATAAATTGCCGAAATGGAGTTCTGAAATTGTCCTTTGGTAACATGAATATTAAACTCAATGTCTTTAATGCAGGACAACAATCTGCAGATTTGGATGACATATCTGAAGTGGACATGATCGAGAGTCTAGTGCAGGACTCTTTCCGTAAATCTTTTGAAGATCCACTTGAGACCTGCTTAGCACAATATGGCATGGATTTTAACATCGATAGTCTCATCCACGAAGTCAATGCAATGCTCGACTCTACTCCTATATTGGAGACTGAAAAATGGAGAGCAAAAGTGGAACCTCTTCATCCCTCTGAGACTCTTTCTGACAGCACAGTTTCTAACTCTGAGAAGGCAAAGGCGAGCAGGCTGCTTAATGTTCTTAGAGCATATAAGGCAGCAATTGAATGGAAGATAGCAGAAATACGGGGAGTATGCCCCACTGAATGTATGGATCATGCTGCGGGAAAGTCACGTGAAATACAAAGGAAGTGTGATCCTAACATGGAAGAAGTCGTTCGAGCAGAAGTTCTTAAATTATTTGACGACAGTGTCAGTTACCTCATTGTAGATAGCACAGCTCATGGGAACTCACATCACTTGTCTGGGATTGGTTAATTAAGGTGTTGAGGTAATTTCTTTGGCGGACCCTGATTATAAAGATTAGTTCATTCATGGTCCGTCCTTGTCTGGCTGAAGACGTTAAACTTAGCGCTCCTGGGAGGCAACCCAGCCTTTTGTTTTATTGTATTGCTTTTTCTTAGTTAGTTACTTCAATGTTTGTGGGTAACATTACTGCAAACCCTCACGAGACTACAACTCGTCCGCTAGGGGTAACCTAGGGGTTTAAAGGCTTGTTGCATACGCTAAATGCATTCGAGAGCACCTGCGAAAGTGGTATAGGTAGGATCTTCTTTATATTTTCTTTTTGTTATTTTTACTTCTGCTAATTTCTCTCTTGTGCTAACTCGCTCTTACATTGATAATTTTGGGAAAGCCTCTTGATTCTTCGTCCAGGTACCATCTTTCCATCACTCTTTTCTTTTCGTTGTCTCATGTGCATTACATGCTTATTTCTTTTACATTGAGGACAATGTAGATTTTAGGTAGGGGGTGGGAGATTAGGTTAACTAATCAGTATTTTCTTGGTCTTGAGCAAAATTGTGAAAATTTTTAAAAAATTTTCTGGAATTTCTGTTGAATTCAAAGTGATTTTGAAGGATAGTTGTGATTTTGAAATTACAAGATACAGAATGTGAGTAATTTATGACTCTTGGATTCAGTTGTCTGGCAGATTTCACAGTTAAGTTTGAATTATTAATCCATGATTAGAAGTTGTAAACATTGATTGAGCCAGGATTGCACATATCAGATCTCACTTACACATTAAGTTTTCAGTTCGATATTAAATGGTAACTTGGTAATCACTAAGCATGAAAGAAACCAATCTGAAAAACAAAATTTTTAGCATCAGTTTATAAAGAAGAATTGAAAGAGTAAGTCGCATAATCGTCATCATAGGTTTGCTCCCTATAGATAAAGATTCGATTCCCCATAGTTGACATGAGAAAAGAGTTAGGCGACAAGTTTTCACCATAGGTTTGCTCCCTATAGGTGCGGATTTGATTCCCCTCCTTGGCACCACTGTTTATAAAGGAAATCAAAGGCTGATAGAACGAAAAGATGATCTAAAATGCTAGTGTTGGTTTCAGGCTTGGTTGTCACGAATTACTAATGATATCATGAAATTGACAATTGGATCTTTTAATGATTGTAAGCCGAGATTACACTATACACTCATGGAACTCAATGTTTAAAATTGTTCTAATTAATGGATTAATATTTTGAACTTGATTATGAAGTTTACTGTAAGCTTGATTTCAGGAGAAAAATCTTCTCACCATTCATAAATTTTAGAATTTTCACATCTCAACTATCGGTTCACAAGTCACTTGAGTTTACAGGAATTGTCTTTTATTTCTGAAATTATTTTTCGCATGTTTTGCTCGGGACTACCAAAATGCTGGTTGGGGGTTGTGATGAGGGTCGAATATTGCATATCAGACCCTAATTATTGCCTAACTTTATGTACATGATAATGTTTAACGGAGTATTTTAATTGTGTTTTTGTTGCAGGGAGCAATTAGGAGCTTACACTGAAAAGGATACTACAAGCATGTATTTAACGCTCCGAAGTCATCAGAGAAAGGGACAGACTCCAGAGGACCCATATTGAAGAATTTACACGCCAGGGATCCGAGGAAATCAAGCCGTTCACGTTAAAGAGGCCTGAAATTGGTGCAAAATGCAATATCACACGGTTCCCGCCATCCGATTAGCTCGAAACTTCATACTTGGAATGAGAACCATAAATTAACTGTACATATCAAATTTCAGCCCTTGGATCACTATGGAAGTACCCCAACGGTCAGATCAGCCCCTTAATTCATTAAGTAGGGCCCGCCTGAGATCTGGATATGCTTAAAACTTGGGTTTAACCCATTAAATGAGGTGTTAAAATGAATGGACGGAGCAGATTATAGATACGAGTACCCATCGGACCCACACATACATGGCATGTGTATAGTGCATATGTGCACAAGACGCACACCAAAACTTCAAGAGTCGGTCAGCACCCTTCATCTCAAAATTTCAAAAACGGCACTTGCCGTTTCCTGTTTTTAAACAGAGACCATCGGTTCTCAGTTGTGGCCCCCATACGTTGGCCAAAAGGGTAATCTAAACCGTTCAATCGTTTCCTAAGGCAGCCATTCCCCACGGCTAGCTGACAGAATTTGAAGACATCGCGTTATTGTTTTGTTTAACCATTCAATAGCATAACGGACGGTGGGTTTAAAACTCTGTGGGACACCACAAATCTAACCCGAATTTGAACATTACCGACCGATTTCTCGTCTTCTATCCAATGGACAGAGTGAATTTCTCAATAGATGTCAAGGTGGGACCCACCGAACGTCACAGCGGCAGTTGCCGTTTCTGGCTGCATAACGGAAGGATGCGTTCGTTTTGCGGAAGCTTGTGGGCCCCATACATTGTTCAAATGGACAATCCAAACCGTCCATTAGATTCCTATGGCCCACCTTACCAAGACCTAGTGACAGAATTTGGAAAAGATAAAGAGAATGAGATCTTAACAGTTCAAAAGCAGGATTGACGGTGGACTAGAAAATCAGGTGGACCTCATCAATAACATCCCAAAACCACCCATATCTTGCTGAAATTTCGTGTACAATCCAATGAATGGATTGGATCTTATGAGTAAGACCAAGAAATGGGTCTCACCAACGTCCAGCGTTGGTTAGTGGCGCTGTTACGCACGTTGCTGCGTAAAGAGAGTCTCCAACCCAACTCTGTTGCGGACTAAAGTCCTCCACCGCCCCTGACATGGATAAAAGAGACATAGAGGAGAGAGAAAAGGGGGAGTTCGGCTGGGAGATTCAAAGAGAGCTAGGGCCAAGGAGAGAAGGAGAGAAAGAGAATAAAGAAAAGAAAGAAAGGCTGAAAAGGGCGTATTTGTTTATGAAATTTTATTTTTCTTTCTTTTATTTGAATTCATGGGTCACTAATCTCTCAGCTAGGGCTGAGATGAAGCCCCTAATTTGATTAGCTCTTTTATTTGTTGAATTTACTTTAACTTGATTGATTTGTTTCTTTCTCTAAGTGAGTTTGATTGGTTTGAATTCTGTACTTCTCCATCTATGAATTTGACCAAAGTATATATATGGATGTTGTTTGGATGCTTATTCTAGGTGCTTGTGTCTTTCATGAACAAGTTTCCTATGGAGGAAGAAACAGGGTGCTTTAATGAACTATACATTCCATGTGCCCGATCAAGGACATGGGATATGTTATTCATGGCATTGCTTAAAGGAATTAGACATTCTGTATGCCCGATTAAGGACACAGATTGTGCTTTCTCTATTTAAGTGGTATCAATCTAGATTAAGGTGAATCAACAGACAAAACAAGGGTTAGGATAATTAGGGGTGGATTCGAAAGTCCTAGTGCCCTTTCTCTGATTGAATTTTCTTCCCTGTTCTTAATTGTTTTTCCTAGAATTGTGCTTAGTAATTCGCTCCATTATTTGTTGGATTAGTTAAGGAGAATCACAGATTTGAATTGTGACGACCAGTCCTCGTGGGAACGATCTCGCAATACGTACCATATCTACATCTGATTCGTATACTTGCGAGTTTAAAAATCATTTAAATCATGTTGGTTTAAATAAAACATCACCATGCACCATGCTTGATGAGGATAAGAGTTTAAGGCCACTGAAATGGAGATGCCCAAAACGAAGATGCCATCTCCATGAATCATTCTTCACGAGTCCATAAAGACACTTCTCAGCCTTTGTGTTAATAAGGAGCGGAAACATGCAATTCTTCGCCATTTGGACTTGAGCCACAAGTCTCCTGTGAGCATCTCTTATGGAGAGAGAATAGTTGTCCATGTGTATAACATACCCCTTCTCAAGGAATTGGCCGATACTGAGGATGTTATTTTTTATATTTGGTACGTAATACACATTAGAGATATAATTTGGCTCACCATTCTTCTGATAGATTTTAACTTTTCCTTTGCTTATCACAGGTACCTTTGAAGAGTCGCCAAAACTCACGTCACCACGAACTCCTTCTGTGAGTTCCACGAATAGTTCTTTGTTACCACTCATGTGGTTGCTTGCACCCGTGTCGAGATACCACACATCTGGCCGTTCACATGCCTTTTCTTGTGCGAGGAGTGTGGAGAATTCTTGTTCATGGTGTGATGCTTCAGCATAGTTGGATCGTTCATCTTGATCCACTTTGTTCCAACTCTCAGAGGCATAATGGCCGAATTTCTTACAATTGTGGCATTGAACATTGTTTGTGTTTCCACGACCACGTGTAAATCGGCCTCTACCATTTCCTCTTCCACGGAAACTGGTAAACTTTTGTTGATTTTGTTGATGGCTTGAATGATATCCACGCCTTCTGCTTCTTGCACGATTACTAGTGCCACGGCCGCCTCGTTGTGTATGACCATTCTTTTGTTCATTTAGAGTCAACTTAGACTCTAAGGCATGTTCAAGCGTTGAACCAGCATTCTTTTGCATTCATTGCTCATGCACTTGCAACGATCCCATCAGTTCTTCAATGGACAGTTTTTAAAGGTCCTTTGATTCTTCGATCGCCACAACCACATGCTCAAACTTGGTTGTGAGAGATCGTAGTGCCTTTTCAATGACACGTATGTTTTCAACTTTTTCACAATTTCTTTTTAAATTGTTAATAATAACAATTAGACGTAAGAAGTAGTCAGAGATACTTTCACCTTCCTTCATGTGTGCCGCTTCAAATTCGGCTCTTAGTGTTTGAAGGCGAACCCGCTTCACTCAATCAACACCCTTGAAGATGGTGCCAAGAGTATCCCAAGCTTGCTTGCTTAATGTCGCTTCGGCAATCTTTTCAAAGATTGGTTCATCCAACCCTTGATAGAGGAGGAACAAAGCCTTGTTATCTTTCTTCCTTCGATTTTTTAGAGCCGTCTTTTCTTCGTTGGTGAAGGCGGCTTCTTCCTCCATAGCGGGTTCTACATACCCATCAGTGACAACCTCCCATAATTCTTGCGACCCGAACAACGCCTTCATTTGGATGCACCACCTTTCATAGTTGTCCTTTGACAACGTAGGAACCTGTGGCTGGATTGAGCTGGCCATCTTTTCTATTTTTAAGGAAGGAATAACTGATTTTTTAATGAAGGGAGAGAAGATGAAATAGATGATCTGATTTTAATTTTTATTTTTATTTTATTTTATTTTAATGTTTTTTTTGGCTGAAAAAACAAAATTGTTGGAATTTGATTTTTTTTTTTTTTTTTACAGAAATTTTTTTCGCTGGGAAAAATTGCTGGCAACTTCAAGCAGCAAAAAAAAAAAAGACTTGTGCTTTGCAAACAGATTTTTCTTCAGAGAAATCTGAACTTGGCTGGTAAAAAAAAAACTGAAACCTTCTTCTAGAAACTGTACTAGGCTCTGCTATCTGAATTTTTTCTTGACCGTAAAACTGCTGCAATCTGATTTTTTCTCTGAAAAATTGCTGACAACTCCAACCAGGGAACAAAAGAAAAAAACTTTTCGCTGGTAAAACTACTGGAAAACTTCCTGTAGGAGAAGAACCTGTGCTCTGATACTAGTTTGTTGGCTATATTAGCCAGAGTTTATCTTAGCTTTAGAAAGCCTTGGGTTTGAGCTCACTGGACAAGTACAAGAGGAGAAACTTCGTAATTTTTATATTGCTTACAAGCTTGCTAACTTGGTCCCAAACGGACTACATGAGCTCTCTTATATAGACTTTTCCATCAAGGTGAAAAGACAAAATGCCCTTTTAAATTACACCATAGGGCAAGGTATTAACTGCTATAACAAATATCAAAAGAAATATTTTAAAAACTGCATCTGAACTGAACAGTTGCTGGAAACTTCTTCCATCATTTATGGTCCTTGATAATCCAGCGGACAGTGGGAAGATGCACTGGTTTTGGTTTGGACTTCCAACAAGTTCGGTTCGGTTCAACCCGTGTACACCTCTAGTTGGGTACTTGAGCTCCAACCCGACGCAACCCACCCCACTTTCAGCCCTACCCACCATCCTGCAACATCGTGTTAAAGTCAAGCCGCTTTTGTTTACCGTACCATATCTCTCCTATATATATATCTCAACAACTGCACGATAGATCAATAGCAATATCTACAACACATTTTTTAATCTACATGTGTTTTTGTTTGACCATGCATCATCCACAGCCCCTGCAAAGCTTCTACATCTTCTTCTTCTTCTTCTTCTTTACCTACGCCGCTCTTCCATCCCTCTCTTCCTCCATTCAAAGCTTGAGCCGTGGATCATCGATCTCTGTGGAGAGACCCGACAATGTTCTTGTTTCACCAGATGGCACCTTCTCTGCCGGATTCCACAGGATCGGTGACAACGCTTATTGCTTCGCAATACGGTTCAACCAATCAACCATTTTCACACCCGTTTGGATGGCTAATCGTGACCATCCGGTTAATGGAAGACGGTCTGCTTTTTCTCTACAGGGAGATGGAAATCTCATCTTAACAGATGGCGGGCGGTCTACCATTTGGACCACAAACACTGCGTCGACTTCCTTGGTGCAATTACGCCTCGAGAACACAGGAAATCTCATCCTACAAAACTATGAAGAAAATGGTACGCTCTGGCAAAGCTTTGATTTCCCAACGGATACTCTCCTTCCTCAACAACCACTCACCAAGAACTCCAGGCTTATTTCGTCTAGAAGCCAAACTAACTACTCTTCTGGTTTTTACTCTCTCTACTTCGATAATGACAACATTCTACGCCTACTATACAACGGTCCCAGTATATCAAGCGTGTATTGGCCAGACCCTGGGTTCGTTAGCTGGGAAGTTCAACGAACGACCTACAACAATAGTAGAATTGCTATCTTCGATCCTCTCGGCCAATTCCATTCCTCTGATGACTTGAAATTCATTAGTTCGGATTTTGGGTTGGGTCCCAAAAGAAGGCTAACCATGGATTTCGATGGGAATGTTCGGCTCTACAGCTTAAATGAGAAGAAAGGGAGTTGGGCAGTTTCATGGCTAGCCATCAGAAGATCATGCACCATCCATGGCCTATGCGGGCCTAACGGGATCTGTGTCCACACACCTGAAAGGAGATGCACATGTCCACCTGGATTCAAGGTGAAAGACCCCGCTGACTGGTCGCAGGGTTGTGAGCCCACCTTTAATCTCTCCTGCGACGCTAAAGCTTCATCATTTATCACTGTCCCTAAAGTCGATTTCTATGGCTATGATATCAACTACACTGAGAAATTAACGCTGGAAGCTTGCAAGTACTTATGCTTGCAGTTGTGTTCTTGTAAAGCTTTCATGTATCGCATGGACGGGCTAGGCCGGTGTTTCCCGAAGACTTTGTTGCTCAATGGCTTCCAGGAGTTGTCTTTCTCAGGGACCATGTACATCAAAGTGCCGAAAAACAGGACCATCTCCAAAGAATACTTCACAGATGGAATCAAATTGAACTGTCCACCGAAAGCCCATGTCGAATTGCCCAGGGCATACGAAGCAAAGCAAGAGAAAGCCTTTATTAAATACCTCTTGTTGTTTGTCTCTGCAGTCGGTGGTGCCGAGCTAGTCTGCATACTCATAGGGTGGTGGTTCATGTTCATGAATAACAATGACTCAAATGCCATTGAACAAGGGTACCTCGTCGCCGCGACTGGATTCAAGAAATTCAGTTATGCTGAACTAAAGAAGGCCACCGGGAATTTCAGTGAAGAGATAGGAAGAGGAGGAGCAGGAGTTGTATACAAAGGAGTGTTGTCCGATCAAAGGGTAGTGGCCATCAAGCGGCTGGAAGGAGTCAGTCAAGGGGAAGCAGAATTTCTCGCTGAGGTGAGTACTATTGGGCGGATCAATCACATGAACTTGATACAGATGTGGGGTTTTTGCGCGGAAGGGAAACACAGGCTTTTGGTGTATGAATACATAGAGCATGGATCCTTAGATGACAATCTCTTCTCCAATTCTCTTGATTGGGAGAAGCGGTTCGAGATCGCCATAGGGACTGCAAAAGGCCTAGGTTATCTGCATGAGGAGTGCCTTGAGTGGGTTCTGCATTGTGACATTAAACCGCAGAACATACTATTAGACAGTGACTACATGCCAAAGGTGGCTGATTTCGGCTTGTCTAAGTTGTTGGATCGACGCGGGCTTGATAGATCGAGCTTCTCAACTGTCAGAGGAACGAGAGGCTATATGGCTCCTGAATGGATCTTGAATCTTCCAATCACGTCTAAGGTGGATGTGTACAGCTACGGGATTGTTGTGTTGGAGATGTTGACTGGAAGGAGGCCGACTGGATTCCATCCCCTGGACGAGGGAGGTGAAGGAGATCATGGACGGTTGGTACCATGGGTGAGGGATGTGATGAATGGTGGGGCCAGTTCCAAGCAACGTAGGATTGAAGAAATCATGGACCCGAGGATTGATGGTGGGTATGATTTGGTTAAGATGGAACTACTTGTTAGAGTTGCTTTGCAATGTGTGGAGGAGGAAAGAGATGCCAGGCCCACCATGAGCCAAGTTGCAGAGATGCTCCTTGGTCATGAAAACAACCATGAGGGATGTGAAGGGTCCTCGCACGAGTTTGGCTAGAACCTTGTTTGCGTTTGCACGTGCCAAAGTAGTGCATGTTGCAAAATATTGGCCATTCATCAGGAGGGCTCCAGCGTTTATGTGCCTTGGACCAATCATACTGCATTTGCTGTGGACTGTGGAGTGTTTAGTTAACATATCACCCATCTATTTGATTGCCATCAAAGATCCAAGTAGGCCACATTAGTAGATTTTGTTTTCGTAACTACTCTTGTGATTTATTTCCATGCTTGACTTTGTTTTCTATGGAATGTTGAATCCAGTGAATCTCTCTAAAATTTTAGTTTAAACTTATTCAACTGCGAGGAAAATGTATTCGATCCGGTCTGAAAGCTATTCAAATGCTTTTGTACATTAAATAAGACCCACCATGATAATGGGTGTCATAAAAATCAGGTCTACAATGTCATCAGGTGGACCACACCATTAAGGCAACCACCCAAAAACCTCCAAATTTACTTGGTGTGGGAGGGTATGAAAATAATAGGTACTTAACTACCAAAAATCTCCAAATTCACGTATTGCCACGTATGATTGTAGGATGGGCCTGATTTTTGGGATTCTTACTTTGAAGGGAGAGCGACAGTTGTGTACTAAATCGGATACATCATAACCTTCAACAAGGAATGGTCGCTAAGATATTCCAATTTGAGAGATTTTGGGGGCATGGCATCTTCAATGCAGTATGCTAAATTAATTTATTGGATGAGACCCTGATCCATAGCTCAAGTGGTAAACTGAGTGAAAGATACCTCGTTTCAACACTGAAGTCTTGGTATCGATCCCTAGTAGGGGTGGCTAACTGTGATATATATATATATATATAGAGAGAGGATGAACCAAACATGGGGCACATGCAAACCTGATGCACAATAGGCGAGTTCCCTGTTCGATAGATAGACTGGATTAAATCTGGCCGATGAATGGGAAAGAGATGGACTGTTGATATATAACATGGCCTGGAATACGATGACTGGTCAGGTCACTTCCAAGAAATTCGGGATTTGTACATGTCTCTATTTGTAGATAGTTTGTATAAGGCTCTGTTTCAAGGCATTTGTAAAGGATCTTTTTGTTTTTTTTTCTTCTTCTTCCTTAGCCGAGGGATATATATTATAGAAAATTTGTAACCTAATTGATGAATGAATGAACGAGTCTACACTCATTTAAATAGGGATACTAATCCATGGATGAAGTTTCGGAATTAAACTACGAAAACTCCTGGAAATCACGACTTACTACAAATAATAAACTTACTATTTATACACGGTCACGATTCCTACTAGTGCGTATGGTTTTAGGCCAAAAATAGTGTGCTTCACCACGCTACTCTCATAATTATTCTAAGCGCTTTTCATTTTAGGCACAATTCCTAAAGCCCAACCGATGAAGAGTTATAATCAAACTAAAACTTACTATAAATAGTAAAAATGAAATTAAAACAAGAATTGGATGGTCGATCTGATGGTATTTTGTAAATGCGGCGTGGTCAGCCTGGCGTAGCGGGTTGGGTGGATAAAGTAGCTCGTCCTACCCCAAATTCATATATGGCACATCTGATCGTTTATTCTAGTTTGCGAGATACGTCCGTTTTAAGTTCCAAGTGTCCAGATCACCTCTATCTCCGATTGGGCCTTTTCTGCTCTATCTCGGCCATGAAACTGTCTGCAACTTGCTCTACATTAGTTTGCGAGATACGCCCATTTTAAGGTTCTAATGGTCTGGATCACTTCTGCCTCCGATCGGGCCTTTTCTTGGCCATGAAATTGTACACGACCCACTCTACATCACTATCTAATCAGATTCATTTGCCCTTGACATGTAGAATCACTCCCTCTCTCTTGGCTTTAACAAATATAAAGTGACACCTACCTGAAGTACGGCCCGGATCTTTGACACCTGTGGGCCGGGCAAAATTAACTGTACCACAAAGGCCGAAAGCAACAGGCATACGCGAGAATGTACAGGCGTGATACAGAGGACATTTCACCTAAAAGGTTGTTGGCTCTTTATAATGCGGTGCAGATCAAGATAGAAGGAAATGGCTAAAGTAAGACGTGAATGAGCAGCTTTGCCGAAATATGGTCATGAATCAAAACTTTTGGTCCTAATCCGTGTCCTCATGGTCATTATTATTATTATTATTATTATAAATATAAATATTTGGAAGATTTTTTTAAATTTTTTTTTTTTTTTTTTTTTTTTACAGCAAGATTAATGAGATTTTTTTTTTTTTTTTTTTTTTTTTTTCCAGCTTACTTTTGTAACTTCTCTTCATCCAGGCAAGCCACAGCGGATGATTAATGAGTTAGATGAACACACACACCATATTGGCCCTACATACAAACCAATGGTTCACGTTCCATACCCATTGTCCCTGCGGTGTGCCCCACCTGAGTTGTGGGTCACATAGTTTTGGCCCTAGGGCTTGGAAGCTAGGGGCAGACCTGACGAATAAAGTGGATGCCCCGCGTAAAACATGGTGGTCCCATAGAGCTTTATTGTTATATGTGTTGGGTAATACAACACCCAGATGATTCCAGTCCCACTCGCGCTGGGTAATAGCGCTGCTGCGCTGGCAATCGGTACAGTAGCCTGCATAGCCTAACGAGCTCGACTTGGATTAGCGCTGGGTTTGGGCTCAAATCATTTTTGCCCAACCAGATATTATATGTAAATGTGTGATCTCCCACGAATAAGTCATTCAAATCTTCAGTTAATCTATTATATGTAAATGTGTGATCTCCCACGAATAAGTCATTCAAATCTTCAGTTAATCCATTCATCTTGAATGTAGACTATTGGTTTCATTCCTCTAAAATATTCATTTAAAAAAAAAATAAAAAATGCTTGTGTCCCCGCCCGCATTACCTAACGAGCTCAACTTGGATTAGGGCTGGTTTTGGCCTCGAATCATTTTAGCCCAACTGGTCCGGCTCAGCCCCATTCTGACCGGACATTATATGTAAATATGTGATATCCCACCAATAAGTCATTCCAATCCTCAGTTAATTCATTCATCTTGAATGTGATCATTGGTTTCATTCCTCTAAAATATTCATGTTTTATATTATTATTATTATTATTATTATTATTAATGCATGTATGGCCGCCTGCGTTACCTAACAAGCTCAACTTAGATTAGGGCTGGGTTTGGCCTCGAATCATTTTAGACCAACTGGTCCGGCTCAGCTCATTCTGACCCGACATTATATGTAAATATTGATATCCCATAAATAACTCATTCCAATCCTCAGTTCATAAATAACTCATTCCAATCCTCAGTTAATCCATTCATCTTGAATGTAGACCATTGGTTTCATTCCTCTAAAATATTCATGTTTTATGCATGTATAGCCACCTGCATTACTTAACGAGCTCAACTTGGATTAGGCCTGGGTTTGGGCGCGAATCATTTTAGCCCAACTGGTCCGGCTCAGCCCACTCTGACCAGACGTTTTATGTAAACGTGTGATATCCCTCAAATAAGGTGGAAATAAGGTGGGATATACCATAAATACATCAAGGTGAGCCCTACGGTCATGACCGCAACATGTTGGGTGTAACCTGGCCGCACCTAATCAGGTACTGTCTCGGTCAGCATTTCTACCTTTCTCCTCTGCCACTGGACGGTAGATAGTAGTGGAATGCAGGTCCAACCAGTGTATCCCATAATTTCAGGGCATGGCCCAAAAATGACAAATCCACCCGGTCCATTGGATTGGTCATCTAATTTTCAGGGCATGGGCTGAAAACTAAATCCAATACAAAGTTCAAGTGGGCCAAACGAACAGGAAAGAGTAGTGATTGAACGCCCACCATTGAAACATTCGCGGGGCCACAGGATATTTAGTTAAATCCATTCCATCCATCCATTTTTCAAGTTCATTTTAGGGAATGGGATAAAAAAGATGAGCCAGATTCAAAACTCAAGCGAGCTACACGGCAGGAAACAATGAGATTGAAACATATTGGGGGCATCGTGAGGCCATTTTGAGGTTAAGAGGTGCCTTATTTTCTGGGTTCATTCAATAAAATGAGTTGGAAAAATGGACGAAGTAGATTTCTCAAAAAAATTGAAGGTGGCCCATGTACTGTCAAAGTAAAGGTTGGCATGACTATCAACGTCTCAGTGTGCATGCGAGCCGGTAATATGGCTGACATTTTAGTCCAGATGGGAAGGGTTGCTTGACCATAGGTGGGGCCACATAACATTTGTGATAAATCTACTCCGTTCATCCATTTTGCCAACCTCATTTTAAGGCATGGCCCAAAAGTGAGGCCAATCGATCTAAAGCTCAGGTGGGCGAAAAGAGCAAGAAACAGTGGAAATTAAACACATATGTTGAAACATTCATGTGGCTACTGGATGTATTACAAATCCACTCCGTTCATCTGCTTCTGCAGATCATTTTTTGGCAAGGGCAGCAAAATGAGGCTGATAATATGATGTAGAGTGGGCTGTGGACAGTTTCATGGCCAAGATTATTGGAGTGGACTAGCTCCTGGAGGTATGACTAGCTGAGGCAAAATGACTTGTGATCCAAATGCAGCCTTAAAGCCTAAGAAATTAGTTTTCATATTTGAAATCACAAAAACACATTATTTCATTTTAACCCCAATTGGAGCAATGTTAAGCTTCTACTAAAACCTCAAAGTACACGGCACATGGACCACCAGAGTTTTTGATCAGGCTGTTAGTTACACTTGGATAATGGGTTTGACGAAAGCAGATACAGAAATATGGTTGGCATCTCATCCATTATTCCATAAGGGTGGCCACTCGAGTTGTGGATCATTACTCTGATTTTTATTTATTTATTTATGGCTTCACAACCAAGACTCGTGGATGGAACCTCATGGATGGAGTGGATTTTACATATAAAACTGGTGGGCCCCACAGCTCTTTAAGTGTTTTATGCACTGCGTAGAGCTGGCGTTGAGGGTTCCATGTAAACCAATAGCTGTGGGACCATGTAAAACCGGTGTTGTAGGGAGCCCATTCCTGCAATTGCGGTTACATGGAGCCCGTGTAAGTATGTAAAAAGCTGTGGGATCTGTGATGTGCGTGTGATAGTTTGGCCAGCTCGCCCAAAAATGTGACCGACCGGCATGTTTGGCCGGGCGCTGGATATGGTATTAGATGGAATTAGGAGGGTTATCCCATGCCTCCCTATCCCATCCGCTGTTTGGGATGGCGGGATGTGCCTTGCCATTGTAAACTCAAATCTAAGGCGGATTCTGCCAATCCCTGGATGTGAGGGTTCACAGCTATGTGGGGCCCACTGAAATATCAATGAGATATCCACTCCCTCCATCATTTTCATCAACCTACATTCTACCAATAACCTGTTTTGAGGCAGATATAAAACAATGAGTAGGGCACACCACAAGAAGATGTGGAGATGCAAGTCCATCTAATTGTGGCGGTACAAACAGGCTGTTGTATATCCCATTGGCTATCCCAAACCCATGGAATCAAGGGACAAACACTGACACCACCATCATTACCTTAAAATCCATTATATCCCTTCTAATCCCATGGGATTGGTCGGGCCAAACACGCCCTTAAACTGAAATAGGCAATGCCACGGGAAAAGGTGATGATTGAACGCTTACCAGTGAGACCTTTCCTGGGGTCATTGAAGTTTTGTATCAATCTAATATTTGTGTTTTCTGTTCATCCTTGTGGGTATAACTGTAACCGTATAAACAGTTTGGATGCCATATAAATATCATGGTAGGCTCAAGGAAAGTGTCAACGGTGGGTGTTTCCATCCCCACTGTTTTGTGTGGTGTGGCACACTAGAGTTTTGGATGCGTTTAGTCCCCACTGTTTCTTATGGTATGGCTCACTTCAGGTCTAGATAAAACACATAAATTATGGTAGGGCACACGGAGCTTTGACACCAGCTAGCTGGCTGGTGATCCGGTCACTAACCATGCCGCATCTCCATGATACTATGCCACAAGCACATTGGTGAGCCCCGCCTGCCACAATGATCAGCTTGACCCAAAAGTCAGGTCAGTTCCAATCGTCAGGTGGGTTACAGGTTTGGAGGTTTTTTTTTTTTTTTTTTTTTGTATTATATTTTGCGAAGGTGGCCTACCTGATGGTTGGATCAGCTAAATTTTTAGTCATCTGGTCGAGATGGTCGTGGTGCAACTATTGCAGGGTTGGAATATCTCATAATCACCGTCTGGGCTTCACAGCGCTTGACTAGAGGTGGGCATCAAGCCGAATCGAGTCGAGGTGGACCAAGCTTGGCTTGGCTTGGCTTGTCCATGATGTACTCGAGTTCGAGCTCGAGCTCGAGCTTGGCCTCGAGCTCAACATTGAAGCTTGGCTTGTTTGCCAAAGCTGTCGAGTCGAGTTCGAGTCGAGCTAGTGGTTCGAGTCGAGTCGAGTTTACTTCGAGTCAAGCTCGAGCTTGTTGGGTGAGAGAGTAATGGATTCTGTTCTTGATCCTCCTCCATTGATGAAAAATTCAAAAATCTTAAGAGAATCAAAGCAAAACCTGATGAAAAAACCAAACAAAGCTTCGAATCATGAGGAAACGTGTAAAAACCAATCTGTTCTTGATCTTCTTCCACCGGCAGAATTCAAGTACTAGAAAAGAAACAGAGCAGAACACAGATCAGAAATCCAAGTAAAGATCAGCTCTAGCCAATTAGATCATTGGATTTCCTTAAAGCTTTAACAAATCTGAGAAGAACCCATTTCGAATTTCTTAGGTTTCTCGCCTAAGAAGTAGATCTCAAGAGATTGAAATCATACTATTGCGGAGCTGAAACGAAAACTGATGGTGGTGGTCGGGGCGAGCATGCGGCTGACAGTGGGCAGAGAAAGAGAAGAAAGGGAAAGGGAAGGGGGTGCGTGCGGTCGGAAGAAACTCTAGGGTTTGTTTTTTTTTTTTTTTTAATTTTATTTTAAGTTTAAACTTAAAACTTATATTAATATAATATAATATAATATAATATAATATATATATATATATTAATATTTAATATATTTATTAATCGAGCCGAGTCGAACTCGAGTTCGAACTTCGAGTCGAGTCGAGTTGAAATGCCCCCTGGTCGAACTTGGCTTGAACTCAACTCGAGCTTCAAATAATTAGCTTGGCTTGGCTTGAATTGGCCATTCAAGCCGAGTCAATCCGAGCTTACTCGAGCCAAGTCGAGCGAGCTTTTTGAGCTAGCTTGACTCGTGAACAGCCCTACGCTTGACTGCATCACTTAAAAAATAAAAATTATACAGGGATGCATAAAACGGATTCTTCTATGGTGATTTAGGCCTGTTTGGATGCACTTCCACAATAGGGGGTTTTGGAACCAAACATGCTTTTTCTGATGAGTTGGCACTTGGCAGCCTACTTCTTTGATGATTTCGTGGTCCATTTTGATACACTTCCACCCATTAGTTTTTTTATTTTATTTTATTTTATTTCTCAGTTTGTTTTATAGAGTCTATTTGGTCAAGCAGAAGAGGGAGATTTTGCAAAGTCACATCATCAATTGTTGTTTAGAAAAACATTGCTCTTACGGCTTTTTTTTTTTTTTTTTTTTTACACGCACACACACCCCCACACACTCACGCAGTGGAATTTCACCACCTATGGATACTCAAACCCGTAACCGGGTGTTGAAACTCCTGAGAGTCTACCACCCAAGCAAGAGTAAGGATCTGCTCTTACGGCTTAAACACCCCTTGAGGATGCATCCAAACGAGCCCTTGGAGTCTAATAGCTCCCTAAAGGAGGGACGTGACTCAAAAGTAGGGGGAGACTTGACTTTTAAAGTAGAATCTGAGCCCAAACCCATCCAGTCATGGGCCCAAAATTTTCAAAATCTACCAACACCCAGCTAAAAAAGATAAAGACTTTTAAAGACCCTAAAACAAGGGAAGAATCGACTCGAAGAGTAGAATAAGGGCTTAAACCCATCCAGTCCAGGGTCCCACTAGGAATCTGGAAAAGTAGAATCAGAGCCCAAACTCATCCATCAGAGCCATTACCACTCCTAGAAATCTCACAGCACTTAATTAAAATTATTTAATTTAAAAAAAAAAAAAAAAAAAAAAAAAAAAAAAAAAAAAGAGAGAGAGAGAGTACTTCATACGTGGAAGACAAGTCCAAAACCATCCAGTCCCTCCCAGATCTCTAACCCAGGGTTACGAGAATTACATGTGACTTTAAGCTCTATGAGGGCAGTTGTGACGTCTGTGTTACTCCATTCCTTGTACCAGCCCATGCTAGGAGGTGATGTTAAAATTCATGAAGATTCAGAGCCACACCACATGAAATAGTGGGAATAGAAATGCCAACACGTTGAAACTTTCCAAAGGCCCACCTTATGTTTATATGCCATCTAATATGGTTAATAAGTTGATTCCCATGCGGATGAAGGGAAACACTAATATCAGACTGATCTGAAACTTCTGTGGCCCACAAGAAGTTTTCGATGGTGGTTGTTCAATCACACTTATTTTTTAAATGACGTCCTAAAATGATCAAATGCAATGGATAAATGAAGTGGATATAACACAGACATCACAGTGGGCCTCATCGAGCTTAGGATAAGAGTTTATGCATGTAACCTCTAATTACAGGCAATTTGCATATGATGCCACTTTCCTGTGCCCCAACATACAGGGATCTCCCAAGGCAGAAGCTCCGTCTTATCGTTAGAACATGAGCTCAATCATGATAAGTCAGATCCAAAACTCAAGTGGGCCACATGATTGGAAATAGTCCTAAGATGAACCTGCAAAACTGATGGACGGAATGGATGTTACACATAGATTGTGGCAGACCACATATAGCTACCACCTACTGGAAAATCTTCTATGCAAGGGCACAGCCAATTCACATCCATTCATCTCCCAAGTTCAGCGCAACCAAGAAATAAAGGAATTGAATTCCACCATTGAAAATTTCTTTGGGATCATGAAGGTTTTGTATTATGCTGACATTCATATTTTCCATTCATGCATGTAAGAATCGCCTTATGAACATGTTAGATGGTACGTAAGCATCAAGGTGTGATGAATGATGGGTTTCCATCTCCACTATTTCTTGGATCTCCTTCCTATTTGGGCATATCTTAAAAAAGATGTACAGAGTGGATATAAGATAAACATCATAGGTGCATATCAGCGTTAGGAAGACGTGATATCAGCACTAATGTAATGATAGAAAATCAGAAAATGAGAATGCTCTGTTAGACGTTAATTCTCTGTGCAAGTGCACAGTCGTCATCCAAACCGTTAAAATAATGTGTACAACAAGTCAATTATACTTTTCTGCATGTATGTATCAAATAACTTAAAAAAAAAAAAAAAAAAAAAAAAAAAAAAAACTCGTAGGAATAAGACGGGCAGCAATTGAAGCCATGTGCATCAACCTTTTCTTATAAATACCCATATATCCATCGTAAGTTTGTAACATACCATAAGCAACAACAGCCATGGCCATACATAAATCTCCCTCCCTTGCTTTTCTTCTCTTTTTCCTAACATTTCTTTCTTCCCATGCAACATCATCATTTGCAACAGCAGCACTGTCATAAGCAGAGGCTCTCATGAAATGGAAAGCCAGCCTCTTTCCATCACAAGCTCTCCATTCATGGTCACGTCCTGCTGCTAATGCCAGCACCAACGCAATCTCTCCATGCAAATGGACTGGGATCTCATGCAACAGCCTTGGAAGTGTAACAGGGATAAGCTTACCAAGTGCAGGCTTGCAAGGTAAGCTCGATAACTTGAGCTTCCTGTCATTTCCAGACCTCATTCATCTCAATCTTAGTGGCAACACTCTCACCAGAACCATCCCAGCCCATATTGGCACTCTTTACAAACTCATGTCCCTCGATTTGTCTGCAAATAATCTTTCTGGCATTTTACCACTTTCAATGGCCAATCTTAGCCGCATTTCAGAGTTAGACATCTCATCTAATGAAATTAGAGGCGGACTAGCTCCAATTTTCTTCACCAATTGGACCAAACTCATCTCCCTTCGGATCCATACAATCAACTCACTGGAAACATTCCATCTGAAATCAGGCTGCTTACAGATCTCCAAATCTTCTATCTCAAGGGAAATAAAATCAAAAACAGGCGAAAAGAAAATTGTTACATTCACTTTAAAGGAATGGACTTCACAAAGTAGAAAAGTTATAAAGATCAAATGGAATTCTCAATTGTTGTAGGATTTAATGGCAATTTTCTTTCCTCCTGTTCTTCTTGGGATCAATGTTATGAATTTAGTGTTCATAAAAAAAAAAAATAATAATAAATAAATAAAATAATTGTGAGGCTATTAGACATGATTCAGAAAAAGAAAAAGAAAAAAAAAGGTTGACTTTATTTGAAATGAAAATATCTTTTATGTGCTAGACTTTTGTTAATGTATTCCTTTTACCAATTACTACGTTTGTTACTTACAAAGAATAATAATAAATCAGAATTTATTAAGAGGAAGTAGAAATAACAGGAACGTATGCAAATAATCTGTGCGCTTCTAAAAAATACAGAGACTTCTGTAACTATGCTTGACCAAGAAAGGCAGCATTTCTTAAATCAATACCTCCGAAATCAAAGATTTATGCAACCCACATCTTTCTAAGACCTTGAGAAGGTCAGCTAGGGCCCTCCTCTTTTTAAGATTCTTAATTTCAGGCTTCCATAGATGAGCACATTCTGTTGCAATCCTAAAAATATTTTCAAGTGAAATCCATCCTTCCTGATTCATTTGGTGTGCACATGCAGAAGATAGCAATTGCCTAATGATATTTACCATCTCTGAACAACTACAATGTTTGTTTTGGATTATAACAATAAATAAATAAATAAAGAGAGGAGGAAAAGTAACAAAGCAGGTCAGTGCCATTTTTATGTAGGAAGAAGAACATGAGGAAGAATGCACTTACCTTTGCGATCCCTAAAAAGCACACAAATGGGAAAGAAATCATATTCGGATGTCCTTCCAAAGCATGGGTTTTGCAATGCAGAATCAATTTTCTTCCACCAGTTTTCATACCAAGACCTACATCCACAAAACAAAGTAACAAATTTCTAGAAGAAAATCCTTTCAAGTGGAATTAATATGGCACATCCAAATAGAACCAAAACGGATAACCTTTCTGCATCACTGAACTGTGGCAGACCATTTGCATTTGGCAACAGCTCCACATTCATGTCATGAACATCATCAGAGAGCTTTGTTTCAAACGATGTTGGAACTTTAATAATCTTTTGCATTTCTTGGTTAAGAAGAATCATTACTGGTTGTTATAATATGTCCTACATAACACAGAGGTCTTGGGTGGTAAGGTTAATTATATCATGACAAGCAAATGCCAGATCCAGCAAAATTGATATCAAAGAAGGCCCTTAGCAACATAACCAAGTTAATATCTGTTTAGATTAATGATAACTTTAACAGAGCCATATTTTGAACTTTGCCATGGTAGTCTGGACCGTAGAAGATATCATTTTATTTTCTGAAATTTGGGAAATCACCCCCAGGCCAAACCTCACGTTGTAGAGAGGCGAACAAGTTGCCTGATATGTTGGACAAAGGTCGTAATTGGGATAATCTTTGTATAGGGGACTCATTCCCTATTGTTTGACTTTTCTTTCCAAAACAAATTTTATTTTATAATAATAATAATAATAATAATAATAAAGAAGCAGAGATACATGCTATGCACATGCACAACATGGAAATACAGTGGACAAAAATGAGAAACCTCTCAAGTAACTAGAGTTTCATCTCAAATGTAATAATGCAACTTCTAATTTGGTGTTGAGGAAGTAACAACTCCTTGATGATCTCGTGTTTGGCTCAGGGAAGAAAGGACCCCAAATTTAATCCCTACATTTAACAGGTAGGGTGTGACTGTCAGTGCTCGTCATGATATTAAGAAAGATCTAGGCATTATCATGCTCCAAAGTGGACAGCAGATGCAGAATCATCCTTTGGCTTTGACATGCCTCATTCTTCTCTATGGTTTTCAATAAATTAATTTAACTAAGCAACGTCAAAAGCATAGGCCCCAAATGCACAATTGCATATGCTTATGCTATGCAAACATAAAGGAGAGGAGAGAGATCTGCTTCATTTAGCATTAGGCTGTCTATATGCCTCAAAAAATGCCCAACTGCACAGGCATCACCCAGTCTCAAATTCCAATATCATGCTTGACTTAAAAATTTTCAGGATGGAATTCTCTGGATCCTACCGGATATTGGAGATAAAAGGAGGCAATATCTGTCCATAAGATCATATTTGTATGACAATTGACATAAGGAAAAGAATAGAAATCTTTTCACACTTTTTTACTTGTTAAATTTTCATCCATTTCTAGTGAATCATCATTGAAAATAAATCTTGCAATAATTCGAGGAAATTTTTAATATAATAACTGAAATTTTCTGTATAAGCTTTCCAAGCTTCTGATGAGTCCTTTTGGAGATCTCAATTGACAAGTTGCAACAGTGAAGCTCCCACTAGCTAAGCTGCAGGACATCTTTCATATCTGTTTCTACACTCTGTCTCCTAGCAGTTGTGCTCTGAAATTCGGAAACAAGGAGCAAAATGTTATGAATTTCAAGAATCTCCATCGAAAAGAGCTAAGAAATCGTTGCTAAGAAATCGAAGGCTAAGAGTAAAACGTAATTCATAGACAACTTACAAAAGCAAGAATTGTATGTAATATCCCCCCCAAAAAAAAAAGTGGAACAGAATCTTCAAATTTTCCACCAAGTGCATGCTGCAGGATTGAATTCAAGAGTAAGTCTAAAATCCAAGACAGAACAAAATAAGAGCAGATTGTACTTCATAGTCCTAGAGATGGCTGGGCGTCCAATTTGGCCTAGCCACATTATTCTCCTAATTTTCTAAGCCATTTTCATATTGGGCACGACTCCTACAACTCAAAAGGATCAAAAGTTATATGCGATCTAAAACTTACTATCTATAGTAAAAATGAAAATAAAAGGGACTTCTTGTTGGGATTTTTAGCCTACAGAATCACACAGATCTAGATCTAGGATAGCAATCCAATGGCACCAAGCATACAAGAGAACACACAGATTTAACGTGGAAAACCCTTTCGGGAAAAAACCACGGCACAAAGTGACAGAATTCCACTATGAAAGCATCAATTACAAAGAGAGAAGACTTACCCGATTCGAACAATCTTGAATCTCACCCTTGCTACACCCTTTGATAACCCTAGAACCCTTTAGAATACCTTTAAGAAGCCTTAGCATGCCCTAGAATAACCCTAGGGATCCCTATTTATAGTTTAGGAAACTTCCCTTTCGCACCCTTGCGAAAGGCGACTCCAAAATCCGCAGTCCGCATCGGATTCGAAAACGAATCTGCGTAACCTACGACTAGTCATAGCTCTCATACGACTGGTCGTACTACGACTGGTCGTAGACCTCGGAGAAAAACAGCACAATGTCATTGTGCTTTGAGTCGTGCCAGGACTCGAACCTACGACTGGTCGAGCGCCTCCCACGACCAATCGTGGCTATCCCACGACCAGTCGAACAACCTCAAAAACTCCATATTAAAGACTTCTCTTAACAATCTCTACCAAGTCTTCAATCTTCAACCGTGTAACTCCTTGACCTCTTCTCTTATCTCTACATTACGTCATAGCTTCTCGTGTACACTTCGTCCTTCTTTTCTACCAACGCCAAGCCCAAAGAAGTTACACGGAACTTGAACTTCTCTGCAGGAACATTCTTGTTGATCATGTCTGCCGGATCTAAATCCACATGCCCAACCACCTTTGCCCCTATCTTCCCAAAAGAAAGAAAGACATAGTCTTCTTACCATCTCACCACTACTCAATATTGCTTTTCGGGGTACTTGCTCACAACACTGATAACATGTGAAATAACCGGTCTAATCGAGACCATGGCATACACTGTCAACCGCATTTGAATACGGCTCATGAGATATCCTGTTTTTTCTCATCTGTTTTGAGACATGTCCTGAGGAAAACTTGAGGAGAGATGCGTAAGGAACGCTCTCCAGCTTTACTTGGCCCATCACATACTTGATCAATACCTACACACAAGATATTCCTCCTGTGATTACCAAAGCCTACTCCTCCTTCAGTCTGAATGCCAAGAACCATCTTTGCAGCCCCCCCCCCCCCCCCCCCCGATCCTTTATCCTGAACGTCCCACTTAACTGAGTCTTCAGTACACTGATTTCAGACATGTCATAATTGGTGATCCACATGTCATCAATTCCTGACTCACCATGAAGGAATCAAACCACTGCCTAGGCGACAGGTCGAACCACGACCTCCTGCAAAGTCTTTTCTCAGCCCCTTTAACTTCGAACTACTCTGTTTGCTTCATGTAAGTCTGCTCTTCACTTTCCCTTGCAGAAGTGCAGACTCCACATCCATCCTTCCAGCTCAAGATCACTTTAGCCAACCAGCACCAATCATGGATCTAATAGACACCTGCTATACCATCGACGTGAATATCTCTGAGAAGCCGATCCCTTCTCTCTGAGCAAAACCCTTCACTACCAACATCACCCTATATCTATGTTGTATCCTCCTGAAGATCCACCTGTATCTAACTACTTTCCGGCCCACTGAAAGCTCCACCAGCTCCCATATGTCGGTCTGGTACAACGAATCCATCACATCACCCATAGTCACTTTTCACTTCTCAGCACCAGGCTCACCTAGAGCCATCTTAAAAGAAGATGAATCCCCTACGATATTGGAGTCGTCCATGTACCTCGCCGATATCCTATGATCATGCCGTATGATTCTTCTCACTGGTGGCTGCTCCACCTGCTCTGTATCCCTGTCCTCACGTCTCAACCTTCCTGCCCTGCCCGCTCATGTGGTCATGCCCAACATGTCACACACGTGCAGAGGTAGAATCCGCTACATCCACTGCAGCTCCACCTTTTGAAGTGCTCCCGATCAACTTGTACAAGTTATCGAGTCATTGTGCTTTCATGATTACCCGTGCCCCCTTAGATACTTTAAGAGCACCATCAATACCTATGTACTTGCATCCTTTTGCCTCAAGCACACCAAAAGAAATCAGATTCTGTTTCAAATCAGGAACGTGTCTGACATCAGTCAAGGTACACTCCACCCCATCAAACATCCTGATGCGCACCGTACCAACAGCCACAACATTATAGGCAAAGCCATTGCCATAAACACCTGTCCACCATCGCACTTGCTATAGCTGGCAAACCAACTCCGATAAGGAGTCATGTGAAAAGATGCCCTTGTGTCTAGCATCCACTCGTCCTTGCGATCATCGTATGACTGTCTGAGCGAAGACACAGATAAAACATTACTATCACATCCATTCGATCCATCTAACGTGGCAACATTGTCCTCCCCTATACGAAGCCTCAAAGTCTTCTCTCTTCGATTTAGGATTTTCACGTTCTTCTTTACATGTCCTTCCTTCCCACAATTCCAGCACTTTTCCTTTCCTTTGCCCTTGCCCTTAGATTTGGATCTAGAACCTGAAGAACCTATACCTTATTGAGAATTCCTACCCATTGTAAACAGTGCATCAGAAGATATCCCTATGTCGTCGTTAAGCTTTCTCATAGTCTTCCCTTGAAGGGCTCAGATAACGGTGTCGACACTCAGGGTTTTATTCGTGCTGCACATAGTGTCCTTGAATGACTCATACGACGCCGAAAGAGAATTCAGCAACATACATGCTTATTCTTCATCTTTCATCACTTCCTCCATATCCAGCAATTTGCAAACTAATTTATTAAAATTGCTTATGTGAGCTTCCAGATCTCCACCCTCTGCCATCTTGAAGTTATACTACTACCGCTTCAAGTGTAGGCGATTTTCAGAGGATTTCTTCGCATAAACATCCTCTAACTTCGCCCATAACTTAGCCGCAGTTTTCTCCCTCATGACGCTGTAGAGAACCTCATCCGTGAGACAAACGGATCGATGATAAATCCTTCTTATCAAGAGTATTCCACTCATCATCAGTCATAGTGGACTTTCGCTCCTCAAGAGCACCATCTTCGCCTTGCTTGATTAAGGAACTCATCATCTTGATCTTCCATAACTCAAAATTATTTTTTCCTGAGTACTTCTCAATCTCATACCTGGTGCTCGCCATTATTACTGGTCCCTCAGATTCAGATCTGTACCCTAACCGAACTTTGGCTCTGATACCACTTGTTGGAATTTTTAGCCTACGGAATCACATAGATCTAGATCTAGGATAGTAATCCAATGGCACCAAGCATACAAGAGAACACACAGATTTAACGTGGAAAACCCTTTCGGGAAAAAACCACGGCACAAAGCGACAGAATTCCACTATGAAAGCATCAATTACAAAGAGAGAGGACTTACTCAATTCGAACAACCTCGAATCTCACCCTTTGATAACCCTAGAACCCTTTAGAATACCTTTAGGAAGCCTTAGCATGCCCTAGAATAACCCTAGGGACCCCTATTTATAGTTTAGGAAACTTCCCTTTCGCACCCTTGCGAAAGGCGACACTAAAATCCGCAGTCCGCATCGGATTCGGAAACGAATCTGCGTAACCTACGACTACTCGTAGCTCTCCTACGACTGGTCGTACTACAACTGGTGGTAGCTCACCTACGACTGGTCGTAGACCTCGGAGAAAAATAGCACAATGTTGTTGTACTCTGAGTCGTGCCAAGACTCGAACCTACGACTGGTCGAGCGCCTCCCTCGACCAGTCGTCGCTGTCCCACGACCGGTCGAACGACCTCAAAAACTTCAGATTAAAGACTTCTCTTAACAGTTTTGACCATCGATCTAATGGATTCTCACAAATCTAGCATAGGCAACCCGGCATAGCGGGTTTGGTTGGCTAGAGTAGCTTCTCTTGCCCCAAAATCATATATGATATGTCCAAAAACTCATCCTGGTATGCGAGATACGATTGTTTTAAGGTTCTGACAGTCCAGGTCATTTCCGCCTTTGATCAGGCCTTCTCTGGTCCATCTTTGCCATCAAAGTATCTGCGACCCGTTCTACATCAGTTCCCCCCCCCCCCCCCCCCCCCGTTACCACCTTATATATAATAAATGCAGTGTTTTTATTTTTCTCCCTCTAATGTAAGTATATGAGGTTTGTTAATACTTCACACCATTCCTTACATGCCCTCCTACAGCAAAGCCACATGTGCCATATCCAACCCAGGTGTCCTGTGTGCCACACTGGGCAGATGAACTGGCGAAAAATCAAATCGGCCAGTTCATCAACCCTGTCTGCTCAGCAGGTGGACCACATGTAATTAAAAAAAAAAAAAAAAAAAAAAAAAAGTGGACGTTTAAAAATGGATGGGAGGGAGGCCCAACTGTCTACTTTTTACCATTAAAAGAAGGTTTCAAAATAAAGAGCCTGTGTATATGTATTTTTCAGGGATCATTTGCTTGATGGGGGTGGCAACTGCAATCCCCACTTGAGTTTAATTCATTAGTAACTCTCCATTACATCCTCTTTTTCAGCTCGACAGATTTTTTTAAAGTAGAACTTCTAGTACGAGATTATAAATACTAATTATTATTTTTTTTTTTTGTTATTTTGTTTTGTAGGTTGTAAGCAGGGACGAATGAGGGTTGGATGGAGGTTTTTTTTTTTATGTATTCTGAACTATTTGTAACTTATTGTTGTAAATTATATATATATATATATGTGTGTGTGTGTGTGTGTGTGTGGGTGTGTGTGTGTGTGGTGTGTGTGTGTGTGTGGTAAAGTAATACAAATTTTGTTCTAGGCACCACTAATATTAAATTTTAATTGCAATGTGCATCATTTTTAGGTTTAGGCTTTAAATCCGTAAGAAAAAAAACAAATATAGGTTTCAATCAAATATGTAAAACCAACCAAATGAACAAAAAAAAAAAAAAACATTTGTTGGCATTTTCCGTGCATATACCGGCGGCTTTGACTGCCAGGAAAGGTCAATTTTCTTGTAGTGGTTGTACATTATTTCAAATGGCAACTCAAACAAACCGCGTTTATACATTGTTTATGATAATGGGAATGCAAGCAGTTTCTGTGGCCCACACTGGTCAAGGGTGCCCACCCTTAATACTCATATTTTCAGTTTGTACGAGTGGGTCCCTGCGCTTACTAATCTAGACAATTCATATGATATGTTGGAAATTTTTGAAAAATAAACTCAAAAAAAAAAAAAAAAAAAAAAAAAAAAAAAAAAAAAAAATCACACCTATTCGAAACATGACCGAATAAGAAGAGTTTAAATCTTCCATCGGCCCCCAAAAACTTTTCAATGGTAGGTGTTTAATCCCGACTGTGTGGTCCACTTGAGCCTTGGAATTGCCTCATTGTTGGGCTTGTACCCTACAATGATATGGAAAAATGGATGGACGGTGTAGTAGAAAAACCCATACATCACGATGGCCCCTATCTATTCCTAACAGGGATGGGTGGGGGTAGTCAAGAGAGGCACTGCAAGCAATCCACAAGCATTGTCTGTTGCAAAAGAATGTCTTAAATCTTGTATTCACCACACTGCTTGACAGGTCGAGGGGGTTGCTTGACCAGTCGAGGCCCACTCGACTCGAAGTCCAGCAGCGATATTTTTTGGAGTTCCGTGGTGCTCGACCAGTCGAGGGTCAGGCTTGACCAGTCGAAGGGGTCCTTCGACTAGTTGAAGGCCTCCTTCGGCTAGTCGAGGGTTACGCAGATTCTGCGTGGATTCTATGCAAACTGCGTAAATTTGAGGCGGTTTCAGAGAGGTGCGTAAGTGGAGTTTCCTAAACTATAATTAGGGGTCCCTAGGGCTTTTCTAAGTAATGTTAAGGCTTTATAAAGGGATTTCAAGGATTCCTAAAAGGGTTTTAGGTTTTTTGAAGGGTGTAGCAAGGGTGAGATTCGAGGTTGCTCGAATCAAGTAAGTCCTTTCTCTTTGTAATTTCTATTTTCATAGTGGAGATTTATCTCTTTGTGTCGTGGTTTTTTCCCGTAAGGGTTTTCCACGTAAAATTGTTGTGTTCTCTTGTGTTTGCTTGGTGCTCTTGGATTACTATCCTAGATCTAGATCTGTGTGATTCTGCAGACACAAATCCCAACAAGTGGTATCAGAGCTATCGTTGGGACAGATCTGAATTTGAGGGATTAGCATCAATGGGAAGCACTAGGTATGATATTGAGAAGTACTCAGGGAAAAATAATTTTGAGCTATGGAAGATCAAGATGATCAATTCCTTAATCAAGCAAGGCGAAGATGATGCTCTTGAGGAGTGAAAGTCTACTATGACTGATGATAATTGAAATATTCTTGATAAGAAGGTCTTATTATCGATCCGTTTATGTCTCACGGATGAGGTTCTCTACAATGTCATGAGGGAGAAAACTGCGGCTAAGTTGTGGCAAAGTTGGAGGATGTCTATGCAAACAAAAAAAAATCCTCTAAAAATCTCTTACACTTGAAGCGGCAGTGGTGTAACTTCAAGATGGCAGAGGATGGAGATCTGGAGGCCCACATTAGCAACTTTAATAAATTAGTTTGTAAATTGCTAGATATGGAGGAAGTGATGAAAGATGAAGAACAAGCATGTATGTTGCTGAATTCTCTTCCGGCGTCATATGAGTCATTCAAGGACATAATGTGCATCACGAATAAAACCCTGAGTGTCGACACTGTTATCTCAGCCCTTCAAGGGAAGGCTATGAGAAAGCTTAACGTCGACATGGGGATATTTTCTGATGCACTGTTTACAAGGGGTAGGAATTTTGAGCAAGCTACAGGTTCTTCAGGTTCTAGATCCAAATCCAAGGGCAAGGGTAAAGGAAAGGTAAACTGCTGGAACTATGGGATAGAAGGACATATGAAGAAGGATTGCATAAATTCAAAATCTAAGAGAGAAGAATCTGACGCTTCATACAAGGAGGCCAATGCTGCCACGTCATATAGATCGAGTGGATGTGATGGTGATGTTTTGTCGGTGTCTATGATCAGACACCCATACGATAATCGTAAGGGCAAGTAGATTCTAGACACAGGGGCATCCTTTCACATGACTCATCATCAGAGTTGTTTCGCCAGCTACAGTGACTGCGATGGTGGACAGGTATTTATGGGCAATGACAGTGCCTATAATGTTGTGGTTGTTAGTATGGTGCTTGTTAAGATGTTTGATGGGATAGAGCGTACACTGGCTAGGGTGAGGCACGCTCCTGACATGAAAAAGAGTCTGATTTTTGTCGGTACACTCGAGGCTATATGGTACAGGTTCACAAGTATTGATTGTGCTCTTAAAGTATCTAAAGGGGCACGGGTAATCATGGAAGTGCAACAACTCGATAATGTTTACAGGTTGTTCGGGAGCACTTCACAAGGTAGAGCTGCAGTGGCTGTAGCGGATTCCACCTCTATACGTGTGTGGCATGCTAGGCATGGCCATATGAGCGAGTAGGGCATGAAGGTTGAGACGTGCAGACAGGGATACAGAGCATGTGGAGCAGTCACCTGTGAGAAGAATCACACAACATAATCGTAAGATATCAACGAGGTACATGGATGATTCCAATATCGCAGGGGATCCGTCCTTTATTCAGATGGCTCTAGGTGAGCCTAGTGCTAAGAACTGGAAGGTGACTATGGGCGATGTGATGGACTCGTTGTACCAGATCAACACACGAGAGCAAGTGGGGCTTCCAATGGGGTCGGAAAGCTGTTGGATGCAGGCGGATCTCCAGGATGATATAACTTAGATACAGAGCGAGGTTGGTAGCGAAGGGTTATGCTCAGAGAGAAGGGATCGACTTCTCAAAGATATTCCCGCCGATGATATAACAGGTGTCTATTAGATTCGTGATTAGCGCTGGTTAGCCAATGCGATCTTGAACTAGAAAGGATGGACGTGGAGTCTACACTTCTGCAAGGAAAATTATAAGAGCAAATCTATATGAAGCAACTAGAGCGGTTCGAAGTTAAAGAGGCTGAGAAAAAAGTTTGCAGGAGGTCGTGGTACGACCTATCGCCTAGGCAATGGTTTGGTTCCTTCATGGTGAGTCAGGTATTGTATATTGATGACATATAGATCGTCAATCATGACATGTCTGAAAGCAATGTACTAAAGACTCGGTTAAGTGCGACATTCAAGATGAAGGATCGGGGGGCTGCAAAGATGGTTCTCGGCATCGAAACTGGAAGAGGAGTAGGCTTTAGTTATCTTAGGCAGAATACCTTGGGTAGATATTGATCAAGTGTGTGATTGACCAGGCAAAGCCGGAGAGCGTTCCCTACGCGTCTCTCCTCAAGTTTTCCTTAGGACATGTCCCAAAACAGATGAGGAAAAGCAAGATATATCTCATGAGCCCTATTCGATTGCGGTTGGCAGTGCATGCCATGGTATGTATTAAACCGGTTATTTTACAGGCTATCGGTGTTGTGAGCAAATATCCCGGCAAGTAGTATTGGGTATCTGTGAGATGGTACAGAAGACTACATCTTTACTTTTGGGAAGACAGGGACAAAGTTGGTTAGGTATGTGGATTCAGATTACGCAGGCAGTGTGGATTCCAGAAGGTCGACTTCAGGTTACTTGTTTGTACTAGCGGGTGGAACAATTAGTTGGATGTCCATATTATCCGACAGGTGCTTGAGGAAGGAGGCGTAACTTTGGAGAAGATTCACACCAGCGTGAATCCGGAAGATATGATCACCAAGGTCATTCCTGCAGAGAAGTTCAAGTTCTGTACAACTTCTCTGGGCTTGGCGATGGCGTAAAAGAACGAAGTGTGCACGAGAAACTATCATGCGATGCAAAGATAAGAGAAGAGGTCAAGAAGCTACACGGTTAAAAATTGAAGACATGGTGGAGATTGTTGCAAAAGTATGTCTTAAATCTTATATTCACTGCGCTGCTCGACCGGTCGAGGGGGTTGCTCGACCGATCGAGGCCCACTTGACTCGAAGTCCAGCAGCGATGTTTTTTTGGAGTTCTGTGGTGCTCGACCAGTCGAGGGTCAGGCTCGATCGCTCGAAGGGGTCATTCGACCAATCGAGGGTTACGCAGATTCTACACAGATTCTGCGCAGACTGCGTAAATTTGAGGCAGTTTCAGAGAGGTGCGTAAGTGGAGTTTCTTAAACTATAAATAAGGGTCCCTAGGGCTTTTCTAAGTAATGCTAAGGCTTTCTAAAAGGGTTCCAAGGGTTCCTAAAAGGGTTTTAGGGTTTTTAAAGGGTGTAGCAAGGGTGAGATTCGAGGTTGCTCGAATCGAGTAACTCCTTTCTCTTTGTAATTTCTACTTTCATAGTAGAGATATGTTGCTTCGTGCTATAGTTTTTTCCCACAAGGGTTTTCCACGTAAAATCATTGTGTTTGCTTAGTGCTCTTGGATTGCTATCCTAGATTTAGATCTGTGTGATTCTGGAGACAAAAGCCCAACATTGTCATCTTTTAAGGGAGAAGGTCTTGAGTCAACTAGTTAGACTGTAAGTCATAGACCAATCAAAAATAATTCCTAACCTTTCATGTTCAGGAAACATCTAACACATGTTAGGTTCCATCATGAGGATCACCTTATGTAAAAATCAAATAAAGCTTATTTGCATTTTTATACCTAATTTATCAGTATTAGATTTAATGATTCAAATGATGCCACGTGGCAGCAAATTGTTAAAAATATATGAAGTCACCGCAAAGACACTTGTTGCATATCATTTATACGGTCTACTATAATGTTTATTTGTGTCCAACTTGTTCATAAAGTTAATAGGAACCTTATGAATGTTGAAACTAATACAGAAATAATGATTTTCTGAAAATTATAAAAAGTCAAAAATAATATGGAATCAGGACAAGCTGAAGCACGTATGAAACGTTGTCCTTAAAGCGTAATTTGCCCCTACTCAAATAGATTGAGTATATTGAAAGGTTACAGGCGAATCGCTTTTAGGATACGACGAGCCTGATGTGGACCTGCATTCAGCAAACACAAAGACCCACTAATGGAAGTCTTGTTACACATTGTCTGACAGAAATAGAAAAAAGGAAAATTCCTAAAAGGAGAAGAAGAAAATTCGTGCTAGACCACTACATTGGTCTTATCTTCAGCTAATAGTTCAGATGAACCGTTCTAGACCACAACGATGATCTTATATATCTTCAGCCAGTTCGCGTAAGGTTGCGAAGGAGCAACCCTCTGCGACACTACCCTACATGCCCACCCCCTCACACCGAGCGCATGCCCGTGACCGAGACCGAGCCCAAGCCTGAGCGCAAGAGCATGTTCCAGTGAATACGCCTTCTCGGACTAGGTGGGTAAAAATAACAATACTCCACCATTCTCATATATACCAAAGAATTTTCTTCTCTTTTTCCAATGTGGGACTATTCCCAAAACTCTTGAAAAAGGGTTTTTTACAAACCTTTTTATAATATATATAATATATTTTTTCATTTAAAATATAATATAAAAATAATATTTTATAACAATCCCCCGCTTGTTTTTAAAATATATTTTTGAAAAAATTATCTCTGCCAGAATAAAAACAGCTTATACGTATAAAGAAAGATATCTTTCTATTTGAATCTTCCCTTAGTGTAAGTAACTGAAAGCTCTATCGAAATGACTAGTAGCCGCAACGTTGAACTAGTTATTCCTATATAACAGAACTAGAGAAACTACACACATATTCACTATTGTATATATTAGAGTGTAACGACTCAGAAAATTCCGTACAATGGCCCGAGTACCACCTCAGGCAGAAATTGCTTGGGATCAAATCCTTAAGAAATTAGACAAAGTTAACTAAGTGTTAAACTATGTTAGCCACGAAATCCGTTTGAATCACTTTAAATACGATCTGTAAGACCCAGAACTCGTAGAATCGTTGACGCTACATTACCTTAAAAATCTAGGATCAATCTCATTACCCGTCTGTTCTCCGGAGCACATGGAAACTCCGTATTAGATCTGGACCGCACATCGGAAATCCGAATAATACGAGGTTATGGAGTTAGGACCGCCTTGCTTGTCTTGATAACCACCTAGGAGATCAAATCCAGATAATGTCCCAGTGTTATTCGCTTGAGCCCGGAGTGAAGAGTGTGAGAAATGTGAAATTAAGTAAAAATAAAATATAAATGTAAGGAATCTAGCATGTGTCGGTTGCGGATCGGTTATAAGCAATCAGACCGTCGGAATCTGACCCAAATACACCCTCGGATCAGGAAAAATTTTATATACATGGCAGTGTACTTAAAATCCTCGATCGAGATTCCGTGACCGTTGAACTGAAACTGGTCCGCCACGCGTGATCTGAGAATCTGACTGGAATGAAAACTTAACTCCTCCTAGATCCAAGGTTGGTGAGCTTAAGTCCCACCGCACGCGGAAAAGGGGCCGCTAGAAGTGCTCCGTTGAGACGGAACAGGTCCAGTTTGGTTATAACCTAAGTATACCTTGACCTTAGGTCTAATTCGGTGTGTTTTTAGGCTATATAAGGACCTTAAAACCCTCTCTCATTCAGCCATATGAATTTGAGAAAAACCCTAAGGAGAAAGGAGAGAAAAGAGAGAGAAAGTGTGAGAGTTGTGAGAGAACCTTCCTGCCATCTTATCCTCTTGCTATACGAGCTTAACCACACCATTCTAATCGCTTTCCCGGCGATTCCGACATCATTTCTAGGTAAGAAACCCTAACCCTAACCTGTTTTGGGGTTTTGATAGTTGTAGGTTATGAAATAGCTAACCTATTTCATTCTATAGGTTACCAAGCTGTCGTATACGAAAGCTTAGCAAATCTATCGAGTTCTTTACGCTTCTACGGCGTAAGGTGCAGACTTTAGACGTATAGGTTATGGTTTTCAACGCTTTCAATGTCAGATAATGATAGATTCATGATCTGTATGTTATTGCACATGTACAAAGTGTTGTCCGTTTCGCTTTTCAGTTATACGATAACTATGTTGAATATACTGTATTCCTAGTATTTGTAGAAAGTACCGAATACGTATAAATTTTGGAAATGTGTTTGCCATGATTATTTACTGTCTGAACATATTATATATGTGTATAATACTTACTTGGGGAAAGGGTTCGCCCTAATACATGTTTTTGCTAATATGCACTATGTATGTTATAATAGTGTATTCTAAGTATTTGTAAAAATGCTTGTAAGAGTAAGTGTTTAGATAATTATGCTTCAAGTAGGTGTTGAGATGGGATTCTCAACTAACTTAGAGATGTATATGATTTCCTCCATTTTGGTTGCCTAATTTAACCGCTTACTATGAAATGTATGTGTTTGTATTTCTTGTTTATATTGTGCTTTGTAACATGCTTTACGACATGTTTGTTAACATGCTTGAATTACTTTGTTTATGATGCTTTACTCTACATGCTTCTGGTTAAGGTTTGATTGTGATTGGTGCTATGATTATAGTCCAGACAATCGGTAACAGACTTGAGTACATGGATGAGATCCATTCGCCACGTAGGATGTGTTTGACGAACCCGAGTCGTACTTCAGTTGGCGACAGTGGTTAGGCCACGCGAAGTGTTTATGCACTTCAAGTTGTTCGGTTGGTTGTGCGCTCGTGCTAGTCAGGCTCATCAAGAAACCCGATCTGTCTTCTGTATGTTCACCATGTTTGGACACCTCTGTTTGAACCTGAGGTACTAACCTTACCAGTGGAATCCCGTTAACCGTGGTACCTCGATCCGCTAAGACTCATGAGCCGAGCATGGTGGTTGGGATACCGTGGTCGAACTGTCGGCCTACGCTGGGGCCACGTACCTCCCCATAGTGACCAGTGAGCAACCCAGACTCGTGAGCCGAATACGGTGGTATGGGACACTGTATTCAAGCTGTCGGCCTACACTGATTGGTGACGAGCCCTTTGTAGTGACCTCGAGCATACTCTGAATTTGCGGTGAGGCGACGAGTTTTGTTGCGGTACATAGAGTATGAACTAGGCCTGTATCAATTTAGTGATGAACCGTTAAAAAGGTGATGGGGGAGTGGTGTAACGATTGTGTATAACAGCCCTGGCAGCCTTTGCAGCGTCCTCGAACCACACTATCGTATGAGATTATCTACGTTTGACGACCCTAGAATGGATCATGTTTGGGAATGATACAAGGGAGGTACCTTAGTTTCCCAATACTGCTGTTTAAAATATACTAATAACAACTCGGTAATCATGCTCATCATCGCATTGCATGTGCCTGGAAGATGTGGAGCACTGAGAGTGCCAGCATGCCGTGGACGTAAGATAGTGTCACACGAGGGAGTATGTTGGTGAGGGCATGCATCATAATCGCATCTCATCCTTGCATTAATTACAGTACTTAGGAATGTTGATTGTACTGCTTTATCATTACTGCTTGACTAATTTGATAACATGTTAACTTATGCTCTATTGTTCCACTGAGTTAGCTACTCACTCCCATGTTATGGGACGGTGTTCTGGACACCCACCAGACTCTGTCTTAGACACAGGTACCGACGATCCACAGGAGACTGACCCTGATTATTATGAAGATCAGGATGAGTTTTCCTACATGCAGCTCGCTGGAGGCTTCGCGTAGGCTATCCAGATTTACGGGATTACAGGGTTCATGATCACAGTTGTACCATTTTATCATTTTGATTTGGGAACAAATACATGTATATGGTGACTCAGTTGGTATTCATACTCTTGAGATCGGGATTGTTTTGTTTTATATACATTTATATACATCTTTCAGTCTTCCGCTTGGGTTTATACATGGATCTGGAGTATGAATTACTATTTTGGTAAAATCTCACTCATGTTTATTGCACTAACACAGACAACATTCAATCATAAGCATTTGTGTTGCATAAGTGATGTTTTGGAACTCGGGTGTTGAGTTGCTACTCGACCCCCGATTTTCAGGGCGTTACATAGAGTTCCCACAATCTTGCTCAGTACGATTAATGGCCAAGTGCTCATCCTATTTCATGAACGATCACGAGAGAAACTCCAACTCTCATGAGAGACGGCACCATCTTTATGTCCACATAGGTAAAATCCTTCCAGTGTCTTCGTTACTTTAAGACATTTGTCCTTTAGACTGGATTTCATTAAGAGTTTTAAGACTCAACCCTCTTTCGTAACGCTCAGCACTTATCTATTATAGATGAGGTCGTATATAATTTTAGTGCTGAAAAACTTTCCACATATCAGTAACTTGTTTTTACCCATTAAACCTAAAATTAAAAATTTTCTAATTTTAGGTTAGGTTACCATCACTGGTGGAACTTTGGTTGAAGAGTTTCAACCCCATCCCTGTAGATGTTGCCTTTACTACCTCTATCGGTAGAGGTTTAGTAAAAGGGTCCGTTAGGTTATTATTTGATTTCACATAGGAAATAACAATGATTCCATCTCGAGTCAATTGTCTAACATAACATGTCGTAGACCTATATGTCTAAACTTACCATTATAGGTGCCACTATAGGCTCTCGCTAATGTAGCTTCACCAATATAGGCTTTACACAAAAAGGGATTTCTAGTAAAAGATCTCTTAGCCACTCAGCCTCTTTGCCTGTTGCAGCTAGGGCTATAAATTCAGACTCCATAGTCGAGTGCGTTATGCATGTCTATCTCTTAGATCCCTAAGACACAGCTGCACCTCCTAGAGTGAATACTCACCCTGTAGTAGACTTGTGGTCCCCTACACTCGATATCCAACTTACATCGGTATATCCTTCTAACACGGCAGGAAACTCTGAATAGAATAGCCCAAAGTCTTTAGTTGCTTTTAAGTAGCTTAGGACTCTACTGATTACATTCTAGTGTTCAGTACTGGGGTTCTAGTAAACCTACTAAGTTTACTCACAATATATGTGATATCAGGTCTAGTGTATTGCATAGCATACATAAGACTCCCTATAGCACTTGCATACTCCAGTTGTGCAACTGCTCTTCCGTTATTCTCTTTTAGCTTGATACTTGGATCAAATGAGGTTTTTGCTTCTTTAATATTCAGATGATTAAACTTGTTTAGTATCTTCTTAATATAATGAGATTGACACAAAGCATAACCCCCACAATGTTTTTTAACTTTGATTTCTAGGATGGTATCTACTTGTCCAAGATCCTTCATTTTAAATACAGAAAATAAAAACCTTCTTGTTTCAATTACACCTTTCATTTTATTACTAATTATTAATATATCAACAACATATAGACAAATAATAGTAATATAGCTACCATCAACTTTAGAATATATGCATTTATCAACTACATTATGCATGAAACCATGAGACAGTATTTTGGAATCAAACTTCTCATGTCATTGTTTTGGTACTTGTTTTAATCCATACAAAGATTTAATTAATCTATATACTTTATTTTCATTTCCTAGTAGAACGAATCCTTCAGGTTATTCCATGTATACCTCCTCATTGAGGTCACCATTCAAAAATGCGATCATTACATCCATTTGGTCGATGTGAAGATGATGTATGGAAGCTAGCGCAAATAATATCCTAATGGATGTTATCCTAGCTATAGGAGAATATCTGTCAAAATAATCTATCCATTCTTTTTGTCTAAAATCCTTAGCTACTAGTCAAGCTTTAAAGGTTTGGATAGTCCCATCAGTATGATATTTCTTCCTAAATACCCACTTGCAACCTATGGGTCTAAAACCTAGAGGTAAGTTAACTAGTTCCCATGTTTAATTTAACATTATAGATTTCATTTTATCATTAATAGCTTCTTTCCAAAAAGCGGAGTCTCTAGAAGATATAGCCTCTTTATATATTTTAGGGTCATCTTCTATAGTCATTACTATATGTATTTTTCTTATAACATTTTCTTTATCTCCTTCTATAAGATGGAAAAAGATGTGCTAAGAGTCTATATGATCATCGTCTAGACTCTTCTCTACTCTTATCCTTTGACTCTTACGAGGTTCAATATGAGCTTTCACTACTTGTGGAGCTATACTATCTGGTTCTCTATAGGGAGTTTGGATTTCATTTTCCTTTGACTCCAAAGATAGTAAGTTCTCCAAGAACTCAATGTCTCTTGATTCTATTATGGTGTTAGACTCTAGATCTAGGAGTCTATAAGTTTTACTATTTTGTGCATACCCTACGAAGGCGCGCTTAATAGCCCTGGGTCCTAACTTAGTTCTTTTTGGATCAGGAGTTCTGTAATATGCAAGACACCCCCACACTTTAAGATATCCTAGGTTAGGTTTTCTACCTTTCCATGTTTCATATGAAGATATTTTATATTACTTAGATGGAATTTTATTTAATATATGACATGCTGCAAGTAGTGCCTCACCCCATAGACTGAGTGACAACTTTTCTCGTATTAGCATTGAGTCGACATTCTCTACTAATGTTCTATTTTTTTCTGTTATTCCATTTTATTGCGGTGTGTATGGCGCAGTACATTGATGTATTAGTACATGTTCTTCACAGAAGTTATTAAATTCATTAGACAAGTATTCTCCTCTATCGCTACGGAGAATCTTAATTTTCTTGGTTAGTTGATTTTCTACTACCGCTTTATATAACTTAAACATGTTCAATACTTCATCTTTGCTCTTTAACAGGTATGCATACACATATCTAGAGCAATTATCAATAAAGGTTATAAAATACCTTCTACCTCCACGAGTAAGAATGTCGTTTAACTCACAAATATCACTGTGCACAAGATCCAACACTTGAGATGATCTCTTGACACTTGAAAAAAGTTCTTTGTCATTTTGAATCGTATGCACACTTCACATTTATCGTTTTCATTTTCTGTGTATGAGATTAAACCATTCTTAGCCATGAACTTTAAGATACTATACCCTATACGGGCTAGTCTATCATGCCATAGTCCAACGGATTCAATCATATATGCAAAAGTGATACTTTCATTTAGAGAAAACTTGACCATGTCATTATAAGCATATCCCTTTCCGAAAAAGTTCTCATTCTTTGATAGAATCAATTTTCCTGACT
This sequence comes from Magnolia officinalis, assembly GCA_021015155.1. Lineage (NCBI taxonomy): Eukaryota > Viridiplantae > Streptophyta > Magnoliopsida > Magnoliales > Magnoliaceae > Magnolia > Magnolia officinalis. The sequence goes on along the minus strand of JAJHSJ010000018.1, from coordinate 45,127,989 downwards.
CGTACACCACGCTTATTCCAGGTTTGCCCAAAAGATTTCCAAAAACTAAGTTTCGCCTCATGTATGGGACGTGCAATATATTTGTCAGAATCACTTTCTTCCCATAAGTAAACACCAGTTTGACAGTTCCTTTGCCGACAACCTTCGATCGGACTTCTTGACCAATGGTCAATTCCTCATAGGTTTTGAAGGCTGATCTATCATAGCAAACATGTACGGTAGCGGCAGTATTGTACCACAAACCGAAAACTTTTCCTTGGATTGTGTTCACCTCAGTGATCATAGCTACGATATCACCTTCTACTGCACTTGCTTCTTTTTTAGATTTGCGATATCAGCAAACTTGAGCATAGTATCTGGTTTTTCCACAAACATGGCAAGGGCCTTTGAACCTTCCATTCTTCTTCTGGGTGATTGTCTTGAATTTCCCTTTATTTGGTTTCAGGGAATTGTCCTTCTCAAAATTCTTGTTATTTGTATTCTCTACTGCATGCACTTTGGACGAGGTATTCTCGTTGTCATTCTTTTTATCTCGCTTGCGGGATTCTTCCTCAATTCTTAGATGTTTCTGGATTTGTTCCAGTGTGTAGTCCATAGTCTCATGCAGCAACTTCTTTCTATAGTCTTTCCACATCGGGGTCAACTTAGCGATAATGGCCCCGACTTGGAATGACTCAAGAAGATCAATTTTAATGGCTTTGATTTTATTTACTATTAGCTGCAATTCTTGGATTTGAGCCAGCAACGGTTTATTATCTATCATGTTATAGTCGAAGTACATGGCTATCAGGAACTTGTTGGTACCTCTTCTTTAGCTTTGTATTTGAACTCTAGGGCAGTCCAAATCTCTTTTGCAGACAACGTTTGCGTGTATAGATCGTACAGACAGTCGAAGAGAGCATTTAGAATGTGTCCACGACACAAGAGTTCCTCTTCAGTGCATTTGTCTCAGGCAGCGATATGTTCACACGAGTCTTTATCGATTGCATCAGGCAGCAGCTGCAGATTCGGATCTAGGATGTAAAAGATCATCAACGCCGTTAGAAGGACCTTGATCTTGTCTTGCCACCTAGTGAAGTTTGTTCCATCGAACCGATCAAGGTGAGTCAAGTCATGATTCATCAGTTTGATGGATGATACGCTTTTGGCTTTCATCTAAAATTATGCTTTAAGATTGTTGAAACTAATACAGAAATAATTATTTTCTGTAAATTATAAAAAGCCGAAAATAATATGGAATAATATGGAATTAAGATAGCGTAATTTTCCCCTACTCAAATAGATTGAGTATGCTGAAAGGTACAGGAAAATTGCTTCTAGGATACGACGAGCTTGATGTGGACCTACGTTTAACAAACACGAAGACCCACTAATGGAACTCTTGTTACACAAATTGTCTGGAAGAAATAGAAAAAAATGAAAAATCTCAAAAGGAGAAGAAGAAAATTTGTGTTAGACCACTGCGCGGTCTTATCTTCAGCTAATGGTTCAGATGAACCGTTCTAGACCACAGCGATGATCTGTTCTTCAAGCAATGGTTTAGATGAACCTTACTATTTTGCTGGAGTATCTGCCTGTATGAGAGAATTTCGTATATATTTGCTGGAGTGTGATTTTGTGACGAATTGGAAACCCATCCAGGCCCAGTATATATAGGCTATGCTGGCTGGCAGTTTTGGTCCAGGGAATTTAATTCAAATGACCGTTTTCTGACTGTTGTGAGAAACTAGCCGTTATTGGCAATTTCTGACTGTTGTGCATGTGGTGTAATAGCTACTGCATGCAACTATTTCTGACCATTGTAAGACATTGGCTAACCGTTTCTAGATGTTGGGTTAGGCACATGCAACTGTTTCTGCGTGGTCAACTATCAATTACATGAGGAGTTACACCTTTCTACAATGGCTCTATTTCCGAACTATACATAAGCCAAGGGACCTCATTCAGTCCTCTAAACTTCCAGCAACTCGCCATAGCTCGCAAAGCGCAAAGTATGTCACTAGTGCCTCTACAGCCACACTGCCTCACATGCCCACGCCCTCGTACCGAGCCTGTGCCCGAGCGCGGGGCACTGGAACACGCAAGTCCGATATTTCTCGAACTAGGTGGGTAAACGTAACAATACTCCACCATTCTCATATATAGCAAAGAATTTTTTTCTCTTTTCCAATGTGGGACTATTCCTAAAACTCTTGAAAAGGGTTTTTTGCAAACCTTTTTAATATATATATATATATATATATATATATATATAATATTTTTTTATTTTAAAAATATATAAAAACAATATTTTATAACAACGAACTGCACCAAGTGCTAAACAAAATTTCCGTCGCGCTCAAGAAAATTTTAATTGTGGGCATTCAATCCCCACTCTTTCATGTGGGGTGTTCTATGAATGTTGGATCTGCTGCATTTTTAGGTTGGGTACATGCCTTAAAATGATACGGAAAAACAGATGAACAGATTAGATATAAAATATACATTATGGTGAACCAATCCACTTGGCAGTGATGGTATGTAGGAAGTAGGCATTAGATGTTACAAAGAAATTATTTTAAAGGTGGCATATAACTGTTAAAATTAAATAGTCGAAAGTATGGTACCTAGTGTAGAACTAAAAACCAAGCTTATTTGATTATTTGACCATTAATTGGATTGGTGGACATTTAATGAAGGTGGAAAAATGAAAACTATCCAATGGTCCTTATTCCTACAATCAGGCATCCATGAACCAGAGAATAGAACCATAGAAAAGAAAATTTAATATCGTCATTACAACATAGAAATAGTGGAATGGAAAATTTAGTCGGTTTCGTTTGGGTAATATACACCACATGTATAATTCTAAGCACCTGTGTATCAAGTGCAGCCTGCCAAAGTTCCACATGTTTGCGTATTCCCCAGTATTGAATTGGGCACGAAAACCCTGATGTGGGTAGAGTTGGGCACGGGACGACTCAACTCTGACTCGACTCATCCAACTCGTTCAGATCTTACTTGACCCAAACCGAATGGGTGAGCCAGTCTGAACCGAGTAGGCTTCGCCCAATCCGAACTAAAACCGAGTCGAGTCCGAGTTACCAAGTAACTCGACCTAAAACTCGTCCAGACAGACTCGACTCGATCCGAAACCCAACTAGACTCGAATTCAGGGGTATGTGTGTGTGTGTGTGTGTGTGTGTGTGTGTGTGTGTGTGTGTTAAGAGAAGTCTTTAATCTGAAGTTTTTGAGGTCGTTCAACCGGTCGTGGGACAGCCACGACTGGTCGTGGGAGGCGCTCGACCAGTCGTAGGTTCGAGTCCTGGCACGATTCAAAGTATAGCGACATTGTGCTGTTTTTCTCCGAGGTCTACGACCAGTCATAGGTGAGTTATGACCAGTCGTAAGAGAGCTACGACTAGTCGTAGGTTACGCAGATTCGTTTTCTAATCCGATGTGGACTGCGGATTTTGGTGTCGCCTTTCGCAAGGGTGCGAAAGGGAAGTTTCCTAAACTATAAATAGGGGTCCCTAGGGTTATTCGAGGTTATGTTAAGGCTTCCTAAAGGTATTCTAAAGGGTTCTAGGGTTATCAAAGGTTGTAGCAAGGGTGAGATTCGAGGTTGTTCGAATCGGGTAAGTCCTCTCTCTTTGTAATTGATGCTTTCATAGTGGAATTTTGTCGTTTTGTGCCGTGGTTTTTTCCCGAAAGGGTTTTCCACGTTAAATCTATGTGTTCTCTTGTATGCTTGGTGCCATTGGATTGTTATCCTAGATCTAGATCTGTGTGATTCCGTAGGCCAAAATTCCCAACTTTGTGTGTGTGTGTGTGTGTGTGTGTGTAGGAAATGGTACTCTGAGGTCGACCTCATGGGAACCTCCCATGAAGTTGAGTTGTGTTGACCCCACCATGATCTGTGTTGAACATCAACCCTGATCCGAACCCAAACTTTCTCTCTCCCTCCCTCATCCTCCTCTTCTTCCAAATCTGGCAACCACCCTCCTCCTCCTCCTCTCTTTCCTCTCCACTCCCTCCCTCCTTCATCTCTCGATCCAACTCGGTGCCAACTCGACTCGAATCGGTACTTTTGAACGGTTTGGACTTAGTCTGGCTTAGTCCATGCCTACCGGACTTGGATTAGGTTAGGCACGCTAGACTCAGTACCTTGTCGGGTCGATTTAAGTCAGGCATATTTCAAAACCGGATCGAGTCGGGTCAGCCCTAACTCGATCCGACTCGACTCAATGCCTTGCTCTAAATATGGGGCCTACGTTGATAAATGTGACTACATCGACACTGTCCATCTGTATTGAAAACTCAGTTTAGGACATGATCTAAAAAATAAGCAGATCTGTCGCAAATGGATCATAGTAAAGGAAATAGTAGTAATTAACCATTAAAAATTACTTGTCAGCCACAAAAGCTTTGGATCAAGATGATATCTGTGCAATCTCTTCATATAGGTCTTTGTGACCTTATCAACAGGTTGGATGGCAAATAAACATTTCGGTGGACTCCATGAAGTTTTTAATGGTGGGGTTCAATCACGTCTATGTGGTGTGGTCCACCTAAGTTTTGAGCATGCTTCATTTTTAGATCATGCTCTAAAATGAGCTTTGAAAATGATTGGACGGTGTGGATTTAAGACATACATTACTGGACCTCACCTTGGTGGATTCGGGGTCTCACCTACTCCAGCTGAACTAGCCTCCAAAGATCTATGAGTCCAGTGGGCCATGTTACAAAAAACAATGGGAATGAGATGCCATAAGTTTTTAAGTAGGAATACTATGATGCACATCTTTGATCAAGCCTGCTAATCAAGCATAACTCACTAAGATGAAGCCATAAAGGAAAGAAAAAAAAAAAGGACTAATCCAAAACTATGATGAGCCACAATGTGTGAACTCAGGATGCCATAAGTTTTTAAGTAGGAATGCTACAATGTGCATCTTTGATCAAGCTGGTTAATCAAGCATAACTCACTGAGATGAAGTAAATAAGGAAACGAAAAAAAAATAAAAAAATCTAACTAATCCAAAACTACGATGAGCCGCGATGTGTGAACTCAGAGGCTTTAAGGGCAAATCTCAGGTGGACCACACCACCGAAAAAGTGGTGATTGAATGCCAACCATTAAAACTTCCCATGGCCCATTGTAAGCTTATTCTTAAATTTTATTTGCCGTCCAACCCGTTGATAAGTTCAACCAGACCTGGATGAAGTAAAAATACAAATATCAGATCCAAACTTTAGTAGCCTATAAAAAAAAAGTTTTTACTGGTCATTTACCACGTTTTCTACTGGCATGGTCCACTGGAGATTTGGATGTGATTAGGTTTTGGGATAACGTCCTAAAATGAGTTCAAAAAATGGATGGGTGGTGTGAATGTGAAACAAATTCACCAAACAGGGACTCTGGCTTCCGATCTCTCCTGTAATCTTTTCTTTCTTCATGTACTTTTATTATCTCAGAACTCAATTCCTTCATCACTATTTACAAACCACCTGCACGCTTTCAATCTATCATCTTACCAGTCTTCATATTCCAACCTATTCCAACCCTCCTGCTTTGTACACCTTGATCCATAGCTCAAGTGGCAGACTGAGCGAAGATACCCTTGTTTCAACATTGAGGTCTTGGTATCAATTTCCTAGTGGGGGTGGCTAATAGTGGAGTGTGTACTGACAGTGGGGTGTGTACTAACAAGCTAACCCAAAAAACAAACAAAAAAAAAAAAAAAAAAAAACCTCCTGCTTTGAACACATGAAGAAGTAGGCTCTACTCTACATCATGCAAATTATGATCTACAGTTGTTTCTCTTAAGGATCTTTTGAATTAGAAACACGTGACTTAAATGAGTGACCGAAAACTCTGTGTTCTTTTCTTTTTGTACTTTTATTCAAAAATCCTTTTCTACCGTTTCCATTTCGTTTTTCAGTTTATGTTTTGTAACCTACACGTAAATCTTATTATTTTACTGAAAGTTCCTTAAATTCTCTTTGAAAGCGTACAACCTAGCAAAGTAGATACTATGTTTGAAATGGGCGGTAAAATGGTGCCTAACCTCTTCCTTTTCCGTAACCGAAGCCCTTACATAGAATCCATGGCACAGACCTATCCAAAGTCACTCGAGTTGAGAATTCCTCGATATTTCCAATCTCTATGCAATTTCATGAATTTTTACTGTGGATTCTGGAGCCTTTTTTTTTTTTTTTTGGCTAGTGGCGACTCTGATCAACATATGGATACGATCACGTTGTATGAGGTATTTCGAGCGGTATAAGTATAATTATTAATTTCTCTGCTCAATTCATTTATGAGGTTTACGTATGGAGGTCTTAACTATAGGTTTCACTGGACTTGGATAGACTTCAGATCCAGGCCTTCATACACTACTGCCTATATCGACCAAGCACAAAAAACCATACAACTCTCTTCTCAAGGTTTAGTAATTCATGTAATTTTGAAGAATTTTTTGAAAAAAAAAATTATTAAAAATAAAATAAAATATTAAACAAATTCAAAATATCACTTTGATCATCTGTCAATTGGGCCCAATTCCATGTACACTATGACGCAGGACAGCCCTAATTATGATGCATGCTCATGAACATAATTAAACAGCAAAAATAAAAGGAATAAATGATCTAAAATTCTAGCAGTAATCATCATAACTGAGAAAATCATAAAGGAAACATGCAATGGAGCGGGCCATCATCACAACCATGGAGTATGGAATTCAATTATTACTTAGGTTGGATCCAGCGAGGGATGAGACCTCCCAATCTTGCATGATCACACCCAATCGATCAATGAAGATCACTAGTCCGAAGAACCAAGAAGTTTCTCGGATTAGGGATTTGAGAATTTGAGGGTTTAGGGTTTAGATCGATTCTCAAAGTTTTGATCGAAGAAGGATTAGCCAAAACTAGAAAAGAGAAAGAAGGAAATAATTACCTTGAGGAAGTTGGAGGGGCACAAGAAGAAATTAGAAGAAGAAGATCAAGGGAAGAGAAGAAGCACCATTAGAGAGAAGAGAAGAAGAGGGCAACCAAAGGGTTTGCTTTTCATTCATCAATAGTTCAAATTCGAATTTAGGGCTTTAGCCCACTTAAATAAGCAAATAAAGACATAAAATTACTAAAATACCCCTAGAATAAGCAAATAAAGATATAAAATTACTAAAAGACCCCTAACTTAAGCAAAATCACGCAAATAGACCCCTAACTTAAGCAAAAACGCGCAAATAACATAAGTGCGGGAAAGTTCGGGCACTCGGTCTTCTTTCTCCAATCTTCCTTCACATGTGTCTTCCCTGAGTGGGGTCTTCTATATGTCCAATCACATGTGAAAGGTCTTCAGCTCCTCAATAGTCGCCTATCCACAAGGACGACACTTGTGATTGGCGCTTTCTTCGTTGGTAAACCTTGAATGTGCTTGTGTCCGCATCAATTCCCCTCGGGTGAGAAAAACTCGACTCCGACGAGTTGAAACTTTTGTAGCGCTCTAGCAGATCTGGATCAATACCCTGTAATGCGTCGCCCGACAGCCACGTAGATTCAGACGACGGTTTGTTCTTTCACTTGACAAGATACCTTTGGAAACCTCCATCTCTCGTGGATACTATCTCGTCATCCAAGATTTCCTCAATTTCTTCTTTATGGATAATGGGTGGAGGAGGGGGTGGAAGGGGTTGGGTAGCAAACTCAGAAAAAGGCCATGAAAGGGACGATGTATCAACAATGGGAGTATGGGCACGGACTAGATCTTCCATATTAAAAGTTGGATTAATGCCCATTTCGGGTGAAGGTCAATCCGATACGCGTTGGACCCAACCTTTTGTAATATCTTAAATGGTCCAGCACTACGCGCTTGTAATTTTTTAGCAGATCCTTGAGAGAATCGCTCTGGCCTTATTCGCACCATTACATAGTCTCCTTCTTGAAATTCTTGCACTCTACGATGAGAATCAGCTGAAACTTTATAATCATCATTGCTCTTATTTAACCGCTGTCTAATATGTGTATGCAAATCATGAATATGGCGTGCAAATGCATCGGCTGACTCAGAAGACCTTTGGGTAACAGACATAGGTAAGAGATCTATGAGCATTCTAGGTTTATAACCACTTACAATCTCAAAAGGACTCAACCCTGTAGATCTATTAACTGACCCATTATAAGCAAGTTCAGCAGTTGGTAAAATTAGGTCCCAAGTCTTAACATGTTTACCCACTAGACAACGTAGAAGATTTCCAAGGCTATGGTTTACCACTTCAGTTTGACCATCTGTTTGTGGGTGGTAAGCAGTAGAAAATTGCAAACGAGTTCCCATAATGTGCCACAGTATCTTCCAAAAATAGCTAGTAAATCGAACATCACGATCAGACACTATGGTTTTAGGTAACCCATGGAGACGCACCACACCATCAAAAAAGAGACGAGCAACATGAGACGCATCCGACGTCTTCGAACATGGGAGAAAATGCGTCATTTTAGAAAAACGGTCCACAACAACAAAAATGGAATCGTGCTTTTTTATAGTCTTGGGAAGCCCAAGCACGGAACATGTGGCACTGGCAATGGCGTGTACAGCCCGGTATTTTACTTTCTTTGCTTTGCCAGCTGACATGTTCGACACTGCCCTAAAACTTTGGCTACATCTCGCTTGAGACTTGGCCAATAGAAACGATCTTCCACGAGGGCAATGGTCTTATCACGACCAAAATGGCCAGCTATCCCTCCTGAATGAAGCTCCCAGATGAGGAATTCACGAAGGGACATACGGGGAATACAAAGTCTGTCTCCCTTGAAGAGGAAGTCATCTTTAAGAACATATTCACCCATAATATGCTGGTCACTAGAGAGCGACGCGTAAGTACCCCCAAAATCAGAACATATGGGGTATTCATCTTTCAGTTGCTCAAATTCGACTACATCTACACTCAAGGAGTTGAGCAACGCCACTCTCCTACTAAGGGCATCTGCTGGTTTGTTTTCAACCCCGGCCTTGTGTTTCAAAACAAACGAATATTCCTGAAACGCTACCCACTTGGCATGCCTTGGGTTGAGTTTCTTTTGAGAATGCAAATATCTCAAAGCCTCATGGTCAGAAAACAAAACGAATTCTTGCAGTAGGAGATAGTGTCGCCAATGTCTCAAGGATTGCACTACCGCATAAAATTCTTTGTCGTAAGTGGAGTATTTTTGTTTTGCCTCATTCAGTTTCTCACTGAAATAGGCCACTGGGTGTCCTTCTTGACTCAACACTCCACCTATACCGACACCAGACGCATCACACGCTACTTCAAAGACTTTAGAAAAGTCAGGTAGACGCATGACAGGAGCTTCTACTATCTTGCCCTTAATTTCCTTAAAAGCCTTGACTGTGGCTTTAGACCACACGAACTCTCCCTTTTTCATGCACTCGGTAATGGGAGTCATGATCGTGCTAAAACCCCTAATGAACCGACGATAAAAAGTTGTTAGGCCGTGAAAGCTTCGCACCTCATGAATGTTCCTTGGTTCTGGCCACTCAATTATGGCCCTGACTTTTTCAGGGTCTGCGCGTATCCCTTCAGATGACACTATAAATCCTAAGAACACAACTTGGCTAGACATGAATGCACATTTCTTAAGATTAGCGTACAACTTTTCCTTCCTAAGGACGCTACAGACCTTCTTTAAATGTTTAAGGTGTGATTCCTTAGTGGTACTATAAATAAGAATATCGTCAAAGTACACCACTAGGAATTTTTCCATGAACGGCCTCAAAGCTTGTGTCATCACCCGCATGAAAGTACTAGGTGCGTTAGTCAAGCCGAAGAGCATGACCAATCACTCATACAGCCCATCTTTCGTCTTAAACGCCGTCTTCCACTCATCTCCTGGGCGTATACGGATTTGGTGATATCCACTCTTGAGGTCTATCTTAGAGAATATAGTGGACCTGGCCATCATGTCAAGCATATCATCAAGTCTAGGTATAGGGAACCTATACTTGACAGTAATTTTGTTTATGTCACGACTGTCCACACACATGCGCCACGTGTCATCTTTCTTTGGCGTCAACAATGCAGGCACGGCACACGAGCTCATACTCTCTTGGATGAAACCCTTTTGCAGAAGCTCATCAACTTGCTTCTTCAACTCTGCATGCTCTGCAGGGTTCATCCTGTAGTGAGGAAGGTTCGGTAGAGTAGACCCTGGGACAAGATCAATGGCATGTTTATGTCCCTCATAGGTGGCAACTCATTCGGTAAGTCTTCAGGAAATACATCACTGTATTCCTTCAGGACCGAGGTCACCTCACGGGGAACTCTGATGGAACCTCAGGTGTAATCTCTCTAGCCACAAGGGCATACACCATAGAATCCTCCTTAGCCTCTTTTTCAAACTCTCTTGCGCTGATTATATGTAGAGACTTAGGTTTGAATTTCCCCATTCCTCTAGGCTCACTTGCTTCTCATCCTTCTTCTTCCCTAGTGTATTCTCAGGTGGCATGGGATTAAGTTTGATCTTTTTACCGTTATACATAAAAGTACACGCATTCGAACGGCCAAAGATCGTGACATCATTATCGAATAGCCACGGTCTACCTAGGATAACATGTCCCACATCCATAGGTAAAACATCACACCACAGGGACTCTTTGTATGACCCAAACTCGATGGGGACTAGACATTGCTGGGTGACAGGTAGGGATGTCTTGTCAACCCAAGAAACTTTATACGGGTCTGGATGAGGTGTGGATTTCAGTTTTAAGCGATCTAAGGTGCTAGTGGAAATCACATTCTGACAACTTCCACTGTCCACTATTACCTTACAATTCTTTTCACCACACTTGGCAATAGTGTAGAAATAGTGCTTCGACGCCAGTCAGCACTACTTCTAGACTGAGCTAGCACACGCCTGACTACTGCAAGCGTTGCTTCTCTATCCATTCTTCTTCATCAGTAAGTCCTCCTTTAGGGTGATACTCTTCAACTTCATAATCACCCTGGTCATCTCCACCCTCGTGGGACTCGCCTATAACTAAGGCTCTCTCACGGCTCTTCGTAGGACACTGATTAGACATGTGGCCAAGATTGCCACACTCATAGCACCTCACTTGATTCATGTTACTAGGACCGGCACCAAGAACCCCTTTACCCTTGTCCTCCCTAGGCCTAGGCGAAATGGTCGCCTGTGCCCTAGGTTGACTACCAATATTAGGTCTAGTTCCCTGGGAACTAGATCTAGCACTGGAGTCTCGGGACTCAAAACGACGAATGACAGGAGCCTTCAGATATTGCTCTAACTCCTGCACGACTTGATATGCTTCATCCAAGTCCGTTAAGGGCCGAGTCATAAGCTCGCGCTGAAGATCCGCACGAAGGCCCGTCTTGAAACGCGAGAGCGTTACTAGAGGGTCTTCTCGGATATCACATCGCATCACATATTCTTCAAATTTAGCGATGTAGTCAGCGGCAGACATTGACCCTTGGCGTAAGGATTGCCATTGGTCAAGGAGCTTCTGGCGGTATGAGAAAGGAAGGTACTTCTCCTTCAACTTCTCTTTCATCTCATACCAATGCATGATAGGGGCTCTACCAACTCTCTCTATCATACGCTCGGTGTTGGTCCAGAAGAGCTTGGCTTGACCCACAAGTTTCATCTTAGCAAACCGCATTTGACGGTTTTTCGACATGCCATACCACTCGAAGTAGTGGTCTATGTCAGCAACCCAGTCAAGGAATGCCTTGGGATCCAAGCGCCCATCAAAACTCGAAGCCTCAACTCTCACACTCTTCATTGCACGCTCATCTGGATCATAACGGTCTTGATGATCACATGTGGCTCGTGCCTCTCGCACCACACCACGACCGTTACCACGATCTCTATCTTCATTACCACCACGTGTGGCAGCGCGTTCTTCAATGATTCCTCCCACTTGGGAGTACGCATCATCCCCTACAGCGGAATTTTCCTTTTGGGACGCCTCTAGTTGCTCGACCTTAGTCATGGTAGTGGTAATTTGGTTCTCAAGGCGGGCAAACTCGCGCTTTTGACCCGCTTCTAGGGCGGTTATCTTTTGTATCAATTGAGCAAGTTGCTCAGATAACTACTCGTTATTCATGGTAGGTTTAAGTCCGAAACCTCTACCTCTTCTCGTGGGCATACAATGAAGACTTGAACCAAACTCTACCCAACTAGACTACTAGGTGTTATGACTTTCAAGATGAATGTGATGAATGCAAAACTACTATGAACTGACACAATTAAGTTGACACAGGAAACAACTCAAATTTGAAAATTTTCTAAATTGGAAAGTTTCTAAATCTAGAACTTTCTAAATCTGGAATTTTTCTAAATCTAGAAATTTTCTAAATTTAGAAAGTTTCTAAATCTGGAACTTTCTAAATCTGAAAATTTTCTAAATCTGGAAATTTTCTAAATTGGAAAGTTTCTAAATCTGGAACTTTCTGAATCTAGAAATTTTCTAAATCTGAAAATTTTCTAAATTGGAAAGTTTCTAAATCTGGAGCTTTCTAAATCTGGAAATCTGGAAATCTGGAAATCTGGAAATCTCAAATCTGGAAATCTGCAAATCTAGAAATCTGGAAATCTGCAAAGCTGGAAATCTGCAAATCTGGAAATCTGCAAATCTGGAAATCTCAAATCTGGAAATCTGCAAATCTGGAAATCTGCAAATCTGGAAATCTGCAAATCTGCAAATCTGGAAATCTCAAATCTGGAAATCTACAAATCTGAAAATCTGCAAATCTGCAAATCTGCAAATCTGGAAATTTGCTGCAAACCGAAAACCCTAATTTGATAACTCGATCTAGACAAAAACCATGCAAACCTATTCTCTGATACCAAATTTGATGCAGGACAGCCCTAATTATGATGCATGCTCATGAACATAATTAAACAGCGGAAATAAAAGGAATAAATGATCTAAAATTCTAGCAGTAATCATCATAACTGAGAAAACCATAAAGGAAACATGCAATGGAGCGGGCCATCATCACAACCATGGAGTATGGAATTCAATTATTACTTAGGTTGGATCCGGCGAGGGATGAGACCTCCCGATCTTGCATGGTCACACCCAATCGATAAATGAATATCACTAGTCCGAAGAACCAAGAAGTTTCTCGGATTAGGGATTTGAGAATTTGAGGGTTTAGGGTTTAGATCGATTCTCAAAGTTTTGATCGAAGAAGGATTAGCCAAAACTAGAAAAGAAAAAGAAGGAAATAATTACCTTGAGGAAGTTGGAGGGGCACAAGAAGAAATTAGAAAAGAAGATCAAGGGAAGAGAAGAAGCACCATTAGAGAGAAGCGAAGAAGAGGGCAACCAAAGGGTTTGCTTTTCATTCATCAATAGTTCAAATTCGGATTTAAGGCTTTAGCCCACTTAAATAAGCAAATAAAGACATAAATTACTAAAATACCCCTATAATAAGCAAATAAAGATATAAAATTACTAAAAGACCCCTAACTTAAACAAAAACAAGCAAATAGACCCCTAACTTAAGCAAAAACGCGCAAATAACATAAGTGCGGGAAAGTTCGGACGCTCGGTCTTCTTTCTCCAATCTTCCTTCACATGTGTCTTCCCTGAGTGGGGTCTTCTATATGTCCAATCACATGTGAAAGGTCTTCAGCTCCTCATTAGTCGCCTATCCACAAGGACGACACTTGTGATTGGCGCTTTCTTCGTTGGTACACCTTGAATACGCTTGTGTCCGCATCACACTAATTTTGGGATTTAGGTAGTCCGATTTAAAGAAAACTTGAATTTCTGTAATTAATTTCTCCCCAATTAGTTACAATCTTATTTTCGAAACACAAAATCAAATGTGTATGGGGCTTGATATACTGAATCATTTAGTTTTAAGAATTTTAAAAATATATATTTTTAATTAAAAAATAATAACAAAAGAATTTTTCCATATAGCTGTCTGATTTTTTCACTATGGACCAAAAACCTCCCACTTTCAAACTATTTCCCAAAATCTGCCTATAGTTTTCAACATTTGAAATTAAATTGTCTGCTGTTAGTTACCGGTTGGAATAAATTTCTGTATTTTCATATTGATGAAACTGCACTCCATTTTTTACTGCACTTAACTATCTCTCCTGGTGTGCTACCTTGTAACCCAAACGGTACGTGCGGCCCTTAAGATGTTTGTGAGAAATCCACCGCACCCATCTGTTTTTTTAGCTCATTTTAGAGTAAAGACTAAAATTCGAGGCAGATCCAGAGTTCAAAGTGGGATCCAGGAAGCTTCAATAGTGGGCATTCAATCCCCACCCTTTCATGTCGTTTGACCCAGTGGTGTTTGTTATCGGCTTCATTTTTGTGCCCGTATCATAAAATGAGTTGGTAAAACAGATGGACGTGGTAGATTTGTCACAGACAACGTGTGGCCCAACGTATGTTTCAACAGCAGGCATTCAATCCCCACTGCTTCATATTCCTTGGCCCATTTTAGTTATGGATGAGCCTTTTTTTTTTTTTTTTTAAAAGCACATGCATTAAAATGAGATAACAAAACAGATGGACAGAGGGGATTTACACAATCATCATAGTGTCACAATCACCGCCTTCCTCAAGGATAACCTTACCATACTCCTCACACAGACTACTCGAATCCACGAGGAAAGAAAGTAAGAAGAATAAAAATAAATTCTAATAAATTCGTAATTTGATAAATGAATGAAATAAACGAGTTCACAACCCTTTAAATATGGATACCAAGGAATGGGAGAGAAATTAGAAGCAAACTACAACTAAAACACCTAGAATTTGCAACTTACATTAGGAAGAATTGGTCGAGGAAATATGAACTAGAGATTGAATCTTGATATACCTCGGAACAATACATTTTTGTTACCACGGGATGTATCGGCTGCTGCGGATCATTTGATCCGAATGAAATTTGGAATGGGCACACTTGACGATCTTACTATTTATAGACGGTCGTGATGTCTACTAGTGCACAGGGTTTTCGGCCAAAAATAGTAAGTGCCATATTTGGCTTCACCAAGCTATTCTCTTAATTATTCAAAAGCTCTTTTCACGTTAGGAAAGCCCAACGGATGAAGAGTTATAATCAAACTAAAGCTTACCATTTATAGTAAAAACATAATTAAAATAGGGAAACGATTGTCGATCTGGGGGTATTTCACAAATCCGGCTTGCACAACCCGGTGTAGTAGGTTGGGTGGCTAAAGTAGCATGTTCTACCCTAAAATCATATATTTTACGCCCAATAACTCATTCCTGATTGCGAGATACGCCCGATCTAAGGTCTGATGGTTTGGATCACTTCTGTCGTCGACCGGGCCTTTTCTGATCCATCTTAGCCATGAAACTGTCTACGACCCGCTCTACATCATATGCCCACATTAATGTTTATAAGAAATCCATTTCGTCTATCTATTTTTCAATCCCATTGTTTCTCGTGGTGTGACCCACTTGAGCTTTAGGTCAACCTCACTTTTGAGCACATGCCCTTAAATGAGATGGACAATTAGATGGACAGGGTGGATTGGTTAAAAATATCACGGTGAGCCCACCTACGGTTTTACAACCCTCCTCTCTGACTTGAATGTTTTGGCTAGCATTGGCCGTGATAATCTAAGCTAGCTCTATGGCCACTTTGATGTTTATGAAAAATCCATCCCATCTGTTTTTCCACTTCATTTTAGGGCATTGGCTCAAAAACGTGACAGATCCAAAGTTCAAAGTGGGTCCATCATGGACCCAAGATGTTTCAATGGTGGCTGTTCAATTCCATTATTTTCTTATGTGTGGCCCACTTGAGCATTGGATCTGCTAATGTTTTGGAACCATAATGGAAAGCTGATGGACGGAGTGGATTTGTCACAATTGCTATGGTGGCCCTCACCTAGGGTCAAGCAACCAGCCCTCTCATAGAGTCCAAGAACTTAGTTCCGACCATACATGTGCCACCTTGATGTTATTAAGAAATCCACCCCGTCTATCTGTTTTGACAACTTATTTTAGAGCATGGCCCAAAAATGAAGCAGATCCAAAGTTCAAAGTGTACACCACAATGGCTCCAAAAATATTCAATGATGGGCGTTCAATCCTACATTCTTGTCGTGTGGCCCACTTGAGATTTGCAACTGCCTCATTTTTGGGCCATGCCCTAAAGTGAGATGGAAAATCTGATGGACGTGGTAGATTTCTCACAATCCCTGTAGCCCCACCAATCTCTCAAAAGGTAGGCGTTCATTTCCATGAAAAGGGTGAAACAATAATATCCGTGGTCAACGAAGGGTAAAACTGATATTTTGACAGTTAACTGTTCCATCTATTAAACATCCATTAGTTTAACTTATATGAAATATGTAGGTGGGTTTTAGAA
Source organism: Magnolia officinalis (assembly GCA_021015155.1). Taxonomy (NCBI): domain Eukaryota; kingdom Viridiplantae; phylum Streptophyta; class Magnoliopsida; order Magnoliales; family Magnoliaceae; genus Magnolia; species Magnolia officinalis. The sequence continues at coordinate 45,111,616 of JAJHSJ010000018.1, read as the reverse complement.
AATAGTTTAACAGCGGGGAGGTTTTTGCTCCATAGCCAAAAAGGCAAGCGGCGATATGGAAAATCTCAATAATAAATTATTTAAAAATATTTTTTCCCAAAATTTCTTTTCCTGCTCCATCTATTAAACATCCATTAGTTTAACTTATATAAAGCATATACGCAGGTTTTAGAAAATAGTTTAAAAGAGGGAGGTTTTTGATCCATAGCCAAAAAGGCAGGCAGCCAATGGAAAAATCTCAATAATAAATTATTTAAAAATAAATATTTTTCAAATTTTCATTTCTATCCAGAGTCAAATAATTACATTTTTTGAGCATTTAAGGCATATTTCTAATTTTTTACTTCCTTTGCTTTTGAATATATTGGTCATGTTTTCATGTCTTCTCACATTTATAAATTTTATTACATTTAATAAATTCTCTTTGAATATAATCGCTTCAATTTAGTTAAATAGCATATAGCTTAGGACCTTATACAAAGGAAACATTATGTAAATGTTATGATTTAAAAGTATGTATTGATGGTCTTTTTTCTTTTTTCTTTTTTCTTTTTTCAGTCCACAGTTTCATTGAAAATTCAACCAATCGCCCAATGGTTCCCATCTTTCCCCACAAGTGTGCTAAATTCCCTGACACAACTAATATATCCCATGCCATAACCAATGTCATATGTAACACAATCCTGGGGGTTATGGAGATGACCGCTAGCTTCCGAGTCAACCATTCCTTCTCGGTTTTCATAACCTCAAAACGATTTCACCCACAATGCCCTACCACCAGCCTGAAGGGCAATATCTACTCAAGAAATAATGACAGCTTCAACAGCCTCCAGGCAGGGATTAAGAGCCAAGCATCAATGACTGCATCATTCTTGGAATGCTATGTGATTTGTGTGAATTGCTCATTAGGGGCAATTTGCATTCCGCAACTACTTGTTATGTAGTTCTCCTTACAACACTCACGCTGGGGCAACCATTCCCCCACAATACATGCTTCAACAAGTGCAAATCTCCTCCAAGGTCAATTTCGCCTTCGCATTTCTCTTATTTTTGACACATTGGACCTAATCATTGCCAAGGGTGCCAAAGCAGCTGAATTGACAAACTGAAGCTTTTGTGACCTGTATGCATCCTTCCTGCATGAATGACTCTCGGTCACATTTCTCAAAATATTGATTTGTGCATCCTTTCGCCTTTCATTTGTTCACCATGAGTTCAACAAAAGTGGAAAAATATGCATATTTTTTGGGTTAGCTAATTCCAATCTATTCAGAGATTCTAGTAAATGAACCCCATTGCAATGAAGCTATTAGATTTTACACTCGCCTCCCAGTTTATTAGTGTTTTCTGCAGTGACATAATAAACACAAACAAAACTGCCCAAAGTAACAGAACCTCAATTAAAATTGTGAAAAAAAAAACAAAAAAAAAAAACAAGGAATGGAAAAGACAAATGTGTATCGAAATAGCTATAAATTGGGCTACTGCTGCTGCTGCTGCTACTATTGTACAACATGCAAACCACAACAAAGGCTGCTTCAGATTGAACATGAAGCAATCTAGTAGCGGCCATAGCCATGGTGAGGGGGTGGTGGTGGTCTTCGATTTCCATTTCTGTCCAAGGCTGAATAGCGATTTGGCAATTGTTGATGTTGGCTATACCCTCTACCCACACCCTGCTGACTTGCTGCTGCTGATGCCGCATGACCACTGTACCCATCATACTGTTGTATCCACTGACCTGCTCCATTTCCTTGGTAGCTCCCGTAGCCATCATCTGTTCCCCTAACTTGAGCATAAGCACCTGGTGGTGCACTCTGTGCTGCAGGTCTGTTGGGATAGCCCCTTATCCACCATTTTGAAAAGAACTGTGGTATCCATTCATGGGGCCTCTCGTCTGGCTCTGCCAATGACTTCCTTCATACTGCGGTTGGGCCGATGACCTATCATACTGAGGATGGAAGTTCTTTTCATATGAAATGAGTGGTAGATGAGGAAGCGTAAGAACTGCCCATAACCATGACTTGGATGGTTTTGGACAGCAGAATACGCAAACCTGTTATATGACCAGAATAACCCCGCTGGAGTCGCCATTCTCGGATCATGACCGCGGTGTGTGCCATTTGGATAATAATGAGCGGATGAACCAATTGTACCAGCATCATAAGGTGCTGCCGTTACATGCATCTGTTCACCCCCATTATAATTCGTCTTTGCCTGTAAGCTGTTGACAACCAGTCGATGAGCTGCCTCTCCAAGCTGTCGACCAGATATGTGTCCAGGAGGATTTTGCCTGAAAGGATAAACGTACAATCCAAAAGATTTTCAGAGACCATGATCATCCTATGATGTTAACCAACAAGTTAACAGATCTAACAATAGTTTGTGGAAGAAAACCCCCCAGATGGCCAAATATTGTTGAGCAGTTCCAAAAATGTGAATTATCATTAAAAAGAGAGAAAAAAGAAAAAAGAAAAGAAAAGAAAACGATCTTGAAGATATCATAGCATAAGGAAGCATA
>JAJHSJ010000018.1:45065017-45108995 GCA_021015155.1 Magnolia officinalis | reverse complement strand
ATCAGTAGAGTCCTAAGCTACTTAAAAGCAACTAAAGACTTTGGGTATTCTATTCAGAGTTTCCTGCGTATTAGAAGGATATACCGATGTAAGTTGGATATCGAGTGCAGGGGACCACAAGTCTACTACAGGGTGAGTATTCACTCTAGGAGGTGCAGCTGTGTCTTAGGGATCTAAGAAATAGACATGCATAACGCACTTCGACTTGGAGTATGAATTTATAGCCCTAGCTGCAACAGGCAAAGAGGCTGAGTGGCTAAGAGATCTTTACTAGAAATCCCTTTTTGTGTAAAGCCTATATTGGTGAAGCTGCATTAGCGAGAGCCTATAGTGGCACCTATAATGGTAAGTTTAGACATATAGGTCTACGACATGTTATGTTAGACAATTGATTCGAGATGGAATCATTGTTATTTCCTATGTGAAATTAAATAATAACCTAACGGACCCTTTACTAAACCCTACGATCATAGCCGTAGTAAAGGCAAACATCTACAGGGATGGGGTTGTCTAAATCTTCAACCAAAGTTCCACCAGTGATGGTAACCCAACCTAAAATTAGAAAATTTTTAATTTTAGGTTTAATGGGTAAAAACAAGTTACTGATATGTGGAAGTTTTTCAGCACTAAAATTATATACGACCTCATCTATAATAGATAAGTGCTGAGCGTTACGAAAGAGGTTGGTCTTAAAACTCTTAATGAAATCCATCAGTCTAAAGGATTTTACCTATGTGGACATAGAGATGGTGCCATCTCTCATGAGAATTGGAGTTTCTCTCGTGATCGTTCATGAAATAGAATGAGCACTTGGCCATTAATCGTACTGAGCAAGATTGTGGGAACTCTATGTAACGCCCTGAAAATCGGGGGTCGAGTAGCAACTCAACACCCGAGTTCCAAAAAACATCACTTATGCAACACAAATGCTTATGATTGAATGTTTGTCTGTGTGTTAGGCAATAAACATGAGTGAGATTTTACCCAAAAAGTAATTCATACTCCATCCATGGTAAACGTAAGCGGAAGACTGAAAGATGTATATAAATGTATATAAAAAAAACAATCCGATCTCAAGAGTATGAATACCAACTGAGTCACAATACATGTATTGTTCCCAATCAAAATGACAAAATGGTACAACTGTGATCATGAACCCTGTAATCCCGTAAATCTGGATAGCCTACGCGAAGCCTCCAGCGAGCTGCATGTAGGAAAACTCATCCTGATCTTCATAATAATCAGGGTCAGTCTCCTGTGGATCGTCGGGTACCTGTGTCTACGACAGAGTCTGGTGGGTGTCCAGAACACCATCCCATAACATGGGAGTGAGTAGCTAACTCAGTGGAACAATAGAGCATAAGTTAACATGTTATCAATCAGTCAAGCCAAGCAGTAATGATAAAACAGTACAATCAACATTCCTAAGTACTGTAATTAATGCAAGGATGAGATGCGATTATGATGCATGCCCTCACCAACATACTCCCTCGTGCGACACCATATTACGTCCACGGCTGCATGCTGGCACCCTCAGTGCTCCACATCTTCCAGGCACATGCAATGCGATGATGAGCATGATTACCGAGTTGATTAGTACATTTCAAACAGTAGTATTGGGAAAACTAAGGTACTCCCTTGTATCATTCCCAAACATGATCCATTCTAGGGTCGTCAAACATAGATAATCTCATACGATAGTGTGGTTCTAGGACGCTGCAAAGGCTGCCAGGGCTGTTATACACAATCGTTACACCACTCCCCCATCACCTTTTAACGGTCATCACTAAATGATACAGGCCTAGTTCATACTCTATGCACCGCAACAAAACTCGTCGCCTCACCGCAAATTCAGAGTATGCTCGAGGTCACTACAAAGGGCTCGTCACCAATCAGTGTAGGCCGACAGCTCGAATACAGTGTCCCATGCCACCGTATTCGGCTCACGAGTCTGGGTTGCTCACTGGTCACTACGGGGAGGTACGTGGCCCCAACGTAGGCCGACAGTTCGACCACGGTGTCCCAACCACCATGCTCGGCTCATGAGTCTTAGCGGATCGAGGTACCACGGTTAACGGGATTCCACTGGTAAGGTTAGTACCTCAGGTTCAAACAGAGGTGTCCAAACATGGTGAACATACAGAAGACAGATCGGGTTTCTTGACGAGCCTAACTAGCACGAGAGCGCACAACCAACTGAATGACATGAAGTGCATAAAACACTTCACGTGGCCTAACCACTGTCGCCAACTGAAGTATGACTCGAGTTCGTCAAACACATCCTACGTGGCGAATGGATCTCATCCATGTACTCAAGTCTGTTACCGATTGTCTGGACTATAATCATAGCACCAATCACAATCAAACCTTAACCAGAAGCATGTAGAGTAAAGCATCATAAATAAAGTAATTCAAGCATGTTAACAAACATGTCATAAAGCATGTTACAAAGCACAATATAAACAAGAAATACAAACACATACATTTCATAGTAAGCAGTTAAATTAGGCAACCAAAATGGAGGAAATCATATACATCTCTAAGTTAGTTGAGAATCCCATCTCAACACCTACTTGAAGCATAATTATCTAAACACTTACTCTTACAAGCATTTTTACAAACACTTAGAATACACTATTATAACATACATAGTGCATATTAGCAAAAACATGTATTAGGGCGAACCCTTTCCCCAAGTAAGTATTATACACATATATAATATGTTCAGACAGTAAATAATCATGGCAAACACATTTCCAAAATTTATACATATTTGATACTTTCTACAAATACTAAGAATACAGTATATTCAACATAGTTATCGTATAACTGAAAAGCGAAACGGACAGCACTTTGTATATGTGCAATAATATACAGATCATGAATCTATCATTATAGACATGACATTGAAAGGTTGAAAACAATAACCTATACGTCTAAGTCTGCACCTTACGCCGTAGAAGCGTAAAGAACTCGATAGATTTGCTAAGCTTTCGTATACGACAGCTTGGTAACCTATAGAATGAAATAGGTTAGCTATTTCATAACCTACAACTATCAAAACCCCAAAACAGGTTAGAGTTAGGGTTTCTTACCTAGAAATGATGTCGGAATCGTCGGGAAAGCGATTAGAATGGTGTGGTTAAGCTCGTATAGCAAGAGGATAAGATGACAGGAATGCTCTCTCACAACTCTCACACTTTTTCTCTCTTTTCTCTCCTTTCTCCTTAGGGTTTTTCTCATAATTCGTATGGCTGAATGAGAGAGGGTTTTAAGGTCCTTATATAGCCTAAAAACATACCGAATTAGACCTAAGGTCAAGGTATACTTAGGTTATATCCAAAACTGGACCTGTTCCATCTCAACGGAGCACTTCTGGCGGCCCCTTTTCCGCGTGCGGTGGGACTTAAGCTCACCAACCTTGGATCTAGGAGGAGTTAAGTTTTCGTTCCAGTCAGATTCTCAGATCACGCGTGGCGGACCAGTTTCAGTTCAACGGTCACGGAATCTCGTTTGAGGATTTTAAGTACACTGCATGTATATGAAAATTTTTCCTGATCCGAGAGGGTTTATTTGGGTTAGATTCCGACGGTCTGATTGCTTATAACCGATCCGTAACCGACACGTGCCAGATTCCTTACATTATATTTATTTTTACTTAATTTCACATTTCTCACACTCTTCACTCCGGGCTCAAGCGAATAGCACTGGGACATTATCTGGATTTGATCTCCTAGGTGGTTATCAAGACAAGCAAGGCGGTCTTAACTCCATAACCTCATATTATTCGGATTTCCGATGTGCGGTCCAGATCTAATACGGAGTTTCCATGTGCTCCAGAGAACAGACGGGTAATGAGATTGATCCTAGATTTTTAGGGTAATGTAGTGTCAACGATTCTACGAGTTCTGGGTCTTACAGATCGTATTTAAAGTGATTCAAATGGATTTTGTGGCTAACATAGTTTCAACACTTAGTTAACTTTGTCTAATTTCTTAAGGATTTGATCCTAAGCAATTTCTGCCTGAGGTGGTACTCGGGCCATTGTACGGAATTTTCTGAGTCGTTACACTCTAATATATACAATAGTGAATATGTGTGTAGTTTCTCTAGTTCTGTTATATAGGAATAACTAGTTCAACGTTGCGGCTACTAGTCATTTCGATAGAGCTTTGAGTTACTTACACTAAGGGAAGATTCAAATAGAAAGATATCTTTCTTTATACGTATAAGCTGTTTTTATTCTGGCAGAGATAATTTTTTCAAAAATATATTTTAAAAACAAGCAGGGATTGTTATAAAAATATTTTTATATTATATTTTAAATGAAAAAATATATTTTATATATATTATAAAAAGGTTTGTAAAAAGCCCTTTTTCAAGAGTTTTGGGAATAGTCCTACATTGGAAAAAGAGAAGAAAATTCTTTGGTATATATGAGAATGGTGGAGTATTGTTATGTTTACCCACCTAGTCCGAGAAGTATTGGGCTTGCGTATTCACTGGAACACGCTCTTGCGCTCAGGCTTGGGCTCAGTCTCGTTCATGGGCATGCGCTCGGTGTGAGGGCGTGGGCATGTAGGGTACTGTCGCAGAGGGTCGCTCCTTCGCAACCTTACGCGAACCGGCTGAAGATATATAAGATCATCGTTGTGGTCTAGAACGGTTCATCTGAACTATTAGCTGAAGATAAGACCAATGTAGTGGTCTAGCAACGAATTTTCTTCTTCTCCTTTTAGGAATTTCCTTTTTTCTATTTCTGTCAGACAATTGTGTAACAAGACTTCCATTAGTGGGTCTTTGTGTTGCTGAATGCAGGTCCACATCAGGCTCGTCGTATCCTAAAAGCGATTCACCTGTAACCTTTCAATATACTCAATCTATTTGAGTAGGGGCAAATTACGCTTTAAGGACAACGTTTCATACATGCTTCAGCTTGTCCTGATTCCATATTATTTTTGACTTTTTATAATTTTCAGAAAATCATATTTCTGTATTAGTTTCAACATTCATAAGGTTCCTATTAACTTTATGAACAAGTTGGACACAGATAAACATTATAGTAGACCGTATAAATGATATGCAACAAGTGTCTTTGCGGTGACTTCATATATTTTTAACAATTTGCTGCCACGTGGCATCATCTGAGTCATTAAATCTAATACTGATAAATTGGGTATAAAAATGCAAATAAGCTTTATTTGATTTTTACATAAGGTGATCCTCATGATGGAACCTAACATGTGTTAGATGTTTCCTGAACATGAAAGGTTAGGAATTATTTTTGACTGGTCTATGACTTACAGTCTAACTAGTTGACTCAAGATCTTCTCCCTTAAAAGATGACAATGTTGGGCTTTTGTCTCCAGAATCACACAGATCTAAATCTAGGATAGCAATCCAAGAGCACTAAGCAAACACAATGATTTTACGTGGAAAACCCTTGTGGGAAAAAACTATAGCACGAAGCAACATATCTCTACTATGAAAGTAGAAATTACAAAGAGAATGGAGTTACTTGATTCGAGCAACCTCGAATCTCACCCTTGCTACACCCTTTAAAAACCCTAAAACCCTTTTAGGAACCCTTGGAACCCTTTTAGAAAGCCTTAGCATTACTTAGAAAAGCCCTAGGGACCCTTATTTATAGTTTAAGAAACTCCACTTACGCACCTCTCTAAAACTGCCTCAAATTTATACAGTCTGCACAGAATCTGTGTAGAATCTGCGTAACCCTCGATTGGTCGAAGGACCCCTTCGAGCGATCGAGCCTGACCCTCGACTGGTCGAGCACCACAGAACTCCAAAAAAATATCGCTGCTGGACTTCGAGTCAAGTGGGCCTCGATCGGTCGAGCAACCCCCTTGACCGGTCGAGTAGCGCAGTGAATATAAGATTTAAGACATACTTTTGCAACAATCTCCACCATGTCTTCAATTTTTAACCGTTGTAGCTTCTTGACCTCTTCTCTTATCTTTGCATCGCATGATAGTTTCTCGTGCACACTCCGTTCTTTTACGCCATCGCCAAGCCCAGAGAAGTTGCACAGAACTGAACTTCTCTGCAGGAATGACCTTGGTGATCATATCTTCCGGATTCACGCTGGTGTGAATCTTCTCCAAAGTTACGCCTCCTTCCTCAAGCACCTGTCGGATAATATGGACATCCAACTAATTGTTCCACCCGCTAGTACAAACGAGTAACCTGAAGTCGACCTTCTGGAATCCACACTGCTTGCGTAATCTGAATCCACATACCTAACCAACTTTGTCCCTGTCTTCCCAAAAGTAAAGATGTAGTCTTCTGTACCATCTCACAGATACCCAATACTACTTGCTGGGATATTTGCTCACAACACCGATAGCCTATAAAATAACCGGTTTAATACATACCATGGCATGCATTGCCAACCGCAATTGAATAAGGCTCATGAGATATATCTTGCTTTTCCTCATCTGTTTTGGGACATGTTCTAAGGAAAACTTGAGGAGAGACGCGTAGGGAACGCTCTCCGGCTTTGCCTGGTCAATCACATACTTGATCAATATCTACCCAAGGTATTCTGCCTAAGATAACCAAAGCCTACTCTTCTTCCAGTCTCGATGCCGAGAACCATCTTTGCAGCTCTCTGATCCTTCATCTTGAATGTCGCACTTAACCGAGTCTTTAGTACATTGCTTTCAGACATGTCATGATTGGCGATCTACATGTTATCAATATACAATACCTGACTCACCATGAAGGAACCTATTGAAGGTCGAATATTACATATTAGACCCCGATTAATACCTGATTTTATGTACATGATAGTTCTTAATGTCATATGTTAATGGTGTTTTGCTGCAGGATGCAATTACGAGCGTGGATTGAAAAAGAGTATTAAAAGCATGGACTTGACGTCCCGAAGTCACTAAAGCTAGAAACGAACTCCAAGGGACCAAGATCAGTGGATTTACACGCCAGAGATCCGAGAAAACTGAGAAACTGAAGCTCAAGTGGCCCGAAATTGGTCCAGAATGCAAGATCACAGGGTTCCAACCATCTGCTTGGCTCAAAACTTCATACGTGGCCTGAGAACCACAAATTAACCGTACACGTCGAATTTCAGCTCCTGGATCCCTGAGGAAGTAACTCAACGGTCAGATAAGCCCTCAGAATCATGATTCTAGGCCCACCTGATAACTGGATTTGCCTCCATTTTGGACTCAACGCCTAAAATGATATTATAGAACGGATGGATGGAGTTGATTTATCAGGAACATCACGATGGGCCCCACCATGGAGGCGTGCACACCCAGCACATGTAAACATGCGGTGCACTGAATCCCATTGAGTCGGTCAGCGCCCGCTGACCGATTCAAATCAGTTTTTTTTTTTTTTTTCTTCTTGCGTAAGGAGCCAGCGGCCGCACATGGCTGGCCGGTCTTGGCTAGTGAGCCCCATCCATCGCCCATATACGTGATCCAAACCATTCATTCACTCTATATGGGGGTCGTGACCGTCGCCTAGGTGGCAGAATCCAGGAAAACAGTAGAAGTTGATTTCAGCCGTTAAAACGGAAGAAGACGGTGCAACGAAATAATCCATGGGCCACACCTAATTTGATTTAAAACCAGTCATTCCCACCTGGATTTACGTGCACAATCCAATGAACGGATTGGATCCTGCGAAAAACATCAGGAAGTGGACCCCACCGACTTCAGCAAAAAACGGAATTTTCGTTTTCGTATCGCAGACGGTGCGCAGAGGCTTTTTGCGAAAGCCGGTGGGCCACCATCGTGGACCATCTGTCCCATCCAAACCGTCCATTAGGTAGCCTGGGTGAATCCGTTCCAACCCATGAAATTTCAGGACAAACAGTAATCAGGTACACAGCCAAGGTTCAGCTCAAGTTAGCCTCTGCACTGCGTTTCCTGGTTTAAACAGAATCGTTTGGAGGGTAACGTGATCCACATGCGAAAAATTTTCTCAATCTAGACCTTCCAAATCGAGACAGAGGGATATCCGGTGTCACCATGCTTTCCAAAAAAGAAGGAAATCTCTTTGCTGAAGCGTGCTCCGCGAAGTCTCTTACCGACTGCCGTTTTGGTGCCGCACAGGAATCCCAGACGCAGTAGGTCTTTTACAGAAATATACCATCCATAGATCCGTGGGTCAGGACCATCAGATGATGATCTAGAACTGTCCAAATGTTCAGTTGATGGATGCGGTAGATTAGAATCAATTTGTTGGTGCGATTGATGAGGATCCATCTGCCAAACTTATCCGATCTAGCGAGGCGAAACAGGGGCTGCGCAAAGACCTGTTGAATTTAGTTTCTTCACCGGATATGCGCGTCTTATTTGCTCCAGCCAACCTTCCCTGCTATAAAAAGGAAAGAGAGAGAGTTGGAAGGGAGGAGAATCAGCCATCTTTTGGAACGTAGGAGAGGGAGAGTTTTGACAGTGTTTTTCTTTTCTTTTCTTGTTTTCTTCCTTTTTATTTTGTTCTTGTTCAAGGGATCCAGCCTATTCATGTTGGGCTGAGCCTCTTGGCTAGGGCCAAGAGGTGAAGCTTGTAGTGTGATGGGACTGATTCCACGACTTTGATTCATGTTATGGATTGATTTGATTCTAGTTTGATTTATAAGAATGCTTTTAGTTTTTAATGATTTGTTGTGACTAAAATTACAATAGATCTGCGACGGCTTGGAGTATTCTCTTCCTCATGTTTTGATTGTGAAATCAGGAAACCCTGTTGTTCACCATTGCCCCTTGGACATGGTTGGATGATGGAATCCTTCCTAACTTTCATACATCTTCTGATTGATTGTGGATTGATTTGAGTTCTGTTGTTTACCTTGTCTCATGGGCATGGATTTGTGATGGAATCGACTCTAATTCTCATATCTCTCATCTCTTTGAAAACTAGATCAATGGAAGTTCAGATCGAGCTTTAGTGACATATCTTCCAACTGGATGAAGATGGGACTCGAAGTCCAGTTGAGTTCGTGAATCAAGCGTAGATCTCCCTGATCTCTACAAGTGGATCCTTGGCACCCTAGTTCCTTACCTTTGAATTTTACATATTTTAGTTTACTATTTCACCATTATTCACTCATATTCACCTGATTTAGATTTCATCTTATTCTAGTTCTAGATCTGGTTATTTTCAGATTACGTACAGGTTTCAGTCTCTGTGGATTCGACCTCGGTCTCACCGAGTTTATTACTCCATTACAACCCTACACTTGGGGAGTGAACAAGTTTTTGGCACCGTTGCCGGGGATTGACGGTTACGCTTTCTGAGATTAACTAGTTTTAGGATTAGTTTAAGTTTAGGATTTTTTAATTTTTTTTTTCCTTTTATTTTTAGAAACTAACCAATCTTCTCATTTTGTAGGATCCTGAGATAAGCTTTCAAATTGGTAATTTCTTTCTAATTTCTCTACTTTTTCTACTTTTAGAATTAGGATTTTATTTTTAGAAATTTTCTATTTTTAGGCTTAGAACTTTCCTAATTATTTTTTTTAGAATTTATTTTATTTTATTTTTAGGAACTAATTTATTTTTAGAACTTTCCTCTTTTGTTTTTAGAAACTAGATTAGTTATTTCCCTTTTTAGAGACTCTTTCTAATTTTAGAAACTAACTCATCTTTCCTTTATTTTATTTTTAGAAACTTTCCTTTTTAGGAATTAGTTTATTTTTAGAAATTTTTTTATTTTTAGGTTTAAATTTTCTATTTTAGAAACTTTCAAATTTTAGGGAACTTTACTTTTCAGAAACTAACTTAGCTTCTAGGTTTAGGGAACTTTCTTTTTAGAAACTAATTTTCTATTTTAATTGTAGGAACTTTCTAACTTTAGACTTTCTATTTTATAAGTTAATCTCTTTTGTTTTCTTTTGCAGGATTTTAACATAGGAACTTCTCAATTGGTACTTTCCTTCTAACTTTTCTTCCTCTTACTTTCCATACTGCTGTAGGATCTTCTCTTTTATTTTTCTTAAGATTAGATTCAGATTGAGGGTTTCACCATGTACATGCATGAATGGGAACGTCAATATGCTGAGATAGCTTTTGAGCATGCGAAACAATGCGAAGGGATGTATGATGATTATGATAAACATCAACCTATGTCTCAGATTTTTCCTAAACCAATTATCGAGAACCGACCTGAGCATAACACTCTATTGGTTAAGAAGTCCTTACGCGATTATATACGGGAGAACAATTCCACCCCACGAACAGTACGTGAGTGTTGGGGTTATCATAACTATGGGAGAGAGGATTATTATCACCCATCTGAGAAAAAGAAAACAATGCGTGATTATATTATGAGTGATAATAAGTATTACCAACCATCAGATTCTCCCACCTATGATCCGTATGACTGTAACCAGTGGAAACATCAATGTCGGGAAGCTGAACCAGCTATATATCATAGTGATAATTCTCTTGGGTCCTCTACTTTTGAAACCCAATCAGAAACAATTCAAGAGGACTCACTTCAGAAGCTCATGAAAGCACAAGAGCAGTTCAATCAACTTTTCATACAATCATGCGAATTGCTCAAATCCTCAATTCCAATAATTCAGTCACGTCTTATGGAGAAGGAAGAGGCTAGGTTACCCCAGCTTCATCCCAATCTAGAAGCACATTGCGAAGAAGAAAATGATCATAACTCGCTTGTGGCAGAAACTGAAATTACGAATGAGGAATTAGATTCCATTAATGAGCAGATGGTTCAATTTTCCGATGAGTCGATCTCGATGACTGTCCAAAGGAATGATCAAGAGACGTGGGTATCTTTCAAATATAATGATAGTGGCACACTTCACTCACATGACACACATGATTACACTGATGAGGTAGAGGTTAGTTCATTTGAACCTCAACCCAACCTAGGAATAGAATGTGAGGAATGTGATCCCATCCCAAGTGCACACTGCACGGAACCGGACGATGATGAGTATTGGGATTCAATCTCAAGTGTGGCCCCTGCCAATGATCACGAGGTTCAGGAAGTTGTCAACTATAATGATCTACTCCACTTGCCTGACATGACGGATTTGAATGTGGAGAATGAACCACTTTCAACTAACCCTTCCAACCCTTGTGATGCATATTTGGACCACTGCCCTGAATTGAATGATGACATGATTCGGGCGATGGACGACTTACTTGATATGACTCTGGAATCTGAAACTACCCAGTTGAGGCCACAATCTAAGCTACACACTTTAAACGATTCAATGCCTCCACTGAGTAGCTTCAATGACCAGAGTCTCCACATCAATTCTTCGCCTATTGATTGTCTATCTGTCTTTGAAGGGCAAGAGCAAGCGAGTATGCGTCCATCCACTTCAAAAGACGATGGAATCCTTAGACAAATCATCACAGACTTCGATGCAGGAGACGAGTCACTCTCAGCTGAATTTTCCAGTTCTTTGGACGATTGCGCGGCATACTTTTCAGATTCGAATGATCCTATGATCAAAGAAATAGTGGATGCCTTACAAGAGACTATCTCGGTAGTTGTTACTAACCGAGAGCACCCTCATTCTGAAGCCCCTCTTTCCCCAGAGCCTGAATGTTTACCATTACAAGAAGAGGAGCTGAAAATTGAACCGAAGTCTAGAACTCCGGAATGTGTTGAGACTACATTACTTTCTGAGAATTCTTTTGAATTTTATCTACCTGCAGTCTCTGATTCACCATGGGATACTAACTCTGAGACTTTTTCTGACATAGGTGAATCATATATACTTTGGATACCTCAGGCGAATCAACGACAAATCTTTGCTAAGGTGCACAAGTTTCTCTGGACATTCATGCTCCAAGGCATTCAAGCTTATTGCAAGATGGGCTTTTGGATGATCCTGTTGAGGAATTTACTGAGAAACTTATCAAGATATTGGCCGGAGGAGGAACCTTGCAGCATGATTGAGTAGTTTTTCCCTACTTTCATAGGACTAGGGTAGTTTGCTTATATCGTTCTAAGTTAGATGATTTTATGCCACTAGGTTAGTTTACTTTCTGAGTTGTTTTAGGATAGTTTGTTTTCGTGTTCTCTCTCTTACACTGACTTGCTCTCTCGCTGATATATTTGGAAAAGCCTCTTGAGTCCTTCGTCTAGGTACTATCTTTCCATCACTTCTCTTTCAATTTCATTGTCTCATGTGCATTGCATGCTCATATCTGTTACATTGAGGGCAATGTAGATTTTAGGTTGGGGGTGGGAGATTAGGTTTCCTAATCAGTGTTTTCTTGGTCTTGAGCAGAAATTGTGAAAATTGTGAAAATTTTTAAATTTTTCTGGAATTTAGCACGAATTCGAAGCAATTTGGACAGTCATCTTGGATTTAGACTTACAAGATACATGATGTTGGTAATTTATGCCTCTTGGATTCAGTTATCTTTTAAACTTCACAGTTAAGTTCGAACTATTAATCCATGGTTAGAGGTTTCAAAATATTGATTAAGTCATGATTGCACAAAACACATCTCGCTTGCGCATTAAAGGTTTCAGTTTGATATTGAAAGGTGAACTTGGTAATCACTAAGCATGTAAGGAATCAACATGGAAAATTTGCCTGTCATGATCAATTAAAAAAAAAAAAAACAACAAAAAAAAAAAGAAGATACCTTTGGAAAGGGTTGGACGAATAATCTTCACCATAGGTTTGCTCCCTATAGGTGTGGATTTAATTCCCCATGGATAGTATGTGAAAAGGTTTAGGTATATGGTCTGCACCATAGGTTTGCTCCCTATAGGTAAGGACTTGATTCCCCTTCGTGGCACACGTTAAATAGAAAACTCAGAAGCCGGAAGAATGAAAAGAAGAACTGAGAGGCAAGTTCTGGTTTAAGTTGTCCTGAATGCACTTTTGATTGTCAAATGTTACCATGGATAGTGACGACTAGATCTCTAAATGATGGTGAGCAGAGTTTACACTATACACTCATGGAACTCGATGTTTAGAATCATTCTAATTGATGGATTAACATGTCGAACTTGATTGTGAAGTTTATCGTGCGCTTGAGTCTGAGAGAAAGTAATGCTCAACACTCATGATTCTTAGACTTCTAGCATCTGGATTGTTTCCCAAAATCATTCAAGTTCTTGGAAATTATCATATAAATCTCAATATATTTTTCGCATACTTTGCTCGGGACTAGCAAAATGCTGGTTGGGGGTTGTGTTGAAGGTCGAATATTACATATTAGACCCCGATTAATACCTGATTTTATGTACATGATAGTTCTTAATGTCATATGTTAATGGTGTTTTGCTGCAGGATGCAATTACGAGCGTGGATTGAAAAAGAGTATTAAAAGCATGGACTTGACGTCCCGAAGTCACTAAAGCTAGAAACGAACTCCAAGGGACCAAGATCAGTGGATTTACACGCCAGAGATCCGAGAAAACTGAGAAACTGAAGCTCAAGTGGCCCGAAATTGGTCCAGAATGCAAGATCACAGGGTTCCAACCATCTGCTTGGCTCAAAACTTCATACGTGGCCTGAGAACCACAAATTAACCGTACACGTCGAATTTCAGCTCCTGGATCCCTGAGGAAGTAACTCAACGGTCAGATAAGCCCTCAGAATCATGATTCTAGGCCCACCTGATAACTGGATTTGCCTCCATTTTGGACTCAACGCCTAAAATGATATTATAGAACGGATGGATGGAGTTGATTTATCAGGAACATCACGATGGGCCCCACCATGGAGGCGTGCACACCCAGCACATGTAAACATGCGGTGCACTGAATCCCATTGAGTCGGTCAGCGCCCGCTGACCGATTCAAATCAGTTTTTTTTTTTTTTTTTCTTCTTGCGTAAGGAGCCAGCGGCCGCACATGGCTGGCCGGTCTTGGCTAGTGAGCCCCATCCATCGCCCATATACGTGATCCAAACCATTCATTCACTCTATATGGGGGTCGTGACCGTCGCCTAGGTGGCAGAATCCAGGAAAACAGTAGAAGTTGATTTCAGCCGTTAAAACGGAAGAACGACGGTGCAACGAAATAATCCATGGGCCACACCTAATTTGATTTAAAACCAGTCATTCCCACCTAGATTTACGTGCACAATCCAATGAACGGATTGGATCCTGCGAAAAACATCAGGAAGTGGACCCCACCGACTTCAGCAAAAAACGGAAATTTCCGTTTTCGTATCGCAGACGGTGCGCAGAGGCTTTTTGCGAAAGCCGGTGGGCCACCATCGTGGACCATCTGTCCCATCCAAACCGTCCATTAGGTAGCCTGGGTGAATCCGTTCCAACCCATGAAATTTCAGGACAAACAGTAATCAGGTACACAGCCAAGGTTCAGCTCAAGTTAGCCTCTGCACTGCGTTTCCTGGTTTAAACAGAATCCGTTTGGAGGGTAACGTGATCCACATGCGAAAAATTTTCTCAATCTAGACCTTCCAAATCGAGACAGAGGGATATCCGGTGGTCACCATGCTTTCCAAAAAAGAAGGAAATCTCTTTGCTGAAGCGTGCTCCGCGAAGTCTCTTACCGACTGCCGTTTTGGTGCCGCACAGGAATCCCAGACGCAGTAGGTCTTTTACAGAAATATACCATCCATAGATCCGTGGGTCAGGACCATCAGATGATGATCTAGAACTGTCCAAATGTTCAGTTGATGGATGCGGTAGATTAGAATCAATTTGTTGGTGCGATTGATGAGGATCCATCTGCCAAACTTATCCGATCTAGCGAGGCGAAACAGGGGCTGCGCAAAGACCTGTTGAATTTAGTTTCTTCACCGGATATGCGCGTCTTATTTGCTCCAGCCAACCTTCCCTGCTATAAAAAGGAAAGAGAGAGAGTTGGAAGGGAGGAGAATCAGCCATCTTTTGGAACGTAGGAGAGGGAGAGTTTTGACAGTGTTTTTCTTTTCTTTTCTTGTTTTCTTCCTTTTTATTTTGTTCTTGTTCAAGGGATCCAGCCTATTCATGTTGGGCTGAGCCTCTTGGCTAGGGCCAAGAGGTGAAGCTTGTAGTGTGATGGGACTGATTCCACGACTTTGATTCATGTTATGGATTGATTTGATTCTAGTTTGATTTATAAGAATGCTTTTAGTTTTTAATGATTTGTTGTGACTAAAATTACAATAGATCTGCGACGGCTTGGAGTATTCTCTTCCTCATGTTTTGATTGTGAAATCAGGAAACCCTGTTGTTCACCATTGCCCCTTGGACATGGTTGGATGATGGAATCCTTCCTAACTTTCATACATCTTCTGATTGATTGTGGATTGATTTGAGTTCTGTTGTTTACCTTGTCTCATGGGCATGGATTTGTGATGGAATCGACTCTAATTCTCATATCTCTCATCTCTTTGAAAACTAGATCAATGGAAGTTCAGATCGAGCTTTAGTGACATATCTTCCAACTGGATGAAGATGGGACTCGAAGTCCAGTTGAGTTCGTGAATCAAGCGTAGATCTCCCTGATCTCTACAAGTGGATCCTTGGCACCCTAGTTCCTTACCTTTGAATTTTACATATTTTAGTTTACTATTTCACCATTATTCACTCATATTCACCTGATTTAGATTTCATCTTATTCTAGTTCTAGATCTGGTTATTTTCAGATTACGTACAGGTTTCAGTCTCTGTGGATTCGACCTCGGTCTCACCGAGTTTATTACTACATTACAACCCTACACTTGGGGAGTGAACAGAACCAAACCATTGCCTAGGCGATAGGTGGTACCACGACCTCCTGCAAACTTTTTTCTCAGCCTCTTTAACTTCGAACCGCTCTAGTTGCTTCATATAGATTTGCTCTTATAATTTTCTTTGCAGAAGTGTAGACTCCACGTCCATCCTTTCTAGTTCAAGATCGCATTGGCTAACCAGCGCTAATCACGAATCTAATAGACACCTGTTATATCGTCAGCGGGAATATCCTTGAGAAGTCGATCCCTTCTCTCTGAGCATAACCCTTCGCTACAACCTCGTTCTGTATCTAAGTTGTATCATCCTGGAGATCCGCCTGCATCTAACCGCTTTTCGACCCCATTGGAAGCCCCACTTGCTCTCGTGTGTTGATCTGGTACAACGAGTCCATCACATCGCCCATAGTCACCTTCCAGTTCTTAGCACTAGGCTCATCTAGTGCTATCTGAATAAAGGACGAATCTCCTGCGATATTGGAATCATCCATGTACCTCGTTGATATCCTACGGTTATGTTGTGTGATTCTTCTCACAGGTGACTGCTTCACATGCTCTGTATCCCTGTCTGCACGTCTCAACCTTCATGCCCTACTCGCTCATATGGCCATGCCTAGCATGCCACACACGTATAGAGGTGGAATCCACTACAGCCACTGCAGCTCTACCTTGTGAAGTGCTCCCGAACAACCTGTAAACATTATCGAGTTGTTGCACTTCCATGATTACCCGTGCCCCTTTAGATACTTTAAGAGCACAATCAATACTTGTGAACCTGCACCATATAGCCTCGAGTGTACCGACAAAAATCAGACTCTTTTTCATGTCAGGAGCGTGCCTCACCCTAGCCAGTGTACGCTCTGTCCCATCAAACATCTTAACACGCACCATACTAACAACCACAACATTATAGGCACTGTCATTGCCCATAAATACCTGTCCACCATCGCAGTCGCTGTAGCTGGCGAAACAACTCTGATGATGAGTCATGTGAAAGGATGCCCCTGTGTCTAGAATGTACTTGCCCTTACGATTATCGCATGGGTGTTTGATCATAGACACCGACAAAACATCACCATCACATCCACTGGATCCATATGACGTGGCAGCATTAGCCTCCTTGTACGAAGCGTCAGATTCTTCTCTCTTAGATTTTGAATTTATGCAATCCTTCTTCATATGTCCTTCTATCCCATAGTTCCAGCAGTTTACCTTTCCTTTACCCTTGCCTTTGGATTTGGATCTAGAACCTGAAGAACCTGTAGCTTGCTCAAAATTCCTACCCCTTGTAAATAGTGCATCGGAAGATATCCCCATGTCGACGTTAAGCTTTCTCATAGCCTTCCCTTGAAGGGCTGAGATAATAGTGTCGACACTCAGGGTTTTATTCGTGGTGCACATTATGTCCTTGAATGACTCATATGACGTCGGAAGAGAATTCAGCAACATACATGCTTGTTCTTCATCTTTCATCACTTCCTCCATATCTAGCAATTTGCAAATTAATTTATTAAAGTTGCTAATGTGGGCCTCCAGATCTCCATCCTCTGCCATCTTGAAGTTACACCAATGCCGCTTCAAGTGTAAGAGATTTTTAGAGGATTTTTTTTTGTTTGCATAGACATCCTCCAACTTTGCCACAACTTAGCCGCAGTTTTCTCCCTCATGACATTGTAGAGAACCTCATCTGTGAGACATAAACGGATCGATAATAAGACCTTCTTATCAAGAATATTTCAATTATCATCAGTCATAGTAGACTTTCACTCCTCAAGAGCATCATCTTTGCCTTGCTTGATTAAGGAATTGATCATCTTGATCTTCCATAGCTCAAAATTATTTTTCCCTGAGTACTTCTCAATATCATACCTAGTGCTTCCCATTGATGTTAATCCCTCAAATTCAGATCTGTCCCAACGATAGCTCTGATACCACTTGTTGGGATTTGTGTCTGCGGAATCACACAGATCTAAATCTAGGATAGTAATCCAAGAGCACCAAGCAAACACAAGAGAACACAACGATTTTACGTGGAAAACCCTTACGGGAAAAAACCACGGCACAAAGAGATAGATCTCTACTATGAAAATAGAAATTACAAAGAGAAAGGACTTACTTGATTCGAGCAACCTTGAATCTCACCCTTGCTACACCCTTCAAAAACCCTAAAACCCTTTTAGGAATCCTTGAAATCCCTTTATAAAGCCTTAACATTACTTAGAAAAGCCCTAGGGACCCCTAATTATAGTTTAGGAAACTCCACTTACGCACCTCTCTGAAACCGCCTCAAATTTACGCAGTTTGCACAGAATCCGCCCAGAATCTGCGTAACCCTCGACTAGCCGAAGGAGGGCTTCAACTAGTCGAAGGACCCCTTCGACTGGTCAAGCCTGACCCTCGACTGGTCGAGCACCACGGAACTCCAAAAAATATCGCTGCTGGACTTCGAGTCGAGTGGGCCTCGACTGGTCAAGCAACCCCCTCGACCTGTCAAGTAGTGCGGTGAATACAAGATTTAAGACATTCTTTTGCAAAAGACAATGCCTGTGGATTGCTTGCAGTGCCTCTCTTGACTACCCCACCCATCCCTGTTAGGAATAGATAGGGGCCACCGTGATGTATGGGTTTTATCTACACCGTCCATCCATTTTTCCATATCATTGTAGGGTACAAGCCCAACAATGAGGCAATTCCAAGGCTCAAGTGGACCACACAGTCGGGATTAAACACCTACCATTGAAAAGTTTTTGGGGGCCGATGGAAGATTTAAACTCTTCTTATTCGGTCATGTTTCGAATAGGTGTGATTTTTTTTTTTTTTTTTTTTTTTTTTTTTTTTTTTTTTTTTTTTTTTTTTTTTGAGTTTATTTTTCAAAAATTTCCAACATATCATATGAATTGTCTAGATTAGTAAGCGCAGGGACCCACTCGTACAAACTGAAAATATGAGTATTAAGGGTGGGCACCCTTGACTAGTGTGGGCCACAGAAACTGCTTGCATTCCCATTATCATAAAAATGTATAAACGCGGTTTGTTTGAGTTGCCATTTGAAATAATGTACAACCACTACAAGAAAATTGACCTTTCCTGGCAGTCAAAGCCGCCGGTATATGCCACGGAAAATGCCAACAAATGTTTTTTTTTTTTTTTTTGTTCATTTGGTTGGTTTTACATATTTGATTGAAACCTATATTTGTTTTTTCTTACGAATTTAAAGCCTAAACCTAAAAAATGATGCACATTGCAATTAAAATTTAATATTAGTGGTGCCTAGAACAAAATTTGTATTACTTTACCACACACACACACACACACACACACACACACACACACACTGCGGCTAAGTTATGGGCGAAGTTAGAGAATGTTTATGCGAAGAAATCCTCTGAAAATCGCCTACACTTGAAGCGGTAGTAGTATAAGTTCAAGATGGCAGAGGGTGGAGATCTGGAAGCTCACATAAGCAATTTTAATAAATTAGTTTGCAAATTGCTGGATATGGAGGAAGTGATGAAAGATGAAGAACAAGCATGTATGTTGCTGAATTCTCTTTCGGCGTCGTATGAGTCATTCAAGGACACTATGTGCAGCACGAATAAAACCCTGAGTGTCGACACCGTTATCTTAGCTCTTCAAGGGAAGGCTATGAGAAAGCTTAACGACGACATAGGGATATCTTCTGATGCACTGTTTACAATGGGTAGGAATTCTCAACAAGGTATAGGTTCTTCAGGTTCTAGATCCAAATCTAAGGGCAAGGGCAAAGGAAAGGTAAAGTGCTGGAATTGTGGGAAGGAAGGACATGTAAAGAAGAACTGTGAAAATCCTAAATCGAAGAGAGAAGACTTTGAGGCTTCGTACAGGGAGGCCAATGTTGCCACGTTAGATGGATTGAATGGATGTGATAGTAATGTTTTATCTGTGTCTTCGCTCAGACAGTCATACGATGATCGCAAGGACGAGTGGATGCTAGACACAGGGGCATCTTTTCACATGACTCCTTATCGGAGTTGGTTCGCCAGCTATAGCAAGTGCGATGGTGGACAGGTGTTTATGGGCAATGGCTTTGCCTGTAATGTTGTGGCTGTTGGTACGGTGCGCATCGGGATGTTTGATGGGGTAGAGTGTACCTTGACTGATGTCAGACACGTTCCTGATTTGAAACAGAATCTGATTTCTCTTGGTGTGCTTGAGGCAAAAGGATGCAAGTACACAGGTATTGATGGTGTTCTTAAATTATCTAAGGGGGCACGGGTAATCATGAAAGCACAATGACTCGATAAATTGTACAAGTTGATCGGGAGCACTTCAAAAGGTGGAGCTACAGTGGATGTAGCGGATTCCACCTCTGCACGTGTGTGACATGTTGAGCATGACCACATGAGCGGGCAGGGCAGGAAGGCTGAGACGTGCGGACAGGGATACAGAGCAGGTGGAGCAGCCACCTGTGAGAAGAATCATACGGCATGATCACAGGATATCGGCGAGGTACATGGACGACTCCAATATCGTAGGGGATTCATCTTCTTTTAAGATGGCTCTAGGTGAGCCTGGTGCTGAGAAGTGAAAAGTGACTATGGGTGATGTGATGGATTCGTTGTACTAGACCGATATATGGGAGCTGGTGAAGCTTTCAGTGGGCCGGAAAGTAGTTGGATACAGGTGGATCTTCAGGAGGATACAACATAGATACAAGGTGATGTTGGTAGTGAAGGGTTTTGCTAAGAGAGAAGGGATCGGCTTCTCACAGATATTCACGTCGACGGTATAGCAGGTGTCTATTAGATCCATGATTGGCGCCGGTTGGCTAAAGTGATCCTGAACTGGAAGGATGGATGTGGAGTCTGCACTTCTGCACGGGAAAGTGAAGAGCAGACTTACATGAAGCAAACAGAGCAGTTCGAAGTTAAAGGGGCTGAGAAAAGACTTTGCAGGAGGTCGTGGTTCGACCTGTCGCCTAGGCAGTGGTTTGATTCCTTCATGGTGAGTCAAGAATTGATGACATGTGGATCACCAATTATGACATATCTGAAACAGTGTACTGAAGACTCGGTTAAGTGGGACGTTCAGGATAAAGGATCGGGGGGGGGGGGGGGGGGGGGCTGCAAAGATGGTTCTTGGCATTGAAACTGAAGGAGGAGTAGGCTTTGGTAATCACAGGAGGAATATCTTGTGTGTAGGTATTGATCAAGTATGTGATGGGCCAAGTAAAGCTGGAGAGCGTTCCTTACGCATCTCTCCTCAAGTTTTCCTCAGGACATGTCCCAAAACAGATGAGGAAAAACAGGATATCTCATGAGCCGTATTCGAATGCGGTTGGCAGTGTATGCCATGGTCTGGATTAGACCGGTTATTTCACATGTTATCAGTGTTGTGAGCAAGTACCCCGAAAAACAATATTGAGTAGCGGTGAGATGGTAAGAAGACTGCGTCTTTCTTTCTTTTGGGAAGACAGGGGCAAAGGTGGTTGGGCATGTGGATTTAGATCCGGCAGACATGATCAACAAGAATGTTCCTGCAGAGAAGTTCAAGTTCTGTGTAACTTCTCTGGGCTTGGCATTGGTAGAAAAGAAGGACGAAGTGTACACGAGAAGCTATGATATAATGTAGAGATAAGAGAAGAGGTCAATGAGTTACACGGTTGAAGATTGAAGACTTGGTAGAGATTGTTAAGAGAAGTCTTTAATATGGAGTTTTTGAGGTCGTTCGACTGGTCGTGGGAGGCGCTCGACCAGTCGTAGGTTCGAGTCCTGGTACGACTCAAAGCACAATGACATTGTGTTGTTTTTCTCCGAGGTCTACGACCAGTCGTAGGTGAGCTACGACCAGTCGTAGTACGACCAGTCGTATGAGAGCTATGACTAGTCATAGGTTACACAGATTCGTTTTCGAATCCGATGCGGACTGCGGATTTTGGAGTCGCCTTTCGCAAGGGTGCGAAAGAGAAGTTTCCTAAACTATAAATAGGGATCCCTAGGGTTATTCTAGGGCATGTTAAGGCTTCTTAAAGGTATTCTAAAGGGTTCTAAGGTTATCAAAGGGTGTAGCAAGGGTGAGATTCAAGATTGTTCGAATCGGGTAAGTCTTCTCTCTTTGTAATTGATGCTTTCATGGTGGAATTCTGTCACTTTGTGCCGTGGTTTTTTCCTGAAAGTTTCCACGTTAAATCTGTGTTCTCTTGTATGCTTGGTGCCATTGGATTGCTATCCTAGATCTAGATCTGTGTGATTCCATAGGCTAAAAATCCCAACAAGAAGTCCCTTTTATTTTCATTTTTACTATAGATAGTAAGTTTTAGATTGCATATAATTTTTGATCCTTTTGAGTTGTAGGAGTCGTGCCCAATATGAAAATGGCTTAGAAAATTAGGAGAATAATGTGGCTAGGCCAAATTGGACGCCCAGCCATCTCTAGGACTATGAAGTACAATCTGCTCTTATTTTGTTCTGTCTTGGATTTTAGACTTACTCTTGAATTCAATCCTGCAGCATGCACTTGGTGGAAAATTTGAAGATTCTGTTCACCTTTTTTTTTTTGGGGGGATATTACATACAATTCTTGCTTTTGTAAGTTGTCTATGAATTACGTTTTACTCTTAGCCTTCGATTTCTTAGCAACGATTTCTTAGCTCTTTTCGATGGAGATTCTTGCAACGATTTCTTAGCTCTTTTCGATGGAGATTCTTGAAATTCATAACATTTTGCTCCTTGTTTCCGAATTTCAGAGCACAACTGCTAGGAGACAGTGTAGAAACAGATATGAGAGATGTCCTGCAGCTTAGCTAGTGGGAGCTTCACTGTTGCAACTTGTCAATTGAGATCTCCAAAAGGACTCATCAGAAGCTTGGAAAGCTTATACAGAAAATTTCAGTTATTTATATTAAAAATTTCCTCGAATTATTGCAAGATTTATTTTCAATGATGATTCACTAGAAATGGATGAAAATTTAACAAGTAAAAAAGTGTGAAAAGATTTCTATTCTTTTCCTTATGTCAATTGTCATACAAATATGATCTTATGGACAGATATTGCCTCCTTTTATCTCCAATATCCGGTAGGATCCAGAGAATTCCATCCTGAAAATTTTTAAGTCAAGCATGATATTAGGATTTGAGACGGGTGATGCCTGTGCAGTTGGGCATTTTTTGAGGCGTATAGACAACCTAATGCTAAATGAAGCACATCTCTCTCCTCTCCTTTATGTTTGCATAGCATAAGCATATGCAATTGTGCATTTGGGGCCTATGCTTTTGACGTTGCTTAGCTAAATTAATTTATTGAAAACCATAGAGAAGAATGAGGCATTTCAAAGCAAAAGGATGATTCTGCATCTTCTGTCCACTTTGGAGCATGATAATCCCTACATCTTTCCTAATATCAGAACGTGCACTGACACTAGACTTGCACCCTACCTGTTAAATTTGGGGCCCTTTCTTCCCTAAGCCAAACACAAGATCAGCAAGGAGTTGTTACATCCTCAATACCAAATTAGAAGTTGCATCTTGCATTTTAGATGAAACTCTAGTTGAGTGGTTTCTCATTTTTATTCACTATATTTTCATGTTGTGCATATGCATAGCATGTATCACTGCTTCTTTATTTATTTCTTTATTATTATTATTACTATTTTTAAATAAAACTTGTTTTGGAGAGAAAAATCAAACAATGGGGAGCTCCCCTATACAAAGATTATTCCAATTAAGACGACATTCTCCAACATATCAGCCAACTCGTTCACCTCTCTACCAACAACAAAAGGTTTGGCCGAAGGGTGATTTCTCAAATTTCAGAAAATAAAATGATATCTTCTACGTCCAGACTACCATGGCAAAGTTCAAAATATGGCTCTGTTAAAGTTATCATTAATCTAAACAGATATTAACTTGGTTATGTTGCTAAGGTCCTTCTTTGATATCACTTTTGCTGGATCAGTGATTTTCTTGTCATGAAATCATTAACCTTACCACTTAAGGCCTCTTTGTTATGTAGGACATGTTACAACAACCAGTAATGATTCTTCTCAACCAAGAAATGCAAAAGATTATCAAAGTCCCAACCTTGCTTGTAACAAAGCTCTCGTATGATGTTCATGACATGAATGTGGAGCTGTTGCCAAACGCAAATGGTCTACCACAGTTCAGTGATGCAGAAAGGTTATCCATTTTGGTTCTAATTTAGATGTGCCATATTAATTCCACTTGAATAAAGGATTTTCTTTCAGAAATTTATTGCTTTGTTTTGTGGATTTAGGTCTGTATGGTATGATGACTGGAGAAAGAAAATTGATTCTGCTTTGCAAAATCCATGCTTTGGAAGGACATCCGAATTTGATTTCCCATTTGCGTGCATTTTTAGGGATCACAAAGGCAAGTGCATTCTTCCTTGTGTTCTTTCTTCCTACATAAAACTGCTGCTGACTTGCTCTGTTACTTTCCTTTTATTTATTTATTTATTCTATTGTTATAATCCAAAACAAACATTGTGCTTGTGCAGAGATGGTAAATATCATCAGGCAATTGCTATCTTCTGCATGTGCACACCAAATGAATCAGGAAGGATGGATTTCACTTGAAAATATTTTTAGGATTGCAACAGAATGTGCATCTATGGAAGCCTGAAGTTAAGAATCTTAAAAAGAGAAGGGCTCTAGCTGACAATCTCAAGGTCTTTGAAAGATATGGATTGCATAAATCTTTGATTTTGGATGTATTGATTTAAGAAATGCTGCCTTTCTTGGTCAAGCATAGTTACAGAAGTTTCTCAGCACGCAGATTATTTGCATACTTTCATGTTATCTCGACTTCATCTTAATAAATTCTGATTTATTTTTATTCCTTGTTAAGTAACAAATGTAGTAATTGGTAAAAGGAATTCATCAACAAATTTCTAGCACATAAAAGATATTTTCATTTCAAATAAAGTCAACCTTTTTTTTTCTTTTTCTTTTTCTGAATCATGTCTAATAGCCTCACAATTTATTTATTTATTTATTATTATTTTTTTTTTTATGAACACTAAATTCATAACATTGATCCCAAGAAGAACAGGAGGAAAGAAAATTGCCATTAAATCCTACAACAATTGAGAATTCCATTTGATCTTTATAACTTTTCTACTTTGTGAAGTCCATTCCTTTAAAGTGAATGTAACAATTTTCTTTTCGCCTGTTTTTGATTTTATTTCCCTTGGGATAGAAGATTTGGAGATCTGTAAGCAGCCTGATTTCAGATGGAATGTTTCCAGTGAGTTGATTGTATTGGATCCGAAGGGAGATGAGTTTGGTCCAATTGGTGAAGAAAATTGGAGCTAGTCCGCCTCTAATTTCATTAGATGAGATGTCTAACTCTGAAATGCGGCTAAGATTGGCCATTGAAAGTGGTAAAATGCCAGAAAGATTATTTGCAGACAAATCGAGGGACATGAGTTTGTAAAGAGTGCCAATATGGGCTGGGATGGTTCTGGTGAGAGTGTTGCCACTAAGATTGAGATGAATGAGGTCTGGAAATGACAGGAAGCTCAAGTTATCGAGCTTACCTTGCAAGCCTGCACTTGGTAAGCTTATCCCTGTTACACTTCCAAGGCTGTTGCATGAGATCCCAGTCCATTTGCATGGAGAGATTGCGTTGGTGCTGGCATTAGCAGCAGGACGTGACCATGAATGGAGAGCTTGTGATGGAAAGAGGCTGGCTTTCCATTTCATGAGAGCCTCTGCTTATGACAGTGCTGCTGTTGCAAATGATGATGTTGCATGGGAAGAAAGAAATGTTAGGAAAAAGAGAAGAAAAGCAAGGGAGGGAGATTTATGTATGGCCATGGCTGTTGTTGCTTATGGTATGTTACAAACTTACGATGGATATATGGGTATTTATAAGAAAAGGTTGATGCACATGGCTTCAATTGCTGCCCGTCTTATTCCTACGAGTTTTTTTTTTTTTTTTTTAAAGTTATTTGATACATACATGCAGAAAAGTATAATTGACTTGTTGTACACATTATTTTAACGGTTTGGATGACGACTGTGCACTTGCACAGAGAATTAACGTCTAACAGAGCATTCTCATTTTCTGATTTTCTATCATTACATTAGTGCTGATATCACGTCTTCCTAACGCTGATATGCACCTATGATGTTTATCTTATATCCACTCTGTACGTCTTTTTTAAGATATGCCCAAATAGGAAGGAGATCCAAGAAATAGTGGAGATGGAAACCCATCATTCATCACACCTTGATGCTTACGTACCATCTAACATGTTCATAAGGCGATTCTTACATGCATGAATGGAAAATATGAATGTCAGCATAATACAAAACCTTCATGATCCCAAAGAAATTTTCAATGGTGGAATTCAATTCCTTTATTTCTTGGTTGCGCTGAACTTGGGAGATGAATGGATGTGAATTGGCTGTGCCCTTGCATAGAAGATTTTCCAGTAGGTGGTAGCTATATGTGGTCTGCCACAATCTATGTGTAACATCCATTCCGTCCATCAGTTTTGCAGGTTCATCTTAGGACTATTTCCAATCATGTGGCCCACTTGAGTTTTGGATCTGACTTATCATGATTGAGCTCATGTTCTAACGATAAGACGGAGCTTCTGCCTTGGGAGATCCCTGTATGTTGGGGCACAGGAAAGTGGCATCATATGCAAATTGCCTGTAATTAGAGGTTACATGCATAAACTCTTATCCTAAGCTCAATGAGGCCCACTGTGATGTCTGTGTTATATCCACTTCATTTATCCATTGCATTTGATCATTTTAGGACGTCATTTAAAAAATAAGTGTGATTGAACAACCACCATCGAAAACTTCTTGTGGGCCACAGAAGTTTCAGATCAGTCTGATATTAGTGTTTCCCTTCATCCGCATGGGAATCAACTTATTAACCATATTAGATGGCATATAAACATAAGGTGGGCCTTTGGAAAGTTTCAACGTGTTGGCATTTCTATTCCCACTATTTCATGTGGTGTGGCTCTGAATCTTCATGAATTTTAACATCACCTCCTAGCATGGGCTGGCACAAGGAATGGAGTAACACAGACGTCACAACTGCCCTCATAGAGCTTAAAGTCACATGTAATTCTCGTAACCCTGGGTTAGAGATCTGGGAGGGACTGGATGGTTTTGGACTTGTCTTCCACGTATGAAGTACTCTCTCTCTCTCTCTTTTTTTTTTTTAAAAAAAAAATTAAATAATTTTAATTAAGTGCTGTGAGATTTCTAGGAGTGGTAATGGCTCTGATGGATGAGTTTGGGCTCTGATTCTACTTTTCCAGATTCCTAGTGGGACCCTGGACTGGATGGGTTTAAGCCCTTATTCTACTCTTCGAGTCGATTCTTCCCTTGTTTTAGGGTCTTTAAAAGTCTTTATCTTTTTAGCTGGGTGTTGGTAGATTTTGAAAATTTTGGGCCCATGACTGGATGGGTTGGGCCCAGATTCTACTTTAAAAGTCAAGTCTCCCCCTACTTTTGAGTCACGTCCCTCCTTTAGGGAGCTATTAGACTCCAAGGGCTCGTTTGGATGCATCCTCAAGGGGTGTTTAAGCCGTAAGAGCAGATCCTTACTCTTGCTTGGGTGGTAGACTCTCAGGAGTTTCAACACCCGGTTACGGGTTTGAGTATCCATAGGTGGTGAAATTCCACCGCGTGAGTGTGTGGGGGTGTGTGTGCGTGTAAAAAAAAAAAAAAAAAAAATAGCCGTAAGAGCAATGTTTTTCTAAACAACAATTGATGATGTGACTTTGCAAAATCTCCCTCTTCTGCTTGACCAAATAGACTCTATAAAACAAACTGAGAAATAAAATAAAATAAAATAAAAAAACTAATGGGTGGAAGTGTATCAAAATGGACCACGAAATCATCAAAGAAGTAGGCTGCCAAGTGCCAACTCATCAGAAAAAGCATGTTTGGTTCCAAAACCCCCTATTGTGGAAGTGCATCCAAACAGGCCTAAATCACCATAGAAGAATCTGTTTTATGCATCCCTGTATAATTTTTATTTTTTAAGTGATGCAGTCAAGCGTAGGGCTGTTCACGAGTCAAGCTAGCTCAAAAAGCTCGCTCGACTTGGCTCGAGTAAGCTCGGATTGACTCGGCTTGAATGGCCAATTCAAGCCAAGCCAAGCTAATTATTTGAAGCTCGAGTTGAGTTCAAGCCAAGTTCGACCAGGGGGCATTTCAACTCGACTCGACTCGAAGTTCGAACTCGAGTTCGACTCGGCTCGATTAATAAATATATTAAATATTAATATATATATATATATATATATATATATTATATTATATTATATTATATTATATTAATATAAGTTTTAAGTTTAAACTTAAAAATAAAATTAAAAAAAATAAAAAACAAACCCTAGAGTTTCTTTCCGACCGCACGCACCCCCTTCCCTTTCCCTTTCTTCTCTTTCTTGCCCACTGTCAGCCGCATGCTCGCCCCGACCACCACCATCAGTTTTCGTTTCAGCTCCGCAATAGTATGATTTCAATCTCTTGAGATCTACTTCTTAGGTGAGAAACCTAAGAAATTCGAGATGGGTTCTTCTCAGATTTGTTAAAGCTTTAAGGAAATCCAATGATCTAATTGGCTAGAGCTGATCTTTACTTGGATTTCTGATCTGTGTTCTGCTCTGTTTCTTTTCTAGTACTTGAATTTCTGCCGGTGGAAGAAGATCAAGAACAGATTGGTTTTTACACGTTTCCTCATCCGATTCGAAGCTTTGTTTGGTTTTTTCATCAGGTTTTGCTTTGATTCTCTTAAGATTTTTGAATTTTTCATCAATGGAGGAGGATCAAGAACAGAATCCATTACTCTCTCACCCAACAACCTCGAGCTTGACTCGAAGTAAACTCGACTCGACTCGAACCACTAGCTCGACTCGAACTCGACTCGACAGCTTTGGCAAACAAGCCAAGCTTCAATGTTGAGCTCGAGGCCAAGCTCGAGCTCGAGCTCGAACTCGAGTACATCATGGACAAGCCAAGCCAAGCCAAGCTTGGTCCACCTCGACTCGATTCGGCTTGATGCCCACCTCTAGTCAAGCGCTGTGAAGCCCAGACGGTGATTATGAGATATTCCAACCCTGCAATAGTTGCACCACGACCATCTCGACCAGATGACTAAAAATTTAGCTGATCCAACCATCAGGTAGGCCACCTTCGCAAAATATAATACAAAAAAAAAAAAAAAAAAAACCTCCAAACCTGTAACCCACCTGACGATTGGAAACTGACCTGACTTTTGGGTCAAGCTGATCATTGTGGCAGGCGGGGCTCACCAATGTGCTTGTGGCATAGTATCATGGAGATGCGGCATGGTTAGTGACCGGATCACCAGCCAGCTAGCTGGTGTCAAAGCTCCGTGTGCCCTACCATAATTTATGTGTTTTATCTAGACCTGAAGTGAGCCATACCATAAGAAACAGTGGGGACTAAACGCATCCAAAACTCTAGTGTGCCACACCACACAAAACAGTGGGGATGGAAACACCCACCGTTGACACTTTCCTTGAGCCTACCACGATATTTATATGGCATCCAAACTGTTTATACGGTTACAGTTATACCCACAAGGATGAACAGAAAACACAAATATTAGATTGATACAAAACTTCAATGACCCCAGGAAAGGTCTCACTGGTAAGCGTTCAATCATCACCTTTTCCCGTGGCATTGCCTATTTCAGTTTAAGGGCGTGTTTGGCCCGACCAATCCCATGGGATTAGAAGGGATATAATGGATTTTAAGGTAATGATGGTGGTGTCAGTGTTTGTCCCTTGATTCCATGGGTTTGGGATAGCCAACGGGATATACAACAGCCTGTTTGTACCGTCACAATTAGATGGACTTGCATCTCCACATCTTCTTGTGGTGTGCCCTACTCATTGTTTTATATCTGCCTCAAAACAGGTTATTGGTTGAATGTAGGTTGATGAAAATGATGGAGGGGGTGGATATCTCATTGATATTTCAGTGGGCCCCACATAGCTGTGAACCCTTACATCCAGGGATTGGCAGAATCTGCCTTAGATTTGAGCTTACAATGGCAAGGCACATCCCGCCATCCCAAACAGCGGATGGGATAGGGAGGCATGGGATAACCCTCCTAATTCCATCTAATACCATATCCAGCGCCCGGCCAAACATGCCGGTCGGTCACATTTTTGGGCGAGCTGGCCAAACTATCACACGCACATCACAGATCCCACAGCTTTTTACATACTTACACGGGCTCCATGTAACCGCAATTGCAGGAATGGGCTCCCTACGACACCGGTTTTACATGGTCCCACAGCTATTGGTTTACATGGAACCCTCAACGCCAGCTCTACGCAGTGCATAAAACACTTAAAGAGCTGTGGGGCCCACCAGTTTTATACGTAAAATCCACTCCATCCATGAGGTTCCATCCACGAGTCTTGGTTGTGAAGCCATAAATAAATAAATAAAAATCAGAGTAATGATCCACAACTCGAGCGGCCACCCTTATGGAATAATGGATGAGATGCCAACCATATTTCTGTATCTTTCGTCAAACCCATTATCCAAGTGTAACTAACAGCCTGATCAAAAACTCGGGTGGTCCATGCGCCGTGTACTCTGAAGTTTTAGTAGAAGCTTAACATTGCTCCAATTGGGGCTAAAATGAAATAATGTTCTTTTGTGATTTCAAATATGAAAACTAATTTCTCAGGCTTTAAGGCTGCATTTGGATCACAAGTCATTTTGCCTCAGCTAGTCATACCTCCAGGAGCTAGTCCACTCCAATAATCTTGGCCATGAAACTGTCCACAGCCCACTCTACATCATATTATCAGCCTCATTTTGCTGCCCTTGCCAAAAAATGATCTGCAGAAGCAGATGAACGGAGTGGATTTGTAATACATCCAGTAGCCACATGAATGTTTCAACATATGTGTTTAATTTCCACTGTTTCGTGCTCTTTTTGCCCACCTGAGCTTTAGTCGATTGGCCTCACTTTTGGGCCATTCCTTAAAATGAGGTTGGCAAAATGGATGAACGGAGTAGATTTGTCACAAATGTTATGTGGGCCCACCTATGGTCAAGCAACCCTTCCCATCTGGACTAAAATGTCAGCCATATTACCGGCTCGCATGCACACTGAGACGTTGATAGTCATGCCAACCTTACTTTGACAGTACATGGGCCACCTTCAATTTTTTGAGAAATCTACTTCGTCCATTTTTCCAATTCATTTTATTGAATGAACCCAGAAAATGAGGTACCTCTTAACCTCAAAATGGCCTCACGATGCCCAATCTCATTGTTTCCTACCGTGTAGCTCGCTTTAGTTTTGAATCTGACTCAATTTTTTTATCCCATTCTCTAAAATGAACTTGAAAAATGGATGGATGGAATGGATTTAACTAAATATCCTGTGGCCCCGCGAATGTTTCAATGGTGGGCGTTCAATCACTACTCTTTCCTGTTCGTTTGGCCCACTTGAACTTTGTATTGGATTTAGTTTTCAATGGTGGGCGTTCAATCACTACTCTTTCCTGTTCGTTTGGCCCACTTGAACTTTGTATTGGATTTAGTTTTCAGCCCATGCCCTGAAAATTAGATGACCAATCCAATGGACCGGGTGGATTTGTCATTTTTGGGCCATGCCCTGAAATTATGGGATACACTGGTTGGACCTGCATTCCACTACTATCTACCGTCCAGTGGCAGAGGAGAAAAGTAGAAATGCTGACCGAGACAGTAACTGATTAGGTGCGGCCAGGTTACACCCAACATGTTGCGGTCATGACCGTGGGGCTCACCTTGATGTATTTATGGTATATCCCACCTTATTTCCACCTTATTTGAGGGATATCACACGTTTACATATAACGTCTGGTCAGAATGGGCTGAGCCGGACCAGTTGGGCTAAAATGATTTGAGCCCAAACCCAGGCCTAATCCAAGTTGAGCTCGTTAAGTAATGCAGGTGGCTATACATGCATAAAACATGAATATTTTAGAGGAATGAAACCAATGGTCTACATTCAAGATGAATGGATTAACTGAGGATTGGAATGAGTTATTTATGAACTGAGGATTGGAATGAGTTATTTATGGGATATCAAATATTTACATATAATGTCGGGTCAGAATGAGCTGAGCCGGACCAGTTGGTCTAAAATGATTCGAGGCCAAACCCAGCCCTAATCTAAGTTGAGCTTGTTAGGTAACGCAGGCGGCCATACATGCATTAATAATAATAATAATAATAATAATAAAACATGAATATTTTAGAGGAATGAAACCAATGATCTACATTCAAGATGAATGAATTAACTGAGGATTGGAATGACTTATTGGTGGGATATCACATATTTACATATGATGTCCGGTCAGAATGGGCTGAGCCGGACCAGTTGGGCTAAAATGATTCGAGCCCAAACCCAGCCCTAATCCAAGTTGAGCTCGTTAGGTAATGCCGGCGGGGACACAAGCATTTTTTTTTTTATTTATTAAATGAATATTTTAGAGGAATGAAACCAATAGTCTACATTCAAGATGAATGGATTAACTGAAGATTTGAATGACTTATTTGTGGGAGATCACACATTTACATATAATAGATTAACTAAAGATTTGAATGACTTATTTGTGGGAGATCACACATTTACATATAATATCTGGTTGGGCAAAAATGATTTGAGCCCAAACCCAGCCCTAATCCAAGTCGAGCTCGTTAGGCTATGCAGGCTACTGTACCGATTGCCAGCGCAGCAGCGCTATTACCCAGCGCGAGTGGGACTGGAATCATCTGGGTGTTGTATTACCCAACACATATAACAATAAAGCTCTATGGGACCACCATGTTTTACGCGGGGCATCCACTCTATTCGTCAGGTCTGCCCCTAGCTTCCAAGCCCTAGGGCCAAAACTATATGACCCACAACTCAGGGGAATCGGATTGTGTACTGAGTAACTCCGTACCGTAAGGGGTACTGAGTTGAGGGGGTTAATGCTATTGGCCGTCGTATGTGGGGCCGACTTCACTCCTCCAAACGGTAGATGAAACGGCGTTAGCTCGTTTCTCTCTACGAAACATTTCTCTCTACAGTTTCGTAGAGAGCTTCTCTCCGCGTCTCTCCCGCCGCGCAGAAGGAAAAAAAATAATAATAAAAATAAAAAATAAAGAAAATCTCTCCAACCGTGCAAGGAAAAAAAGAAGAAGAAGGAGAGAGAGAGAGAGCTTCGTCGATCTCTCCTGTCGGCATCTCCGTCTCCCTCTTGAGTTCAACCTCCCTCTCTTTCTCGGATCGGCATCAACTCGTTTCTACATGGTGATATTGATTTAGGATTAAGAATTTTGCTCTTCTTTCTCTTCTCTCTTTACATGGTGATGTCGATTTAGGATTAGGGATTTTGCTCCCTTCGGTTGACAGTTTGATGAGAGATTAGGGTTTGAAATTGAAAATCCGCATTAGAGAATTTTTCAAATCCCTAATACATAACTTGAGATTTTTCAAATTTATAATTCCTAATTAGCATTATTCGGCTCTGTATGAAAGCACATGTGATCTGTATTAACCATGAAGAAATGACATATATCGATGGAAATTATTTGGAAATTATAAAACAGATATAAAAAAAAGGATAGTTATTGTTAAGCATGTAGCAGGAAATCGTTGCTCAGTAGAAGACAAAAGCATAAAGAGCTTTTTCCTCCAGTTTTTGAGGTTTTTTTTTTTTTTCCCTAATTCGTAATTGCCTCTGAATTACTGAGTTCGGTCTCTCAACTTTATTATAACAACAACAGAATTATTATTCAATTGAGACTTTCAACCTGGAATTCCTAAAAGAAAACGTTGCATGTCTTATCAAAATAGTATTGAGTAATCTCAGGGCTCACCATCCAATGGAATGCACCATGGAGATGTTGCTCCCCGAAATCTTTGAATATCAACTCAATCTTTAATGTTTGGTTGAGGATGGCTCATCTTTGTATAACTTGCCTCATTGCTAACCTTCCTTGGGAAACCCAACTTTTCCTTATTTTCAATTGAACAAACCTGTGGATGCCACATTTACAGTCATAGAAATATGGATACTGTTTTTGTTTATCTAGTCGTATTGCCTATGTTTCTGTGCATAACTATAACCATTATTGTTATATCCCACGTGCATATTTTACATTACGAACTAAATTGTTTGCATGGTTTGTACGCCTTTTACTTTTGAAGGTCAATTATTGAAATGGATGATAAAATCTTGGAAAGTCAAGCATGTTCTCAAACATATCGAAGGTTACAATTTGATAGTGAAATAGATGTTCAAGATGCAAGTCAGTGCAATGAAGATGTAAGGCAAGATGTACTATTCAACACAGGTGATATGTTAGATGAAGAACCAAAACTAGGAATGGAGTTTTTCTTCTGATGAAAGTGCATATAATTTTTATAATAGCTATGCTAAAAGGATAGGGTTCAGTACTCGAAGGGGATGGATACAAAAATCAGATGAAGATGTCATGGTTTTCAGAGAATTTTGTTGTTCTAAAGAAGGTCGAAAACGTGAAAAGAAACAAACCGATCTCGTAAGGTCTACCCGTCCGATTACAAGAACGAATTGTAAAGCAAGTATGATGATTAAGTCAGAAGAATGGAAAAATACAGTGTAAATAAGATCTATGAGCAAACAAAGTGTTTAGCCGATCAGAAATCACTTTGATTTCCTTGAAAACATCCACAACAGTATCTGGAATAAAACCTCCACCAGTTGCCAAGAGGAGGATAGCCAGGTGCGAGCCATAAAAATCCACCTCGATCTGGGGGAAGAAACAAGAGATGATTCTGTAGCCAAAAGTGCCTAAAGATATAGCTATGGTTATAAAACTGTTAGCTACGGTGAATATCCGTAGCTATATCCTCCATTAAAAAAATTTGCAATCAATCATTCATTCAATTACAACCTGAATATCATTCATTCAATTAAACCTGAATATCATTCATTCATTCATTCAGTCAATTACAACCTGCAAATCAATCATTCATTCAATTACAACTTGAATATCATTCATTCAATTACAACCTGAATATCATTCATTTCATTCATTCATTCAATTACAACCTGCATATCATTCATTCATTCAATTACAACCTGCATATTCCTCGCTTCAGCTCCTGCCAAAAAAAGTTGTGCGTGTAATTTAATTTCAATGAAGAAGCTACATTTCGTCTCCTACTCCATGTTGACAGAAGTACTTCAAAGAAGCAACAAAGCAAACTTGAATTTGCTCTAAAAAAAAGCGCAGGCCCTTGATTGTTGCAATGACAAAGGAGCTGTTTAATTTTTCACCTGCATTGTCACCATCAAAGCCAACAAAAACCACAAAACACAACAAACTCCAATCAGCTACTGGCAATAAAACTGCAATTTGGATTTATGGAAACTATGGAGTTGAAATTATGAAATATCAGAAAAGCTTGGTGAATCCCAAGAAGTCAGAATATGTGATTAGTGTCGCTTATTTGTTAATATAATCATTAGATTGATTTCAGACTGGCATAAAACATTTTGACTTGTAACTCTTATGGATCAGTGTGGACCCTGTGGTTTGATTCTAGTACAATTTTAGTTCGTAAACAAGGCTGCGATTTTGAAGTATTCTTAAAACCACATTTCCAGTGGAAACCTTTTCACACCACCTGCAGTTGAGAAGGTGACTTTCTCGGATATAACAGAAATGAATTCTGCATTGAGTCGGTTTCTGGTTTCATACCAGCCTGAAATGAGGTTCTGGTTCATTTCTTCTCAAGGAGCAGAAATGAGCAGGCTATCTGTTCCATGCAATCTTTTGTGGAAACTACTCCCCTTTAAAACTGCGAGTCAAGACACCAAGTGATGACAACTAGTACAGGGAATTTCAACACAAGGTCATTGGTTCGAATACTTATTACGATGAATGCATATGTGAAAGAAAAAAAAAAAAAAAAAAAAAAGAAGAAGAAAAAAAAAACGAAAGAAAGAAAAAGAGCGAGAACAACTTTCTGAAAATTTATAAGATATAACTATTAGCACTTCCAATGACTGATAAACAAATTTAATTGCACTTCAGTTGAGCTTAGGTTTCAATCATTGCTCTTCCAATAAACACACACTACCGGTGGCTCTTCCACTGAAATTCCCAACAGCAAACAGGGATGACACTATTAATTAAAAGTGTGTCTAAAAACAAGTACAAAAAAAAAGAGACTGTTGCACCCATAAGTATGTTTGCAGAGCACTGAAAGTGATGCGCCTAAAGAACACCCAAAAAATAAAGTAAAAGAGGGGTTGACATCCCTTCGTCATTTCAATAGAAAAGCAACGGAGAAATAGCTATGAGAATCTGAATCGACGAATCTGTGAGCATAAATAGAAACTTAAGGTGCGTTGAAATGGTTACGCCGAAGGAGAATCACAAAAACAAATGAGAGTGAAAATCATATACCGTTTATTCCAAACGGTGAAAACAGGTCAGCGGATTGCATATCTGGATTGACATCAATCTTGACATGGTACAACTGCAGATTTGCTAATTGTAGAAGACTAATGTAGAGATGGTGATGATGGTTGCGATGCTGAGAATGACAAGAAAGTAGAGGTTCATGGCACTGTGCTACTAGTAGCCAACGAAGATGGTTTTGCTGGAAAGTGTTGCAAGAGCAATGCATGGAGATGGGTTTATAAACCATGGCTTTAATGTGGAGATGTTAATGGATAGAATGGATTTCAATAGGGTTGGAATATGCATCATGTTACCGTTCTAATGGCTTCGAATGGGTAGATATCCCCCTCAGCCATGGAATAGTCGATCGTGCCTGATCAGAAGGATCACCTCTTTCATTGATTTCTAAAACAACGCACTCTATTCTAGTCCGTAGAAAGTCCATACAAGTCCATATCCAAAATCACCTTAATTAATTCGAACTGGACTCAGACCTTAATTCCAGCCATCTAAACTTCAAAATAAGGCTAAACTGACTTTTTGGTAATAGCAAAAATCAAAATCTGCTAGCACCTATTTCTCATCGGGATGCTGTCAGCTATCAACTAGTCAAGGCAGTTAGTTGTGGGATTTGGGCAAAGATAGGTACAAAAATCCAATTTTCGCTGGTATCATTTTTCTTCAATGGGAATCAATTAAAGGGATTCAGGGAAGATGATTAGCAGAAATTTAATTTCTACATGCTACTTTTCTTTTTTGAAAGTTGTCACATGTACTTGTAATCGACAGAAATTGATTAAATGTCAAGATTCAATCAAAGATCGCTATTGAAAATTGAAAATTAATTATTTCACCTTTTTTAGGGTACATAACTTTCACCCAAATTACCAAGGTAGCCACCCCAACCAACCTACAAGATGATTCATGTGTCCCAATAGCTTTCACTAACTAATTACAACAAATCATGGAGTATTTTATCCATCACCTACCACTTATTACTAAAATGACACCACCTCCAACTGTAAATATCCATCAACCCTCTCATTTTCAATACACTATTCAAACACCAAGCTTTGAAGACTAGGCAAGGGCGTCTTTAAGATTATGGGTGAAGCTTTCCCTTCTCTATTAGACTATCCTTCCACAGGTTTTAGTTGCAAAACTTAAAGACTAGGGATTCCCCTACTATGGATTAGGGATTGAAAAATGCTAATTAGAAATTTTAAGAATCTCGAGTTATGGATTAGGGATTTAAAAAATCCCCTGATATGAATTTTCAATTTCTAATATGAAAATGGTAATTAGGAATTATAAATTTGAAAAATCTCAAGTTATGGATTAGGGATTTGAAAAATTCCCTACTGCGGATTTTCAATTTCAAACCCTAATCTCTAATCTCTCATCAAACTGTCAACCGAAGGGAGCAAAATCCCTAATCCTAAATCAACATCACCATGTAAAGAGAGAAGCGAAAGAAGAGCAAAATTCAAACTGTCAACCGAAGGGAGCAAAATCCCTAATCCTAAATCAACATCACCATGTAAAGAGAGAAGAGAAAGAAGAGCAAAATTCCTAATCCTAAATCAACATCACCATGTAGAGAACTGAGTTGATGCTGATCCGAGAAAGAGAGGGAAGTTGAACTCGAGAGGGAGACGGAGAGGTCGACAGGAGAGACCGACGAGCTCTTCTCTGCTTCTTCTTCTTCTTCTTCTTTTTATTCTTTTCTTCTTGCACGACAGGAGGAGAGACCGATTTTTTTCGTTTTTTTCTTTTTTTTTTTGCACTGCGGGAGAGACGCGGAGAGGAGGTCGAAACGGGCTAACGCCGTTTGCTCTGCTGCTTCTTCTTCTTCTTCTTCTTCTTTCTTTCTTTTTTTTTTTTTTTTTTTTTTTTTTTTCTTTCTTCCTTGCACGGCTGGAGCGATTTCGTTTCTTTCTCTCTCTTTTTTTATTTTCTTCTTCTTCTTTTCTCTCAAAATTTTTTTTTTTTTTTTTCTTCTGCGCGGCGGAGAGACGCGGAGAGAATCTCTCAACGAAACTGGAGAGAGAAACGAGCTAACGCCGTTTCATCTGCCGTTTGGAGGAGTGTAAAGTCGGCCCCACATATGACAACCAATAGCATTACGCCACCTCAACTCAGTACCCCTTACGGTACGGAGTTACTCAGTACACAATCCGATTCCCAACTCAGGTGGGGCACACCGCAGGGAACAATGGGTATGGAACGTGAACGTTGGTTTGTATGTAGGGCCAATATGGTGTTTGTGTTCATCTAACTCATTAATCATCCGCTGGCTGGCCTATGAAGAGAGTTACAAAGAATGAGAGAGTTAAAAAAAAAAAGTAAATGGATTAAAAAAAAAAAAAAAAAAAAAATCTCATTAATCTTGCTGTAAAAAAAAAAAATAATAATAATAAAAATTAAAAAAAATCTTCCAAATATTTATATTTAATAATAATAATAATGACCATGAGGACACGGATTAGGACCAAAAGTTTTGATTCATGACCATATTTCGGCCAAAGCTGCTCATTCACGTCTTACTTTAGCCATTTCCTTCTATCTTGATCTACACCGCATTATAAAGAGCCAACAACCTTTTAGGTGAAATGTCCTCTGTATCACGCATGTTACATTCCCGCGTATGCCTGTTGCTCTCAGCCTTTGTGTTTCAGTTAATTTTGCCCGGCCCACAGGTGTCAAAGATCCGGGCCGTACTTCAGGTAGGGTGTCACTTTATATTTGTTAAAGCCAAGAGAGAGGGAGTGATACTACATGTCAAGGCAAATGAATCTGATTAGATAGTGATGTAGAGTGGGTCGTGTACAATTTCATGGCCAAGAAAAGGCCCGATTGGAGGCAGAAGTGACCCTGACAGTTAGAACCTTAAAATGGGCGTATCTCGCAAACTGATGTAGAGCAAGTTGCAGACAGTTTCATGGCCGAGATAGAGCAGAAAAGGCCCAATCGGAGATAGAGGTGATCTGGACACTTGGAACTTAAAACGGACGTATCTCGCAAACCAGAATAAACAATCAGATGTGCCATATATGAATTTGGGGTAGGACGAGCTACTTTATCCACCCAACCCGCTACGCCAGGCTGACCACGCCGCATTTACAAAATACCATTAGATCGACCATCCAATTCTTGTTTTAATTTCATTTTTACTATTTATAGTAAGTTTTAGTTTGATTATCACTCTTCATGGGTTGGGCTTTAGGAATTATGCCTAAAATGAAAAGCGCTTAGAATAATTATGAGAGTAGCGTGGTGAAGCACACTATTTTTGGCCTAAAACCATACGCACTAGTAGGAATCGTGACCGTCTATAAATAGTAAGTTTATTATTTGTAGTAAGTCATGATTTCCAGGAGTTTTCATAGTTTAATTCCGAAACTTCATCCATGGATTAGTATCCCTATTTAAATGAGTGTAGACTCGTTCATTCATTCATCAATTAGGTTACAAATTTTCTATAATATATAGCCCTCGGCTAAGGAAGAAGAAGAAAAAAAACCAAAAAGATCCTTTACAAATGCCTTGAAACAGAGCCTTATACAAACTATCAACAAATAGAGACGTACAAATCCCAAATTTCTTGGAAGTGACCTGACCAGTCATCGTATTCCAGGCCATGTTATATATCAACAGTCCATCTCTTTCCCATTCATCGGCCATATTTAATCCAGTCTATCTATCGAACAGGGAACTCGCCTATTGTGCATCAGGTTTGCATGTGCCCCATGTTTGGTTCATCCTATATATATATATATATATATATATATATATATATATATATTATATATATATATATATATATATATATCTATATATATATATATATATATATATAACAGTGAGTGTACTAACCAGTTAACAGAATATCTATATATATATATATATATATATATTCTGTTAACTGTTAGTACACTCACTGTCAGTTCTACTAGAGATTGATACCAAGACTTCAGTGTTGAAACGAGGTATCTTTCACTCAGTCTACTGTTGAGCTATGGATCAGGGTCTCATCCAATAAATTAATTTAGCATACTGCATTGAAGATGCCATGCCCCCAAAATCTCTCAATTGGAATATCTTAGCGACCCATTCTTGTCGAAGGTTACGATGTATCTGATTTAGTACACAACTGTCGCTCTCCCTTCAAAGTAAGAATCCCAAAAATCAGGCCCATCCTACAATCATACGTGGCAATACGTGAATTTGGAGATTTTTGGTAGTTAAGCTACCTATTATTTTCATACCCTCCCACACCAAGTAAATTTGGAGGTTTTTGGGTGGTTGCCTTAATGG
Source organism: Magnolia officinalis (assembly GCA_021015155.1). Classification (NCBI taxonomy): domain Eukaryota; kingdom Viridiplantae; phylum Streptophyta; class Magnoliopsida; order Magnoliales; family Magnoliaceae; genus Magnolia; species Magnolia officinalis. The sequence goes on along the minus strand of JAJHSJ010000018.1, from coordinate 45,068,547 downwards.
TGTGGTCCACCTGATGACATTGTAGACCTGATTTTTATGACACCCATTATCATGGTGGGTCTTATTTAATGTACAAAAGCATTTGAATAGCTTTCAGACCGGATTGAATACATTTTCCTAGCAGTTGAATAAGTTTAAACTAAAATTTTAGAGAGATTCACTGGATTCAACATTCCATAGAAAACAAAGTCAAGCAGAAATAAATCACAATGAGTAGTTACAAAAACTAAATCTACTAATGTGGCCTACTTGGATCTTTGATGGCAATCAAATAGATGGGTGAGATGTTAACCAAACACTCCACAGTCCACCGCAAATGCAGTATGTTTGGTCCAAGGCAACATAAACGCTGGAGCCCTCCTGATGAATGGCCAATATTTTGCAACATGCACTGCTTTGCACGTGCAAACGCAAGCAAGGTTCTAGCCAAAATCGTGCGAGGACCCTTCACATCCCTCATGGTTGTTTTCATGACCAAGGAGCATCTCTGCAACTTGGCTCATGGTGGGCCTGGCATCTCTTTCCTCCTCCACACATTGCAAAGCAACTCTAACAAGTAGTTCATCTTAACCAAATCATACCCACCATCAATCCTCGGGTCCATGATTCTTCAATCCTACGTTGCTTGGAACTGGCCCCACCATTCATCACATCCCTCACCCATGGTACCAACCGTCCATGATCTCCTTCACCTCCCTCGTCCAGGGGATGGAATCCAGTCGGCCTCCTTCCAGTCAACATCTCCAACACAACAATCCCGTAGCTGTACACATCCACCTTAGACGTGATTGGAAGATTCAAGATCCATTCAGGAGCCATATAGCCTCTCGTTCCTCTGACAGTTGAGAAGCTCGATCTATCAAGCCCGCGTCGATCCAACAACTTAGACAAGCCGAAATCAGCCACCTTTGGCATGTAGTCACTGTCATAGTATGTTCTGCGGTTTAATGTCACAATGCAGAACCCACTCAAGGCACTCCTCATGCAGATAACCTAGGCCTTTTGCAGTCCCTATGGCGATCTCGAACCGCTTCTCCCAATCAAGAGAATTGGAGAAGAGATTGTCATCTAAGGATCCATGCTCTATGTATTCATACACCAAAAGCCTGTGTTTCCCTTCCGCGCAAAAAACCCACATCTGTATCAAGTTCATGTGATTGATCCGCCCAATAGTACTCACCTCAGCGAGAAATTCTGCTTCCCCTTGACTGACTCCTTCCAGCCGCTTGATGCCACTACCCTTTGATCCGACAACACTCCTTTGTATACAACTCCTGCTCCTCCTCTTCCTATCTCTTCACTGAAATTCCCGGTGGCCTTCTTTAGTTCAGCATAACTGAATTTCTTGAATCCAGTCGCGGCGACGAGGTACCCTTGTTCAATGGCATTTGAGTCATTGTTATTCATGAACATGAACCACCACCCTATGAGTATGCAGACTAGCTCGGCACCACCGACTGCAGAGACAAACAACAAGAGGTATTTAATAAAGGCTTTCTCTTGCTTTGCTTCGTATGCCCTGGGCAATTCGACATGGGCTTTCGGTGGACAGTTCAATTTGATTCCATCTGTGAAGTATTCTTTGGAGATGGTCCTGTTTTTCGGCACTTTGATGTACATGGTCCCTGAGAAAGACAACTCCTGGAAGCCATTGAGCAACAAAGTCTTCGGGAAACACCGGCCTAGCCCGTCCATGCGGTACATGAAAGCTTTACAAGAACACAACTGCAAGCATAAGTACTTGCAAGCTTCCAGCGTTAATTTCTCAGTGTAGTTGATATCATAGCCATAGAAATCGACTTTAGGGACAGTGATAAATGATGAAGCTTTAGCGTCGCAGGAGAGATTAAAGGTGGGCTCACAACCCTGCGACCAGTCAGCGGGGTCTTTCACCTTGAATCCAGGTGGACATGTGCATCTTCTTTCAGGTGTGTGGACACAGATCCCGTTAGGCCCGCATAGGCCATGGATGGTGCATGATCTTCTGATGGCTAGCCATGAAACTGCCCAACTCCCTTTCTTCTCATTTAAGCTGTAGAGCCGAACATTCCCATCGAAATCCATGGTTAGCCTTCTTTTGGGACCCAACCCAAAATCCGAACTAATGAATTTCAAGTCATCAGAGGAATGGAATTGGCCGAGAGGATCGAAGATAGCAATTCTACTATTGTTGTAGGTCGTTCGTTGAACTTCCCAGCCAACGAACCCAGGGTCTGGCCAATACACGCTTGATATACTGGGACCGTTGTATAGTAGGCGTAGAATGTTGTCATTATCGAAGTAGAGAGAGTAAAAACCAGAAGAGTAGTTAGTTTGGCTTCTAGACGAAATAAGCCTGGAGTCTTGGTGAGTGGTTGTTGAGGAAGGAGAGTATCCGTTGGGAAATCAAAGCTTTGCCAGAGCGTACCATTTTCTTCATAGTTTTGTAGGATGAGATTTCCTGTGTTCTCGAGGCGTAATTGCACCAAGGAAGTCGACGCAGTGTTTGTGGTCCAAATGGTAGACCGCCCGCCATCTGTTAAGATAAGATTTCCATCTCCCTGTAGAGAAAAAGCAGACCGTCTTCCATTAACCGGATGGTCACGATTAGCCATCCAAACGGGTGTGAAAATGGTTGATTGGGTGAACCATATTGCGAAGCAATAAGCGTTGTCACCGATCCTGTGGAATCCGGCAGAGAAGGTGCCATCTGCTGAAACAAGAACATTGTCGGGTCTCTCCACAGAGATCGATGATCCACGGCTCAAGCTTTGAATGGAGGAAGAGAGGGATGGAAGAGCGGCGTAGGTAAAGAAGAAGAAGAAGATGTAGAAGCTTTGCAGGGGCTGTGGATGATGCATGGTCAAACAAAAACACATGTAGATTAAAAAATGTGTTGTAGATATTGCTATTGATCTATCGTGCAGTGGTTGAGATATATATATATATATATATATATAGGAGAGATATGGTACGGTAAACAAAAGCGGCTTGACTTTAACACGATGTTGCAGGATGGTGGGTAGGGCTGAAAGTAGGGTGGGTTGCGTCGGGTTGGTGCTCAAGTACCCAAGCCTAGAGGTGTAGGCGGGTTGAACCGAATCGAACTTGTTGGAAGTCCAAACCAAAACCAGTGCATCTTCCCGCTGTTCGCTGGATTATCAAGGACCATAAATGATGGAAGAAGTTTTCAGCAACTAGGGTGTTTTTCTTCATGCCACTGTTCAGTTCCAGATGCAGTCTTTTAAATATTTATTTTGATATTTGTTATAGCAGTTAATACCTTGCCCATATAGTGTAATTTAAAAGGGCATTTGTGTCTTTTTACTTTGATGGAAAAGCCTATATAAGAGAGCTCATGTAGTCCGTTTGGAACCAAGTCAGCAAGCTTGTAAGCAATATAAAAATTACAAAGTTTCTCTTCTCTTCTACGTGTCCAGTGAGCTCAAACCCAAGGCTTTGTAAAGCTAAGATAAACTCTGGCTAATATAGCCAACAAACTGGTATCGGAGCACAGGTTCTTCTCCTACAGGAAGTTTTCCAGCAGTTTT
>JAJHSJ010000018.1:44989408-45064917 GCA_021015155.1 Magnolia officinalis | reverse complement strand
AAAAATAATGGTTTGCGACGACACTCAATTCGTCTCATAAAGTGAATATTAGCGATGACAATTGAAACGCGTGGAAAACATCTTTCCCGCCATGTAATTTTTCTTTTAAAAAAATGGTAGGAAAAGTTTTTGTGACTATAATTACAGCTTATTGTAAAAACATTGACTATTTACGATGATCCACAATGTTGTTGCAAATACTTCAACATTTCGCAATGAAACTACATTCGTCGTAAAAAAGTTTTAGTTGGTATTTGTCACAATGAGTTGATCTAGTTGTCCGCTAAAACAAACTATTTGCAGCTATTTTTATGTCATTGCAAAAAATAATGTTTTACAATGACACTCAATTCGTCACATAAAGTGAACATTAGCGATGACAATTGAAATACGTGGCGAAACGTCTTTCCCCCCATTTCATTTTCCCGAAAAAAATTGGTGGGAAACATTTTTGCGACGATAATTACACCTCGTCGCAAAAATGTTTGATTATTTGCGATGATTTACAATGTTGTTGCAAATACTACTCTAACATTTCACAATGAAACTACATTCGTTGCAAAAAGTTGTAGTTGGTATTTGTCGCAACGAGTTAACCTAGTCGTCGCTAAAACAAACTATTTTGCAGCGACTTTTGTGGCGTTGCAAAAAATAATATTTTCCAACGACATGCAATTCGTCGCATAAAGTGAACATTAGCGATGACAATTGAAACACGTGGCGAAATATCTTTCCCACCATTTAATTTTTCAGAAAAAAATTGGTGGAAAACGTTTTAGCGACGATAATTATAGCCCGTCGCAAAAACGTTGACTATTTACAATGATTTATAATGTTGTTGCAAATATTCTAATATTTCGCAATGAAACTACATTCGTCGTAAAAAGTTCTAGTTGATATTTATCGCAACGAGTTAACTTAGTCGTCGCTAAAATAAACTATTTGCAACGACTTTTGTATCGTTGCAAAAAATAATGTTTTGCGATGACACTTGATTCGTTGCATAAACTGGACATTAGCGATGATAATTGAAATGCATCGCGACAAGTCTTTTCCGCCATGTAATTGCAACTCGTTGCAACAAAAACGTTGACTATTTACGATGATTTATAATGTTGTTGCAAATACTTTACTATTATTTCGTAATGAAACTACATTCGTCGTAAAAAATATAATTTAGTATTTTTTGCAATGAGTTTACTAGTCGTTGCAAAAAGAACTATGGAAAAAAAACTCTAATGTTGTATTTTCGCAACGAGCTTAACTACTCATCGCAAAAGCTACTGTTTGCGACAACTTTTGTGTGTCGTCATAAATTATTATTTTTTACAACACCTAATTTTTCACAAAAAGTGGCTATTAACGATGACTGGTTAAGCTCGTTGTGAAAAATTCATGCAACAAGTTTTTGCGACAAGTTTTGCGACGACAATTAAAGCTCGTCGCAAAAAGTTAACTTTTAACGACGATTTAAACTGTCATCGTAAATAATCTATTTTTTGCGACGACTTGAAATATCATTGTAAAAATTGAATTTGCGATGATGAATTAAACTCGTTGCTAAAAAAATTATTGTAAAAAGTCTAATTTGTTGTAGTGTTTAAACTTTCTTTGTGTCTTAAAACGATAAAAAAAACATGATATGTAATTCCGAGTGCAGTTGGTAGCTTGATGTATGTCATAGTCTGTACGAGACTAGATATTTCATATGTAGTGTGTATTGTTAGCGAATACATGTCTAATCCTGAAAAGTAACATTGGGAATCAATGAAATGACTACTTTGATATATTCGAGGTATACAAGACTATGTTGAGCAGTGTGTATATTAAAAAGTCGACTTCTGGTTACTTGTTTGTGCTTGTGAGTGGAGCCATCAGTTGGATGTCGAAGTTTCAAACTGTGGTGGCTCTTTTCACAGCTAAAGTTGAGTATATGACAGTGACGGAGACATTCAAGGAAGGTGTTTGATTGAGAGGAATGATAAATCAATTGAGGCTTCAGTAGGAAGTTGTGTCGGTTAATAGTGATAGCGAAAGTATGATCAATTTGGCTAAAAAATATTTTTATCACTCACGTACAAAATATATTGATGTGTCTCACCATTTTATTCGACAGGTGCTTAAGGAAGAAGACGTGACTCTATAGAAGATTCACACCAGTGTGAATTTGACGGACATGCTTTGGTTCCCACAAAAAAGTTCAAGTTATATACAACTTCTCTGGGCTTGGCGAACGCATGAATGAAAGACAGAGTGTGCACGAGAAACGATGGTGGAGCTACGATGCAAGGTGGAATTAGACCAATTAAGGTTGGGATAATCTAGAGATTAGGTTATTTTGGGTTTAAGGTTATGGTTACAAAGACACTTCATTTACCTGTTCTTCACTCCTTTATGCAAGTAGATATTGAAAGAAGGATTTGTGCGTACAAAAGAGAATAATGTCTCATTTGTTGGGGGACCACGAAAGCACATAGAGATGAATCAAGTAAAGTACTACAATCGCACAACCAAGTCTAATCACATACACTTCGAATTTAATGTGGAAAAACCCTTTGCGGGAAAAAACCACGGCACAAAGTGACATTAATGCACTATAAAAGTAGAAAATTATAAGAGATAGAGATTGCCCGATTCGAACAAGTCTCAAATCACCCTTACAAGCCCTTAAACCCGTTAGAACGAATTAAAAAGCTCTAAGATACCCCATATTCCTGACTACACCCATATATATAGCCTCTATGAGAATCATAATTGAAATAGGAAAGAAATCCCGCACTTACTCTCTGCGTGATCGTTCGATGCCACTTCGATGGAATTAACAGACTGTCGATGGCATCGAACACCTTGGATGTCATCGAACCAAACACCAAAACGTTCCAGTGACTAACACATGGATTTTTCATATTTTTCAGATGACCTCTTCAATGGGACTTCATTGGCATTGACAACCTGTCAATGGCATCAAATCCCTTTGATGGCATCAAGCAAAACACTACGAAGTATTCAACAACCAACATGAGATTTTCAAATTTTCTCGATGGTATCGAGTAGCTGTCGATGGCATTGAACAACTGCCGATAACATTGAATGGTCTATCGATGGCATTGACAGACCTTGTTATTGAAAGATTTGAGACATCAACAACAACCTCCACCATGTCTTCAATCATAAAATTACATGTAAATAGCACTCCAATTCTATTTCTTCGCTACACCTAGGGCTGGGCATCGGACCGAGTCGAATCGGATTGGGCCTAACTCGATCCGATCCGAAATTTGCTTGATGAAACCCGAACTCGACCAATCCGACACCCAAGCCGAACCATCTTACCCGATCCGATCCTGTCTTCTGCTTGTCTGAACCGATCCGAGTCCGGGTCGGTCACGAAAATCGAGTCGGATCGGTTTGGACAAGGTTCGGATAGCTATTTTTGTCAACGGTATGAAAATTATTATGCTCATTGTTTCCTATGGTATGACCTACTTGATTATTGAATACCCTTAAAATTTAGTATCAACCCTTAAATTGATATGGAAAAACTGATGGACGGGGTGGATAAACTAAAACATTCAAGACGGGGCCATATAGTTTACTCATTGGGATAAAAGGATGAAGGTCACGCCAGATACATGCATAGCTTCTTGAAGAAGCTAATACCCGTGACTTGCTGATGAAGCTAAAAGCCTATACTACAGGCTATAACTGTCTATTCGTACGCGTAGCTAGAAGACGCGCGGGCACGCTCCAACTAATAACAAATGGCATTTTAAGTAAGCTTTGTTGGGCCCACCGTGAAAGTATCTGGTCTATCCACGCCGTCCATCCGTTTTTTTCATCTTATTTTAGGGGTTGCGACCAAAATTTAAGCATACCCAAAGATCAAGTGGACCATATCATTGAAATAGTTGGAATAATGACTTTAACCGTTGAAACCTTTCCAGGGCCACAGTGATGTTTATTTCTCATCCAACCTGTTTATAAGATCACAGAGATATGGATTAAGGGAAAACACAAATACAAGCCTGATCCAAAACTTTAGTGGCCCCAAGAAATTTCAACGGTATATGTTCAATTCACACTGTTTCCTATGGTGTGGTCCAGTTGAGGTTTGGATATACTTAATATTCAGGCTCAAGCCCTAAAATTATCTGTTAAAATGAATGGACGAAGCGGATAAAATACAAAAATCACGGTGGACCCACAGAGTTTACTAAGTACCTTAGCCTACTGACTTACTCAATACACAACTGCTGCCAGCTAACAACAGCTATGCAGCTGCTATTGGGTACGTGTCGCTCGAAGACGAGACGTGACGCTCCTCGAGCTCTGAGTTGTACGAACGGTTCAAAGGAGATCAAAGTTACATGAGCCTTACAGTGATGTATTTATTATATCTACACCGTTCATCTATTTTCAAATATCATTTTAGAGCATTATCTAAAAAATGAATCATATCCAAAGATCATTTGGACCACACCATAAATAAAAGCAGAGATAATGATTTTTTCACCGTTAAAAATTTTTTAGGAACCACCTACTAATACGAAATACAGGGAGGGGTATACCACACCCGGTGCGGTTCTGATCAAATCGAGTCAGATCCAAACGGATCGGATTTCGGTTCGGTTCGGTCGGATCTGGTACGTACCCGAATCTGATCCGATTGTCATCCGGATCTGACTGATCCTACCCGATCCTGACCGATCCAAGCCATCGGTTCTGTTTGATTCAGGTCGGATCGGGGCGGATCGGGTCGAATCCGCTGGATCGGGTCCATTTTGCCCACCTCTGGCTACACCCATTCGTATTTATTCCGATCAATTCGAAATAATCCAGTGTCAACTGCTCTAATTCATAGGTTTTTTATTGCCCGGAATCTATCGAAACAATGGAATCATAGTATGGGCATATACAAAATTTAAGCAAGTCATGTATATATATATATATATATATATATATATATTATATATATATATATATATATATATATATATATATATATATACACACTTATTTTTATGATTGTCATTTGAGCACAATTTTATTCATGTACATGTTTTTGATTAGTTAAATTATTTGAATGCTTGATTGAATTGTGTGATAAGTACTTAACTTGTAATTATATGCACAAGCTCACCATATCTATAAACTAATCGTTTAATTGTGGCATCTCTTGTGATTTATGTGATTGGACCCACTATGGCTTGTAAGCTTAAGTGTTAGTTGTTTTAATTATTTGAATTAGTAGATTAAGTTAATTAAGTAATTAAGTTTTTAATTGACATATTTTTAAATGGTCATATTCATCCCTATTCTAGGACAGTCATTCATTCTAAAATCTGCCAAACATCCGCATGCATCGTGGTGAACTATTTACGCAATTTCAAGGTCAACAGTCTTGAATGAGTCTTAACCTAGTCGTGACGAAATCAAGTTTTTTTTAAAGTCGTAGTTAAATATGCTTAAGTCAATATTTATTTTTATTTTTATTTTTTTATTTTTTATTTTTTTTTAAGTTTTTAAACCACAATCCAATGTAATTTGTGAGCTCTGTTCCGTCACATGAGATTCCAAACAACATATGTAGGCATTGACTATATTGTAGCCATGTGATCATCCAATTGTCATTTTCTACCTGAGCATCTAGTAACTCCTCCAATATAATACAAACAAAAAAGGAGGCTTTCCAAAATATATATTTTTTGCTTTATTTTCGAGATATATATATATATATATATATATATATATAAAACCTCGGAAATAAATCAAAAATATATTGCTTTCCAATTTTAGTTTATTTTTGTAATTTTGCTTTCTGACGAAATAAATAAATAAAATCCTATCTTCATTTACAATGCGTTTGATTGGTTTGTTTTAGTAGTGGTGGCCCATTTTTGTCTCACCTCGCTTACTACAACTAGTTGTCCATAGACCTAGGAAAAATCCATTGATGCTCTTATCTACTCGATCCCTATTTTTCTATAAATACCATCCTCGTACCACAAGCTTTCTCCGAAGTACTTGGCAAGCTTTTGATCTATCTTACATCTTCCTATGGCAAGTATGGCTACTGAGGGTTTGGATACTTCAACAGGCATTGTGAACGTGGTGTCATCCGGCATAGATAAACCCTACCATACTTCCGTACTTAGTTTCTGATGAAGAACGTCAATCACTGCTTCATGTCACTCCATTAGCTTACGTGACAACCATTGATCTTCAGGAACTTGATGGCCCATCAAGACCAGAAGTATAATAGAAAAGTTAAGGCAGGCTTGTAAGGACGATGGATTTTTCGAGGTAATAAAATAGGGAAAATGCTATTACCTTATGAGTTTTGCTAGGCCCACACGTGTATACAAGTCACAGTTAATGCACGTGCTACTAAATATGCTAGCATGGCATATAGGTGCAATATCCACGCCATCCATCCGGTGGACCTCAACATTAAGATGCTATTAGTTCCCAAAGATACGTGAGTGATCCATTCAGTGGGTAAACCATGATATCATAAATAAGTTTACGTATGAGAAAACTTCAGTTGATTTTTTTACAAGAATATATATTTTTAGTTAATTGTCTTCCACCGAATAACATTACCAACCTGATTCTTGAGATAGGGTATCAATATAGCAGTACCCTTCTGATGGATGGCCTGGATATGACACCTGTCCTCCAGGGTGACATATATGATGGCGTGTGCATTAGGGCTTTTTTTTTTCTTTTTTTTTTTTTTTTTTTTTTTTTTTCCTTCTTTTTAGAAAAGCTCTTAACTTATTATGATGTATGTGGCATGGATGGGATCTCGTGTGACCATCTGAACAGTTGACCTGGAAGGTTACCGTGTGGATGGGCCTAAAAGTTTGGACATTTCACTCGTCTGTTGGGCCGCACTATACAAATAAATGGCGTCTTGAAAGATTGTTCCAACGGTCCATTTATTTTTACGTTGTGACCCACTTGAAAAGTGAAATAGCATGACTTTAATTTGGATGCACGCCATTATTCATGATATGGTCATCCTGACCATCTAGGAAAAGCTGGACTAGTTTGATTATAGAGCGGCTGGCCTATTTAACCAATCAACGGCTAAGAGCCAGCTAACAGCCAATCAATCTACCACCCAGATTTCTTCAATGGCTGAAAACCCTAGCGCATGAGTAGAAACTATCTGATGGACACAATCTAAAATTAGGCGATGATCGCATAAGCCTAGAGGAAGGCCCACCATATGGAATTGGTCAATAGCACCTCCACGCCCCCTGAAACCACGCAGCCACGCAAAATTGGAGCTTATTAATTTCTTTTATCCTAACTTGTAATATCGTTGGAGGCCAAACCTGCTAGGATATGGTGATACTTGTTTCCGAGCCCATCTCAAAAATATGGAAATAGGTTTTCCATGCAAATGAGACGTGGAAATACTTTATTATCTCCTCACTTTTAGATAATGAGAGAAGGTTACATAGGAAAGAAGCTCCATTACTTGTTAATAAATGGGCTCTTTTCTCTTATCTCCTGTATGAGGTGATAGATGATTGAAGCCCTTGATATTTAGGTGGTTCCCTCTATTTGAGGCATCTGTGAGCCTCCCGTGCATCTTCGCTCGGTAACCTTTGCTGCTGGTTTTTTTTTTGGTTCCTGTTCCTATCAATTGAGTTGGGATGCATCAGTTGTTATGAAAATTAAGCACATATCTGACACACTTAAGCTGCCACTTGCGCATGTGCCTTAGTTTATGGTCATAGAATCATGTCATGTGTACACATATAATGGATGATATGCAAAAATGAAGCAAAATGGATGGATAAACAAATACATGACGGTGGACCCCACGGGAACTTTGACACCCGTTAGCTAGCTAGCTAGTGTCGAGATCACCAGCAAAACTGCATCCACGAACTCCATCTTCGATGTTCTAATAAGGAGAATCCTGCTTTTCTACGTCGCGATTTCTCCATGTCATCGCTGATATTGCACTGCTGCATAAAATGCAGTGTCTAATGAGGTGGTCCAATTATATTAGATTGCAAGAAGCAGGATTTTTTCTGGAAATGCATTGGCTACTCCGCCTGCCATAAGCCAATGGCTGGAGGTCGGTGCTCTGTGGGCCCCACCATGATATATGTGTTTTATTCATGCCATCCATCTATTTTTCTAGATCATTTTAAGGAATAAACTCAAAAAATAAGTATATATCAATCTCAAGTGGACCACATTACAGGAAACAATATTGAATGAATGTTGACTATTAAAAACTTTTTGGGTCCCATAAAATTTTTGGATCGAGCTGATCTTTGTATTTTCCCTTCATCTAGGTCTTTATGACCTAATCAACAGATTGGATGTCAAATAAATAGTACAGTGGGCCTTAAGAGGATTTTAATGGTGAATATCCAATCACTATTGTTTTCCTGTGGTGTGGTCTACCTGAGATTTATATCCCTCTTGTTTTTGGGATCAATCCCTAAAATGATCTGTAAAAATGGATGAACGGCATGGATGAACCACATACATCATGGTAGGGCGGAGCACCGACCATCAGCCACAGGGAAGTAGCCAATCCGTTTCCGATTTTTCTGCTTGTGGCAAGAGGGAGGATCGGATTATCCACGCAGTACTTGCATGCATCATGGAACTCTCTCTCTCTCTTACTCACTTTTTTTTTTTTTTTTTAATCTATTTTATTGACTGAGAAGGTTATTAACCAGGACGCGGTTTGGCCAGTGACGCGGCCATCAGCCAGGTGGCTATGGTCGGTGCTATGTGGGCCCCACCATAATATACGTGTTTTATCCATGCCTTCCATCCATTTTGAAAGATAATTTTATACATTTATCCCAAAAATGAGGTAGATCTAAATCTCAGGTGGACCACACCATAGGAAAACAGTAGTGATTGATTTCCACCATTAAAAACCTCCTAGGGCCCACTGTAATGATTATTTGACATCTAAATTGTTGATTAGGTCATACAGACTTGGATGAAGGAAAAATATATATATCAGCTTGATCCAAAACTTTTGTGCCCCTGAGAAGTTTTTAATGATGAGAGTTCAATCAAAGCTTTGCGGTCCACTTGAGATTTGGATCAACCTCATTTTTGGGTTCATACTATAAAATGATCTAGAAGAATGGGTAGACGGCATGGATGAAACACATACTTCATGGTGGGGTCCACAGAGCACCCACCACTAGCCATTGACGTAAAAAGACGCACGGGAATCCCAAATGGAAGGAATTTGGAAGGACGCATATTGCGTCCTACCCCTCGGACGGTAATACGCTCAGACAGGGCCATGTGGAGCTCACTGTGATTGAACATCCACTATTTAAAAATTCATGGGAGCTGGAGAAGTTTTGGATCATGCTAATATTTGTTTTTCACTTCATCCATGTCTACATGATCTTATGAATAAGTTGGATGGTAAAAAAACATCACAGTAGCCCTTAGGAAGGTTTCAACTGTGGGTGTCATTATTGCTACAGCTTCCTTTGGTGTAGTTCACTAAAGCTGTGGACCTGCTTAATTTTTATGATCAAATATTAAAATGATCTGAGAATAGGGATGAGCATGACATGGATAAAACACTTACATCACTGAGCTCTGCCCGGACGAACCACGGTCCAGGCGGCGGGGAAGGACGTAATCCACTACCCAAATAGAAACCGTCTATGCTGTGGTCAGAAGCTAACGTTTCGGTTAGATTTTACGTAATTTTTTTAAATGCTGATGTGGCAATGCATTGACGTGGACCAATAATAAAGGTAGAATCAGGTGCTCCCTGTTTCAACGAAACAGAGGATCCGCACTCGTATGCATGAGAGTGTTAGTCAAAAGTTAAATAAAGTAGTGGGTCGTATGTGATACCTATGACAATACGACTTTGGATACACAAAAGTACTTTAGTTGGTTGAATATATTTTGATGTAATTTTGTTAATGTGTTAAGTCTACACCGTGGATCTATTTTGCAATATTATTTTACAGTTAGGGTTGCACCCGGTTCGGATTCGGTTTTGAAACTGGAACCGAATGGCTAAGGAGATAGTTGAATTGGTCCTGCCAGCTATCAATATGGACCGTTCATGTGAAGGGGGCCACCTTTAGTTCTCATCCCTTTTGAAACCGGATCCGAACCGTGTGCACCCCTATTTACAGTGTCCCAATAATTGAACTTGATCCAACACTTTTGTAGACCCCAATTGTTCAATACTCATGCTAGCTGTGGGTGTGCTATATTTCCACTTTAGATCTACCTCAATTTTTGTCTCGTTCCATTAAATGAGCAATAAAGATGGATGAATGGTGTGGATATGACCCATACATCATGGTAGGGGTTATGAAACTATGTCTGGCAACTTATGTTGGCCAATCTATGTGATACTGTGATTTAGAAGGATTGTTTGACATTTTGTAATATCCAATCAAAGACAAAAGGTAATGGTGTAGTTTTACATGACATTGCTGTAACAGTTCATCATCTAAATAGGCTGCTGAGATTTCATGTTTACAAGAGGAGAGCAGATTAAGTGAGACCTTAGGGTTACTGTGGGGCCTACCTTTGATACATGTATTATGTATCCACTCTGTCCATTCATTTTTGCAGATTATTTTAAGACATTATCCTAAAAATCAAGCTGACCATATGATGGACCATACCATACCATACCCAATTATTTACCATCCATTTTATTGATAAGGTCACAAAAACCTGGATGAAGGGAAAAACAAATATAGGCTTGATCCAAAACCTTTGTGGCTCACCATAGTAGGATTTCACCCAAATGGGTAGTCGAACCTATGACCCGTTGTTGAAACTCTTGTGAATCTGCCACTGAGGCATGAGTAAAAACCCATGAACACAATATTCGATGAGAGTAAGATGGTTGCATGGGCTCTCTTTTCGTGGAATTCTCCCTCTTTTATAGTTCACGTTTAGTTTGTAAGACTTGATAAGGCATTGTTTTCCTCTCTGCAAGCCAACTTGGTTTTATAATTTTTATAATTTTTACTTTTTCATATCAATGTACTTACACGTGGTGTGTTCTTACTTTTGGTGAGAATGAATTGCCAATTAGTTTCACCACTTGCTAACCTTAATGTAAACACATTACCAAAATGTGCAATAATTATAAATTACTTTACCCTATTTCCTTGCAAAATCAGCATTTGGCACCTATTGTCATGTATGATTTTTTAGCCCTGAAATTATAATGAAGATATATTTACATTAATGTTAAATCATCATCAAAATACACTATCGTTGCAATCAATGCACTTGGCTATGGAATTATTACGAAATTTTAGATAGATGGTAAATTTTCATGATAATATCATGAAAATTTATTTACCAACGTCCATGGTACATTTGACTGATGATTTTTGTGTTGAAATTGGTGGTGATAAAATTATAATGATAACACTTTTTTTAGGGTGTGCTTGATTGCTACTAATTGCCATGAATTTTACCAAAATTTTTATTGCTTACCATAGAAATTATGATTGCAATTAATTGCCATGAATTTGACCAAATTTTGCATTGATTACTTAGCATAGAAATTTAGGTAGAGTGGAGGCTATATAATGTTTGACGGGGATTTTCTCCTCATTGTTGGGTTCGATGAAATCGAACCAGTTTCGATATCATCGAGTATTTTCGGGATTTTTCACCCTTGGTCACTGGACAATTTTGGTTCGTTTTTGATATCATCGAAGGACCTTAGATGAAATCGAAGGTTGTCATCGAAGGCCTTCAATGACATCGAAGGTTTACGCAGATTCGTTTGCGGAAACGCAGATTCTATGATTTTTGTTTCCTATTCTGATTCTACTTCTTTCTAAATATATATAAAGGGGTGTATGCGGGATTGGGGTGTATTCCAGGGTATTCTAAGGTTTTCTAAGAGGGCTTAGGGCTATCGAAGGTGAGAGAGAGAGAGAGAGAGAGAGAGAGAGAGAGAGAGCTTATGGAAAGAAGATTCTGCTTGTAGAGGTGATCTACTTCGCAGTCCACATCTCATCACTTCTACGTCCTTGTGATCGGTGAGATCTCTCCGTTTTTCTTTTGTTCTCTTATTGTTTATCCGCTTCTGTGTGAGTGAAGAAGGTTTGATCCAAGCAGTGTGTGCTTGTGATCGGTTGTAACGTTCTGCTTTATAGTGGATTGTTGATCTGGATGAGGTCCCGTGGTTTTTACCTCTTTGAGGGTTTTCCATGTAAAATTCCCTGGTGTCATGTGGTTTATGCTTTGATTTATTTCATTGCTTTATTATCCCATAATTCTGGTATTTTAAGTGGCTAGATCTTAAGGTTTTGTGCAACGGCCGCCAACAAAGTGGTATCAAAGCTAAGTTCATTGAACGGAGTGGGATCGGTTTTGAATTATGGAAGGTGGCTCATCAAGGATGATCAACCTCAATGGTTCTTACTGGACCATATAGAAGGCTAAGATGGAGGACTTGCTTTATTGCAAGAACTTGTATTCTTCAATTCAAGGCATATCAGCAAAGCCAAAGGATATGATAGATGATGATTGGAAGAAATTGGACCGGAAGGCGATGGGGTTTGTTAAACAATGATTGGACGATTCCATATTCCACCATGTGTCTACAGAAACCTCAGCCGCTAGCCTATGGCTGAAACTGTAAGGATTGTATGAGAGGAAGACAACCGGTAATAAAATTTACTTGATATGACGACTTATGAATCTCGAGTTCAAAAATGGTGGTTCTGTGGCTGAGCACATGAATGAGGTCAGCAATATTTTGAATCAGCTCTCCACTATGAAGATGGTCCTGGATGATGAATTACTGGCTTTGCTATTGCTTAGCTCATTTCCTGACAGTTGGGAGACATTGGTGGTGTCTCTAAGTAACTCCGCGCCAGACGGAAAGGTGTTCATGGAACAGGTAAGTAGCTATCTCTTCAATGAGGAGACGAGAAGGAAGTCTCAGGGGTCTACTCAGCAAGAGGCCCTTGTGACACAAGAATGGAGGAGAGGAAAGAACAGAAAAGGCGGGAAGGCCCGAGATAAATTAAGAGGCAAGTCGATCAACAGGAAGGATGTTGAATGCTGGAATTGTGGCAAGAAGGGCCACTATAAGCATGAATGTCGTAAGAACAAGAACGACAATAAAGGAAAAGGAAAGGAGAAGGAAGATGAATCAGATTCGCTTCAGATGGCAATATTGTAATTATTCTTTTAGCAGATCATGATGTTTATCTCACGGCTATGAGTCAGGATGCCGACTACGTGATAGACTGGGGAGCCTCGTTTCATGCAACTTCACGCAGGGACTTCTTCACAAGTTACAAGTCAGGTGACTTTGGGACCGTGAAGATGGAAAAGTTTAGCGTATCGAAGATCGTAGGGGTCGGTGATATTTGTGTGAAGACCGATGTGGGTTGTACATTGGTTCTCAGGGATGTGAGGCATATCCCAGACCTTCGCCTCAACTTGATGTCGACGGGAAGGCTGGATGATGATGGCTATAAAAGCCGATTTGTTGGTGGGCGCTGGAAGTTTATCAAGGGTTCGTTGATCGCAGGTAGAGGGAAGAAGTGTTGCACCCTTTACAAGGTGAGTGTCAGTGTGTGCAAGGGTGGATTGAATGCAGCGAAAGATTCAGTTATTGACATGTGGCGCAAGCGTTTAGGCCACATGAGTGAAAAAAGGCTTCAGCTACTAGCAAAGAAGCGGCTCCTTCCAAACGTGACAAGTATACCTCTCAAAACCTATATTGATTGTTTATCAGGGAAACAGCATAGAGTTTCATTTGTTAAATCTGTTTCTCATATTAATAAATTGCATGCATTAGATTTGGTTTATTCTGATGTTTGTGGTCCTATGAGGACAAAAACCTTGGGTGTGGCATTGTATTTTGTCACTTTTATAGATAATGCATCTAGGAGGGTTTGGGTTTATGCTTTGAAATCCAAGGATGAGGTCTTTGGTGTGTTTAAATTGTTTCATGCTATGGTTGAGAAAGAGAGACAGGTAGATCATTGAAGTGCATCTGCACTGACAATGGTGGTGAATACATTGGCGACTTTCATAAGTATTGTAAGTCCCTGGGTATACGGCATGAATAGACGGTTCTCAAGACCCCCTAGCGTAATGGTGTGGCTGAGTGAATGATTCGCACCATTGTAGAGAAAATCAGATGCATGTTATCCCATGCAAAGTTGTCCAAGATGTTATGGGGAGAAGCAATGCACACGGCGGTGTATCTGATGAACAGGTCTCCATCAGCCCCGTTGAATGGAGAAGTGCCTGAGAAGGTATGGACTGGATAAGATCCATTGTACAGTCATCTCAGGGTGTTTGGATGCAGGGCATCCGTTCACGTACCAAAGAACGAGAGGTCCAAGCTCGATATAAAGATCAGGTAATGTGTGTTCTTGGGGTACGGTGATGAAAGGTTCGGTTATAGATTGTGGGATCCGACCGAGAAGAAGCTCATCAGGAGCAGAGATGTGGTTTTCTTTGAAGATCAGTATATAGAAGACATTTGTAAGCCAGAAAAGAACCAGCCTAGTACAGGTGAGCTAAAGGATATGGATCTGGTTATTCCTCCCGTGGTGCCTGATGATGGGGGAGTACAACGAGGTGCAGAGGATGAGGGAGTTTTTATAGAAGATGGACCGGGGGAGCAGCCTCCACTTGATCCACCTGTTGAGTCATAGGTGAGGAGGTCATCTAGGGACAAACAGTCGTCCAAGAGGTACTCGTCACATGAGTACATTATGCTCACTAATGGGGGAGAGGCAGAAGATTATTCTAAGGCCCTAGCCGACGAGGATAAGGGGGAGTGGTTGAAAGCTATTCAAGAGGAGATGGAATCCTTGCATAAGAACCGCACCTATGATATAGTGAAACTGCCTAAGGACAAGAAAGCTTTGAGCAACAAGTGGGTGTTCAGAAAGAAAGTTGAGCAGAAGAATTCACAGACGAGGTTCAAGGCTAGACTTATAGTGAAAGGGTTCGGTCAGAGGAAAAGTATAGACTTCGAAGAGATATTCTCACCAGTGGTGAAGATGACATCCATACGAGTGTTGCTTGGGTTGGCGGCTAACATGGATCTTAAGATAGAGTAGTTAGATGTTAAAACTGTCTTTCTCTATGGTGACCTGGAAGAAGAGATCTACATGTACCAACCAGAGGGGTTCGAAGTCAAGGGTAAGGAGCATATGGTGTGTAGGCTAAGGAAGAGCTTGTATGGACTGAAACAAGCTCCACGACAATGGTACAAGAAGTTGGACTCGTTCATGTTACAGCATGGGTTGACAAAACGGAGTCGGACCACTGTGTGTTCACACGCAAGTTCTCATATGGTGATTTCTTAGTTCTGCTGTTATACGTTTATGACATGCTCATCATGGGAAAAGACATCAGGAAGATCGATAGGCTGAAACAGGAGTTGGGCAAGTCATTGGCGATGAAAGACTTGGACTCAGCTAAGCAGATCTTAGGAATGGAGATAACCCGTGATATAAACAGCAGGAAGGTTTGGGTGTCACAAGAGCGGTATATTGAGAAAGTCCTAGAGCTATTCAATATGAATGCAGCGAAGCCGGTCGGTACTCCACTGGATGGTCACTTCAGATTGAGCGACAGACAATATCCCAAGACGAAGACAGAGGTGGATGAGATGAGGAAGATACCCTACGCGTCAGCAATAGGAAGTTTGATGTATACTATGGTGTGTACACACCCAGACATAGCATATGTGGTTGGTGTTGTCAGCAGGTATCTTGTCAATCCTGGCAAAGAGCATTGGGTAACAGTGAAGTGGATACTATGGTATCTAAGAGGCTCATCCAGGTTGAGCTATGGTGAAGGAAAACCTGTGTTAGAGGACTACACAGATGCAGATATAGCAGGTGACATAGACTCCAGAAAATCTACATCGGGGTTCATGTTCACGTTTGCTGGGGGAGCGGTCTCTTGGCAGAGCAAGCTATAAAAGGTCGTAGCATTGTCGACAACAAAGGCCGAGTACATTGCGGTCATAGAGGCATGTAAAGAGATACTTTTGATGAAGAGGTTCCTACAGGAACTTAGCATGAAGCAGGAGAAGCACATGGTCTATCACGATAGTGTAACATCCTAGATTTTCACTGTTTTGGATTCCAAAAATCCTTGAAATTTTTTTTATGTGTAATTAACTTATAATGTCACTTACTGACCATTAGCACTCAATATTAGTTTATACACGGGTGGAATCAATAAAGAACCGCACAAGTCCGATTAATCAGCCGTAGGAAGCTAACGAATCCGCCTGATCACTTGAACATCAAGTTTAGCCCCATGATTTACTCACGTATGGCCCAAATCTAACCGACCCATTGCTAACTAATCAAGACAATCATAACTAAATTAAAGGTCCAACCAAAGCCGAGTCAGACAAGGCAAGGATCTTGGCTAATAGACCAAATCAACCCCGTTACTCTTTTAGCCTAAAACCGACGGCTTAGAGTAATCATGACCAAATCTTCACTTTCACTAGTTATAAATAGGCCACACTATGAACATAGTTAATCCAAACCCTAATCATTGCCCACGAGAAATCTCACTACCAAATTCATTCCAGAAATGCCCCGAATTTCTAAATAAGTTCTAAACCGCTCGTTGGCGGGCCACTAGTTCCAAAACTATAGAGAAGCGTCCGTCTTACTGGGCTTGACGTCCATCGTGGGAGTCGGACCTGGGTGTTGTCCGGAACTACTCAACTTGAGCCAAAGGATGAGTGCATGAGAAGTGCAAATACCTTAAAGGAATGAACTGAAACTTAAGTGAATTGGGTCGTCCACTCTTATACAAAGTTGAGGATTTTGAACCGTCGGTTTACGACCAAACTTCACACGTAGAGTAAGGATATTTCCCTGCTCATATCCATATAGTCGCGGCCCCAATCGACCATCGGTGACCGTTGAACAGACTTCTAATCATATCTGTCAATCGGCACATCCAAATGGTGGGCCGATCATATACATACGTAGATCATCATTAGAGTCAACTATCCAACGATGTATATCGACTTGTACACCCCATAGTGGGCCCTAGAAGTTAGAAAAACCCTCCCATAGGGTTAGTATAGTAAAAACCTAACACTTGGGGCCATTGACACCAAATCTGGCATTATAAAGGGGCCTCATTTGGGGCACCCCTCTTCCCATACGATTTTTCATTTTCAAAGGGGAGAGAGAGAAAGAGGGAGAGAGTAAAGAGAGAAGAGAGAGAGAACAAGGGAGAGTGAAGAAAGAGAGTGAAGGTGAAAACAAGGGTGAATCATAGATCCAGGTAGGGCCCAAGAAAACCAAATTTTGCAACTCCCTATCCCTTCTCCAAAGGAAACCCTCCACCACAATCGTAAGGATTGCTCCATTAATCAAATAGGTAAACCCCTCACCATTTTTTCTTGAAACCCTTGAGTTGAGAAAGGATTGGCATGGAGTTCTAACATGCACGTGCTTGCTCTAGGGATTCCGGCCGATCGACCCCCAAAATCCACACTCCTAGGTCGTTTCCAAGTCTTCAAGGATCCATAGGTGCAGACTATTATCCTTAGGTGGCCTAGCACCAATTTCATTATGAGTTTAATGATTTTAAATGCTTGGATGATGTGTTTGGAGGATCTAGAGAGAAACTTAGGAAGCACCTTACCCTTGATTCTTTAAATTTAACATGGAGTAGTGTGAAATGTTGTTGTTGCTCTCATGTTTAGGTAGGAATTCAATGTTGTATGCTCATGTCTTGTGATTCATGTGTGATGTTCCTTATAGCATTTTTGTTGCCTCTCGTATGATTGGGTAGGAATCTAATGGTTGCATGCCCATGACTTGTTGATCCATATATGATGTCTCGTATAGCATGTATGACTCATTAACACTTGTGCTTGTGTTCCTACGATGTATGAAATGTTTGTCTTCCTCACTAACCCACACAATACACTTACACCTTTAGTTCACCTCATGATTAGCTTTGCTTGGTAGAGAAATTGAGATTCTATGTTGGAAGTTATGGACGCACACTTTCACTTATATTAGATGATAACCATGTTTGTGGCATGTTATGAATTACCATCAACCTTAGGGTTGGTCAAGAAAATGAGGAGAGTAAAGGTGGTCCCGTTGATAGGACTATCCTGAGGCTAAACGGATGGATTTGGGCAAGTGCATGTGGGCGACAGTAATTAGACTAAATGGGTCGCGTGTACCCAATGTCGGTTGTCACTTGCTTGCCTGACTCGTGTGGTCTAGCCTATTTACTGACCAACCTTGTTTGTTAACCCTATTTACTCACATATGTATGGAACCTGGAACACCCTACAACCGTTGTGGCCCATCGATAACCAAATTGAAATCGATCCACCGCCTCATGAGCCGGGCATGGTGCAATGGGACATTGTGTTCGAGCTGTCGGCCTACGCTGGGGTGACACGCCTCCCCGTAGTGACTGCGAACGATCCCTTTTTCTCGGCACTCCCCATATGCTTGAAGTCGGGGATGGGGAACCCGACGGGATCAAGGATCGTGGGGTCTCGGGGTCTCGGCCTCACACATTGGAGAGACTTGGCCTCGCAACCAGTTCAGGGCATTGATACGTGAGGTGTATCAGATTCCCCAACCTGCTGGATGAATGGACTTAATTAAGAACTTGGCTAACACTATCACATTGCATCGCACTAGTTAGGGTGGCGACTCGGCAGTTGAGGTCGCTCTGAGGGAGTGTTGGTCATACGCGATCGTTAGATGAAGTCGCTCGAGGGAATGTTGTGGTGAGGGCATGCATCATATCATCTATCCTGCATATGCATGATTGTTTTTCATTAAGTTCATAATGTAATTAATGTCTGTTACAACTTAAGATTAATAGCACCCACTGAATTGATCACTGACTCCCACTCTGGGATGGTGTTTTAAAACACCAACTAGACTCTCCCGTAGTTACAGGTGACACATAATACAAGGAGCGTAGCGACGCGAGTCTGGATGGGGATGACGAGTTGTCCTATTTCCAGTTGATGGGCAGCCCGCCCTAGTTTTGCGGGCGGACTTGGATTGCTAAGTGGGGGTCTTGGCGAATCATTCTTTTGGGCATACTTTTTTTTGTACATTTGTTGGGCAACGCCTTGTGCGACCCATAGTAATTTTTTTTCTTGGACTTGTAAACATTTAGCCTTTTCCATTACAGTAGACTAGTTGTGAATTGTGATTCATGTTTCAAGTAATTCCATGCTGCGCATTTAAATCTGATTAACCATAAAACTATAAAAATTGATTATAAGTGATACCCGGAAACTTGGGAGTCGAGTGTATGCACGACCCCCAATTTTCAGGGTGTTATAGATAGTCAAAGTGCTATACACTTGAGCAAGAATTCAAGACAGCACTCCAAGTCAAAGCACATAGAGATTCGGTATCACTGGATTAGGGATACTTTGGAACAGAAGGTGTTATAGCTTGAGAAGGTCCACACGGATGATAATGGGTCAAACATGATGACCAAGGCATTGCTTAAGGGCAAGCTTGAGGTTTGTAGAAACCTGGCTGGCTTGAAGAATGCGAATCCCTCCTCATTGTTGGGTTCAATGAAATCGAACCAGTTTCGATATCATCGATTATTTTCGGGATTTTTCACCCCTAGTCGCTGGACAATTTTGGTCCGTTTTCGATATCATCAAAGGTTGTCATCGAAGGCCTTCGATGACATCGAAGGTTTACGCAGATTCGTTTGCGAAAATGCACATTCTGCAATTTTTGTTTCCTATTCCGATTCTACTTCTTTCTAAATCCATATAAAGGGGTGAATGCGGGATTGGGGTGTATTCCAGGGTATTCTAAGATTTCCTAAATGTTTTCTAGGAGGGCTTAGGGCTATCAAAGGTGAGAGAAAAAAAAAAGGAAGCTTGTGGAAGGGAGATTCTACTCGTAGAGGTGATCTACTTCGCAGTCCACGTCTCAGCGCTTCTACGTCCTCGTGATTGGTGAGATCTCTCCGTTTTTCTTTTGTTCTCTTATTATTTATCCACTCCTGCGTGAGTGAAGAAGGTTTGATCCAAGCGATGTGTGCTTATGATCGGTTGTAACATTCTGCTTTATAGTAGATTGTTGATCTAGACGAGGTCTCATGCTTTTTACCTCTTTGAGGGTTTTCCACGTAAAATTCTCTGGTGTCGTGCGGTTTATGTTTTGATTTATTTCATTGCTTTATTATCCCATAATTCTGGTGTTTTGGGCAGAGGTTGTTTTTTTTCTTTTTTCTTTTTTGAACCCACAATGATGCATGTGTTATCCAAGCTGTCCATTTAATTTGCAGGCTCATTTTAAGACATGAGACAAAAATGAACAGATCTAGTACTCGAGTGAACCACACCACAAGAAATAGTGGTGATTGACCATCCACCTTTGAAAACTTCTTAAAGCCCACGTTGATATTTATTTGCCATCTAACTTGTTAGGTTATATAGACAAAAATGAAAAGAAAACACAAATATAAACTTGATTGAAAACTTGTGGCCCAATTTTTTTTTAATGGTGGCCATTCAATCAAATTTGTTCCTTATGGCGTGGTCCACCTAAGATTTGGATCTACCTCAAATTTTTTGGGATCGTGTATTAAAGTGATTGGAAACATGGATGAATGGTGTGGATAGAACACATACATCATGGTGAGGCCCACGGATTTTTTTAAGCACTGACCAGTACTGAGCTCGGTACCGGAGGGGCCATCACCGAATCTAGTCCATTTTTTGGGTGCATTTACCATCAACCAGGAAGGCCCACAGTGTTAGCATTTCGACTATTACCTCGGACTCACGCATGTATTATACTGAAAATCGAAAACGTATTCTTCAAAATCAACGCTCCCTCTCCCGGCAGATTTTCTTTGGTTTGAAAGTGTGCATGTATTACACTGAAAATCGAAAACGTATTCTTCCAAATCAACACTCCCTCTCCCGGAAACCGATTGCGTCCTACGGTTATCCGTCCGAGCAGGGCTCTGTGGGGCCTACCGTGACGTAAGTGTTTTATCCACGCCATTAATAGTTTTTTCTCAGATCATTTTAATATATGAGACAAAAATCGAAGCACATCCACACCTCCACTTGACCACATAAAAGGAAGCTGTAGTGGTGATGACACTCACCGTTGAAACCTTTCTAAGGGCCACTGTGATGTTATTTTTACCATCCACCTATTAATAAGGTTATGTAGACGTGGATGAAGTGAAAACACAAATATCAGCTTGATCCGAGACTTCTCCAGCTCCCAAGAAGTTTTTAATGGTGGAAGTTAAATCCCCACTTTGTAGTACATTTAAGCCCTTTACATGCCTTATTTTTTGTCTCATAAATTAAAATGATCAGAGAAAAATGATTAGTGGAGTGGATGAAAAACTTTCATAACGATAGGCCCCACAGAGCCCCGTCCGGACGGGGGTAGGACGCAATCTGCGTCCTCCCTCTCCCTGCAGATTTTCTTTGGTTTGAAAGTGACAAATTCCCTGTGAATAAATTCAATAATATCAAACCTAATTTCTGACGCAAGACATGTGCTGTAGGCTCCTTATCAAAGGGCATTGACCCTGGACGATAATCCTTCCAGTCAGAGGCTCCGTGGGCCCACCATGGTGCATGGACTTTATACACGCTGTCCAATATTCATCTTTCTGGAGGTCATCTTAGCTGTCCATTCATCTTTCTGGAGGTCATCTTAAGGATATCACCCCCAAAAATGAAGAAGATCTAAAGCACACGTGGACCACCACAGGAAGCAGCAGTGATAGTGGCACACGGTTGAAACATTTCTAGGGCCACCGTGATGTTTGTCTGCCGTCTAACCTGTTCATAAGGTTATATAGACCTGGATGAAAAGGACAACACAAATATCAGCTTAACTTCTGTGGATCCAGGAAGCTTTTAATGGATAGCATTCAATCTCCATGGTGTGGTTTTCTCGAGGCTTGGATTTGTCTTATTTTTGGTTTTTCATTCTAAAATGATCCAGAAAAATGAATGGACGGAATGGATAAAACATATAAATCACAGTGGCCCCACAGACCCCTCTCTGGATGGATTGTTATCCAGCGGAAAGTACAGAGGCCGCTCCCGCTCTTTAATTGTGAAAGGGGCTCTGTTGGGCCATCGCGATGTATGGGTTTACGGCATTTGTTCATTTTCGAGCCAAAAAAATAAGCACATCTAGGGCTTAAGTAGACAACACAGTAGGAACCAGCGATTGTAATGTTGCCCACCATTGAAACCTTCTCAGGGTGATCATGATTTTTATTTGCCATCTGCTTGATCCAAAACTTATGTGGTCCCAAGAAGTTTTTAATGGTGGAAGTTCAATCCCTAATTTGTGTGGTATACTTGAGTTGGATAGAAAAAATAATATTTCAACGGTGGTCATTGAATCTCCACTGATTCCACTCTTGTGGCTAAATTGAGTTTTGGATCTCCCTCAGTTTTTCTCCAATGTCCTAAAATGAGCTCCCAAAACGGATGGATAGAGTGGATTTCTCACAAACATCGTGGAGAGCCTAGCATCCCAGCGCAGGAACTTCCCGCGAGAGGCATTCACAGGAAATCTGCGTTATAGTTGAGCGGGACCCAACCTTCCATCTGGTGCTTGTAACATCGTGCATGATTTTGACGCCTGGAAACTGTTAAAAGGGTCGGCCCCGGTAGTCATCTCTTCCTATAGACTACTCCTAACGAATGACCTTGAACCCACGCAACCGGTGAAAGGAGTGTTCATCTCCTTCAATAGACCACTCGTAACACCAACCGGTGAAATGGATAGACATCTGCTTCTATTGGGAGCAGATTAGGTGTTACTCGGGTAACACCTTAGTAGGTGTTACTCTTACCATGTGGGGCCCACCTTAAAGAATATTTTGTATATCCATGCAGGACATCTGTTTTTCCATATCGTTTTAGGAAATGACCCCAGAACTTAAGCTGATCCAAATCTCACGTGGACCACACCACTAGAAACAGTGGTGAATGACCATTAGAAGAATTTGTGGGCCACAAAATTTTTGGATCAAGTTCATCTTTATATTTTCCCTTCGTAGAGTTATTTTTAACCTTATCAACGGGTAACACCTAATCCGCTCCCATTCTATAGACCACTCCTAACACATGACCTTAAACCCACACAACCGGTGTAAGGACAACGCACCACTCACAATCCTGTTCTTCATCTCCCCTCATGCTATTTCTACCACGAAAGAATCAGTGAAAGCCTCTAGAGGAGCTTCTTCCAAACAATTCCTAGTATTGTAGGACTATGCATCGCCCAAAGCTCTTCAAATGCTTCTTCTTCCTCCTCCTCACTACCTCCACAATTCCTTACCTCTCCTGCACAACATTCCAAAGCTTGAGCCGTGGATTGTCACTCTCCGTTGAGAGACTGGAGGCAGGGGCGGCTCAAAGGGGTAGGCAGGTAAGGCAATCGCCTAAGGCCCCCTAATTATGAAGGCCCTATATTATAGCAAAATTAAAATTTCTTAATTACGAAGGTCCTATATTATAGCAAAATTAAAATTAAGAAGAAGAAAAAAAGCCTAAAATATTTGAAATAAAACTTATCGAAAGGTAGAACATCTAAAAATTAGTTTACAAATTTGAAATTGAAAATAAAAACAAATCCTATAAACTAGTACTATTAATAATAACAGTCTAATTCTATCGTTTCTTTTCAAAATAATAGCATCATTCCCAGTAAATTCTTCTCCTAAAACCTAGTACCACAACTACCTACTTTATTGCTAATTAAGTTCTCAAAAAATTAAATTCTAAGCCTCATTTTTATGACTTGCCTAAGGCCCCCAAAAATGTTGAGCCGCCCCTGACTGGAGGATGTTCTAATCTCACCAGACGGCAGCTTCTCTGCTGGATTCCACGCCGTTGGTGACAACGCCTACTGCTTTTCTATATGGTTCACTCGATCTACCAGCTTCACAGCGGTTTGGATGGCAAACCGAGACCAGCCCGTAAATGGAAGACGGTCCTCTCTTTCGTTGCTTCGTGATGGTAATCTTATCTTAACTGATGCTAGGTGGTCTACCGTCTGGACTACCAACACTAGATCAGCTTCGTCAGTGCAACTATTGGATGTAGGTAATCTCGTCATCAAAAACAACGAAAACGAAACACTCTGGGAAAGCTTCGACTTCCCCACCGACACTCTCCTTCCAAACCAACCACTCACAAGAAATACCAAGCTCATCTCGTCTAGATGCAAGAGTAACTACTCTTCTGGCTTCTACTCTTTCTACTTCGACAACGACAACACCCTCCTGCTTCTCTTCAATGGCCCCAGTATATCCAGTATCTACTGGCCTGATGCAAGACTTGTTAGCTGGGAGACCGGAAGAACGACCTACAACAGCAGTAGAATCGCTGTATTCGACTCTTTGGGCTACTTCCTCTCTTCTGACAAGTTGGAATTCTACGC
Source organism: Magnolia officinalis (assembly GCA_021015155.1). NCBI lineage: Eukaryota > Viridiplantae > Streptophyta > Magnoliopsida > Magnoliales > Magnoliaceae > Magnolia > Magnolia officinalis. Next base: position 45,040,444 of record JAJHSJ010000018.1, on the reverse strand, counting down.
GGCTGATTTTGGTATGGGACCCAAACGAAGGCTGACCATGGATATCGACGGGAACCTACGGCTTTATAGCCTAGATGAGACGAAAGGAAGTTGGGCTGTTTCATGGCAAGCAATGCATAGATTGTGCAGAATCCACGGCCTGTGTGGACCCAACAGTCTATGTTCCTACAGTCCCGAAAGGTGATGTTCTTGTCTTCCGGGATACAAGTTAAGAGATCCGTCCGATTGGTTTCAAGGGTGTGAGCCCATGTTTAATCTCTCCTGCAATGCTCCGGATTTACGGTTTATCAAACTCCCTTACGTCGATTTCTATGGCTACGACCTTGATTATAAACACAATGTAACCCTAGCAACATGTAAGAGGAAGTGCTTGAATTCATGCGAATGTAAGGCTATCATGTACCGATGGGATGGCGGCGATGGTGTCTGGAATTGCTACCTCAAAATAAACTTGCTTAATGGGCTTTGCTCACCCCATTTTGATGGTACATCATATCTAAAAGTTCTGAAAAACATCACTGATTTCACTGAATCCACGAAAGAAATTGTGTTAAATTGCTCGGCCGGTGCTGATACGCCCATCTTTAGAACGTATGCTGTGAAATAGGCAAACGCTTCCTTGAAGTATTCATTTTGGATCGTCGGTGTAATAGGTGTGGTGGAAGTGATATGTATATTTATTGGTTGGTGGTACATGTTCAACGAGGATAATTCAAATGCTGTCGATCAAGGGTATAACATTTCTGCGGCCACAGGATTTAAGAGATTTACTTACGAAGAAGTACTAAAAGCAACCTTGAATTTCAGCAAGGAGATCGGACGAGGAGGAGGGGGAGTAGTTTACAAAGGATTGTTGGTGGATCAACGGGTCGTGGCCATCAAGCGGCTTGAAGGAATTAATCAAGGTGAAGCGGAGTTCCTTGCAGAAGTAAGCCTCATTGGCAGGATCAATCACATGAACCTGATACAGATGTGCGGATTTTGTGCAGAAGGGGAACATAGGCTTTTGGTGTATGAATACATAAGGATCCTTGGCTGAGAATCTCTCCTCCAATACTCTTGATTGGGAGAAGAGGTTTGAGATTGCGGTAGGGACTGCGAAAGGCCTAGCTTATCTGCACGAGGAGTGCCTTGAATGGGTTCTTCATTGCGACATCAAACCACAAAATACACTATTGGATGTTGATTACAGGCCGAAGGTTGCTGATTTCGGCTTGTCTAAGCTGTTGGATCGATGCGGGCTTGGTAGATTAAGCTTCTCGAAGATCAGAGGAATGAGAGGGTACATGGCTCCGGAATGGATCTTGAATCTTCCCATCACCTCGAAGGTGGATGTTTACAGCTACGGGATTGTCGTGTTGGAGATGGTTACAGGAAAGAGGTCGACTGGATTCCATGCCTTAAATTCGATCAAGGAGGGGAGAGAGATGGACGGTTGGTACCATGGGTGAGGGATGTGATGAGGGGTGGGGCTACTTCATTGCAAGATAGGATTGAGGAAATCATGGACCCAAAGATTGATAGTAGGTATGATGTGGTTAAGATGGAAGCTCTTGTTAGTGTGGCTTTGCAATGTGTGGAGGAGGAAAGATGACGCAGGGATGAACGTGACGAGGATAAATACTCCGAATCCACGGAGCTTCTCTGGACTCCTCACAGAGACTTCTCGAATCCACGAGAAAATAAAGCAGAAAATAGAAATAATTTCTAATAAATTCCAAACTGATTAATTAATTCATAAAAACGAGTTCACAGCCCTTTAAATAGGGGTACCAATCAATGGGAAAGAAATCAGAATCAAACTTCAACTACAACTCCTAGAATTCGCGACTTACTATAAATAGTAAACTCACTATATATAGACGGTCGTGATGTCTACTAGTGCGCAAGGTTTTCGGCCAAAAATAGTAAGTGTCCTATTTGGCTTCACCAAACCGTTCTCCTAATTATTCTAAGCTCTTTTCACGTTGGGCGCAACTCCTAAAGCCCAACGGATGAAGAGTTATAATCAAACTAAAACTTACTATTTATAGTATATAAAATTGAAATTAAAACAGGGAAACGACCGTCAATCCAGGGGTTTTTCGCAATTCCGGGCTTCGCAACCCCGCGTAGCAGGGTTGGTTGGCTAAAGTAGCTCGTTCTACCCCAAAATCATATATTTTTCATCGGCTAACTCATCCCGGATTGGGAGATACGCCTGATTGAAGGTCTGATGGTCCAGATCACTTCTGTCATCGACCGGGCCTTTTCTGATCCATCTTGGCCATGTAACTGTTCGCGACCCGCTCTACATCAGTCTCCTCCACTTCAAAAGAACTCGTCCTCAAGTTCTCGTCATGCTCTGGTTCATGATACTCGGTCAGGTCCGCAACATTGAAAGTCCGTGAGATCGCCATGTCATCTGGAAGATCAACAACATAGGCGTTGTCATTGATCTTTTGAATGATTGGTACCGGTCCAATCTTTTTATTCTTCAACTTGTTGTACGTTCCGGTCGAAAATCTTTCTTTGCGCAGATGGACCATTACTTGGTCGCCCACCTCGAACACTTTTCGTCGCCGATGCTTGTCCGCTTGCTCCTTATACTTCTCGTTCGAGGCATGTAACTTGGTTTGTACCTCCGCATGAATGCTCATGATCTTGTCTGTCATATGTTCTGCTGCAATGCTCATGCCTGAGAGCTTGGCAGAGGGACCAAGTCTAGTGTGTGGCGAGGTACTCGTCCGTAAATAACCTGGAACGGGGATTTTCCTGTCGAGCGGTTTACCATGTTGTTGAATGCAAACTCCGCTTGAGACAAAGCCAAATCCCACTGCTTAGGTTTTTCTCCTGAAATACATCGAAGGAGGTTTCCCAACGTGCGATTCACAACCTTAGTTTGACCGTCAGTTTGTGGGTGGAGGCGCTGCTGAACTGAAGTCGTGTATCGAATCGAGTCCACAAAGTCCGCCAAAAGTGGCTTATGAACTTCGTGTCACGGTCAGAAGTAATAGTCTTGGAAACCCCGTGTAGCCGCACAATTTCTCTGAAGAATAGATTTGCCACGTGTGTTGCATCGAGAGTCTTCTTGCATGGAATAAAGTGCGCCATCTTGGAGAAACGATCTACTACCACGAACACTGAATCCATGCCGCGTTGTGTTCATGGCAGACCAAGCACGAAGTCCATTGATAAATCCTCCCAAGGACCGTTAGGCACAGGTAACGGGGTGTAGAGGCCCGATTCTGAGATTGCCCCTTGGAGGTCTGACAAACATGACAACGTTGTACGGATTTTTCCACATCACGTACTAATTGCGGCCAGTAATACCGCTCTTCCACAAGAGCTCGCGTCTTGTCTCGCCCAAGGTGTCCACCGAGGCCACCTCCATGTAGCTGGAGTGACCTTCTTGACACTTCACCCAAGAATCTTTGAAGTCTTCATCCTCAGCATACAGCTCCTTGAGACAGTCGAAGCCGACCACCTCGTTATTCATTGTAACCAGTAATGATGCACGACGGCTAAGTGCATCAGCCACCTTGTTCTGCTTCCCTGACTTGTGCTTCAGAACGAACGTGAATTTCTGTAAAAACGCAACCCATCTAGCATGCACACGATTCACGTTAGTCTGACTATTAATAAACTTTAATGCTTGATGGTCAGTGTACAGAACAAATTCTCTTTGAATCAGATAATGTCGCCAATGTTGCAGCACCTGAACAACTGCGTACAACTCAAGCTCATAAGTCGACCACTTCTTTCGGGCTTCGCTGAACTTCTCACTGTAGAAGGCTATCGGCCTGCCTTCCTGTGATAATACTCCTTCAATTCCGATGTATGAAGCGTCACACTCAACCTCAAACAATTTGTCGAAATTAGGAAGCACTAAGACCGGTGTTGTAGATAAACGATGCTTGATCTCATGAAAGCTCTTATCAGCTTTATCGGTCCACTGGAACGGTCCCTTTTTCATGCAATCTGTTATGGGCGCGACTATGGTGTTAAAATCTCGCACAAATCGACGATAGAAAGTTGCCAACCCGTGAAAACTTCTCACCTCATGAATGTTTGTCGGGATCGGCCATTCCTTAATAGCTCGAACATTTTCATCGTCCACACGAATGTCTGTGGACGTTACAACAAATCATAGAAACAATAGGTTGTCAGTTAAAAAACTACACTTCTTCAAGTTGAGGTACAACTTGTTAATTTGTAGGACCTGCAACACCTGCCTGAGATGTTTCCTGTGCTCCGCCTCATCCTGGCTATATATCAATATGTCATCAAAATATACTACCACAAATCGGCCAGTGAACGGTTTTAGAACTTGATTCATCAAACGCATAAAAGTACTTGGCGCGTTCGATAGGCCGAAGGGCATGACCAGCCACTCATACAACCCTTCCTTAGTCTTGAACGCCGTTTTCCACTCATCACCGGGTCGGATACGAATCTGATGGTACCCGGTCCTTAGATCAAGTTTAGAGAACACCTTGGCCCCTTCTAGCATATCGAACATGTCGTCCAACCGTGGTATTAGGAACCGATATTTGATGGTGATTTTGTTGATTGCCCGACTGTCGACACACATGCGCCAGCTTCCATCTTTTTTTGGCGTTAATAATGCTGGTACGGCACATGAGCTCATGCTCTCTCTCAAGAGACCCTTACGGATCAATTCCTCCACTAGCCCCTGAAGTTTCTCACACTCCTTCGGACTCATCCGATAATGAGGGCGGTTGGGCAGGCTAGCCCCAGGGACAAGGTCTATGTGATGTTGGATGTCCCTCATGGGGGCAATCCATCAGGTAAATCCTCAGGCCAGACTTGTTTGAATTCGTTTAGCAACAGCCTTAAGCTTGGAGTGATGTTTGAGGGTTCCTCTTCCTCGCCCTTCACCACTACGGCGTATACCTCGCTGGTTTCCTTGGATTCCTCCATGAAATCCCGAATGGTCAAGAGGGAACTCTCCTCCACTTTAGAAGCTTCAGGGTGGATCTCTGGTGCCATAGGGGCAAGGATTATTTTTCGACTATCCTTGACAAATATGTAGACATTATCTCATCCCCGATGGGTCGCATCACGGTCCGACTGCCAGGGTCGACCGAGTAGCATATGACAAGCTTCCATGTCAACCACGTCACAAAGTATTTGATCCTTATAATTTTTGTCAATTGAAAACGAGATAGTGCATTGTTCAGTTACCTTGGTCTCATTCACCTTTTTTATCCAGCCAATTGAGTACGGGGAAGGATGTTTCGTCGTTGGTAGCCGCAACTTGTTCACCATCACTCTTGAGACGATGTTCTCGCTACTACCGCTGCCTATGATCACATCACAGATCTTTCCGTTGACAGTGCACCGAGTACGAAATATATTGTGTCGTCGTGGATGTAATTCCTTTCGTGGGGCATATAGTAATCGCCTCACAACTAGAAATTCGCCACGATCCTCGCCCGTCACTTCATCTTCACCTGTTATTTCTTCAGTGATTTGTTCATTTCATCAAAGTCATAGTCTTCTTCTGCGGCCTCATCTCTAGTGCCCCCTTCGTTTATAGTCAAGTGTGCTGCGGGACGTTGAGGGCAAGTGTTTGATAAGTGGCCTGGCTGGCCACATCGGTAACAATTGTTCGACCTTGGCCGAGCATAAGGATTTGGAACCCTATTCGGGCCCGCTGTTGTGGGTGCTGTACGTTGAGGTCTGGATGAGCCGCTCCCCGTATCACGGTTTGCGGTTATAGGAAGTTGAGGACGTTCTCCTACTGGATCTTTTCCTCGTGCCAGCACTGGATCCTGCGTGGGACCCACCATGAGGGGTCGAGTTGAAGGATATGGACGAGCAGGAGCTCTTGCAAGTTGTGTTTCTGCCCTACCCGCCAATTGAACTACTTCATCCACAGTCCCGACTGGGTACATCTGAACTCGGTCCTGAATTGTCGGTCGTAACCCACCTATAAATCGTGCTACTTTCTGTGACTCAGATTCTGACAGATCGTTTCGTGTAGCCAACCGCTGGAATTCTTCTGTGTAATCTGTGACGGTTCGATTTCCTTGTCGGCAATTTTGATATTGCTGGAATAGTATCTGCTCATAATCACTGGGGAGAAATCGTGATCGAAGAAGACGTCTCATCCGTGGCCATGATGAGATAGGCGCCTTGTTCTGAAAGGCTCGTGAGAGTTGTAATTGTTCCCACCATGCAGAAGCACCAGATTTTAATTTAAACGCTACCAATTTTACCCTTTTATGATCTGGCATGTCCATATAATCAAAATATCTCTCTACTTCGGCTAGCCAATCGAGGAAATCTTTTATACGTAATAAACCATTAAAACTAGGAAGTTCAGCCTTACCTCGGTAGTCTCTTTCAGCACGATCTAGATGATCGCCTCCATGGATTGGTCGTCGGGCAAAACCCTTATTAAGGTCTTCGTCGCTAGAACTTGAATCATCTGGTGTAGTCCTACGGTTTGTCACTGATAGTACTCTACGAAAATCGGGATTGCGTCGTACAGCAATCATGGGTGGTGGAGCCACCATGTGTGGTGGAGCCACCATAGGTGGTGGAGCACCGCCTAGGGCTCGGGGCAGAAGTAGCGCATCCGCAAGACGGTTGAGCGTTACCTGCAGCCCTTGCATGGTCAACTGACTCTCCCGGTGGAAAGCTTTCATTCTTTCCGAAAAAAAACGAATCCCTGGATCACCGTCCACAGGATTTTGATTCATACCTTCGTTGTTTGCCATCGGCCCGAGGGGAATCCTCGCTCTGATACCAATTGACGCAGGGATGAACGTGATGAGGATAAATACTCCGAATCCATGGAGCTTCTCTGGACTCCTCACAGAGACTTCTCGAATCCACAAGGAAAGAAAGCAGAAAATAGAAATAATTTCTAATAAATTCGAAACTGATTAATTAATTCATAAAAATGAGTTCACAGCCCTTTAAATAGGGGTACCAAGCAATGGGAAAGAAATCAGAATCAAACTACAACTACAACTCCTAGAATTCGCGACTTACTATAAATAGTAAACTTACTATTTATAGACTGTTGTGATGTCTACTAGTGCGCAAGGTTTTTGGCCAAAAATAGTAAGTGTCCTATTTGGCTTCACCAAACCGTTCTCCTAATTATTCTAAGCTCTTTTCACGTTGGGCGCAACTCCTAAAGCCCAACGGATGAAGAGTTATAATCAAACTAAAACTTACTATTTATAGTAAAATTGAAATTAAAACAGGGAAATGACCGTCAATTCAGGGGTTTTTCGCAATTTCAGGCGTCGCAACTCGGCATAGAGGGGTTGGTTGGCTAAAGTAGCTCGTTCTACCCCAAAATCATATATTTTTCATCGGCTAACTCATCCCGGATTGCGAGATACGCCTGATTGAAGGTCTGATGGTCCAGATCACTTCTGTCGTCGACCGGGCCTTTTCTGATCCATCTTGGCCATGTAACTGTTCGCGACCCGCTCTACATCAAAAGGGATGCAAGGCCCACCATGAGACGTGTGGTGGAGATGCTCTCATGTGACGAGGTTGAGTTTTATAGCTTCGTCACTTAGTGAAACATTTTATTACTCTATGTATTTTAACTTTCTTGCATGCGTGGGTGTTTAGATCCGGGTAATTAAACAGCATTAATGAGCTGTACTATAATAAAAATGTAATGATTATCATTACTATGGTAGTCAAAAAGTTAAATAAAGTAGTGGCTCGTATACAATACTCGGTAACAATCCCACTTTGGACACATGGTACTTTATTGGTTGAATATATTTTGTAGTAATTCTGTTAATATATGTTAAGTCTACATCGATAATATATTTTGCAATATTATTTTAGAGTGTGTCTACAAAATTGAACTTAATCCAACAGTTTTGTAGGCCCCAATTGTTCAATACCCATGCTAGTTGTGGTTAGGGGTGTACACAAACCGAGCTAGCTTGGTTAACTCGCTCAACTCGACTCGAAAAAGCTCGATTCAACTAGGTTCGAAGCTAAGTTCGAGCCGAGTCGAGCTGATTTTTTGTAACATCCCGGATTTTTGCCAACCTGGGATTAGACATCCTTAGGCATTGGGTCAATCTTAACACCTGATTAACTTTTCAGACGCTCAATTCAAAGCCTCAAATCCCGTCTTAAACTATTTTCTTCACAAATCCCACCCTTCACTACCTTGTGCTTTCAATTTTTCAAAGCACTTTCGCCCTAGACACTATCTTAAACTAGCTAAGTAGTAAAACTTGGATCACTTTATATACAAACTGCAAAGGCCTAATTACCATCTCAACCAGAAAACAATTAGGATTAAATCCTTTAGGAATTTAACAAAGTTAACTAAGTGCAAACTCGATTAGCCATGAAATCCGTTGGGATCGCTTTAAATACGATCTGCAAGACCCAAAACTTGCAGAATTAGTGACTCTAGGTTACCCTAAAGTTTAGAACCAAACTCATTTCCCGGCTGCTCTCGGGAATGAAACGAAACTTCGTATTAGGTTTAGATCGCACATCGGGAGTCCGATTAACTCGAAGCTAAGGAACTAGGACCGCCCCACTGGGCTTGACAATCATCTCAAAAATCAGATGATTCCGATGTCCGACGGCCATTTATTTCGATCCGGAGCGAGGGTGTGTGAAAAACACTATTCCCATCCAAATGAAAATATCTGGAATAGTGATCTGGCACCTTTCGCTTGCGCATCAGTATTAAGCAACCTGACCGTCAGAATCAGACCAAATTACACCCTCGGATCAGGAAAAATTTCATACACATTTACATGTACTCAGAAATTCTGATCGTGGCCCACGGACCGTTGAACTGAAAGTGGTCCGCCACGTGCGATCTGGGAATCCGATCGAGCCGAAAACGTAATCCCACGTAGATCCGCAGAGGGTGAGCTTAAGTCTGACGTTTGGCTCAAAGAGGGCCACCAGAACATACCTTTTGAGCTTGGAAAGTGGCGAATATCCTATATTAGCAGTAACCCTTGAACAGGAGTCTATTTCGGTGAAGTTTTAGGCTATATAAGGACCTTAAACCCTCTCCCATTCCAGCCATACGAATTTGGATTTGAGAGAGGGAAAAGAGAGAGAAAGTGAGGGAGAAGTGGGAGGATCTCCCTGCCGTCGTTCCCTGCCACCACACGGGCTGCACCATCCCTTTCTCATCGCTTTCCCGGCGATTCCAGCCCCGTTTCTAGGTAAGAAACCCTAACCCTAATCTGTTTTGGAGTTTAGACTGTTGTAGGTTGTGAAATAGCTAACCTATTTCGTTCTCTAGGTTGCCAAACTGCCGAATACGGAAGCTTAGCAAACCTATCAACTCCGTTACGATTCTACGACAAAAGGTGAGGACTTTAAGCGTATAAGTTACGTTTTTCAACGCTTTCAATGTCAGATAATGATAGATTCATGATCTGTATGCAAATGCACATGTACAAAGTGCTTTCCGTTTCCTGTTTCGATTAGCGATAAAGAATATGGATTTTCACATACTCTAGATATACGTATAAATACCATATACGTATTTTTCTTGAGAAAATGTTTGACATGTTTATTTAATGTTTGATTATATCATGTGTGGATAAAATGTTAGTTTGGCGAAAAGAATCGCAAAAATACATGTTCATGTGTAAATGTCATGTATGTTGAAATTGCGTATTTTAGAAATTCCGCATACGTGCGGATTTTGGAAATATAATTGTCATGATTAATTGTTGTATGAATATGGTATACGCGGATAAAATAACCGCTTAGCGAAAGAATAGCCCTAATACATGTTTGCTAACATACACTAGGTATGTTGGAATAGTGTATTCTAAGTGTTTGTGAAAATGGCTGAATGAGTATGGAATTCTCATTCATGCTCGCCATGACTAATTGTCATGGATTCATGATTGTTATATTGGCGATACCCCCTTTGACGAAAGGATTTGCCCTAAATCACGCCACGGCCATTATACCCTATATATGCTAAAATGTGTGGCCCAAGTGTTTGTGGAAATGACTGAATGGATATGGAACTTGGATTCCTACTTGCCATGACTATCCGTCGTGGGTGTACGCGTGTTATGATTGGGGCAACTCCCTAGCGAAAGGATTTGGCCTAATGCCTATGTGATCGACATATGTCATGTATGTTGATGTATGTTTGTTTAAGTGTTTCTTGAAATGTCTGAATGTGTAGTAGTTGGCAAATTGTAATATATAAGGGTGTTGAGATATGATTCTCAACCTCTATAAACTATGTGTATGATCTCCTTTAATAGTTGTGTGATTAGGATTTGAACATGTACAAACTCATGCTTGTGTTGTGCTCCATAACATGCTCAACTGTTTTATGATTTTAACTATGTAATGCATATGTTTGAATTTACATTTATGTTGTATGATCCGTCATGGGTGATGGGGGAGCGGAGCAACGAGTGCGTGCAACAGCCCTGGCAGCCCTAAACGGATAAAACCCGACTGATTGTATGATTTGAATCCTGATCTATTACTGCTTTATATCTCTGTAATTGATTGTGTTTGGGGCTATGATTATAGTCCAGGCAATCGGTAACGAGATTGAACTCGTGGCTGAGATTCATTTGCCACGTGGGATGTGTTCGACGAACTCGGGTCGTGCGTTGCCTGTCGGCAGTGGCTAGGCCACACGAAGTTGTTTATGCACTTCATGTCGTGCAGCTCAACGGGCGATCGTGCTAGTCGAGCTCATCAAGTAACCCGATCTGCCTTATGCATGTTCACCCTGTTTGGTCGCTACTGCTTGAACCTAGGGTACCAAACTTACCAGTGGCGATCCCCGTTTAACCATGGTACCTAGATCCGCTAAGTCGCATGAGCCGGGCATGGTGGTATGGGACACCGTGGTCGAGCTGTCGGCCTACGCTGGGGCCATGTGCCTCCCCGTAGTGACCATTGCGCAATCAACTCGTGAGCCGAATATGGTGGTATGGGACACTGTATTCGAGCTGTCGATACCTCGGCGAGAGCCGAGTACGGTGAGATCTATGCTCGTGCTGACGGGCGACGAGTCCTCCGTAGTATCATCGAGTACACTCCAAGGGTCTGTGATTGGCCACGAGTCTTTCACAGCAACTAGAGTGTGAGTTGAGCCGAGTACGGTGAGACCTGTACTCGAGCTGACGGCTAGTGATTGAGCCGAGTACGGTGAGACCTGTACTCGAGCTGACGGCCAGCAATTGAGCCGCATACGGTGAGATCTGTATCCGCGCTGACGGGTGATGAGCCCTTTGCGATGCCTTCACTACGTTTCTCAAACCATAACATCGTATGAGAATAACTAGGATTGACGACCCTAGAATGGATCATGTTTGGGAATGATACAAGGGAGGTACCTTAGTTTCCTAATACTGCTGTTTGAAATGGACTAATAAAAACTTGGTAATCATGAGCATCATCGCACCGCATGTGCTTTGTAGATGTGGCGCACTGAGGGAGTAAGCATTCGCGAACGTAAGATGATGTCGCTTGAGGGTGGTTTGGCAAGGGCATACAGCATCATGTCATTTCATTTTCGCACTTAACAAGAGTAGTTAGAAATGTTTGATTTGTACTGCTTTATCATTACTGCTTGATTGATTTGATAACATGTTAACTTATGCCTTATTGTTCCACTGAGTTGATCACTCACTCCCACGTTACGGGACGGTGTTCCGAACACCCACCAGATTTGTTGAGTTTCAGGTGATGGCGATGCTTGTGAAGCAGAGCCGGACTACTTCTGTGATGATAGGAGGAGTTCTCCTATCTGTATCTCTCTGGCAGGTCAATGAAGACCTGATATTGTATTGACGGGGCTATGGTACATGGGATAGGAGGCGTTACACTTCCTCACATTTGGTACATTTTAGAACCGCACTTGTATTTATTTAACCTGGTAATGTTATCACACTCTGGAGACTCATCATAATTTATATATTTTATCTATCTATCAAAGTCTTCCGCTTGCAAACTTAACTGTCTCTGGAGTATGATATGCTGTTTTGGCTTAATCTCACTCATGTTCAATGCACGAATACAGTCAACATTCAATCATCATTCATTTTGTTGCATAAGTGATGTTCTGGAACTCGGGAGTTGAGTTTATGCTCGACCCCCGATTTTCAGGGCGTTACATTTTTTTAGCTCCAAAATGAGTTCGAGCCAAGTTTGAGCAGGCCCCAACTCGACCCAACTCTGATCGAATCCAGCTCGAATCAAACCAGTTTGGTGACTCGGTTACTTTGTCATTGATGTTGCTCACCAAGTATTTGATAAAATGACTCAACATGCTAGCATGCAAGAGGATTTCCTTACCGTGAAGATGTGTAAGAAGCACTTACTTGGGTGAATCTTTCATGCATGAGTCAAGGGACTATCATATAGTTTTCTCCACCATTTTTGGAATGGCGGCGAGTTGTACACTTTAACATATATGTGTGTTAATCAAGACTGTCCAAATCATGGGCCCAAATGTAGATGGAGCATGTCCTAATTAGTGTCCATAAAATAACTGATAAAAGGAGAAAAATCGGCAGTGCAAATTCGACAAAGGGGCTGGCAATCTCAATTGCTTGGCTTGAGTCGTATGTATGCCACATGTATGATGAATGACTCCCCACAATTTAAAAAATGATGGAAATCATAGTCTAGCATTTTTGCTTGGCTATCTACTTCAATTTTCCTCTTAGTGGCAATGCGCTAGCTGGTCCCCAGCCTAGAGGAAGGACAGCTGTGGCAAGAAAGGTACGTTAATGAAACAAATACCCTTTTTTTCCTATTTTCTCTTTTTTTTTTTATGTTGCATAGAAGGTGTTTGATAAAATACCTATAAAACCCTTGTTTCTATTTCACAAACAGATGGATTTTGAAGGTGCAGTCCAGGTGTTTGTGGAAATGTCTTAATGGTGAACTCGGCTCGATCTTGGCTCGAACTCGGCCCGAGCTGCTGACCGAACCGAGCCGAGCTGGCCAGTCAAGCTCGAGGACCGAGCCGATCTGAGTTTGAGTTGAGGTCAGCCAGTGACCGAGCCGACTCGAGCTGAGGCCAGCTTGACTCAATGTACACCCCTAGCTGTGGTGTGCTATATTTCTGCTTTCGACTTATCTCATTTTTTGTCTCTTTTCATTAAATGATTATGTCAGAGGGATGAATGGTGTGGATATGACCCATACATCATAGTAGGGCTTATGAAACTATGTTCGGCGACTCATGTGGACCAATCTATGTGATACTGTGATTTAGAAGGATCAAGCAGACAAAAGCACCAATTCGCACATGGTAGCGGATGAAGCAACTACTACGTGCTCAATTCCTCCTTAGTAAATACGATCATGCATTATTCCAACAATACAAAAATTGTCGACAGGGTAGTCGAGCGGTGAGAAAATACGTAAAAGAATTTTACCATCTAACAGTGCGTAATGATTTGGTCAAGACTGAATCGCAACAAGTCGTCCGTTTCAACGGTGGATTGCGTATGGCGATCTAGGATCGGGTCCAGATGCAATCCGTTTGGACGATGAATGATGTAATCAAGTTGCCTCCCCAGGTGAAAACGCAACTTGAACGTCCTAACACACGGACATATCGTACTGTAAGGGTCACCACGGTAGGTCTGCCCTAGGGAGCTCCACAGCCTAAGGGGAAGGAGCCCGTAGGAGCACACACTCAACCTCCTACACCCATGAACTACGATCAAGGAAGTGGGCGAACTAGGCCCCAAATGGGTGTATCGACTACCACTGGACCAAGGAGGATCCCGAACCCCTATGCTCGGCTAAGGGGAGACCATTGCTTTCGTTGTGGCCAGCCGGGTCACCTGTCAAATACTTGTCCCCAGCGACAAGTGGCGAACCTAGCCATCAATGATGGTAGTGATGAAAACGCCAATGAGGATCTAGGTACTGAGGAACCAAAGCATGCCACAGAAGATGAGACAGATAAGTCAGGTTGGGTTCAGTAGGATCATGATGAATCACTCATCGTGAGACGACTATTATACGCGCCAAGGAAAGAAGTACACCCACAACGGCATAACATTTTTCTATCTAGGTGTACGGTGAATTGAAAAGGCTGTGTTGTGATCATCGATAGTGGAAGCAGCGAGAATATCGTCTCCAGGGTAATGGTAGAAAAATTGTAATTGAAAATGAAGTGTCATCCCTCCCTGTATACGATCAGTTGGATCAAGAAGGTCAGCTAAACAAAGGTAACTGAACGGTGCACCATATCATTTTCAATTGGCAAACATTATAAGGATGAAGTAGTATGCGATGTGGTTAACATGTAAGCATGTCACATACTACTCGGTCGACCTTGGCAATCTGACTGTGACGCCACTCATAAAGAGCGAGATAACATATATATCTTCGTTAAGGACAGCCGGAAGACCATATTGGCTCCTATGGATCTAGAGGACCACCTAAAACTTCTAAAGTGGATGGTCATTTTCTTTTAACCATAAGGGACTTTGTGGAGGAATCCAAAAAAACAGGACAGGCCTGTTGTAACGCCCTGAAAATTGGGGTTCGAGCAGGAGCCCAACTCCCGAGTTCCAACGCATCACTTATGCAACATAGATAATGATGATTAAATGTTGTCTGTATTAGCATATTAAACATGAATGAGATTACACTAAATCAGCATATCATACTCTAGAGACAGTTAAATTACGCAAGTGAAAGACTGTGATAAGTATGTATAACGTATAAGTGGTTGTAAGTCCCCAAAGTATGAACAGGATACCAGGTTAAATAATTACATGTTTGGTTCCAAAATATACAAAATGATAAAGTGTAATGTTGTCTAATCCATATTTCTGTAGCCCCGGTGACACAACTCCAGGTCTACATAGACTCGCCCGAGAGTTGCAAATAGGAAAACTCCTCCTCGTCGTAGAAGTCAGGCTCCGCCTCATAGGCCTCGACATCACCTGAAACTACAAAAAAATCTGGTTGGTGTTTTAAAACACCGTCCTAGAATGGGAGTGAGTGATCAACTCAGTGGAGCTATAAGGCAAAGGTTAACATGTTATCAATTCAATCAAGCAGTAATGATGAAGCAATACAACAAACATTCCTAAGTACTCTAATTAATGCAAGGATGATATGTATTAATGATGCATGCCCTCGCCTACACTCCCTCTGCGACATCATCTCACGATCGCGGCATGCAACATTCCTGTTGTGCTCAGCTCCAACGCCAAAGGCACATGCAATGCGGTGCAAGTGCGTGATTAGCCAAGTTCTTAATTAGTCTTATTCATACAGCAGGTTGGGAAGCTAAGACACCTCCCTTTATATCATTTACCCAAACAATGATCCATCTAGGGTCGGCAATCCAAGTTAATCTCATTCGATAGCAGTTCTAGGTCGCTACGGAGAGGCTCGTCACCTCAGCGCATGCCTAGTTTATACTCGAAGTCACTACGGAAAGGCTCATCACCTTAGCGTAGTCCTAGTGTATACTCGAGGTCACTACGAGAGGCTCGTCACCTGATCGTAGGCCGACAGCTTGAATACAGTGTCTCATACCACCGTATTCGGCTCACGAGTTTGGTTGCTCACTGGACACTACGAGGAGGCTCATCACCCCAGCGTAGGTCGACAGCTCGACCACGGTGTCCCATACCACCATGCTCGGCTCATGAGTCTTAGCGGATCGTGGTACCAAGGTTAAACGGGCTTTTCACTGGTAAGTTGTTACCTTAGATTCAAGCAGTAGCATCCATACATGGTGAACATACATTAGGCCAATCGGGTTACATGACAAGCTCGACTGGTACGAGCGTACGTTGAATTGATCGACATGGAGTACGTAAGCATTCCGCGTGGCTTAACCAATGTCGACAAGCAACGTACTACCCGGATTCATCGAACGTGTCTTATGTGGCATAACGACCTTGGCCACTAATTTGGGAATCATTACCGATTGCCTGGACTACATCGTAGCCCCAATCATACTCCAAACAATAGCATTTACATGTGATAGACAAAGACAGCATGTGACAACCAATCTAAGTATAAATCTCATTTGAGGATTTTAACAAACAAATAGTACACATGTTATCTTACATAGGCATTTCATCCATAAATTACAAGGTAGTAAGATAGGTTACATAAAGAAAACTGTGACTATAGATAAGGGAATTGAGAATCTTATCTTAACACCCTCATTAAATACATTTCAACAAGCATTTTCTCATTCAGACATTTTATCAAACACTTAGACTACACATATCAACATACATGTAATATAGTAGTTATAACAGGTATTATAGCAAATCTCTTCATAAATTATTCATCATACATACAATAATCATGTATTCTCAGTCATTAAACATGGCAAGCATAAATCATAATTCCATACTCATTCAAACATTTCAACAAACACATGGAATGCATTAAAATCAACACAGTTTATATATATATATATATATATATATATATATATATATATATATATATATATATAAAATATACGAAAAACATCATATTTAAGCACATGTGATAGCAATCAAGTCAGTCATAAATCATTAACTGACATTGAAAGCCTTGAAAGTCATAACCTAAACGTTTATAGTCCGCACCTTTCGTCGGTAAACTCGTATCGAACTCAGTTCGAACATTACGCCTTCGTTTACGGCACAACAACGCCTAAATCAATGAAATAGGTTAGCTATTTCACCAACTCTTCTATTTAAATCCCTAAAACAGATTAGGGTTACGGTTTCTTACCCAAAAATGGAATCAAAATCGCCGGTGTAACGACACGGGAGAGGTGATTCGACACATAGGATGGTGGGATCGAATCCCGGCAGCAAACTCCAACTCTCTCTCACTTCTCCTCACTTTCTCCTTCTCTTTTCTCTCTTCTCTCTTAGTGTCACGCCCTAAACCCGGGGACGGACAGATTCCGTAATGCCCCGAATTCGGTACTCGACTTCCATACACCAACTCCCGAGTTTGGCGCACCACAAGGAATATTTTTGACTAATTTTTTTTATATGCATATAATAATAATACCTGAGCATAAAGATCCATGATCAAATTACCAAGCGACACTCTCCAATAGAAATCTTGATGGTTACAAGTACAATGCTTTCCAAAAGGTATACAAAGTCAACAATACCAAATCGAAAAATAGATGCACTGCATCGAGAGAGCAAAGTCTTCCAAGCTACTCCAGCCCTGGAAAAAATGGGAAATAGGAAGCTTAGGTAAAAAGCCTAGTAAGTACACACGTGTGTGCGTGTGTCCTACATACAAGCAAGATAAATATGATACAAGGAAATCATATATGTGAAAGGCGTGTAGCACATAAAGTATGATGTCAATGCCAATGCAATGCATATGCATCATAGTAATACTCCAAGTCAATGCTACCAGCATCACCAAGTCATATTTTCATTTCTCCTATACCACAACCATAACCGTAATACACGCATCCGTAATCACATCATCATCATCATATTGTCATGCCATAATTATACAATATCAAAAATACTGATAAGTCCATGAGTCAAACAATGTCAGAATATGCAATACGGATCAACTATACAAATGAGGAACAATATCAGAATATACGATACAGATCAAATATACAAATGAGGAGTCATAAAGAGTCAAATACCATATGCCGTATCTAAACTGTATAAATGCAGAAACACAGGTAACCCAAAATGCTATATGTCGCGGATGTAATGCAGTATGTGGTGCGAATAGAATGACCATGCTGGAGTGTGAAGTCGGGATGATAGTACGTAGTATCACAAGCTATGGGGTCCATCACAAGGGACTTCTATCCAAACCAGTTTCATACCTAAATTTGAATAGTCAGACTCAATGTAATAAACTCCTAATCTCAGGTTAGTCGCACGCCCCAACCGAAATCTTGGCCACTGCGAAGGTACACGTAACAAATAGTTGTGCACCACCAGCCCGAGTAGATAGTGAATGAATGAATGAATAAGTATGCAACTCCTGCTCAATAAGTCCACATATCAGTACAGTTCCTCTCTAGGATCATCACCGGGGTTTAGTACACTCCAAATAACATTGCCCCTCTCCCAGCAGCACAGTCCAAGTGAGCATAAGAAACCTCACTATCCGCCTGGCTAATAGTCTGTCAAAACCTATCCGACACGTCGATAGCGGACCGATTTACGAGCTGGTCAAACTCAGCCTAGTAATGCCCCTTACCCTCGGGCAAGTAAGGTCACACCCCTTTCCAACCGACCACGACACAGTAGGAGACGCGGCCTCCTGGTATTCGGCCCTCGTGCGCTCATATATCCACTCGGTCTCGACATTTGAGTCATCCACTGGTACCAATTAGAGATTTTTACCCAGGGCCATCTATGGCAGCCCGATGCTAGAACAAATTTTCGGTGTCCCGTCTGGCCATCCACGATATGTCTGTGGAGGCTACGACCCTGATGTCGCTAGGGCGTACAGTAATCATAATGCAAGATATATGAGTCATACAATTCAGTCGTGCAGCAATCCGGCACATACCGTGTACTCATGCGAGACAATCTCCGCCTATCAGGGAGTCTCATAATCGTCATGCCCAATGACATATGCAATGGTCAATCACCTCTCATAACAAACATGCAGATGATGCGTATAGGCATGTATTATGATGTTATGTTGTCACATACTCATAATCGGCATCGACAATCGGAATCGGTGAGAATGGGCCTAACAAGGCCTACGGGAAGGTCACAATGTGGACATTCAACCATCATTGCCCGTCAATGTGGACATATAACCAACATTACTCCCAAGGAGTGGCCCACATAAACATCAATACATATATCATGGCGAAATCACACATCACATCGGTCCTCATATACATCGCTTTGGATTTCACACAAGGGCCACACATTCATCGCATTGGGCCTCACTCATGGGCCGCATATACATCACATTGGGCCATATCATATGGGCTTCAAATACATCACAATGAGCCACAACCCATGGGCCTAAAATACATCTCAATGAGCCACACCCATGGGTCTCAAATACATCACATTGGGCCTCGCCCATGGGCCTCGAATACATTGCAAGTGGCCTCAAATCTATTTCATAGGTAGGCCACATACCTCGGCCTAATTCACATCACTATGGGCCACATCACATGGGCCAGAAATACATCACAATGGGCTTTGCCCAAAGGCCACGAATACATGGCTACACCAATTATGATAAGTCTTATACTACAAACCACTTCACACGTCACATAATTAATGGCTCATATTTGGGGTCATATGGTTAAGGGCCAAGAGCCACATTTCATCGTATTATTTACAGTTTAGAGATCACAGCGTATAGAATCCAGGACCTTGATAGCATTAGCTTAGGTAACATAACCCTACATCACATTCGGTTTAGTGTACAACTTAGTTATATGTGATTCAAGTGGCGGTATCTATATTGATAAGCACAAACCTACGTTGTTGAATGGCCATCAATGCCACTTGATTTCCTACGGTTAGGTGGCCTTGTACGTATTTCACATTCATACAATTAGATGACTACATATACTACATATACTCCACCATTGCCTATGATTAGGTGGCTATATATACATTAAATACCTACATGATTAATGGACCAAACAGGTATATCACACCCTCACACCACTAGAGTCTACATATTTATTATAATTAAACATGTTTAATGGTTTAAACACAAGTCACATGATCTTATTACTTAGGGTTGTACTCTAACCAAAGTGTCAAGTGATCAAGGGCTGTCCACAATCTGCCCATTTAAGGGATTAATCATCATTACTTCAAAAATTACAATACCAGTTCGTCATATGTTCAACACATGGATTTTACAAACTCTTGTCGAGGAGGCCCAATGGTTGGCCCAAACAAGGCTACCACTAATGGGCCCACATGGTGTTCACTCAAAATGGGCCTTAACATTCTTGGGCCCACACACCAATGGGATTCACAATGGGTCCTATGCAGTAGAGTCCATGGGGATTTCCCATGAGGTTGAGTTGTGTGTGAGCCACTTAAGATTTAGGTCTGCTTTGATTTTAGTCCAAATCCTAAATGATATGAGGAAGTAGATGGTCCGCATGGATTAAATAGATGCACCATGGTGGTCTTAGGTTGGATTCAATAGTTAGGTACTTATTCTCATAGCCTTGTATTGTATGGCCCAATTCAGGTTGGATTGACTGATCTTTGGGACAATGCCCTAAAGGGGACCCGGTATATGGGTTAGATGGGTTGAATATCTAATACATCATCACGATGGTCCATAACAAATTTTCAATGATGAGAGTTCAATTTGCATTATTTCAGGATGTACGACTATCTAATCATTGGATGGGCTAAGTCTTGGTAACATATCGTCAAAAGGGGTGATAAAATAGATGAATGACGAGGATCTTAAATATATATCATGTCATAACCATGGTGGATTAAGTGGCTTAACACCTACATCAAAGTGGGCCATACCACACACAAGTTGAGAGGTTTACCCTCCATTAAATATTCATCATCATTTGTTGGGCCCTCAAAGATGTGGTTCATAAATCCAGCCCATCCATTATGTGTATCCCACTTGGTTGAGGAGTCAAACCAAGTTTCAGATACAACCAAATTTCAGGTGGACCTAACAAGTGATTTTATATGCACGAGCTTCGAGTTGTACGAACGGTTCAAGAAGATCAAAGCTACATGGGTCCTAAATTGATGTATTTATTATACCTATACCGTTCATCTTCTTTTTTTTTTTTTTTTTTGTAGAGATCATTTTAGAAAATGATCCAAAGTGAATCATAACCAAAGATTATCTGGATCTCACCTCAATTAGCAGTTAGGATAATGATTTCACCGTTAAACCATTCATCGGGCCCACCATAATGTTTATTTTCCACCCAATCTGTTCATAAGGTCACAAAGACCTGAATTAAGGGGAAAAACAAATTTCATATTGGTCCAAAACTTCTGACCCAAAAAGGGTTCCAATGGTAGATGTTCAATCCTTGCTCCTTTTGTAGTGTGGCCCACTTATTAGTTAGATCTATCTTATTTTTCTTCTCAAGCCTTAGGACAAGCTCACCACATGGATGGATGGTTTAGATATAACATATACCACATGATCATACCCATAAAATTGCTGATTTACTCAGCTTCATAAAATTATTTTATTATTATTATATATTTTTTATGGTGTGGGCCACCTGAGTTTTGTGTATGGCTGAAATTTGGGGGTGGCCCATTTTTAAATGGGACCCATCAAATGCACGGTGCTGATGTTCGACATGCATCAAGGTGGGGCCTGTGGTGGGGCCCACTTTCCTCCAACGTTAGCAACAAGTCAGACGCTGACAGTAACATCGTCAATGCTGTTGTTTTTTTTTTGTAGTTTTTCAAATATGCGACCCATGAGAGGCCGATCCAGTCCGTCTGCTGGGTTCTACGGCCCGGGACAGATGTCACAACCCAATATTCAATATATATTTTGACTGCAGAAATATTTCAGTGGGCCCTAATAGATTTTAACAGTTAATATCACTGTTTTCTATGATGTGGCCCGCCAGAGATTTGTATTGGCTTCATTTTTCGGCTCAATGCCTAAAACGAGCTGAAAATTTTAATGGACGGCGTGGATTGAATATATACATCATGGGTGGGGCCCGTTATGGACCCACACCCTCTTTCCCCCTTTTTTTTTTCTTTTCAAGCAGCGGCAGGGGTGTCTGGACGCTGCACCAAGCGGCGTCCAGTCTTTCTCCTTTTTTTTGTTTATTTGTGGTGTGTGTGCACGTGTGTGCATTTATATGTTTAGCCAGCCCAATGGGCCACACTTTAGATGGTTTAGATGACTTAAAAACATCACAGTGGATCCATGCCCTTTTGTCAATCGATATTCATGTATTCCCTTCATCTAGGTCTTGAAATGTTATGGACTTTGGATGAATACCAAACATCATAGTGGGGCCACGATCAACGGGTCCCACATCATCATCATCATCATCATCAATAACAATGACATGTTATCATCATGATCATCATTATCCAACCATAAAAAAAATAAAAGACTAAGTGAAAAGGGGGTGTACTCACCTTGATGAAATAGATGGATGGTTGAGATGGATGGAAGAGATGGAATTGATGGAGTTGATGGCCCACCAAGATCACTCCTCTCTCTCTCTTTATGTGTAGAAAAATGGTGAAATGTTAAGGAATGAAGGGATATATGTAGAGAAATTGTTAATATGTGGTTAGATTCAATTAATGTGATCTTGGTTAGCTTAGACTAGGATTATGATAATTAATTTATGATTTGTAATTAATGGTAGATTAAAGGAGCATGGAATGGCATAGTATGATGATGTCATATATGAGGTGTGGCATGGAGGAGAGTTGACTTAAGGTGTACATGAGAGAGGGAGGGGTATGGGTGTGTGACATCACATGCATGGGTAGAGATTCTCTCACTCATGTGTGGCATGTACATGTGTGCATGGCATGTGTTGTGCACATGTGTGGAATGGAGTACATGGCGCCATGCGCACATGATACATTAATTATTCTTCACGGCGTATCTCACAAACGGAGTATCGTACAGACGCACGGGTTGTACCTCCACGATCGATCGCAGTGACGAGGCGATCGATATAAGATAGGTTTCGAGGTCTTAGGGTTCCGGTCAGTTGGGTGTATACTATGAATGACCAATCCATGTCTAGCTAAGGGCATCGATCATCATGTACATAAGCATAGAAAATAGTACGGAATGGACGAGGTGTTACACTTAGGATTTTGTAAATTCGTATGGAATGAGAGAGGGGTGGGTTAAGGCCCTTATATAGGCTCAGAACTGATGTCAATGGCCTCAGGACCATGGTATACTTACGTTATAACCAAAAGTCGCCTGCTTCGGGCCAACGGAGCTCATCTGGAGGCCCATTCTCTGCATATGGTCTAGGGGAAGTTCCCTGACAATGGATCTAGGTCAGGTTAAGTTTTCGATCCGATTGAATTTATGGATCGACCGCGGTGGACCAGTTTCAATTCAACGGATATCGTCTCTCTCGATCAGGGCCATAAGTACACTGACATGCGTAGAGAAATTTTCCTGATCCGAGGGTGTAGTTGGGTCAGAATCTGACGGTCAGAAACCTTAAATTTGGCCTATAAGTGAACGGCCCAAATCACTTAAATCTGAGTTCATTTTCTAAAGGTATTCATGTTTCTCACACACTTCACTCCGGGCTCAAGTTATGTGTTTCAGGATATTATTTTGACTTGATTTTCGAGATGGTTGTCAAGCCCAATAAGGCGGTCATAACCGTATAGTTTCGCAGTAATCGGACTTTCGACGCGCGGTCTAGGTTCGATATGGAGTTTCAAGATGCTCCCGAGAGCAACTGGGTTTTAAGATTGATCCTAGATTTTTAGGTAATGTAGCGTTAGCGATTCTACTAGTTTTGGGTCTTGCGGTTCGTATAGAAAGCAGTTCAAGTTAATCTACCGATTAATTCAGTTTAGCACTTAATTAATTTTCGTCTAATTTCTAAAGGATTTCGTCCTTAGTGATTTCTGCCTGAGGTGATACTCGGGTCTTTGTACGGATTTTTCTGAGACGTTACACCTGTGCACTAATTGTGAAAGGGAAAGAGCGTGATCCCACCAACATCCCTGATGAACTAAAACCCTTACCACATGAGTTTAAAGAAATTTGGCCTGACAACCTTCCCGATGGATTAACTCCCATGCGAGATATCCAACACCATATCGACCTTGTCCCTAGGTCCAACTTACCAAATTGTCATCACTATCAGATGAGTTCGAAAGAGTGTGAAATTTTGCAAGAGGAAGTGGAGGAACTAATCCGTAAGGGTCTCATCCGAGAAAGCATGAGCTCATACGTCGTACCTACTTTATTAACTCTTAAGAAAGATGGAAGTCGGCGCATGTGTGTCGACAACCGGGCCATCAACTAAATCATCATCAAATACAGATTTTCCATACCACGACTGGATGATATGTTGGACATGCTTGAGAGCGCAAAATTATTCTTGAAATTGGATTTGAAGAGCAGCTACCATCAAATTCAAATACGGCTGGTTGATGAGTGGAAGACGGCCTTTAAGACCAAAGAATGATTGTAGGAATGGATAGTTATGCCCTTCGATCTTTCGAAGGTGCCTAGCACATCCATGAGGTTGATGAACCAAGTTCTGAAACCCTTTATTGGGCGGTTCATTGTGGTCTATTTCGATGATATTTTGATATACAATCAAGAGGAAACCACCTATATGGAGCACCTCAAGAAGGTCCTTCAAGTGCTCACTGAAAATAAAATATATCTCAATCTAAAAAAGTGTAGCATTATGACTGATAGCCTTTTATTTTGGGTTTTTTTATAACATTCATGGGCATTCGGGTGGATGAGAAAAAGGTGAAGGCAATCAGAGAATGGCTAGTTCCCATAAATATTCACGAAGTGCGAAGGTTTCATGGACTGACAACATTCTATTGTCGGTTTGTGAAAAATTTCAGTACTGTTGTATCACCAATCACAGATTGCATGAAGAATGGGCAGTTTCAGTGGACTGACGAAGCTGACAGGATCTTTGCTGAAATTAAGTGCAGGTTGTCCACGACTCCGGTTCTTGTACTTCCCAACTTCGACAAACTATTTAAAGTCAAGTATAATGCCTCATTTGTCAGAATTGGGGGAGTTTTGTCTCAAGAAGGTGGACCGATAGCCTTCTACAGTGAGAAACTTAGCGACACATGCAAGAAGTAGTCTACATATGAGATCGAATTGTACACTATGGTCCAGGCACTGCGACACTGGTGACATTATTTGATTCAAAGGAAATTTATACTGTACATAGACTATCAAGGTCTCAAATTCATTAATAGCCAAGCTAATGTTAACTGTGTTCATGCTAGGTAGATCTCGTTTTTGCAGGAATTCACGTTTGTGCTGAAAAATAAGTCTGGGCAACAGAACAAAGTAACCGATGCACTGAGTCGCTGTGTAACTTTGTTAGTCACTATGAGTAATGACGTTGTCAGGTTCGAGCGCCTCAAGGACATATGCCGACGATGACGACTTCAAGCACGCATGGGTTAGATGCCAAGAAGGTCATCCTTGTGACCTACATATGCAAGACAAGTTCCTTTTCAAGGAGAATCGACTGTGCATCCCCAAAAGTTCTTTAAAGGAAAAGATCATCCAAGAGCTACATGAAGTTGGTCTTAGTGAACACCTTGGGCAAGACAAGATGCGAGTTCTTGTAAAAGAGTGATATTACTGGCTACAATTGATACGTAATGTGGGAAAAATAGTTCAACGTTGTTATGTTTGTCAGAATTTCAAGGGGCAATCTCAAAATATGGGCCTTTACACCCTATTACCTGTGCCTGATGGCCCTTGGGAGGACTTATCTATGGACTTTAAGCTTGGTCTCCCACGAACACAGCGCGACATGGATTTGGTATGTTCGTTATGGTAGATCGTTTCTTCAAGATGGTGCACTTTATCCCATACAAGAATACTACACAGGATTGTGCGACTACACGGGATTCCCAAGTCTATTACTTTTGACCGTGACACGAAGTTCATTAGCCACTTTTGACGGACTTTGTGGACTCAATTTGATACACGACTTCAGTTCAGCAGCACCTACCACCTATAGACTGACAGACAGATGGAGGT
Source organism: Magnolia officinalis (assembly GCA_021015155.1). NCBI lineage: Eukaryota > Viridiplantae > Streptophyta > Magnoliopsida > Magnoliales > Magnoliaceae > Magnolia > Magnolia officinalis. Next base: position 45,014,746 of record JAJHSJ010000018.1, on the reverse strand, counting down.
TGTGAATCGCACGTTGGGAAATATCCTTCGATGTATTTTAAAAGAAAAACCAAAACAGTGGGATTTGACCTTGACTCAAGTGGAGTTTACATTCACCAACATGGTGAACTGCTCGACAGGGAAATCCCCATTTCAGATTATTTATGGAGGAGTGTCTCGTCACATACTTGACTTGGTCCCTCTACCCAAACTCCCAGGTATGAGCATTGTAGCAGAATATATGGCAGACATGATCATGGGCATTCATGTGGAGGTGTAGACCAAGCTACATCCCTCAAACAAGAAGTACAAGGAGCAAGTGGACAAGCATCGAAGACAAAAGGTGTTCGAGGTGGGCGACCTCGTTATGGTCCATCTGTGCAATGAAGGATTTTCGACCAGGACATACAACAAGCTAAAGAATAAGAAGATTGGACCGGTACCAATCATCGGAAAGATCAATGACAACGCTTACGTTGTTGATCTTCCAGATGACATGGTGATCTCACAGACTTTAAATGTTACGGACCTGACCGAGTATCATGAACCATAGCAGGACAAGAACTCGAGAATGAGTTCTTTTGAAGTGGAGGAGACTGACGTAGAGCGGGTCGTGGATAACTTCATGGCTAAGATGGATAAAAAAAGGCCCAATCGGCGACAAAAGTGATTTGCGCAAGCCTGATTTGTGAAATACCCTCGGATCGACGGTCATTTCCCCGTTTTAATTCCCTTTTTACTATAAATAATAAGTTTTAGTTTCATTATAACTCTTCATCCATTTGGCTTTAGGAGTTGCACCCAACATGAAAGAGCTTAGAATAATTAAGAGAACAGTTTGGTGCAGCCAAATAGGATACTATTTTTGGCCGAAAACCTCGTGCACTAGCAGACATCACAACCATCTATAAATAGTAAGTTTACTATTCATAGTAAGTTGCAACTTCTAGGAGTTTTAGTCGTAGTTTGCTTCTGATTTCTCTTTCATTGCTTAGTATCCCTATTTAAAGGGTTGGGAACTCATTTATTTCATTCATCAATCAATTTCGAATTTTATATAATTTATTTTATATTTTGCTTGCCTGTGGATTTGACAAGTCTCTGTGAGGAATCCAGAGAAGTTCCATGAATTTTATAGAATTTATTTTATATTTTGCTTTCTCGTGGATTTGACAAGTCTCTGTGAGGAATCCAAAGAAGTTCCATGGATTTGGAACAGTTGTTCCCTTGAGGTAGACGGTGCTCGACCTCACATTGTTCCCTGCGTCACAAACCCATTACCTCTTGTTGAAACTGGGATTTCACCCAAATGGTAGTTGAGCGCATGACCTCTCGTTGAAAGTCTGGTGAGTCTACCACTAAGGCATGAGTAATTGCTCAACAATTCAATATTTGATGAAAGTAAGATGGTAGCATGGGGCTCTCTCTTCGTGGAATTATCCCTCTTTTATAGTTCACGTTTGGATTGTAAGGCATTGTTTTCATTTCTACAAGCCAACTTGGTTTTACAATTATTTATTTATTTTTTATTTTTTTTATTTTACTTTTTCATATCAATGTACTTACAGGTGGTGTGCTCTTAATTTTAGAGAGAATGAATAGCCAATTAGAGCCTGTTTGGGAGCGTAGATTTGAAACCCCTTGGATTTGAAATCCTCCCGGTGTGTTTGGCACCCTGGAGTGTGGATCAAATTTAATCCAAAGTAGCTATGTATGGTATATTTATAGGGGTTTGAATTTAATTACTAAATCAACTTTAATATCTCTAATTAGTGAGATATGTAATTTTTGGCACAATGGTTGTGATAAGCCTGCTAAAATATATGCTTTGCCCGAAAATGATGAAATTCCAAGTCTTGGATGGGCCACAAGCACAAGATCATGTTTGAGTGACTAACCAACGATTTTTAATCATTGATTTACATGGACAATGTTTGGATGGTGGTGGACACTGTTTGAACGGTACTGATTTACATGGACAATGTTTGGACGGTGTTGATCATCATTAGTGGGCCATGTACCCAATAGAATGATAGTATAGTGACACATGTTACACCTGCAACTATTGAAATGATTTTAAGTGTAATCCAAGCTCTCATCGTGGATTTCAAACCCCCTCAAAGAGGGGTTTTGAAACCCTGGTTACTATATGCTGCCAAACAGCCAGGGGATTTGAAATCCCCTCGAGGCCACGGTGTCAAACGACCCCTTCGTTTAACCACTTGCTACGATAAGGTAAACACATGCATTATCAAAATGTGTAATAACTATAAATTACTTTAGCCTATTTCTTTACAAAATTTGCATTTGGCTCGTATTGCCATGTATGAATTTTTTGTTGTTAAGTTATAATAATGATATATTTACATTAATGTTAAATCATTATCAAAATATATTATTGTTGCAATCAATGCACTTGCCCTTGGGTTTAACATGAAAAATTAGATTATAAATTTTCATGATAATACCATAGAGAAATGCATTGATTGTAAATTTCCTTACCATTGTCCATGATACATTTGATTGATGATTTTTCTGGTGTGTTATCGTTATCATATAGTAGATGTGATTCCATTAATCATGAGTATGTTTTGTATGCCATTTTACTCGTGTGTAAATGCATCGTTATGTGTAGTATACATACGTGGACTTTGTTTATTTGAATTGCCAAACTTGTGAAAACATTGTTCAATGGATATTTCTATTAGTGGATAGTGTAACCTGATGTAAGTGGCTTTATAATTGTACGTCTTAGTTATTGCAAGTTTAGTAAATTTTACGAGTGCTCTGCCCTAAAAAGATCAGTGTATTTTACAGATGTTTTGCCCTAAAAAGATAAGTGTACTTTACGGGTGCTCTGCCCTAAAAGAATTAGTATGTTTTACAGGTGCTTTGCCTCGGGTTTTCCCTAAAAGATCACACAGGTGCTCTGCCCTAGATTAGTCTAAAAAGGATCAAGAATACTTGTTCTATCTTATTTCGTTATTATAAATTCTCAAATGATACTATGGAAATTGGAATGCCACTTTATTTCTTGTAATTGATCATGTTCATGGTATTGAGCTCATACTTGGTGTTATCGTGGAATTTCCAATATGCGAATGATGTTATCCTACGAGCCATCGCACTCACACCCCCTTAGACTGTTTTGCAGGTGCAGAGATGAAGTATCACAAGCAAACTGGACAATATCGCTAGTTCTATTTTTGTTATTAAGAGTAGTTTGGATTTTATTTTATTATTGTTCATTAGGTTAGTTTGATATTGAATATCGATGTAATAGAGTTTCAACTAAGATTTGATGGACTAGTGGACATATATAATATATTAATCAGTATTATATTTATTTTCCTTTAGTTTGGCTCTAATTGTCAGTGGAAATGAATTGAAAATTGTAAATTGCATTATAATTTGATTAAATATATCTGTCATGGGATTCGAATTCAAGCTTGACCAACTCGGGTACTGAATTTCGAGGCGTGACAAGGGATATGAGCAGTAGTATGGATACCCACAAACTTCATCTATCAACCACAAACTGTGACAATTACACAACCCCATGGATGGGCGAATTGGTTCAATTTGGAGAGGATGAGTACCGACATTATGTCGGGGAGTATTTTAACAGGTACCATTCTACTATGACTTGGGCACAGTACTGTCAATTTGTGGAGTAGCGGCATTATTCCCAATCCCGTCGAGATGTAGGCGATGATTACGAGCCACCGCACAACTATGGGTCTAGGCCATAACCAGTCACATCATTCATAGGTATATTTCTCAATTTCTACTTCTTTTACTTTTGAATGAATTGGTTGTGTTTTCGTAAATGTCTTCTTACATTTATAAATGTTATGCATTCAATTTGAATATAGTTGCATTAGTTTAGTTAGATAGTGCATAGCTTAGAACCCTATGCAGAGGAAACATATTATGTGCACTTATTTTTTGAGATGTTCTGATTTTAAAGTGTGAATTAAGGCCTTTTTTAACAATCCCTAAAGTTTCATTGAAAAATTTAACCATTTTTCCAATGTTTTTTTTTTTTTTTTTTTGTTTCCCCATGTTTCCCAAAAAAGAGCAATAAATTACCTAATAAAAACGATATATCTCGCACGATAACCGATAGTATCTATATCCCAAGGGTGTGATATGTAACGCAATACCGATTTTTCGAACACTGCACTAGAGAGGTATACCCATTGATGTGAACTGTCCATCATGTAAGGCCACCTTTGATGGTCATCCCTTTAAAATCACCTTGATCAAATAATATAACCATCCCATTAGTCGTTTAGGAATAGATGATCCATATTGAGGTGGTTAAACCAAAGTAGACAATTTACATATTTAAAAACTTCCTGTGGCCTCATGGGGAGATGTGTGAAATTGTTTTGGCCATTTACATATTCAATGTTGTCAAAATCATTATTGTATCGCAAATCGTAATATGGGTTGAATCATATCGAATCATAAATCATTTGTAAATCTTAAGATTTTTTATAATTTTCTTAAAATTTGAAAAACTATGAAAAACATAAACTAATCAGGAAAAAAAAAAATCACCAATCATCCTTTTTCCATCAATATGCACCAAGCCACACCATGTCATGAAGTGTTAAAGCATTCTTATCTTTCCTTTAATTTTGTCTTTCAAGAAATTTCCCTTAAAAAACACAAGGATCCTTTAATAATTTATCTTCTTGTTACTTTTATTTATTTATTTATTATTTATTTTTTATTTTTAAAATGGAGAATCACATTGGAAAAGCAACATTTGGTAACTATATAACGGCAAAAAAAAAAAATATTTTCATTTCTAAACACCATTCCACAGTACATGTAGTTCAACATGATTGTAACCATCCATAAAAACATTCTAGATAAGTTAGAAATCAGTTTTTGGAGTTTCGACCAATTAAGAAGTAAGAAATCATTAATAAAAAAAAGCTCTATGATTTAATGTTAAAGAGATATTTTATCTCTTATAAAGAACATATAAATAATTTGCCTATTCTAAATGATTCTTAAAGCCCCCACCAAATTGAAAACATAAAGTGAAAGTCAGGTGAAGCTTAAAATAGACGAGAACAAGTATAATTTGAATCCTAAATCATAGGATTCAAATAATGGAATTGTAGGATTCCTATAAAAAGGGATTCAAGGTGGGATTCAAATCGTTTTGCTTAAGATTCGACTCAAATCATAAATCATAAATCTTAGGATTTCGACAACATTGTACACATGTAATAAGTAGGTGTGAAAACATTTACATACGTAAATGTGCACAAACAAACGTGCATAAGCCCCATTTACATATGTAAATCGTGTGCAAACAAACATCCCCCAAGGGCCTGTTCGAATAGGGTGAATCCAAGAGGGAATGTAAAGCTAAGATCATGGATTACCTAGGTAAAACCATTGGATTTCCCTTTCCTTTCTACTTGTTTGATTTCCACAACATTTCCTATGGAAATCTATTTTCATTTCCCTTTCATCTGTTTGGATTGGCATGAAAAAGTGTGGAAATCCAACCCAAAATGTTCTGGATGCCTCACACAATCATGACATATACATACTTACCATCCAATCCATTCATTGGTTGTGCCCAGTGTTCGAGTTATCAATATTGCTATAAGTTTCGCTGGCCGGAGATAAAGATATAATATCGTTATCACCAATAATATTGCCGATAATCGGAAATGAAGGGAAAATGGAGAAACATGGAGAAAAATGGTGGAACTTTTCTGTGAAACCTCAGGACATGCCTAAATACACATATTTATATATTTAAGAATAAAAATTTTAAAAAAAATGCATTAAATAATAAGTTTCCATTTAACGGGGGCCAAAAGGCATGCGCTCCTGTAAGATATATGTTTCATATAAAATTTTGATCTGCTTCAATTTTTTGGATCATGCCCTAAAATGAGTTTCCAATACAAATGGACGGCATGGATGTAGTCACATACATCAAAATGGCCCCAGAGTCAAGGTCCCACGCATCTATGGATCCGGGGATCCACCAAAGCCGCTCGATGTTACCCGGATAATGTCGTATTATCTTTATCATGTGGGGCCTGATTTTACCGCTGTGATAAATCCACCCCATTCATCCATTTTAGATAATCATTTTAGTGCATAATCCCAAAAATGAAGTAGATCCAAATCTCAGGTGGATCATACCAACAAAAACAATAGTGATTTAATCTGACCATTAAAAACTTTTTAGGAGCCATGCCGATCAAGCTATTAATTGTGTTTTCGTTTCATCCAGGTCCATATGACCTAATCAAGAGTTTGGATGGTAGAAAAATATCACAGTGAGCCCCACAAGCACCAAGCCATGAAAGTGGCATGCCCTTGGCAAAAATCCCAAACGGATTGCACACCCACAATTGCATTGGGAAAAATCTAAAACGGATTGCACACTGAGTAACTGAGTGCGCTGAACGCACTGAGTAAAGTCTGTAGGGCCCATCATGATTTATGTATTTTATCCACTCCGTCCATCCATTTTACCCTATAATTTTAGGGATTCATCTAAAAAATGAAGTATATCCAAACATCAAGTGGACTACACCACACGAAACAATGTGAATTGAATAGTATACCATTGAAAAATTCTTAGGGGCCACAAAAGTTTTTGATTAAGCTGATTTTTTATGTTTTATCTTCGTCCATGGCTATAGGATCTGATGAACAGTTTTGATGAGAAATAAACATCATCATGGGCCCTTGGAAGGTTTCAACAGTGGAATTATTATTCTCACCATTTCCTTCGGTGTGGTCCACTTGAGCTTTGGATATGCTTCAATTTTGGTATTAACTACTAAAATGATATGGAAAATGGACGTACGTTGTGGATGAACCACATAATTTCACAGTGGGCCCAGGAGAGTTTACTCGGTACGATTAAGCGTAAAAGTTACTCAGTACAAAAAAAAAATGTTCAGGGACGTCACCCAGCTGTGGACCCATCATGATGTATCTGTTATATCTAAACCGTTCATCCATTTCAAGAAATAATTTTATGATATGACCCAAAGAATGAGGCATATCCAAAGCTCAAACGGACCCCACCATTGAAAACAATGGGGGATTGAACGCCTACCATTAAAAACTTCATGAGGGCCACAGAAGTTTTCAATCAAGATGATGTTTATGATTTTCCCTGCTTCCCTGTCTGTGTGAACTTATGAACAGGTTGGATCTCAAATAAACATCATGGTGGGCCCTAGAAAGGTTTCAACGGTGGGCGTCACTGTCCTCACTATTTTCCGTGGTGGGTCCACCTGAGCTTTGGATATACCTCATTTTTTTTCTTATAGCATAAAATGATCTCACCAAATGGATGGGCGGTATGGATATAACAGATATATCATGGCGAGGTCCACGGAACTTGAAGACATAGCAAATCGCTACCAAGCATGTCTGTAGCTATCCGAAACCCTATATCGTCGAAGGCTCGAAGTCGAAAAACTTGAAATTTCGTTCGGAGGGGGGTTCACAGCGAAGAAGAGGGATTTTTGAGGGAGGGTTTCAAAACGGATGGACGGCGTTGATATATAAAAAGACATCAAGGTGGCCCACACGGCGCCCATCAGAACACCCACAGCCGCCCCCTCATCCGCATCCCGCCTCTAGATATCTATTTCCTAAAATAGAATCAGATCGAAACGGATTCATATAAATAGACGGAGCTGAGCCACCTGCTTCTCGTTGTTTCTCGTTCCTAGGGTTTCATTCCCAGCAATAGCGCTCTTTCTCTGGCTGCGGATTGCTCGTGGGCTATCGAATCGAAATGGGAGTTCCAGCGTTTTACCGATGGCTGGCGGAGAAATACCCGATGGTGGTGGTGGATGTGGTCGAAGAGGAGCCTGTAGACATCGAAGGCATATCGATCCCCGTCGACACCAGCAAACCAAACCCTAACAACATCGAATACGACAACCTCTACCTAGACATGAACGGAATCATTCACCCTTGCTTCCACCCCGAAGACAGGGTACGTATCTTCCATCTTCTTCTTCTTCCAAACATCTTGATCTTCATTTAATGCCGAATTCATGCGTCCTTTGTTTCTCTCGTGAAAATTCTTTTTAATTGGTCGTTCGAGATGGCTAGAAATCAGAGAACTGGTGGATAACCTTGGAAACCTGGAAAAAAAGAGGGCTGCGTTTGGATGCACTATTGAAATTAACTAAACTGTGAATTTGTTCCCTAGCATTCCTATTCATGTTCTGAGTTCCAATCTGCAATTGTGTTGTTTCCAAGTTGGGTCGAAAGCAACACGGCTACAATTCGAGGGTGACTATGTAATTATGAATAGTTGGAGCCATCATTATACTCTGTTGCTTCGTGATGCTATTAGAGTCCTAGTATAGTTTGGAATTTTAGTATGTTTGTTTTTTATTTTATTTTTGGAAACAGTTTGGTATTAGTAGTTGGATATGATTAGGAGTGTGCTAGGCACAAATTAGTAATAGTTTGAGTTTCACTTAGAAACCTATGTACTTCAGCCTAGAAATAGGCTAGTAGGTCATGAATATGAACAAGATCTATGATTTTTTCAAAAAAGAAATTATTTACTTTGAATTTCATGCAAATGTTGTTTTCTTCTAAAGGTGCGAGGCCCTAGAAACCGTCAGTGCTACTCCATTGGCTTTATGTGGAGCAACTCCATAAATTTATCTTTCCGTTTACAATCTTTATGCTTCAAGTCTAGTACATTTTCTGTTTTTGAAAGGTTGAGTCTGGTAGGTGGTCTTCACTTTATGCATGATTTTTGGTATCAGAGCAAGTTCCTTCCTTGGGAACTTGGGGCTTTCTTCCCTTGCTTTCTTTCCTCTCTTCCCCCTTTACCTTTCCATCCAAAAACCATACCCCTCTCCTTCCCCCAAATAAAAAACAAATCCCTTTCCTTCTCCTTCAATCATTTCCCCCCTTTTCCTTATTTACGCATCCCAAATCCATGACCAATGTTTTAAATATCGTTATCGTGTAATGTATCGCACCCTTGGGATACGGATACATATCGGTTATCATATGGGATATATCGGTTGTATCACGTAATGTATCGCCGTTGTTGGGAAACATGGGAACATTGGGAAATTGGTCAAAATTTTCAATGAAATTTTAGGGATTGTTGAAAAAGACATCAATACACACTTAGAAATCAAAACATAACACAAAAAATAAATAAATGCACATAATAAGGGTATCCTTTGTATGGGGTCCGAATATATGCGCTTTCCAACTGAACTGATGCAAGTATATTCAAAGTCTATTCATATAATTTATAAACGTAAGAAGACATGTATAGAAACACAAGCAATACATTCAAAAGCAAAAGAAGAATCACTAGATCAGGTTACATACATGTTTAATTTTGTGTTTGGAATTTGGATACAAAGATTGTAACTGATTTGCGAGAAATTAAGAAATTTCGATTTTTCTCAATTTTCCACAACTTGACCCATTTCCCATAAATCTCAAAATTGAAGTTCCAAATGCATGATTTTTAATGGAAAATATGAAGAATCATATATTTGTAACAATTTGACACTTGTTTAACGTGATTTACAACAAAAATATGGATCGAAAATAAAAAATGCTCACTGGATCGAATAGGTGGGATATATCGGCACCAGTGTTTAAATTATTGGCGATAATATTGAATTATCGTCAATATTTTCGGTATCGGTGGCTCGTCGATAACGAAAACCCCAAATTTCAATTCTCTACTAGATATTGATTTTCGATATCGGTGGCTCGTCGATAACGAAAGCCCCAAATTTCGAATCTCTACTAGATATCAGCGAGATTTCGCCGATTTTTTTCGATTTTCCGATAAAATGGCGAAATTTCGACATTGTCAGTGATTGTCTGTGATAAAATCGAGCATATGTCCAGCATAAATACTGGAAAATTTTAAAAAATAAAATAAAAAATAGAAAATACCTTCTGAGGAGTTTTGGAAGATCTTCGGTGGGTGGATTGTGGATCAACAACTTTGGTCTTCAAAAGTACAAAATAAACCCACAAGTCTTCCGTTAGGGTGATGATTTTTAAAAATTTCAGTGAGTTTTCCGTTAACTTGCTGGATTTCCATAAAAAAATCTCCATTTTTCCGGTGAGAATCAATGTTATAGATGTTTCAAACTGAATTTTAGTGTGAAAAAAGGAAAAGGGTATCGGTTTCCCTTTTCTCACGGAGGATTTTAGGGTTTTTGCTTCTCTTTGTTTACGGAGGATTTTTAGAGGTTTAAAAGAATCAAGTTCCCTTTTTTAATAAGGACGTGCGACGACTATATGGGCACACCTCAACATATGAATTGTATATCTACGCCATCCATCCGTTTTTTCCATGTCATTTTAGGATATATGCCAAAAGATGAAGCATAGTCAGATCTCGGGTGGACTACACTACAAGAAACAGTGGTCATTAAACACCCACCATTAAAAACTTTAAAGGGTCCACTGTAATATTTATTTCGCATGCTAGCTGTTCATAAGGTCTCACAGACCTGGATGAAGTGAAAACACAATCATTAGCTTGATCTTAAAGCTTTTGTGGCCCACAAAAAGTTTTTAATGGTCAGTGACCATTGTTTCTTGTAGTGTGGTCATTGGTCCACCTGAGATTTGGATCTGTTTCATTTTTCGGCTCATGTCTTAAAATAAGCTAGCAAAACAGATGGAAAGTGCAGATATACAACACATATTGAGGTGGGCTCCACGGTCAGATTCTATCCCACCTTGTCGATGGTTCAGCGAAAGTGGATTGCATGGTGTGCCACGCACCAACCTCTATTGTGTGTTGACGCCACCAAGTTCTATGGGCTCCACCATGATTTTTTTGCTATATCCAAACCGTTCGTCCATTTGGCGAGATCGATTTGGGCTTGAGCCCAAAAATGAAACAGATCCAAATCTTAAGTGGACTACACAGGAATCAATGGGGACTGTGATTCTCACCGTCGAAACCTTCCTGGGGCCCATCATAACGTTTATTTTCCATCCAACCTGTTCACAAGGTCACACATACCTTCCTAGGGCCCATCATGATGTTTATTTGCCATATCATGTTAGTTCATGGGCTAAAAATGAAGAGCATTGGAATTTTTTTTTATTTTTTTATTTTTATTTTTTTAAAAATTTTAACAGTCTAATAATTAATTTGGATTCATGATATAGCTACGCAGGGTACCATAATTTGGACAATTTAATTTGACACTTGTGTGCCACGTGTTCAATTTCTAAGTGCTTGTATATAAAATCTATTTTTTATATTTTAATAAAATAAATCTATTTTTGAGATAAAATAAATTATTTATTTATTTCTTTAAATGGGACCCCTTATGGTCTGATTTCTTACGTGATGAGGATGAGCTATCTTAATGGGGCCCTTTAGGACCCATTGGGGCCGTTTAAAGGAAAATAAAGGATTACATTTTTTATTTATTATTTTTGGATTTACTTTAAAATATTTTTGAAATATAAATTAATAATGTATTTAATGAAAAAATATTGAAAAAACCTATTTGTATGGATTATGTAATGAATAGTTGGATTGGTGGGTATATGGGATGAATGGATGGATGGATTATAATTTGGATGAGTTGATGGATGGATGGATGGATTGGATGGTTGGATGGATGGAATAGAATTTGGATGAGTTGATGGATGGGTGGATGAATGGATTGGATGGGATGATGGATGGATGATGGTTGGATGGTTGGTGGGTTGGATGGATGGATGGATGGGTATATGGTTGGGGATGGGGGGGATGGTTGATGTATAGATGGTTGGATGTTGTTATGGATGGTATATAATGGGATGGATGGATGGTTGGATAGATGAAGGATATATTAGAATGTTGGATTTATTATAACAGCATATGCTTTTAGGCCCTATTAATAAAAACTTATTATGGTTTTTTATTTTTATTTTTAAATTTTTTTTTAATTAAATTCCTAAATATGCAAACATGTGTATTTAGACATGTCCTGAAGTTTCACAAAAAATTTCACCTTTTTTCTCATGTTTCCTCACATTTCCGGTTATCAGCGATATTATCGGCGATAATGATATTTTATCTTTATCTCTGGTCAACGAAACTTGTAGCGATACCGACAACTCGAACACTGATCGGCACTACCTGTGCGTTTCGTATCGCACAGGTGGGATACAAGATATATCGTGGGATATATCGGCTGATATCGTTGATATTTAAAACACTGTCCATGACAAACCCATTCCCAGAATCCATGAAAAAGCCTAACTTCAAATCCATAGAAAAACCCCTAAGCATTCCCATCGCCCAAATCCCACACCCCAAATTTCCCCATTTGCCTAAATCCTACACCAATTAACCAACACAGTTGTCAATTTTGAGATGTCATCTAGAGGTGGATACTCATACACTCCATGTGGTTCTTAAGACTTGGATACTCATAAATATTGCAATTGTTAGTACTCAACTTGCAACTACCCTCACTCATCTTCCAACTACCTGTATACCCATGTCTATCAGAATTGTCCTTCCTATTACTACATTGTTACCTGTTTTCATATGATTATTATGGCAAGTGATATCGATGCTATATCCTTTCTACACAAGCACTTGAGAATATGTTGAAATTTGAAAATATGCAATTGTAAAGGCCCATCTGAGGGATCAAGGAACACTGAGAAGATATGGAAGGATGGGATGCAAGAAATTAGGGAAGAAGTCTGTGAATGAAGAAAATTAGTGAAGAAGTTTGGCCAAGCTTGCATGGATCGCTTGCGGAGACTGGATGGAACAACGAATCTCAACATGTTGAATTTGAAAATTCAAAGGATGATGCGTGTAGCGAAAGTGTCAAAATCCAAGATGATACACACCAAGGGTCTAAGGTGGTATCAATTGAGGAGCCAGTCAATGGAACACGCGATGGATCATTGGCTCGATCCACGGAAAAGGTAATCAATGACTCAATAATCATGTTGGCATCCTATGGAGATCGTTAAAATTGAGATGGGTGCATTAGTCCCATCCCAACATCAATCAAGGTCTGTAAGAGGATTCAAGAAGCTAATGAAGCCGATTGATCCATCATCTGAGGCATTCAACATGAAAATGATGGACCTGCCATTGTAAGAGGATTCAAGAAGCTAATGAAGCCGATTGATTCAAGAAGCTAATGAAGCCGATTGATCTATCAGATGTGCAAATCTTAACCACCGACTGCCATTGAAGCTAGGCAAAGACATTACAAAGCCAGAACATGTACTTGGATCAATCTTGTTTACCAAACTGGAACATGGGTTTTTCTGATCCCGGGGGAATTGATGCAATCAGATCCCATATGGATAGGTTCTTCACTGCATGCTTCAATGTGTAGTACTGCTATAGTAGCGCACTACAATCAAGCGATGGTACACCCAAGTTAATCTAGCACGGTTTGTTTTGAGTCCTAGTATAGTTTGGAATTTTAGAATGAGTTTGTTTCTTATTTTGTATTTGGAAACAGTTTGTTATTACTTATTAGTAGTTGGATATGATTAGGAGTGCTAGCAGCCTAGCACCAATTAGGAATAGTTTTTGAGTTTCACTTGGAGACTTATGTAATTAAGTTTGTAAATAGGCATGTGGGTATTGGGCGTCGGCAATTTGGAGAGGTATTCTAGCTACAAAGACTAATTTCTCGAAGGGAGTGGTGGGGTTTGAGCTTGGGAACGGGGAGAAAATCCAGTTTTGGGAAGATGTTTGACCGGGTGAAATCCCTTTGTGTAACGTTTATCCCAACTTAGCTCGCATTTCGCCGTTCCACGATGTTCTAGTAGCTCAGTGTGTATCTAGGGTAGGATCGTTAACAGTTTGGTGCCTTCCTTGTCTCTATCTATCAGATGATGAGGCCAGCGAGGCGGTCTCGCTCCTCTCTTTTATCCAACATTTATATCTCTGCCCATCAGGGAGATGGACAGTCTACTTTAGAGGATGGAGCCTTCAGGATGCTTTTTAGTTAGATCTTTCTATAATATGCTATCTAAATCTGATGGGGGTGGAGGACCCCTCTTCACCAAACATGTTTGGTCCTATGCAGGGCCTCCAAAGGTTGCAGCATTTTCTTGGCTTGTAGGGTGGGAAAGGGTTCTAACGATAGATAATCTTTAGAGGGGTATGCTGTTACCCAACGCTGTTTGCTTTGCATGAAGGACTCAAAATCGATCAACCACCTCTTTATTCATTACCCTAGTGTTTCCAAGGTGTGGGCTTCTGCTATGTCTTACTTCAATATGCCTTGGGTAATGCCACAGTCTATTGGTGCTATATTTTTTGGCCAGGCATGGTGCGAATGTACCTAAGAACAAGAGAGGTCTTTGGAGATCCTGCTTGATGGATACTCTTTGAGCAATCTGGAAAGAAAGGAATGGAAGATGTTTCCGTAATTTGAGCCACAACGTCGATTGGATTACAAGAAAAGTTCGGAACTATGTTAAGGAGTGGGGCTGATCCTTTTTCGGATGATTGGGGTGTGGATTGTTTCTTGAGATGCTGATCTTTTCGGTCTTTGGGATGGGAGGACCCTTTCTCCTGGGGGCTGTTTTTCTGTAGTATTTTGTGTTAGGGTTGTATTCTTTGTTGCATGATGGCACCTATTCAATAAAAATTCTTTGTTATCTTTCAAAAAAATAGGCACGTAGGTCATGCATATGACCATGATTCTCTGATCTTATGAAATAAGCAATTTTATTTGAATTATTGCCATAGAAATTTTCTTAGAGAGGTGCAATGCCTTAGAAACCGTTGATGCAACTCCATCAGCTTTGTGTGGAGTGACTCCACATATTTATTGTTTGTTTATCATCTTTATGCTTTGAATCTGGTACGTGGGATCAACTTTATGAGATTAGTTTCAATCTCTTTGATTCTAGTTGCATTGTGTCATTGCTATTAATCTGGATAGCTGCAATTTGACTCACCTTTACATCCAAAAGGAGCCAAGAACAATGCTTTAGCTTGAATTCCATAATTTTTGTGTGTGTGTTTTTTAAAAAACTTTTTTGTCGTTTATTGGAAGATAAGCATTTCATTTTGGGGAAACTTATCCCTTGAATGGTGCACCAAGTCCTCTAGTGTGCTGTAGTCAAATTGGACACTTGATGAGATGGTCGTGATTTGGACTGTTTATTGGGTGGGTCCCATCATGGATCAGCCATGCTGATGGATATCATAGCTTTAATGATTTTAGCTGTCCAAGTGTTGACCAATATATGGATGATAGATGATAGTAGTGGAAATGGTCATCCTAGAATGAGAAATGGTCCCTTAGTTAGGTGAGCATGATTTGTCTTTGGACAATGCTCCATCCACTGTCTGGCCCCTCTGTGAGTGGTCTAGATCATGGGTTGCCCTCACTTAAGTTTAATGCACCAGATTTGGAGTCTAGTAATGCCCAGGTTAGATGCCCCTGTGCCATTTTTGGGATCTTAATTCTTTTTTACAAGATATCATTTCTCAGTAAAACAAGGAACAAATTCATGACGTGGGGGCAGCCATGAAGTCTATATTTTAACATCATCATGTTTGCTGAGATAATGGGGTTATTGAACAATGTTCATACAGATATGAACGAGCCAGATCAGAAGATGTGGACATGTGCTCCCAATGAATGCTTATGATCAAAATATCTATTACATAAATGTTTTAGCGGTGATGGTGATGATACCTCCATGCACAAATGGGGGGCGGTATCTCACCCCTCCTAGAGTTGAACCATTTGCTTGGTAGATAACGGTTGATATGCCCGTGGATAACCTTCACAAAAGGTGGTTTTCATTCTCGAGAATTTGCTTCATGTGTTGTGAGAACGAGGAGTTGGCCGACCATCTATTCCTCCATTGCCCCTTGGTGTGCAATGTGTGGTTCCCATTTCTTTGATGTGTGGAAAAGGAGAAAAAGTTTTTGTTGGGTTTGGATCTTACATTGGAATCATCAGTTGCATTGTTTTTTTGATGGCCAATCAATCAAAGTGTGTGTGTGTATATATATATATATAATATATATATATATATATATATATATATATATATATATATATTAAAAGAAGAAACAAAGGTTACAAACAACAAAGCAACAACACTGCTCAAGCATCTACCAAAAGTAAAAAAAGAAAAGAAAATAGGGAGTAAATACAACAACAAGAAGCTACAACTCCCAACAACTAAAACACTGTTGTCTAATGAGTATTTATGATCAGAACAACCCTCAGGCCTCTTAGGCAAGATACCCGCATTGGAATTGGCCTCTCAAAGAATGTGAACAACTTAGAAGGAGCAACCCTCGACCAATTCTCCGAGCTCTTTAGTGAGTGAATGAGATCAACTAATCGCCTAATGCCCAAGGAGCAGGACCCCCCCTAGTCTCACGATCTCACATTCCAGGAGTCACCTTAAAAAACAACGGGGCTGAGAGCAAACTAGATATCTCTCTTGAATGCTTTGGAGGACAAGAGTAAGCATGATTTGAATCCCTAATACCATCAAGCTCCAAAAACTCGGCTAAAAACTCCTGTCGGACCTAGTTTGCCAAAAAACAACCATCAAAATTCAGTTGATACTAACTCATATGCAGTGTTTCAAATAGTGCCCGTAGCGTACTCTACGTAGCGTAGCGTGTCGTAGCGTCCCAAATAGCGTAAATCCCTGGTAGCGTACGCTACAGGGGTTGTAACGTACACTACAACTACGTATCACGTAGCGTCCGTAGCGTAAGCTACAATGTATTTTTTTACTATTTTATTTTTTTTCACGTTTTCTTTGTTTCTAATGTTGAGGAATGTGACACTTGTATTATACTTGATACTTTTAACCTATGAGATTTATATTTCTTTTCATAATTGTGACTTGTGGTTTTAATTAGATGTTATTAATTAAAGTGGTTTGCTTAGAAAGTTGTTGATGTGATAATTATTTCATTTAACTTATATATGTGGATTGACTTTTGATAAATGATAACTAATAACTTTTTTGAACATGCTTATAATTGATAAAATGAATCATCTTTTAGGCAATTATATATATATATATATATATATATTTTTCCGTTTAAAAATAGAAGTATCGTGTAGCTTACATTACACGCTATAGAGGGCTGGGCGCCACGCTTCACTCTACTGCTATTTTAAAACACTGCTCATATGAGGGGCTTCCAAGTAATAGATTGTTTCATAACGTGATCACCACTAAGCATAACCTCCTTCCAACCTGACCGAAAGGAGCAGAGGTACCCCTGAAATTTTGCTGAATCTTGCGCAGCCCACCATCATTTAAAAAATTCTCTTAATCATGCATTTAGACGATACAACTTTACCTTCAAAGGCCCTCCAATTTCTTTCAAGCCAAAGTGACCTCATAACTGCAAACAATGACATGATCCATAGATACCATCCATTTAAACTCCAAGCTTACACCACCTAACTTCCTATCAGCTCATGATAGGAGCCGGGGATCTCCATGTTATCCCAAACTTTGCCAAAACAACGGCCCGTATGTCTCTAGAAAATTCACAATGGAGGAAATGATTAATTATATCTTCTTGACAGCGACATCTATCATCTATTTGTGAAATACATCCCTCTACATTTCAGATTGTCAGTTGTAAGACTCTTCTTATGACCAACCAAACAAATGCTCTGATTTTAGGAGGCACCTGAGGTCTGAGATTCTAAAAAAAAATGAATAGTTTTTAGGAGAGTCAGCCAAATCTTGTGGCATGGAACTAACTGAGAATGCATCTTTTGCCTCTACCTGTCACACAACCTTTTATTATCTCCATCCTGTTGGATATACATCCCTTGTAATGTAGCCATCAACTTCAACAATCCATTGATCTTGTCCTCCTTGAGATCGGGACCGAAGGAAGGACACCACACAATGTTTCCCCTACCCTCTGATAGAATGCAAGAACTACAAGAAACATTTATCAACTAAGCTCCACTAAAGGTAATTCAGAGCGCCAAGTATCCTCCCAAAATCTCACTCTATCCCCCATTCCGACTTTGAACTGCGGATGATTAGAGCAAGAGGGTTGAGCTCTAGAGATTGCTCTCTAAAGGGATGCCCCCATCTAGTAGAGGCATGATTAAGGTCCTGACTATAGTTGCACAAAGCTTGAAGTGAAACAGCAACAAATTCAGGCGTGGGGAAGTAGGGAAGTGTCTGTTTCGTAGGAAGCGGGAGCGGGAGGCTGAAGTGGAGATTCAAAGTGGGAGCAACACCTAGTTAGAAGGATCCTTCAACTAAGGACCCAATCATTCGCACTCAATTATACATGTTTCAATTTTAGATGATTAGATATTTCACCTTTTTTTGGTCGTGTTCCGAGTTCTTCTATATAAGTATGTATGTTTCTCTCTAATTATATTTACTGGATTCTCTTTTCATATATATTTTTTTCATGGTTGTTTGTATGTTGCAATCTATTTATAAAATAAAATTTTATGATGCTAAAAATTTGCATTTTGTACCTCTTAAAAAATGTTCATGTTGACCTTTATGATACTGCATATTCATGCTTGCTATTGCTTAAAAAAGTTGGTTGTATTTGAACTATATATATATATATATATATATATTAATTAAGGAACTTGCTTGTAGTATCTTGAAAAAAGGAAACTTGCTTGTAGCAATTGGGCAGTTGAGGAATAACATTGATGCAGGACAATTAACCACTTGCTCTAAAAGCTCGAACTGTTAGAGTATGGCGAATTAATCCATTTATCTCATAGCCCAGGCCCCACATCTCATGGGTTTAGGATCTCAGCCGAACCCCCTTCGTGGGCCCCAAATCACATGGGCTGCCCACCCGAGTGTGTCCCTGCATCCCACGGGCTACCCCACTCGAGCCTGGTGTGAAATGCGCATTAATCATCCCCGGTGAGGAGTCTCGAACACGAGGCCTCCTCCGTGGGCCGCACCCACCCCTAGTGTGCCCCTGCATCTCACAAGCGACCCCACTCGAGTCCGGTGTGAAAATGCTCTTGCATTAATCACCCCTAGTGAGGAGTCTCGAACACGAGACCTCCTGCTTTGATACCAATTTGATGCAGGACAATTAACCACTTGTTCTGAAAGCTTGAACTGTTAGAGTATGACGAATTAATCCATTTATCTTATAGCCCAGATCCTACATCTCATGGGTTTAGGACCTCGGCCGAACCCCCTTCGTGGGCCCCAAATCACATGGGCCGCCCACCCCGAGTGTGTCTCTGCATCCCAGGAGCTACCCGACTTGAGCCTGGTGTGAAATGCGCATTAATCACCCCCGGTGAGGAGTCTCGAACACCAGGCCTCCTCTGTGGGCTGCACCCACCCCAAGTGTGCCCCTGCATCCCACAAGCGACCCCACTCGAGTCTGGTGTGAAAATGCTCCTGCATTAATCACCCCCAGTGAGGAGTCTCGAACACGAGACCTCCTGATCTGCTCCTGCTTTATACATGTTTATAGGATGTGTAGCTGAAATGGATGAGTCATGAGTGGCAAGGGGAGGAACGATAGAGTCAGAAATCAATGCGTTTGAGGGAACTTATGAGTAGGACTGGCACCAATAGGTAATAAAATGAGGGAAAGTGGACTTAATTGGTAAGGCTGTACAGTAAGAGGGCAAGGGATGGCCCAAAAGAACATGGGTGGAGGTGTAGTAAGAATAGACTTGATGGTGTATTATTTAACTGAGGATATGGTCCTTGATAGGGTGGATTGGCAGAACAAGCATCATGTAGCTGACATCAATTAGTTGGGATAAGGCTTAGATGATGATGATGACCGCTGGTAGCAATTGCCCAGTGTACCAAGCACGGGAAAAGGAGGTTTGGTGTCATGTGGGCAGCTGGGTTTTGAACTTTTGCCAAGCAATCATCAAGTTCCTGTTTTCTATCTATCTTTTTTTTTTTTTTGGCGAAACAGGATTCATAAAGCCAGCTGTCGATAGTTGCTGCAAGGCTATAATGATGATGATGGTGATTAAATTGTTGTTATTGTACTGAATCCTGACAGATGTGCTGCTATGGTGTTGCTGTGGTTTGACAGCTAGTGTATTAGATTAGAGCTGACATAACTATGTTTGATACTTCAATGACAAATGTAAGCCAGCTGCAACATCTCAGACCTAGAAACTGGGTGTGAGAAGTTCTGATGAATTTTGAAGCAGCAGACTCCATCTGAATCATCCAGATTAAACTAATATCTTTCTGGGAATCACTGTGAAGAATTTCGAAGCAGCAGACTCCATCTGAATTATCCAGATTAAACTAATATCTTTCTGGGAATCAAGGTGTGCTACTAGCCCAAAGAGATTTCAGATTGCTGCCAGAACTTGCTCGTTGGTCCAACACTTCGGTTTCTAAGAATTTCCTTCAGAAAGCTGACCATCCTAATTTGCTCCTGCTCTTGTCATGCATTTGTTGCTACAGTCTCTGAGCATACTTGAAGAATTCTCTAAATGTAACTTTCTGCACCTGCAATAATGCTTTGAACAGAAGTTGGAGTTTCACCTATTGTTCTATTAGTTTCTGTTTCTTTTTGCCTGTTCGTGTTATGTTAAATTTTGTGGATGACCTTGCTTTGCATTGAGGAAGCTTGCTTTTTCTAATTCCAAGTTCACTTCAAGGATAGTGACCGTGTTGTGGCAATGTATTTGGATTAGATGACTAGGAGGGATTCCTCCATTTGTTTTTCCTTTTCCCTCATGCTTTGGTTTGAATAGAATTTCCTGTTCTGCTTTTCCTCTTCGTAAATCTTTCTATTACTTGGAGGATTGATGTTCTTCTTCTAGTCATTAGCTGCTACCAGTTATCTTTGTTTTTAACAAAATGTTTTCAGCAATATTGTTGGATTGCTTTCAGATCCTCTTTAGTTTTATTTTTTTCTTCTGCTGGAGAATTTTAATGTTGATTGCTTGCCTAAAGGTTTTTTTTGGCTTTATGCTGCCTTTAGTGTCTGTTGGAAATTGTGCTTGATATACTTTTTAAGTTATAAAATATGCTTGGTTGGCTTCGTTCCATGTTTCTGCAAAAGCATGTTTCAGCTGATTCCCTTTTCGTGTTTTCAGCCCGCCCCAGTAACTTTTGACGAGGTCTTCCAGTGCATGTTTGATTACATCGATAGACTTTTTGTAATGGTGCGTCCACGAAAGCTTCTCTATATGGCTATTGGTGAGTCGGCACTGGAACTCTCCTGATTAATTGTGAATACTGGCCAACACTGTCGTGTTAATTACTGCTTCCTGGTATTTGACAAGTCAATTTGGTTTGCTTCGATGCATACAGATCATCTGTTAGCATGCAGATGAATGATGAACTCATGGATGTTCGGATATTTCTTTGGATGTGTGTGATAGTTTTCGTTTCTCTTCAATTCATTTTGTATCTTTTGCTTTTGCTGCTGGATTGAAATTGGAATAAGATTTTATTTCTGATTCCAAATAATTTATTTATCTCACCATATGTCTGTTTCGTATGCAATTATTGATGTTAGTCAACACCAAACAGCTAGGAGAAGGCTATCCTGATGATGATGATGCAATTATTGATGTTTTATTATATGTAATAACAACATTAATGCTCTGATATGTAAATGTAGATGGTGTTGCTCCAAGAGCTAAAATGAACCAGCAGCGATCTAGACGTTCAGAGCAGCCAAAGATGCAGCTGATGCGGTGGGTCAACTTGTCTAATTTCCCCAGTTGTTTCATTTTGAATTTCATTCTCTGTGTGCATGTGTGCAGGCTTGCCAATTTATTATGCTGTGGTGAATGAAGCTTCACCTTTTGACTGTGCAGGCTGCAGAAGAAGAACGGTTACGTCAGGAGTTTGAAAAGAGGGCAGAATGCTTCCTCCAAAACAGCATCACAAGTTTGCGATTCTAATGTTATCACTCCTGGAACTGAATTTATGGCTGTTTTGTCTACTGCTCTGCAGTACTACATTCATCTGAGACTAAACCATGATCCTGGATGGAGATCTATTAAGGTCTTTTTTATATTAAGCCCCTATCCCATAAACATGGCGTTATGCTCCTTTTTTCTTCCACTGCAACCTTAATTATTTACTCTTTGTTTCAACTCAGTCCAAACTTTTTAAGTTCTTACTAAGGCTGTATTGTGGTTTATGCTTATCATTCGATTTTTTTGAAGGTTATCCTTTCTGATGCAAATGTTCCTGGTGAAGGGGAACACAAAATTATGTCGTATATTCGTCTGCAAAGAAATCTTCCTGGTTTTGATCCGAATACGCGCCACTGTTTATATGGATTGGTATGTTTTTCATTTATCCTGTGAAGGGCATCTGATCTACTTTCCCAGTTAGAAAAGAAAGTTCTGCTTTAGCTACCCTTTTGGGAAAATAAATCAAAGGACCAGCTTTTGCTTTGGATCTGGTGGACATTTTTCTTAATGCATTTACTTTATTCTAATTGTTGTTAGTATCTTTTGGTAAATTTTTTAACGTATGCTGCTGTATCACAGGATGCGGATCTAATTATGTTGGCTTTAGCGACTCATGAAGTGCATTTCTCAATCTGAGAGAGGTTAGTGCCCCCCATTGGTTTCAGGTCCATCATCAATGGCTGTGATCATTACGTTGTCAAAATTGTGCGATTTGCAATATGAATCTTATGATTGATATCATATTGCACATCACACAATATGAATCATAGATGGATTATTTCAAGCCCTGTAGCGTTCCATCTCTATTTGAACCGCTCATTGACAGATTATTTATGCACGACATCTTTCAGGTCGTGTTTACCCCTGGACAACAAGATAAATGCTTCCTTTGCGGCCAGATGGGTCATTTAGCAGCTGATTGTGAAGGAAAGGCTAAGAGAAAATCTGGAGAGTTTGATGAAAAGAGTGAAGATGCCCCTGTTCCTAAAAAACCTTATCAGGTTGGCCCAAAAGTCCTCGGTGGATAGTAATTCTTGGATACATTGTTCTGTTATTTACTGCTGTTAAATCCTTGCTTCACTGTTTGCAGTTTCTCAACATTTGGACTCTTCGAGAGTACTTGGAGTACGAATGAGAATTCCTAATTCTCCTTTTGAGGTTGATTTTGAATGCATTGTTGATGATTTCATCTTCATGTGTTTCTTTGTTGGAAATGATTTTCTTCACACATGCCCACGCTAGAGATTCGCGAGGTTTTACTTCAGCATGGTTACGTATTCCATGCTATGTGAATTTCAATTCAGTGTTTTAGAATCATATTTTTCTCAATGTAAGCTGATTATTGTACTCTCATGTATCAAATCTGAGTCCGTATTCCCTTGATTAAAGTTCATTGCCGTGTTTTGAATATATGTGATATTATTATTGTCGGTTTTATGTGTCCTTCAAAATTTAATGGCTGTAAGTTTCTCTGTAAGCTACCAATAGTTGGCTCTTTGCATAGTCATTTCTTAAGCCAATAGTTTGTTGCAGAATAACCAACGTATCTTCTCTCTTTTGGATCCTTGTATTTAGGGTGCAATAAATCTGCTGATAGCTGTATACAAGAAAGAGTTTGGGGCAATGGGTGGTTATTTGACTGATGCAAGCGAGGTAATCACTCTTTGGTCACTTTTTTTTCCCCTAGTTTTGCTCAAGTTGAATAACTTTTTTTTGAAGGGTCTGCAGTTGAATAAGATGGCAGTAAGAAGTATTTTTAGTTTTAGAAAAAATGCCCTTCTGCTGGTATCAACAAAGATTTTTTTCCCTAACCATTAAAAATTCATATTATGCCTAATTTATTCAATCTTCCCCATTCCTTTTTGCTTGTAAAGGAGAAAAAAAGAAGAGAAACATTAATCATCAAAGCTATTTTTAGTCATCCAATATTTTGAATAGCTTTATATTGCTCCCATTTTCTCGAGGTGTTGGTAGCAGGGAAACAAAGTTCATCATTTGTTCTCCCATTAAATGATAAATTATTCTTTTATATTTAGCAAAGGCTTTCTCACGGGTGGTACTAGACTCGAGGTTCATCGTCCATAGATTTCCCATTGTTTTTCTTCTGATAAATGCATAAACAGAAGAAGAAAAGGACCAAAAAAAGAAAATGGAAGTTTTTGATACTCTGGCAGAGTGATGGTTCATTTACATGCACCGAAAAGCTATACACGAGGCCTACCTGTTAGTCAATTAAACCGTTCAAATCCCAATAAGTGAGAAACTATTCTTATATATTTATCTAGGACCATCACACGGGTGCTACTGGACTCAGGGTTCATCCTACATGGATTTCCCAGAAATTTTCTCTAACATCTACATAAAGGGAAGAGAAAAGAATGGAAGTTATTTGATACAGAGTGTGATGGTTCATTCGCACTGGGAAGCTATACATGTGGCATGCATGGTTGATTACAACCTGAAAATCAGGGTGATTAAAAGCACTTAACTTCTGATTACTGGAAATTTGTATGTTGAATGGACCTTAGCTGCCCGACACCCCCCCCCCCCCCCCCCCCCCCCCCCCCCAAACTCTTGCGAAGTCAGTAGTTAAAGGTGTGGTCACCTTGGTTTTTGTGAGAATTTTAGAAGTGGAAATGTGTAATAATTATACAGATAGAATCTGTGATTTTGCAAATCAAACAAGAGAAATCCTTTTTTTCCCCCATGTGTTCCCAATTATCAAACAGGCCCGTAAGCTTCCCAAAATAAGGGTTATGTGAATGAGGATCTCCTTTTTTTTGTGACAAAATTGTGACTCTCACATGGCAATGTATCCCACACCGGGGAAAGCAAAGAAAGAAAAAAGAGAGGAGGAAACATGATTCCTAAGAGTTGGAAGTGTGGATATTAGAGGGAAAGCCATGGTTCCTATAAGAATTCAAATTGGAAGAGCAAATCCTTGGTTTGAAATGGGAGCATAAGGTGAAACAGTTCAATCCTTCATCTAACATTTTGATCATTGATTATTGTCATGGTATCCATCCCTTATCCCTCAAATCAATACACAGTTATTTTATCAGTTCAGTATACTTTCTGTTGATCTAACAGTCCAGTGGACATCTGGATTTTATTTGTATGTTGTTTGGGCTACAAATATATGCCACTTATAATTTCTGAATGCGTTCACAAGAACCATCACATTCTTCCAGAGTGCAAAGCAATACTCTTCTTTGGGAGAAACTATGATACTCTCCAAAGTTAGTTCCAAAAAGAAAAAAAAAAAACCACCACGATATTGTCTAGCAGAGTGTGATGGTTTCATATTCATGCACTAAAAAATTGTGCAAATTGCACGTGTCTTCTCTTTAATAAATCTATTTAGAGTTCATGACCTATCTATGGTTGGGCCTTGATTGTCCAGTCAATTTGATTTTCATCTACA
>JAJHSJ010000018.1:44915012-44989308 GCA_021015155.1 Magnolia officinalis | reverse complement strand
AAAATTGCCTAAAAGATGATTCATTTTATCAATTATAAGCATGTTCAAAAAAGTTATTAGTTATCATTTATCAAAGTCAATCCACATATATAAGCTAAATGAAATAATTATCACATCAACAACTTTCTAAGCAAACCACTTTAATTAATAACGTCTAATTGAAACCACAAGTCACAATTATGAAAAGAAATATAAATCTCATAGGTTAAAAGTATCAAGTATAATACAAGTGTCACATTCCTCAACATTAGAAACAAAGAAAACGTGAAAAAAAAAATATATATAGTAAAAAAATACATTGTAGCTTACGCTACGGACGCTACGTGATACGTAGTTGTAGTGTACGTTACAACCCTTGTAGCGTACGCTACCAGGGATTTACGCTATTTGGGACGCTACGCTACGTAGAGAGTACGCTACGGGCACTATTTGAAACACTGCATATGAGTTAGTATCAACTGAATTTTGATGGGTTTTTTTGCAAACCAGGTCCGACAGGAGTTTTTAGCCGAGTGTTTTGGAGCTTGATGGTATTAGGGATTCAAATCATGCTTACTCTTGTCTCCAAAGCATTCAAGAGAGATATCTAGTTTGATCTCAGCCCCGTTGTTTTTTAAGGGGGACTAGGGGGGGTCCTGCTCCTTGGGGATTAGGCGATTAGTTGATCTCATTCACTCACTAAAGAGCTCGGAGAATTGGTCGAGGGTTGCTCCTTCTAAGTTGTTCACATTCTTTGAGAGGCCAATTCCAATGCGGGTATCTTGCCTAAGAGGCCTGAGGGTTGTTCTGATCATAAATACTCATTAGACAACAGTGTTTTAGTTGTTGGGAGTTGTAGCTTCTTGTTGTTGTATTTACTCCCTATTTTCTTTCTTTTTTTACTTTTGGTAGATGCTTGAGCAGTGTTGTTGCTTTGTTGTTTGTAACCTTTGTTTCTTCTTTATATATATATATATTATATATATATATAGATATATATATATAATATATATATATATTATATACACACACACACTTTGATTGATTGGCCATCAAAAAAACAATGCAACTGATGATTCCAATGTGAGATCCAAACCCAACAAAAACTTTTTTCTCCTTTTCCACACATCAAAGAAATGGGAACCACACATTGCACACCAAGGGGCAATGGAGGAATAGATGGTCGGCCAACTCCTCGTTCTCACAACACATGAAGCAAATTCTCGAGAATGAAAACCACCCTTTGTGAAGGTTATCCACGGGCATATCAACCGTTATCTACCAAGCAAATGGTTCAACTCTAGGAGGGATGAGATACCGCCCCCCATTTGTGCATGGAGGTATCATCACCATCACCGCTAAAACATTATGTAATAGATATTTTGATCATAAGCATTCATTGGGAGCACATGTCCACATCTTCTGATCTGGCTCGTTCATATCTGTATGAACATTGTTCAATAACCCCATTATCTCAGCAAACATGATGATGTTAAAATATAGACTTCATGGCTGCCCCCACGTCATGAATTTGTTCCTTGTTTTACTGAGAAATGATATCTTGTAAAAAAGAATTAAGATCCCAAAAATGGCACAGGGGCATCTAACCTGGGCATTACTAGACTCCAAATCTGGTGCATTAAACTTAAGTGAGGGCAACCCATGATCTAGACCACTCACAGAGGGGCCAGACAGTGGATGGAGCATTGTCCAAAAAGACAAATCATGCTCACCTAACTAAGGGACCATTTCTCATTCTAGGATGACCATTTCCACTACTATCATCTATCATCCATATATTGGTCAACACTTGGACAGCTAAAATCATTAAAGCTATGATATCCATCAGCATGGCTGATCCATGATGGGACCCACCCAATAAACAGTCCAAATCACGACCATCTCATCAAGTGTCCAATTGACTACAGCACACTAGAGGACTTGGTGCACCATTCAAGGGATAAGTTTCCCCAAAATGAAATGCTTATCTTCCAATAAACGATAAAAAGTTTTTTAAAACACACACACAAAAATTATGGAATTCAAGCTAAAGCATTGTTCTTGGCTCCTTTGGATGTAAAGGTGAGTCAAATTGCAGCTATCCAGATTAATAGCAATGACACAATGCAACTAGAATCAAAGAGATTGAAACTAATCTCATAAAGTTGATCCCACGTACCAGATTCAAAGCATAAAGATGATAAACAAACAATAAATATGTGGAGTCACTCCACACAAAGCTGATGGAGTTGCATCAACGGTTTCTAAGGCATTGCACCTCTCTAAGAAAATTTCTATGGCAATAATTCAAATAAAATTGCTTATTTCATAAGATCAGAGAATCATGGTCATATGCATGACCTACGTGCCTATTTTTTTGAAAGATAACAAAGAATTTTTATTGAATAGGTGCCATCATGCAACAAAGAATACAACCCTAACACAAAAACTACAGAAAAAACAGCCCCAGGAGAAAGGGTCCTCCCATCCCAAAGACCGAAAAGATCAGCATCTCAAGAAAACAATCCACACCCCAATCATCCGAAAAAGGATCAGCCCCACTCCTTAACATAGTTCCGAACTTTTGTTGTAATCCAATCGACGTTGTGGCTCAAATTACGGAAACATCTTCCATTCCTTTCTTTCCAGATTGCTCAAAGAGTATCCATCAAGCAGGATCTCCAAAGACCTCTCTTGTTCTTAGGTACATTCGCACCATGCCTGGCCAAAAAATATAGCACCAATAGACTGTGGCATTACCCAAGGCATATTGAAGTAAGACATAGCAGAAGCCCACACCTTGGAAACACTAGGGTAATGAATAAAGAGGTGGTTGATCGATTTTGAGTCCTTCATGCAAAGCAAACAAGCGTTGGGTAACAGCATACCCCTCTAAAGATTATCTATCGTTAGAACCCTTTCCCACCCTACAAGCCAAGAAAATGCTGCAACCTTTGGAGGCCCTGCATAGGACCAAACATGTTTGGTGAAGAGGGGTCCTCCACCCCCATCAGATTTAGATAGCATATTATAGAAAGATCTAACTAAAAAGCATCCTGAAGGCTCCATCCTCTAAAGTAGACTGTCCATCTCCCTGATGGGCAGAGATATAAATGTTGGATAAAAGAGGAGCGAGACCGCCTCGCTGGCCTCATCATCTGATAGATAGAGACAAGGAAGGCACCAAACTGTTAACGATCCTACCCTAGATACACACTGAGCTACTAGAACATCGTGGAACGGCGAAATGCGAGCTAAGTTGGGATAAACGTTACACAAAGGGATTTCACCCGGTCAAACATCTTCCCAAAACTGGATTTTCTCCCCGTTCCCAAGCTCAAACCCCACCACTCCCTTCGAGAAATTAGTCTTTGTAGCTAGAATACCTCTCCAATTGCCGACGCCCAATACCCACATGCCTATTTACAAACTTAATTACATAAGTCTCCAAGTGAAACTCAAAAACTATTCCTAATTGGTGCTAGGCTGCTAGCACTCCTAATCATATCCAACTACTAATAAGTAATAACAAACTGTTTCCAAATACAAAATAAGAAACAAACTCATTCTAAAATTCCAAACTATACTAGGACTCAAAACAAACCGTGCTAGATTAACTTGGGTGTACCATCGCTTGATTGTAGTGCGCTACTATAGCAGTACTACACATTGAAGCATGCAGTGAAGAACCTATCCATATGGGATCTGATTGCATCAATTCCCCCGGGATCAGAAAACCCATGTTCCAGTTTGGTAAACAAGATTGATCCAAGTACATGTTCTGGCTTTGTAATGTCTTTGCCTAGCTTCAATGGCAGTCGGTGGTTAAGATTTGCACATCTGATAGATCAATCGGCTTCATTAGCTTCTTGAATCAATCGGCTTCATTAGCTTCTTGAATCCTTTTACAATGGCAGGTCCATCTTTCATGTTGAATGCCTCAGATGATGGATCAATCGGCTTCATTAGCTTCTTGAATCCTCTTACAGACCTTGATTGATGTTGGGATGGGACTAATGCACCCATCTCAATTTTAACGATCTCCATAGGATGCCAACATGATTATTGAGTCATTGATTACCTTTTCCGTGGATCGAGCCAATGATCCATCGCGTGTTCCATTGACTGGTTCCTCAATTGATACCACCTTAGACCCTTGGTGTGTATCATCTTGGATTTTGACACTTTCGCTACACGCATCATCCTTTGAATTTTCAAATTCAACATGTTGAGATTTGTTGTTCCATCCAGTCTCCGCAAGCGATCCATGCAAGCTTGGCCAAACTTCTTCACTAATTTTCTTCATTCACAGACTTCTTCCCTAATTTCTCGCATCCCATCCTTCCATATCTTCTCAGTGTTCCTTGATCCCTCAGATGGGCCTTTACAATTGCATATTTTCAAATTTCAACATATTCTCAAGTGCTTGTGTAGAAAGGATATAGCATCGATATCACTTGCCATAATAATCATATGAAAACAGGTAACAATGTGTAGTAATAGGAAGGACAATTCTGATAGACATGGGTATACAGGTAGTTGGAAGATGAGTGAGGGTAGTTGCAAGTTGAGTACTAACAATTGCAATATTTATGAGTATCCAAGTCTTAAGAACCACATGGAGTGTATGAGTATCCACCTCTAGATGACATCTCAAAATTGACGACTGTGTTGGTTAATTGGTGTAGGATTTAGGCAAATGGGGAAATTTGGGGTGTGGGATTTGGGCGATGGGAATGCTTAGGGGTTTTTCTATGGATTTGAAGTTAGGCTTTTTCATGGATTTTGGGAATGGGTTTGTCATGGACAGTGTTTTAAATATCAACGATATCAGCCGATATATCCCACGATATATCTTGTATCCCACCTGTGCGATACGAAACGCACAGGTAGTGCCGATCAGTGTTCGAGTTGTCGGTATCGCTACAAGTTTCGTTGACCAGAGATAAAGATAAATATCATTATCGCCGATATATCGCTGATAACCGGAAATGTGAGGAAACATGAGAAAAAAGGTGAATTTTTTGTGAAACTTCAGGACATGTCTAAATACACATTTGCATATTTAGGAATTTAATAAAAAAAAATTTAAAAATAAAAATAAAAACCATAATAAGTTTTTATTTAATAGGGCCTAAAAGCATATGCTGTTATAATAAATCCAACATTCTAATATATCCTTCCATCTATCCAACCATCCATCCATCCCATTTATACATCTAACCATCCATCCAACCCATCTATACATCCAACCATCCCCACCCATCCAACCATATACCCATCCATCCATCCATCCAACCCACCCAACCATCCAACAATCCATCCATCCATCCATCCAACAATCCAATCCATTCATCCACCCATCCATCAACTCATCCAAATTCTATTCCATCCATCCAACCATCCAATCCATCCATCCATCCATCAACTCATCCAAATTATAATCCATCCATCCATTCATCCCATATACCCACCAATCCAACTATTCATTACATAATCCATACAAATAGGTTTTTTCAATATTTTTTCATTAAATACATTATTAATTTATATTTCAAAAATATTTTAAAGTAAATCCAAAAATAATAAATAAAAAATGTAATCCTTTATTTTCCTTTAAACGGCCCCAATGGGTCCTAAAGGGCCCATTAAGATAGCTCATCCTCATCACGTAAGAAATCAGACCATAAGGGGTCCCATTTAAAGAAATAAATAAATAATTTATTTTATCTCAAAAATAGATTTATTTTATTAAAATATAAAAATAGATTTTATATACAAGCACTTAGAAATTGAACACGTGGCACACAAGTGTCAAATTAAATTGTCCAAATTATGGTACCCTGCGTAGCTATATCATGAATCCAAATAATTATTAGACTGTTAAAATTTTAAAAAAAAATAAAAATAAAAATAAAAAAATAAAAAAATTCCAATGCTCTTCATTTTTAGCCCATGAACTAACATGATATGGCAAATAAACATCATGATGGGCCTAGGAAGGTATGTGTGACCTTGTGAACAGGTTGGATGGAAAATAAACGTTATGATGGGCCCCAGGAAGGTTTCGACGGTGAGAATCACAGTCCCCATTGATTCCTGTGTAGTCCACTTAAGATTTGGATCTGTTTCATTTTTGGGCTCAAGCCCAAATCGATCTCACCAAATGGACGAACGGTTTGGATATAGCAAAAAAATCATGGTGGAGCCCATAGAACTTGGTGGCGTCAACACACAATAGAGGTTGGTGCATGGCACACCATGCAATCCGCTTTCGCTGAACCATCGACAAGGTGGGATAGAATCTGACCGTGGAGCCCACCTCAATATGTGTTGTATATCTACACTTTCCATCTGTTTTGCTAGCTTATTTTAAGACATGAGCCGAAAAATGAAACAGATCCAAATCTCAGGTGGACCAATGACCACGCTACAAGAAACAATGGTCACTGACCATTAAAAACTTTTTGTGGGCCACAAAAGCTTTAAGATCAAGCTAATGATTGTGTTTTCACTTCATCCAGGTCTGTGAGACCTTATGAACAGCTAGCATGCGAAATAAATATTACAGTGGACCCTTTAAAGTTTTTAATGGTGGGTGTTTAATGACCACTGTTTCTTGTAGTGTAGTCCACCCGAGATCTGACTATGCTTCATCTTTTGGCATATATCCTAAAATGACATGGAAAAACGGATGGATGGCGTAGATATACAATTCATATGTTGAGGTGTGCCCATAGAGTCGTCGCACGTCCTTATTAAAAAAGGGACTTGATTCTTTTAAACCTCTAAAAATCCTCCGTAAACAAAGAGAAGCAAAAACCCTAAAATCCTCCGTGAGAAAAGGGAAACCGATACCCTTTTCCTTTTTTCACACTAAAATTCAGTTTGAAACATCTATAACATTGATTCTCACCGGAAAAATGGAGATTTTTTTACGGAAATCCAGCAAGTTAACGGAAAACTCACTGAAATTTTTAAAAATCATCACCCTAACGGAAGACTTGTGGGTTTATTTTGTACTTTTGAAGACAAAGTTGTTGATCCACAATCCACCCACCGAAGATCTTCCAAAACTCCTCAGAAGGTATTTTCTATTTTTTATTTATTTTTTAAAATTTTCCAGTATTTATGCTGGACATATGCTCGATTTTATCACAGACAATCACTGACAATGTCGAAATTTCGCCATTTTATCGAAAAATCGAAAAAAATCGGCAAAATCTCGCTGATATCTAGTAGAGATTCGAAATTTGGGGCTTTCGTTATCGACGAGCCACCGATATCGAAAATCAATATCTAGTAGAGATTTGAAATTTGGGGTTTTCGTTATCGACGAGCCACCGATACCGAAAATATTGACGATAATTCAATATTATCGCCATAATTTAAACACTGGTGCCGATATATCCCACCTATTCGATCCAGTGAGCATTTTTTATTTTCGATCCATATTTTGTTGTAAATCACGTTAAACAAGTGTCAAATTGTTACAAATATATGATTCTTCATATTTTCCATTAAAAATCATGCATTTGGAACTTCAATTTTGAGATTTATGGGAAATGGGTCAAGTTGTGGAAAATTGAGAAAAATCGAAATTTTTTAATTTCTCGCAAATCAGTTACAATCTTTGTATCCAAATTCCAAACACAAAATTAAACATGTATGTAACCTGATCTAGTGATTCTTTCTTTTGCTTTTGAATGTATTGCTTGTGTTTCTATACATGTCTTCTTACGTTTATAAATTATATGAATAGACTTTGAATATACTTGCATCAGTTCAGTTGGAAAGCGCATATATTCGGACCCCATACAAAGGATACCCTTATTATGTGCATTTATTTTTTTTTTTGTGTTATGTTTTGATTTCTAAGTGTGTATTGATGTCTTTTTCAACAATCCCTAAAGTTTCATTGAAAATTTTGACCAATTTCCCAATGTTCCCATGTTTCCCAACAACGGCGATACATTACGTGATACAACCGATATATCCCATATGATAACCGATATGTATCCGTATCCCAAGGGTGCGATACATTACACGATAACGATATTTAAAACATTGGTCATGGATTTGGGATGCGTAAATAAGGAAAGGGGGGAAATGATTGAAGGAGAAGGAAAGGGATTTGTTTTTTATTTGGGGGAAGGAGAGGGGTATGGTTTTTGGATGGAAAAGTAAAGGGGGAAGAGAGGAAAGAAAGCAAGGGAAGAAAGCCCCAAGTTCCCAAGGAAGGAACTTGCTCTGATACCAAAAATCATGCATAAAGTGAATACCACCTACCAGACTCAACCTTTCAAAAACAGAAAATGTACTAGACTTGAAGCATAAAGATTGTAAACAGAAAGATAAATTTATGGAGTTGCTCCACATAAAGCCAATGGAGTAGCACTGACGGTTTCTAGGGCCTCGCACCTTTAGAAGAAAACAACATTTGCATGAAATTCAAAGTAAATAATTTCTTATTTGAAAAAATCATAGATCTTGTTCATATTCATGACCTACTAGCCTATTTATAGGCTGAAGTACATAGGTTTCTAAGTGAAACTCAAACTATTACTAATTTGTGCCTAGCACACTCCTAATCATATCCAACTACTAGTACCAAACTGTTTCCAAAAATATAATAAAAAACAAACATACTAAAATTCCAAACTATACTAGGACTCTAATAGCATCACGAAGCAACAGAGTATAATGATGGCTCCAACTATTCACAATTACATAGTCACCCTCGAATTGTAGCCGTGTTGCTTTCGACCCAACTTGGAAACAACGCAATTGCAGATTGGAACTCAGGACATGAATAGGAATGCTAGGGAACAAATTCACAGTTTAGTTAATTTCAATAGTGCATCCAAACGCAGCCCTCTTTTTTTCCAGGTTTCCAACGTTATCCACCAGTTCTCTGATTTCTAGCCATCTCGAACGACCAATTAAAAAGAATTTTCACGAGAGAAACAAAGGACGCATGAATTCGGCATTAAATGAAGATCAAGATGTTTGGAAGAAGAAGAAGATGGAAGATACGTACCCTGTCTTCGGGGTGGAAGCAGGGGTGAATGATTCCGTTCATGTCTAGGTAGAGGTTGTCGTATTCGATGTTGTTAGGGTTTGGTTTGCTGGTGTCGACGGGGATCGATATGCCTTCGATGTCTACAGGCTCCTCTTCGACCACATCCACCACCACCATCGGGTATTTCTCCGCCAGCCATCGGTAAAACGCTGGTGGAACTCCCATTTCGATTCGATAGCCCACGAGCAATCCGCAGCCAGAGAAAGAGCGCTATTGCTGGGAATGAAACCCTAGGAACGAGAAACAACGAGAAGCAGGTGGCTCAGCTCCGTCTATTTATATGAATCCGTTTCGATCTGATTCTATTTTAGGAAATAGATATCTAGAGGCGGGATGCGAATGAGGGGGCGGCTGTGGGTATTGTGATGTGTTGGGCGCCGTGTGGGCCACCTTGATGTCTATTTATATATCAACGCCGTCCATCCGTTTTGAAACCCTCCCTCAAAAATCCCTCTTCTTCGGTGTGAACCCCCCTCCGAACGAAATTTCAAGTTTTTCGACTTCGAGCCTTCAACGATATAGGGTTTCGGATAGCTACAGACATGCTTGGTAGCGATTTGCTACGTCTTCAAGTTCCGTGGACCTCGCCATGATATATCTGTTATATCCATACCGCCCATCCATTTGGTGAGATCATTTTATGCCATGAGTAAAAAAATGAGGTATATCCAAAGCTCAGGTGGACCCACCACAGAAAATAGTGAGGACAGTGACGCCCACCGTTGAAACCTTTCTAGGGCCCACCATGATGTTTATTTGAGATCCAACCTGTTCAAAAGTTCACACAGACAGGGAAGAAGGGAAAATCATAAACATCATCTTGATTGAAAACTTCTGTGGCCCTCATGAAGTTTTTAATGGTAGGCGTTCAATCCCCATTGTTTTCAATGGTGGGGTCCGTTTGAGCTTTGGATATGCCTCATTCTTTGGGTCATATCATAAAACTATTTCTTGAAATGGATGAACGGTTTACATATAACAGATACATCATGATGGGTCCACAACTGGGTGACGTCCCTACATGAACATGTTTTTTTTTTGTACTGTGTAACTCTTACGCTTAATCGTACCGAGTAAACTCTCCTGGGCCCACTGTGAAATTATGTGGTTTATCCACGCCGTACATCCATTTTCCAAATCATTTTAGTGGTTTATCCCAAATATTTTGAAGCATATCCAAAGCTCAAGTGGACCACACCGAAGGAAATGGTGAGAATAATGATTCCACTGTTGAAACCTTCCTAGGGCCACGATGATGTTTATTTCTCATCAAAACTGTTCATCAGATCATATAGCCATGGACGAAGATAAAACATAAAAAATCAGCTTAATCAAAAACTTTTGTGGCCCCTAAGAATTTTTCAACGGTATACAATTCAATTCACATTGTTTCCATTGTGGTGTAGTCCACTTGATGTTTGGATATGCTTCATTTTTTAGATGAATCCCTAAAATTATAGGGTAAAATGGATGGACGGAGTGGATAAAATACATAAATCATGGTGGGCCCTATAGACTCTACTCAGTACGTTCAGCGCACTCAGTTACTCAGTGTGCAATCCGTTTCAGATTTTTGCCAAGGGCATGCGACTTCCATGGCTTGGTGCTTGTGGGGCTCACTGTGATATTTTTCTACCATCCAAACTCTTGATTAGGTCATACGGACCTGGATGAAACGAAAAACATATTATTGGCTTGATCGGCATGGCTCCTAAAAAGTTTTTAATGGTCGGATTAAATCACTATTGTTTTTGTTGGTATGGTCTCTTGAGATTTGGATCTACTTCATTTTTGGGACCATGCACTAAAATGATTATCTACAATGGATGAATGGGGTGGATTTATCACAGCGGTAAAATCAAGCCCCACATGATAAAGATAATACGGCATTATCCGGGTAACATCGAGCGGCTTTGGTGGATCCCCGGATCTATAAATGCGTGGGACCCTGACTCTGGGGCCATTTTGATGTATGTGACTACATCCATGCCATCCATTTGTATTGGAAACTCATTTTAGGGCATGATCCAAAAAATTGAAGCAGATCCAAATTTTATATGGAACATATATCTTACAGGAGCGCATGCCTTTTGGCCTCCGTTAAATGGAAACTTATTATTAAATGCATTTTTTTAAAATTTTTCATTCTTAAATATATAAATATATGTATTTAGGCATGTCTTGAGGTTTCACAGAAAAGTTCCACCATTTTTCTCCATGTTTCTCCATTTTCCCTTCATTTCCGATTATCGGCAATATTATTGGCGATAACGATATTATATCTTTATCTCCGGCCAGCGAAACTTGTAGCAATATTGACAACTCGAACACTGGGCACAACCAATGAATGGATTGGATGGTAAGTATGTATATGTCATGATTGTGTGGGGCATCCAGAACATTTTGGGTTGGATTTCCACACTTTTTCGTGCCAATCCAAACAGATGAAAGGGAAATGAAAATAGATTTCCATAGGAAATGTTGTGGAAACCAAACAAGTAGAAAGGAAAGGGAAATCTAGTGGTTTTACCTAGGTAATCCATGATCTTAGCTTTACATTCCCTCTTGGATTCACCCTATTCGAACAGGCCCTTGGGGGATGTTTGTTTGCACACGATTTACATATGTAAATGGGGCTTATGCACGTTTGTTTGTGCAAATTTACGTATGTAAATGTTTTCACACCTACTTATTACATGTGTACAATGTTGTCGAAATCCTAAGATTTATGATTTATGATTTGAGTCGAATCTTAAGCAAAACGATTTGAATCCCACCTTGAATCCCTTTTTATAGGAATCCTACAATTCCATTATTTGAATCATATGATTTAGGATTCAAATTATACTTGTTCTCGTCTATTTTAAGCTTCACCTGACTTTCACTTTATGTTTTCAAATTGGTGGGGGCTTTAAGAATCATTTAGAATAGGTAAATTATTTATTTGTTCTTTATAAGAGATTAAATATCTCTTTAACATTAAATCATAGTGCTTTTTTTTTATTAATGATTTCTTACTTCTTAATTGGTCGAAACACCAAAAACTGATTTCTAACTTATCTAGAATGTTTTTATGGATGGTTACAATCATGTTGAACTACATGTATTGTGGAATGGTGTTTAGAAATGAAAAAATATTTTTTTTTTTGCCGTTATATAGTTACCAAATGTTGCTTTTCCAATGTGATTCTCCATTTTAAAAATAAAAAATAAAAAATAAAAAAAAGTAACAAGAAGATAAATTATTAAAGGATCCTTGTGTTTTTTAAGGGAAATTTCTTGAAAGACAAAAATAAAGGAAAGATAAGAATCCTTTAACACTTCATGACATGGTGTGGCTTGGTGCATATTGATGTAAAAAGGATGATTGGTGAATTTATTTTTTTTTCCTGATTAGTTTATGTTTTTCATAGTTTTTCAAATTTTAAGAAAATTATAAAAAATCTTAAGATTTACAATATGATTTATGATTCGATATGATTCAACCCATATTACGATTTGCGATACAATAATGATTTTGACAACATTGAATATGTAAATGGTCAAAACAATTTCACACATCTCCCCATGAGGCCATGGGAAGTTTTTAAATATGTAAACTGTCTACTTTGGTTTAACCACCTCAATATGGATCATCTATTTCTAAACGACTAATGGGATGGTTATATTATTTGATCAAGGTGATTTTAAAGGGATGACCATCAAAGGTGGCCTTACATGATGGACAGTTCACATCAATGGGTATACCTCTCTAGTGCAGTGTTCGAAAAATCGGTATTGCGTTACATATCACACCCTTGGGATATAGATACTATCGGTTATCGTGCGAGATATATCGTTTTTATTAGGTAATTTATTGCTCTTTTTGGGAAACATGGGGAAAAAAAAAAAACATTGGGAAAATGGTTGAATTTTTCAATGAAACTTTAGGGATTGTTAAAAAAGGCCTTAATTCACACTTTTAAATCAGAACATCTCAAAAAATAAGTGCACATAATATGTTTCCTCTGCATAGGGTTCTAAGCTATGCACTATCTAACTAAACTAATGCAACTATATTCAAATTGAATGCATAACATTTACAAATGTAAGAAGACATTTACGAAAACACAACCAATTCATTCAAAAGTAAAAGAAGTAGAAATTGAGAAATATACCTATGAATGATGTGACTGGTTATGGCCTAGACCCATAGTTGTGCGGTGGCTCGTAATCATCGCCTACATCTCGACGGGATTGGGAATAATGCCGCTACTTCACAAATTGACAGTACTGTGCCCAAGTCATAGTAGAATGGTACTGTTAAAATACTCCCCGACATAATGTCGGTACTCATCCTCTCCAAATTGAACCAATTCGCCCATCCATGGGGTTGTGTAATTGTCACAATTTGTGGTTGATAGATGAAGTTTGTGGGTATCCATACTACTGTTTATATCCCTTGTCACGCCTCGAAATTCAGTACCCGAGTTGGTCAAGCTTGAATTCGAATCCCATGACAGATATATTTAATCAAATTATAATACAATTTTCAATTTTCAATTCATTTCCACTGACAATTAGAGCCAAACTAAAGGAAAATAAATATAATACTGATTAATATATTATATATGTCCACTAGTCCATCAAATCTTAGTTGAAACTCTATTACATCGATATTCAATATCAAACTAACCTAATGAACAATAATAAAATAAAATCCAAACTACTCTTAATAACAAAAATAGAACTAGCGATATTGCCCAGTTTGCTTGTGATACTTCATCTCTGCACCTACAAGACAGTCTAAGGGGGTGTGAGTGCGATGGCTCGTAGGATAACATCATTCGCATATTGGAAATTCCACGATAACACCAAGTATGAGCTCAATACCATGAACATGATCAATTACAAGAAATAAAGTGGCATTCCAATTTCCATAGTATCATTTGAGAATTTATAATAACGAAATAAGATAGAACAAGTATTCTTGATCCTTTTTAGACTAATCTAGGGCAGAGCACTTATGTGATCTTATAGGGAAAACCCGAGGCAAAGCACCTGTAAAACATACTAATTCTTTTAGGGCAGAGCACCCGTAAAGTACACTTATCTTTTTAGGGCAAAACATCTGTAAAATACACTGATCCTTTTAGGGCAGAGCACTCGTAAAATTTACTAAACTTGCAATAACTAAGACGTACAATTATAAAGCCACTTACATCAAGTAACACTTTCCACTAATAGAAATATCCATTGAACAATGTTTTCACAAGTTTGGCAATTTAAATAAACAAAGTCCACGTTTGTATACTACACATAACGATGCATTTACACACGAGTAAAATGGCATACAAAACATACTCATGATTAATGGAATCACATCTACTATATGATAACGATAACACATCAGAAAAATCATCAATCAAATGTATCATGGACATTGGTAAGGAAATTTACAATCAATGCATTTCTCTATGGTATTATCATGAAAATTTATAATCTAATTTTTCATGTTAAACCCAAGGGCAAGTGCATTGATTGCAACAATAATATATTTTGATAATGATTTAACATTAATGTAAATATATCATTATTATAACTTAACAACAAAAAATTCATACGTGGCAATACGAGCCAAATGCGGATTTTGTAAAGAAATAGGCTAAAGTAATTTATAATTATTACACATTTTGATAATGCATGTGTTTACCTTACCGTAGCAAGTGGTTAAATGAAGGGGTCGTTTGACACCGTGGCCTCGAGGGGATTTCAAATCCCCTGGTTGTTTGGCAGCATATAGTAACCAGGGTTTCAAAACCCCTCTTTGAGGGGGTTTGAAATCCACGATGAGAGCTTGGATTACACCTAAAATCATTTCAATAGTTGCAGGTGTAACATGTGTCACTATACTATCATTCTATTGGTTACATGGCCCACGAATGATGATCGACACCGTCCAAACATTGTCCATGTAAATCAGTACCGTTCAAACAGTGTCCACCACCATCCAAACATTGTCCATGTAAATCAATTATTAAAAATCGTTGGTTAGTCACTCAAACATGATCTTGTGCTTGTGGCCCATCCAAGACTTGGAATTTCATCATTTTCGGGCAAAGCATATATTTTAGCAGGCTTATCACAACCATTGTGCCAAAAATTACATATCTCACTAATTAGAGATATTAAAGTTGATTTAGTAATTAAATTCAAACCCCTATAAATATACCATACATAGCTACTTTTGGATTAAATTTGATCCACACTCCAGGGTGCCAAACACATCGGGAGGATTTCAAATCCAAGGGGTTTCATATCTACGCTCCCAAACAGGCTCTAATTGGCTATTCATTCTCTCTAAAATTAAGAGCACACCACCTGTAAGTACATCGATATGAAAAAGTAAATTAAAAAAAATAATAAAAAATAAAAAATTGTAAAACCAAGTTGGCTTGTAGAAATGAAAGCAATGCCTTACAATCCAAACGTGAACTATAAAAGAGGGATAATTCCACGAAGAGAGAGCCCCATGCTACCATCTTACTTTCATCAAATATTGAATTGTTGAGTAATTACTCATGCCTTAGTGGTAGACTCACCAGACTTTCAACGAGAGGTCATGCGCTCAACTACCATTTGGGTGAAATCCCAGTTTCAACAAGAGGTAATGGGTTTGTGATGCAGGGAACAATGTGAGGTCGAGCACCGTCTACCTCAAGGGAACAACTGTTCCAAATCCATGGAACTTCTCTGGATTCCTCATAGAGACTTATCAAATCCACGAGAAAGCAAAATATAAAATAAATTCTATAAACTTCATGGAACTTCTCTGGATTCCTCACAGAGACTTGTCAAATCCACGAGCAAGCAAAATATAAAATAAATTATATAAAATTCGAAATTGATTGACGAATGAAATAAATGAGTTCCCAACCCTTTAAATAGGGATACCAAGCAATGAAAGAGAAATCAGAAGCAAACTACGACTAAAACTCATAGAATTCGCAACTTACTATGAATAGTAAACTTACTATTTATAGATGGTTGTGATGTCTGCTAGTGCACAAGGTTTTCGGCCAAAAATAGTAAGTATCCTATTTGGCCGCACCAAACTGTTCTCTTAATTATTCTAAGCTCTTTCATGTTGGGTGCAACTCCTAAAGCCAAATGGATGAAGAGTTATAATGAAACTAAAACTTACTATTTATAGTAAAAAGGGAATTAAAACGGGGAAATGACCGTCGATCCGAGGGTATTTCACAAATCAGGCTTGCGCAAATCACTTTTGTCGCCGATTGGGCCTTTTTTTATCCATCTTAGCCATGAAGTTGTCCACGACCCGCTCTACGTCAGTCTCCTCCACTTCAAAAGAACTCATTCTCGAGTTCTTGTCCTGCTCTGGTTCATGATACTCGGTCAGGTCCATAACATTTAAAGTCTGTGAGATCACCATGTCATCTGGAAGATCAACAACGTAAGCGTTGTCATTGATCTTTCCGATGATTGGTACTAGTCCAATCTTCTTATTCTTCAACTTGTTGTATATCCTGGTCGAAAATCTTTCGTTGCACAGATGGACCATAACGAGGTCGCCCACCTCGAACACCTTTTGTCGTCGATGCTTGTCCACTTGCTCATTGTACTTCTTGTTTGAGGGATGTAGCTTGGTCTACACCTCCACATGAATGCCCATGATCATGTCTGCCACATATTCTGCTA
This sequence comes from Magnolia officinalis, assembly GCA_021015155.1. Lineage (NCBI taxonomy): Eukaryota > Viridiplantae > Streptophyta > Magnoliopsida > Magnoliales > Magnoliaceae > Magnolia > Magnolia officinalis. The sequence continues at coordinate 44,972,546 of JAJHSJ010000018.1, read as the reverse complement.
CAATGCTCATACCTGGGAGTTTGGGTAGAGGGACCAAGTCAAGTATGTGACGAGGCACTCCTCCATAAATAATCTGAAATGGAGATTTTCCTGTCGAGCAGTTCACCATGTTGTTGAATGTAAACTCCACTTGAGTCAAGGTCAAATCCCACTGTTTTGGTTTTTCTTTTAAAATACATCGAAGGATATTTCCCAACTTGCGATTCACAACCTCCATCTGTCTGTCAGTCTATGGGTGGTAGGTGCTGCTGAACTGAAGTCGTGTATCAAATCGAGTCCACAAAGTTCGTCAAAAGTGGCTAATGAACTTCGTGTCACAGTCAAAAGTAATAGACTTGGGAATCCCGTGTAGTCGCATAATCCCGTGTAGTCTTCTTATATGGGATAAAGTGCACCATCTTGGAGAAACGATCTACCATAACGAACATACCGAATCCATGCCGCGCTGTGTTCGTGGGAGACCAAGCTTGAAGTCCATAGATAAGTCCTCCCAAGGGCCATCAGGCACAGGTAACAGGGTGTAGAGGCCCATATTTTGAGATTGTCTCTTGAAATTCTGACAAACATAACAACGTTGAACTATTTTTCCCACATTACGTATCAATTGTGGCCAGTAATATCACTCTTCTACAAGAACTCGCATCTTGTCTTGCCCAAGGTGTTCACTAAGACCAACTTCATGTAGCTCTTGGATGATCTGTTCCTTTAAAGAACTTTTGGGGATGCATAGTCGATTCTCCTTGAAAAGGAACTTGTCTTGCATATGTAGGTCACAAGTATGACCTTCTTGGTATCTAACCCATGCGTGCTTGAAGTCGTCATCGTCGGCATATGTCCTTAAGGCGCTCGAACCTGACAACATCATTACTCATAGTGACTAATAAAGTTGCACGGCGACTCAGTGCATCGGTTAATTTGTTCTGTTGCCCAGACTTATTTTTCAGCATGAACGTGAATTCCTGCAAAAACGAGATCTACCTAGCGTGAACACAGTTAACATTAGCTTGACTATTAATGAATTTGAGACCTTGATAGTCTATGTACAGTATAAATTTCCTTTGAATCAAATAATGTCACCAGTGTCGCAGTGCCTGGACCATAGTGTACAATTCGATCTCATATGTAAACCACTTCTTGCATGTGTCGCTAAGTTTCTCACTGTAGAAGGCTATCGGTCCACCTTCTTGAGACAAAACTCCCCCAATTCTGACAAATGAGGCATTATACTTGACTTTAAATAGTTTGTCGAAGTTGGGAAGTACAAGAACCGGGGTCATGGACAACCTGCACTTAATTTCAGCAAAGATCCTGTCAGTTTCGTCAGTCCACTGAAACTGCCCATTCTTTATGCAATCTGTGATTGGTGATACAACAGTACTGAAATTTTTCATAAACCGACAATAGAATGTTGTCAGTCCATGAAACCTTCGCACTTCGTGAATATTTGTGGGAACTAGCCATTCTCTGATTGCCTTCACCTTTTCCTCATCCACCCGAATGCCCATGGATGTTATAAAAAAGCCCAAAAACAAAAGGCTATCGGTCATAACGCTACACTTTTTTAGATTGAGATATATTTTATTTTCAGTGAGTACTTGAAGGACCTTCTTGAGGTGCTCCATATAGGTGGTTTCCTCTTGATTGTATATCAAAATATCATCGAAATAGACCACAATGAACCGCCCAATAAAGGGTTTCAGAACTTGGTTCATCAACCTCATGAATGTGCTAGGCACCTTCGAAAGATTGAAGGGCATAACTATCCATTCGTACAATCATTCTTTGGTCTTAAAGGCCGTCTTCCACTCATCAACCAGCTGTATTTGAATCTGATGGTAGCTGCTCTTCAAATCCAATTTCGAGAATAATTTTGCGCTCTCAAGCATGTCCAACATATCATCCAGTCGTGGTATGGAAAATCTGTATTTGATGATGATTTGGTTGATGGCCCGGTTGTCGACACACATGCGCCAACTTCCATCTTTCTTAAGAGTTAATAAAGTAGGTACGACGAATGAGCTCATGCTTTCTCGGATGAGACCCTTACGGATTAGTTCCTCCACTTCCTCTTGCAAAATTTCACACTCTTTCGAACTCATCTGATAGTGATGACAATTTGGTAAGTTGGACCCAGGGACAAGGTCGATATGGTGTTGGATATCTCGCATGGGAGTTAATCCATCGGGAAGGTTGTCAGGCCAAATTTCTTTAAACTCATGTGGTAAGGATTTTAGTTCATCAGGGATGTTGGTGGGATCAGGCTCTTTCCCTTTCACAATTAGTGCACAAGTGTAACGTCTCTGAAAAATCCGTACAAAGACCCGAGTATCACCTCAGGCAGAAATCACTAAGGACGAAATCCTTTAGAAATTAGACGAAAATTAATTAAGTGCTAAACTGAATTAATCATTAGATTAACTTGAACTGCTTTCTATACGAACCACAAGACCTAAAACTAGTAGAATCGCTAACGCTACATTACCTAAAAATCTAGGATCAATCTTAAAACCCAGTTGCTCTCGGGAGCATCTTGAAACTCTATATCGGACCTAGACCTCGCGTCGAAAGTCCAATTACCGCGAAACTATGCGGTTATGACCGCCTTATTGGGCTTGACAACCATCTCAAAAATCAAGTCAAAATAATATCCTGAAACGCACAACTTGAGCCCAGAGTTAAGTATGTGAGAAACGCGAATACCTTTAGAAAATGAACTTAGATTTAAGTGATTTGGGCTGTTCACTTATAGGCCAAATTTAAGGTTTCTGACTGTCAGATTCTGACCCAACTACACCCTCAGATCAGGAAAATTTCTCTACGCATGTCAGTGTACTTATGGCCCTGATCGAGAGTGACGATATCCGTTGAATTGAAACTGGTCCACCGCGGTCGATCCATAAATCCAATCGGATCGAAAACTTAACCTGACCTAGATCCATTGTCAGGGAACTTCCCCTGGACCGTATGCAGAAAATGTGCCTCCAGATGAGCTCCGTTGGCCCGAAGCAGGCGACTTTTGGCTATAACGTAAGTATACCATGGCCCTGGGGCCATTGACATCAGTTCTGAGCTTATATAAGGGCCTTAACCCACCCCTCTCTCATTCCATACGAATTTACAAAACCCTAAGTGTAACACCTTGTCCATTCCGTACTATTTTCTATGCTTATGTACATGATGATCGACGCCCTTAGCTAGACATGGATTGGTCGTTCATAGTACACACCCAAATGACCGGAACCCCAAGACCTTGAAACCTATCTTATATTGACTGCCTCGTCACTGCGATCGATCGTGGAGGTACAACCCGTGCGTCTGTACGATACTCCATTTGTGAGATACGCCGTGAAGAATAATTAGTGTATCATGTGCGCATGGCGCCATGTACTCCATTCCACACATGTGCACAACACATGTCATGCACACATGTACATGCCACACATGAGTGAGAGAATCTCTACCCATGCATGTGATGTCACACACCCATACCCCTCCCTCTCTCATGTACACCTTAAGTCAACTCTCCTCCATGCCACACCTCATATATGATATCATCACACTATGCCATCCCATGCTCCTTTAATCCACCATTAATTACAAATCATAAATTAATTATCATAATCCTAGTCTAAGCTAACCAAGATCACATTAATTGAATCTAACCACATATTAACAATTTCTCTACATATATCCCTTCATTCCTTAACATAGAGAGAGAGAGAGAGGAGTGATCTTGGTGGGCCATCAACTCCATCAATTCCATCTCTTCCATCCATCTCAACCATCCATCTATTTCATCAAGGTGAGTACACCCCCTTTTCACTTAGTCTTTTATTTTTTTTATGGTTGGATAATGATCATCATGATGATAACATGTCGTTGTTATTGATGATGATGATGATGATGTGGGACCCGTTGATCGTGGCCCCACTATGATGTTTGGTATTCATCCAAAGTCCATAACATTTCAAGACCCAGATGAAGGGAATACATGAATATCGATTGACAAAAGGGCATGGATCCACTGTGATGTTTTTAAGTCATCTAAACCATCTAAAGTGTGGCCCATTAGGCTGGCCAAGCATATAAATGCACACACGTGCACACACACCACAAATAAACAAAAAAAAGGAGGAAGACTGGACGCCGCTTGGTGCAGTGTCGAGACACCCCTGCCGCTAGGGGTGTACACAAACCGGGCTAGCCCGGTTAGCTCGCTCGACCCGGCTCGAAAAAGTCCGACTCGGCCCAACCCGGAACTGAGTTTGGGTCAGGATGGGCTAATTTTTTAGGCCCGAAAGTGAGTTCAAGCCGAGTTCGGATACCTCCCAGTTCGGCCCGACTCGGTCCGAAATCCGACTCGCCCCGACCCAACCCGACCCGGCCCGGCCCGACCCGTGTATGACTGTATTTAATTTGTATAAAATGTTTTGTTTTATGCTTTATCAAATGTATGTAAATGTCCTGACTAGTTAGATTTTTTGTGGAGTTTATAGTTCAACTATCTAAACTGTTAATCGAGGGCCTTGTAATGGGACGCGGATTACCTGCCAAAGCCCTTCCCATAAATTTGCTGTAAGGTTTGAAACTGGCCCGAACTCAGGTTCGAAACTAGCCCGAACTCATGTTCGAAACTGGCCCGAACTCGAAGGTTCGAAACTGGCCCGAACTCGGCCCGAACTTGCACCGAGCCCGGTTCGTACCGAAGATGTTGGCCCGGTGACCAGGCCCGGTCGGGTTCGAGCCTTGTGTGGCTGTTGAACGGGCCTAGACGGGCTGAGGCCAGTTCGACTCGGCCCGACCCGTGTACACCCCTACCTGCCGCTGCTTGAAAAGAAAAAAAAAAAGGGGAAAGAGGGTGTGGGTCCATAATGGGCCCCACCCATGATGTATATATTCAATCCACGCCGTCCATTAAATTTTTCAGCTCGTTTTAGGCATTGAACCGAAAAATGAAGCCAATAGAAATCTCTGGCGGGCCACATCATAGAAAACAGTGATATTAACTGTTAAAATCTATTAGGGCCCACTGAAATATTTCTGAAGTCAAAATATATATTGAATATTGGGTTGTTACATCTGTCCTGGGCCGTAGAACCCAGCAGACGGACTGGATCAGCCTCTCATGGGTCGCATATTTGAAAAACTACAAAAAAAAAACAATAGCATTGACGATGTTACTGTCAGCGTCTGACTTGCTGTTAATGTTGGAGGAAAGTGGGCCCCACCATAGGCCCCACCTTGATGCATGTCGAACATCAGCACCGTGCATTTGATGGGTCCCATTTAAAAATGGGCCACCCCCAAATTTCAGCCATACACAGAACTCAGGTGGCCCACACCATAAAAAATATATAATAATAAAAAATAATAATTTTATGAAGCTGAGTAAATCAACAATTTTATGGGTATGATCAAGTGGTATATGTTATATCTAAACCATCCATCCATGTGGTGAGCTTGTCCTAAGGCTTGAGAAGAAAAATAAGATAGATCTAACTATCAAGTGGGCCACACTACAAAAGGAGCAGGGATTGAACATCTACCATTGGAACCCTTTTTGGGTCAGAAGTTTTGGACCAATATGAAATTTGTTTTTCCCCTTAATTCATGTCTTTGCGACCTTATGAACAGATTGGGTGGAAAATAAACGTTATGGTGGGCCCGATGAATGGTTTAACGGTGAAATCATTATCCTAACTGCTAATTGAGGTGAGATCCAGATAATCTATGGTTATGATTCATTTTTGGATCATTTTCTAAAATGATCTCTACAAAAAAAAGAAAGATGAACGGTATAGGTATAATAAATACATCAATTTAGGACCCATGTAACTTTGATCTTCTTGAACCGTTCGTACAACTCGAAGCTCGTGCATATAAAATCACTTGTTAGGTCCACCTGAAATTTGGTTGTATCTGAAACTTGGTTTGACTCCTCAACCAAGTGGGATACACATAATGGATGGGCTGGATTTATGAACCACATCTTTGAGGGCCCAACAAATGATGATGACTATTTAATGGAGGGTAAACCTCTCAACTTGTGTGTGGTATGGCCCACTTTGATTTAGGTGTTAAGCCACTTAATCCACCATGGTTATGACATGATATATATTTAAGATCCTCGTCATTCATCTATTTTATCACCCCTTTTGACGATATGTTACCAAGACTCAGGCCCATCCAATGATTAGATAGTCGTACATCCTGAAATAATGCAAATTGAACTCTCATCATTGAAAATTTGTTATGGGCCATCCTGATGATGTATTAGATATTCAACCCATCTAGCCCATATACCGACATTGTCCTAAAGATCAGTCAATCCAACCTGAATTGGACCATACAATACAAGGCTGTGAGAATAAGTACCTAACTATTGAATCCAACCTAAGACCACCATGGTGCATCTATTTAATCCATGCAGACCATCTGCTTCCTCATATCATTTAGGATTTGGAATAAAATCAAAGCAGACCTAAGTCTTAAGTGGGTCACACACAACTCAACCTCATGGGAAATCCCCATGGACTCCACTGCATAGGACCCATTGTGAATCCCATTGGTGTGTGGGCCCAAGAATGTTAAGGCCCATTTTGAGTGAACGCCATGTGGGCCCATTAGTGGTAGCCTTGTTTGGGCCAACCATTGGGCCTCCTCGACAAGAGTTTGTAAAATCCATGTGTTGAACATATGACGAACTGGTATTGTAATTTTTGAAGTAATGATGATTAATCCCTTAAATGGGCAGATTGTGGACAGCCATTGATCACTTGACACTTTGGTTAGAGTACGACCCTAAGTAATAAGATCATGTGACTTGTGTTTAAACCCTTAAACATGTTTAATTATAATAAATATGTAGACTCTAGTGGTGTGAGGGTGTGATATACCTGTTTGGTCCATTAATCATGTAGGTATTTAATGTATATATAGCCACCTAATCATAGGCAATGGTGGAGTATATGTAGTATATGTAGTCATCTAATTGTATGAATGTGAAATACGTACAAGGCCACATAACCGTATGAAATCAAGTGGCATTGATGGCCATTCAACAACGTAGGTTTGTGCTTATCAATATAGATACCGCCACTTGAATCACATATAACTAAGTTGTACACTAAACCGAATGTGATGTAGGGTTATGTTACCTAAGCTAATGCTATCAAGGTCCTGGATTCTATACGCTGTGATCTCTAAACTGTAAATGGTACGATGAAATGTGGCTCTTGGCCCTTAACCATATGACCCCAAATATGAGCCATTAATTATGTGACGTGTGAAGTGGTTTGTAGTATAAGACTTATCATAATTGGTGTAGCCATGTATTCGTGGCCTTTGGGCAAAACCCATTGTGATGTATTTCCGGCCCATGGGCGAGGCCCAATGTGATGTATTTGAGACCCATGGGTGTGGCTCATTGAGATGTATTTTAGGCCCATGGGTTGTGGTTCATTGTGATGTATTTGAGGCCCATATGATATGGCCCAATGTGATGTATATGCGGCCCATGAGTGAGGCCCAATGTGATGAATGTGTGGCCCTTGTGTGAGACCCAAAACGATGTATATGAGGACCGATGTGATGTGTGATTTCGCCATGATGTATGTATTGATGTTTATGTGGGCCACTCCTTGGGAGTAATGTTGGTTATATGTCCACATTGACGGGCAATGATGGTTGAATGTCCACATTGTGACCTTCCCTTAGGCCTTGTTAGGCCCATTCTCACCGATTCCGATTGTCGATGCCGATTATGAGTATGTGACAACATAGCATCATAATATATGCCTATACACATCATCTGCATGTTTGTTATGAGAGGTGGTTGACCATTGCATATGTCATTGGGCATGACGATTATGAGACTCCCTGATAGGCGGAGATTGTCTCGCATGAGTACACGGTATGCGCCGGATTGCTGCACGACTGAATTGTATGACTCATATATCTTGCATTATAATTACTGTATGCCTTAGTGACATCAGGGCCGTAGCCTCCACAGACATATCGTGGATGGCCAGACGGGACACCGAAAATTTGTTTTAGCATTGGGTTGCCATAGATGGCCCTGGGTAAAAATCCCTAATTGGTACCAGTGGATGACTCCAATGTCGAGACCGAGTGGATATATGAGCGCACGAGGGCCGAATACCAGGAGGCCGCGTCTCCTACTGTGTCGTGGTTGGTTGGAAAGGGGTGTGGCCTTACTTGCCCGAGGGTAAGGGGCATTACTAGGCTGAGTTTGACCAGCTCGTAAATCGGTCCGCTATCGACGTGTCGGATAGGTTTTGGCAGACTATTAGCCAGGCGGATAGTGAGGTTTCTTACGCTCACTTGGACTATGCTGCTGGGAGAGGGGCAGTGTTATTTGGAGTGTACTAAACCCCGGTGATGATCCTAGAGAGGAACTGTACTGATATGTGGACTTATTGAGCAGGAGTTGCATACTCATTCATTCATTCATTCACTATCTACTCGGACTGGTGGTGCACAACTATTTGTTACGTGTACCTTCGCAATGGCCAGGATTTCGATTGGGGCGCGCGACTAACCTCAGATTAGGAGTTTATTACATTGAGTCTGACTATCCAAATTTAGGTATGAGACTGGTTTGGATAGAAGTCCCTTGTGATGGACCACATAGCTTGCGACACTACGTACTATCATCCCGACTTCACACTCCAGCATGGTCATTCTATTCGCACCGCATACTGCATTACATCCGCGACATATAGCATTTTGGGTTACCTGTGTTTCCGCATTTATACAGTTTAGATACGACATATGATATTTGACTCTTTATGACTCCTCATTTGTATATTTGATCTGTATCGCGTATTCTGATATTGTTCCTCATTTGTATAGTTGATCGGTATTGCGTATTCTAATATTGTTTGACTCATGGACTTGTCAGTATTTTTGATATTGTATAATTATGGCATGACAATATGATGATGATGATGTGATTACGGATGCGTGTATTACGGTTATGGTTGTGGTATAGGAGAAATAAAAATATGACTTGGTGATGCTGGTAGCATTGACTTGGAGTATTACTATGATGCATATGTATTACATTGGCATTGACATCATACTTTACGTGCTACACGTCTTTCACATATATGATTTCCTTGTATCATATTTATCTTGCTTGCATGTAGGACACACTGCACACATGTGTGTACTTACTAGGCTTTTTACCTAAGCTTCCTATTTCCCATTTTTTCCAGGGCTGGAGTAGCTTGGAAGACTTTGCTTTCTCGATGCATTGCATCTATTTTTCGATTTGATATTGTTGACTTTGTATACCTTTTGGAAAGCATTGTACTTGTAACCATCAAGATTTCTATTGGAGAGTGTCGCTTGGTAATTTGATCATGGATTTTTATGCTCAGGTATTATTATTATATGCATATAAAAAAAATTAGTCAAAAATATTCCTTGTGGTGCGCCAAACTTGGGACTTGGTGTATGGAAGTCGAGTACCGAATTCGGGGCATCACGGAATCTGTCCGTCCTCGGGTTTGGGGCGTGACACTAAGAGAGAGAAGAGAGAAAAGAGATGGAGAAAGTGAAGAGAAGTGAGAGAGAGTTGGAGTTTGCTGCCGGGATTCGATCCCACCATCCTATGTGCCGAATCGCCTCTCCCGTGTCATTACACCGGCGATTTTGATTCCGTTTTTAGGTAAGAAACCCTAACCCTAATCTGTTTTAGGGATTTAAATAGAAGAGTTGGTGAAATAGCTAACCTATTTCATTGATTTAGGCGCCGTTGTGCCGTAAACGAAGGCGTAATGTTCGAACTGAGTTCGATACGAGTTTACCGACGAAAGGTGCGGACTATAAACGTTTAGGTTATGACTTTCAAGGCTTTCAATGTCAGTTAATGATTTATGACTGACTTGATTGCTATCACATGTGCTTAAATACGATGTTTTTCGTATATTTTATATATATATATATATATATATATATATATATATATAAACTGTGTTGATTTTAATGCATTCCATGTGTTTGTTGAAATGTTTAAATGAGTATGGAATTATGATTTATGCTTGTCATGTTTAATGACTGAGAATACATGATTGTTCTATGTATGGTGAATCATTTATAAAGAGATTTGCTATAATACCTGTTATATATAACTACTATATTACATGTATGTTGATATGTGTAGTCTAAGTGTTTGATAAAATGTCTGAATGAGAAAATGCTTGTTAAAATGTATTTAATAAGGGTGTTGACATAAGATTCTCAATTCCCTTATCTATAGTCACAGTTTTCTTTATGTAACCTATCTTACTACCATGTAATTTATGGATGAAATGCCTATGTAGGATAACATGTGTACTATTTGTTTGTTAAAATCCTCAAACGAGATTTATACTTAGATTGGTTGTCACATGCTGTCTTTGACTATCACATGTGAATGCTATTGTTTGGAGTATGATTGGGGCTACGATGTAGTCCAGACAATCGGTAATGATTCCCGAATTAGTGGCCAAGGTCGTTATGCCACATAAGACACGTTCGATGAATCCGGGTCGTACGTTGGTTGTCGACATTGGTTAAGCCACGCAGAATGCTTACGCACTCCATGTTGATCAATTCAACGTACGCTCGTACCAGTCGAGCTTGTCATGCTACTCGATTGGTCTAATGTATGTTCACCATGTATGAATGCTACTGCTTGAATCTAAGGTATCAACTTACCAGTGAAAAGCTCGTTTAACCTTGGTACCACGATCCGCTAAGACTCATGAGCTGAGCATGGTGGTATGGGACACCGTGGTCGAGCTGTCGACCTACGCTGGGGTGATGAGCCTCCCCGTAGTGTCCAGTGAGCAACCAAACTAGTGAGCCGAAGACGGTGGTATGAGACACTGTATTCGAGCTGTCGGCCTACGATCAGGTGACGAGCCTCTCGTAGTGACCTCGAGTATACACTAGGACTACGCTAAGGTGATGAGCCTTTCCGTAGTGACTTTGAGTATAAACTAGGCATGCGCTGAGGTGACGAGCCTCTCCGTAGCGACCTAGAACTGCTATCGAATGAGATTAACTTGGATTGACGACCCTAGATGGATCATTGTTTGGGTAAATGATATAAAGGGAGGTGTCTTAGCTTCCCAACCTGCTGTATGAATAAGACTAATTAAGAACTTGGCTAATCACGCACATGCACCGCATTGCATGTGCCTTTGGCGTTGGAGCTGAGCACAGCAGGAATATTACATGCCGCAATTGCGAGATGATGTCGCAGAGGGAGTGTAGGCGAGGGCATGCATCATTAATACATATCATCCTTGCATTAATTAGAGTACTTAGGAATGTTTGTTGTATTGCTTCATCATTACTGCTTGACTGAATTGATAACATGTTAACTTTTGCCTTATAGCTCCACTGAGTTGATCACTCACTCCCATTCTGGGACGGTGTTTTAAAACACCAACCAGATTCTTTTGTAGTTTCAGGTGATGTCGAGGCCTATGAGGCGGAGCCTGACTTCTACGACGAGGAGGAGTTCTCCTATTTGCAACTCTCGGGCGAGTCTATGTAGACCTGGAGTTGTGTCACCGGGGCTACAGGAATATGGATTAGACAACATTACACTTTATCATTTTGTATATTTTGGAACCAAACATGTAATTATTTAACTTGGTATCCTGTTCATACTCTGGGGACTTACAACCACTTATACGTTATATATACTTATCACAGTCTTTCACTTGCGTAATTTAACTGTCTCTAGAGTATGATATGCTGATTTAGTGTAATCCCATTCATGTTTAATGTGCTAATACAGACAACATTTAATCATCATTATCTATGTTGCATAAGTGATGCGTTGGAACTCGGGAGTTGGGCTCCTGCTCGACCCCCAATTTTCAGGGCGTTACAACAGGCCTGTCCTGTTTCTTTGGATTCCTCCACTAAGTCCCTTATGGTTAAAAGAAAACGACCATCCACTTTAGAAGTTTTAGGTGGTCTCTCTAGATCCATAGGAGCCAATATGGTCTTCCGGCTGTCCTTAACGAAGATATATATGTTATCTCGCTCTTTATGAGTGGCGTCACAGTCAGATTGCCAGGGTCGACCGAGTAGTATGTGATATGCTTACATGTTAACCACATCGTATACTACTTCATCCTTATAATGTTTGCCAATTGAAAAGGATATGGTGCACCGTTCAGTTACCTTTGTTTAGCTGACCTTCTTGATCCAACTGATCGTATATAGGGAGGGATGACGCTTCATTTTCAATCACAATTTTTCTATCATTACCCTGGAGACGATATTCTCGCTGCTTCCACTATCGATGATTACAACACAACCTTTTCGATTCACCGTACACCTAGATAGAAAAATGTTATGCCGTTGTGGGTGTACTTCTTTCCTTGGCGCGTACAATAGTCGTCTCACGATGAGTGATTCATCATGATCCTGTTGAACCCAACCTGACCTATCTGCCTCATCTTCTGTGGCATGCTTTGGTTCCTTAATACCTAGATCCTTATTGGCGTTCGCCACTTGTCGCTGGGGACAAGTATTTGACAGGTGACCCGACTGGCCACATCGAAAACAATGGTCTCCCCTTAGCCGAGCATAGGGGTTCGGGATCCTCCTTGGTCCAGTGGTAGTCGATACGCCCATTTGAGGCCTAGTTCGCCCACTTCATTGATCCTAGTTCACGGGTGTAGGAGGTTGAGTGTGTGCTCCTACGGGCTCCTTCCCCTTAGGCTGTGAAGCTCCCTAGGGCATACCTACCGTGATGACCCTTACAGTACGATATGTCCGTGTGTTAGGACGTTCAAGTTGCGCTTTCACATGGGGAGGCAACTTGATTACATCATTCATCGTCCAGACGGATTGCATCTGGACCCGATCCTAAATCGCCATACGCAATCCACCGTTGAAACGGACGACTTGTTGCGATTCAGTCTTGACCAAATCATTACGCACCGTTGGATGGTAAAACTCTTTTACGTATTTTCTCACCGCTCGACTACCCTGTCGACAATTTTTGTATTGTCGAAATAATACATGATCGTATTCACCAGGGAAGAATTGAGCACGTAGTAGTTGCTTCATCCGCTACCATGTGCGGATTGGTGCTTTTGTCTGCTTGATCCTTCTAAATCACAGTATCACATAGATTGGTCCACATAAGTCGCCGAACATAGTTTCATAAGCCCTACTATGATGTATGAGTCATATCCACACCATTCATCCCTCTAACATAATCATTTAATGAAAAGAGACAAAAAATGAGATAAATCGAAAGCAGAAATATAGCACACCACAATTAGGGGTGTACATTGAGTCGAGCTGGCCTCAGCTCGAGTCGGCTCGGTCACTGGCTGACCTCAACTCAAACTCGGCTCGGCTCAGTCCTCGAGCTTGACTGGCCAGCTCGGCTCGGTTCGGTCAGTAGCTCGGGCCGAGTTCAAGCCAAGATCGAGCCGAGTTCACCATTGAGACATTTCCACAAACACCTGGACTGCACCTTCAAAATCAATCTGTTTGTGAAATAGAAACAATGGTTTTATAGGTATTTTATCAAACACCTTCTATGCAACATAAAAAAACAAGAAAAAATAGGGAAAAAAGGGTATTTGTTTCATTAACGTACCTTTCTTGCCACAGCTGTCCTTCCTCTAGGCTGGGGACTAGCTAGCGCATTGCCACCAAGAGGAAAATTGAAGTAGATAGCCAAGCAAAAATGCTAGACTATGATTTCCATCATTTTTTAAATTGTGGGGAGTCATTCATCATACATGTGGCATACATACGACTCAAGCCAGGCAGTTGAGATTGCCAGCCCCTTTGTCGAATTTGCACTGCCGATTTTTCTCATTTTATCAGTTATTTTATGGACACCAATCAGGACATGCTCCATCTACATATGGGCCCAAGATTTGGACAGTCTTGATTAACACACATATATGTTAAAGTGTACAACTCGCCGCCATTCCAAAAATGGTGGAGAAAACTATATGATAGTCCCTTGACTCATGCATGAAAGATTCACCCAAGTAAGTGCTTCTTACACATCTTCACGGTAAGGAAATCCTCTTGCATGCTAGCATGTTGAGTCATTTTATCAAATACTTGGTGAGCAACATCAATGACAAAGTAACCGAGTCACCAAACTGGTTTGATTCGAGCTGGATTCGATCCGAGTTGAGTCGAGCTGGGTCCTGCTCAAACTTGGCTCGAACTCATTTTGGAGCTAAAAAAATCAGCTCGACTCGGCTCAAACTCAGCTTCGAACCGAGTTGAATCGAGCTTTTTTGAGTCGAGTTGAACGAGTTAACCAAGCTAGCATGGTTTGTGTACACCCCTAACCACAACTAGCATGGGTATTGAACAATTGGGGCCTACAAAACTGTTGGATTAAGTTCAATTTTGTAGACACACTCTAAAATAATATTGCAAAATATATTATCGATGTAGACTTAACATATATTAACAGAATTACAACAAAATATATTCAACCAACTAAAGTACCATGTGTCCAAAGTGGGATTGTTACCGAGTTTGTATACGAGCCACTACTTTATTAAACTTTTTGACTACCATAGTAACGATAATCATTACATTTTTATTATAGTACAGCTCATTACTGATGTTTAATTACCCGGATCTAAACACCCACTCAACCTCGTCACATGAGAGCATCTCCACCACACGTCTCATGGTGGGCCTCGCATCTCTTTCCTCCTCCACACATTGCAAAGCCACACTAACAAGAGCTTCCATCTTAACCACATCATACCTACTATCAATCTTTGGGTCCATGATTTCCTCAATCCTATCTTGCAACGAAGTGGCCCCACCCCTCATCACATCCCTCACCCATGGTACCAACTACCAACCGTCCATCTCTCTCCGCTCCTTGATCGAAGGCATGGAATCCAGTCGACCTCTTTCTTGTAACCATCTCCAACACGACAATCCCGTAGCTGTAAACATCCACCTTCGAGGTGATGGGAAGATTCAAGATCCATTCCGGAGCCATGTACCCTCTCGTTCCTCTGATCTTCGAGAAGCTTAATCTACCAAGCCCGCATCGATCCAACAGCTTAGACAAGCCGAAATCAGCAACCTTCGGCCTGTAATCAGCATCCAATAGTATATTTTGTGGTTTGATGTCGCAATGAAGAACCCATTCAAGGCACTCCTCATGCAGATAAGCTAGGCCTTTCGCAGTCCCTACCGCAATCTCAAACCTCTTCTCCCAATCAAGAGTATTGGAGGAGAGATTCTTAGCTAAGGATCCTTATGTTACACCAAAAGCCTATGTTCCCCTTCTGCACAAAATCCGCACATCTGTATCAGGTTCATGTGATTGATCCTGCCAATGAGGCTTACTTCTGCAAGGAACTCCGCTTCACCTTAATTAATTCCTTCAAGCCGCTTGATGGCCACGACCCGTTGATCCACCAACAGTCCTTTGTAAACTACTCCCCCTCCTCCTCGTCCGATCTCCTTGCTGAAATTCAAGGTTGCCTTCTTTAGTACTTCTTCGTAAGTAAATCTCTTAAATCCTGTGGCCGCAGAAATGTTATACCCTTGATCGACAGCATTCGAATTATCCTCTTTGAACATGTACCACCAACCAATAAATATACATATCACTTCCACCACACCTATTACACCGACGATCCAAAATGAATACTTCAAGGAAGCGTTTGCCTGTTTCACTGTTGAATTAATGCACTTTTGTGAAAAGGCACCTTAGTTGAAAAGGTTCATGTCTCTTTATGAAGAGTCACATGTCCCTTAGTTGAAAAGGTTCATGTCTCTTTGTGAAGAGCCACATGTCCCTTAGTTGAAAAGGTTCATGTCTCTTTGTTGAAGAGTCATGTCCCTTAGTTTTTATGCTATAAATATGTGTATGGATTTCATTTTTATATATGAAGAAGTGCTACAACAAAAATTAGTTTTCTCTTATTCCCTTCTAAGTTATTTTTACTAAGTAAAAAGGCTACAAGAGCCTACAAAGTGGTATCAAAGCCACGTTTCGGGTCTTGACTGGGTGTTAGAAACTTCTAAAGAAGTCGAATCGATGGCAACGAATGGTGCAACGATTCATCCCGCAATTCCCATTTTTGGAGGGGAAAACTTTGATCATTGGAGCATCAAAATGAAGACCTTGTTCCAATCTCAAGGGCTATGGGAGATTGTTGAAACCGGTTATCTACAACCGATCTCACATCTCTCTCAGCTATACAACAAGAACAACTGAAGGAGAATAAGAAGAAAGATGCGAAGGCCCTCTTCTTCATTCAACAAAGTGTCTCTGATTCTATCTTCTCTAGAATCATTCCATCTCAAACTTCAAAGCAAGCTTGGGACACTTTACAACAGGAGTTCAAAGGTACGTCTAAAGTAATTGCCATCAAGTTACAAACTCTACGGAGGGAGTATGAAAATCTGAAAATGAAAGACTCGGAAAAGATGAAAGATTATCTTTCACGAGTGATTGAAGTGGTGAATCAGATTAGGATCTATGGAGATTCTATTTCTGATGAAAAGGTGGTTCAGAAGCTTTTAATAAGCCTCCCTGCAAAATACGATGTTGCTGTTGCCGCAATAGAGGAATCTAAGGACCTTTCAACCTTATCATTGGTTGAGTTGATGGGCTCTTTAGAATCACATGAGCAAAGATTGTTGAGACGTGAAGAAAAATCAGTTGAAAGTGCATTTCAAACAAAACTTTCGATTGGTTCACAAAGTTCTTCCGAGAAGACACAAGCTGGTCTCGGAAAGAATCAAGGCAATTACAAGAAAGGTGGAAAATCAATGCAAGGAAAATGGTAAAATCGAAACAAAGGTAAAAATTCAGATCTTACCTGCGATTTTTGCAAAAAGTCTGGCCATATTGAAAGTGAGTGTTGGAATCGAGGCGAACCTCAGTGTTTTAACTGTAAAAAGTTTGGACACATAAAGAAGGATTGTCGTTTCAAGGACAATCAGCATGCTGCAAACTTTTCTGAAGAAAAAGTTGAAGAAAACATGTTTTTGCATGTCAATACTCACTCACTCAAACTGAAGACATATGGTACTTGGACAGTGGATGCAGTAATAATCATATGGCAGGTGATGATCGGATATTCACAAATATCGACTCATCCATCAGATCTCAAGTCCGTATGGGAAATGGTGCTATTGTGGAAGCAAATGGAAAGGGGACAATTGCCATTGAAACCAAGAAAGGGGTCAAGTATATAAAAGATGTTTTACTTGTTCCTGACTTGGATCAAAACTTGCTAAGTGTTAGGCAACTTGTTCAAAATGGGCACTCTATATTCTTCGAAAATGATTCTTGCATCATCTATGACAAGAATGGCACAAATCAAGTGATTGCTAAGGTGAATATGGAGAAAAATCGTAATTTTCCTATTAAGTTGCGATATTCGATCGATTGTGCACGGAAAGTCGAGACACTTGATGAATCTTGGCTTTGGCATAAAAGACTGGGGCATTTGAGCTTTCATGGATTGAAGTTGATGGATCAGAAGAATCTGGTAGATGGTTTACCGTCTATTAAAATTAAAAATGACATTTGCTCGGGTTGTGCATTGGGAAAACATCATCGTGCACCTTTCTCAAGAAGCACGTGGAGAGCAAAGGCGCCCTTGGAGTTGATCCACATTGATATTTGTGGAAAAATGCAAAATCCATCACTTAGTGAAAATTTGTATTTTATCATCTTTGTTGATGATTATACAAGAATGATGTGGGTGTACTTTAAAGCAAAAGTCCGAAGCTCTTTCGATCTTTAAGAGATTCAAATCACAAGTTGAGAGACAAAGTGGTCTCAAAATCAAGAAGCTGAGAAGTGATCGTGGCGGCGAGTATGTCTCTAAGGAATTTGAGACATATTGTGAAGAAGAAGGAATTGAGAGGCAACTGACTGTTGCTTATACACCTCAGCAAAACGGCGTTGCAGAACGGAAGAATAGAACAATTGTCGAAATGGCTCGTTCTATGTTGAAGGAGAAAGGCATTCCAAATACTTTCTGGGCTGAAGCCGTGTCTACAGCTGTTTACTTGCTTAATCGAAGTCCTACAAAAGCTGTGGATGGCAAAACACCAATTGAAGCATGTGAAAGTACAGGATGAGATTGGAAAAAGAAAAATATACAAGAACAAGCCGTTCTTATACAAGAAGATGAACCGAAAAGCACTCAAGATGTGGAAGAAGAAGCAGAAGCAGAAAATGATGAAGAAGATTATGGACCCACAACTCCATTCTCTTCACCAGAAGCTACTCCATCCGCATCATCAAGTTCTCCCTCAACAACTTCAAGTATTTCATCTGAATCGCCCCCGAGAAAAATGAAGAGTCTGAGAGACATCTACGAGCGTTACAATTTTTCGGTTGTAGAACCGGAAAGCTTTGAAGTTGCAGCTCGAGAAGACAATTGGGTGAAAGCTATGGAAGACGAAATTTGCATGATCGAGAAGAACTCTACTTGGGAGTTAGTTGATTGTCCAAGCGGCAAAGATGTTGTTGGAGTAAAATGGGTTTACAAGTCTAAACTCAATTCAGATGGCTCAATCCAAAAATATAAGGCAAGGCTCGTTACAAAAGGTTTTACACAACAACCAGGCATCGATTATAACGAAACCTTTGCACCGGTTGCTCGATTGGAGACTATACGAACCCTCATTGCACTTGCAGCTCAAAGGAAGTGGTCCATTTTCAGCTTGATGTCAAATCAGCCTTCTTGAATGGTGTCCTCGATAAAGAAATTTATGTTGCTCAACCACAAGGATTTGTGGTGGAGGGCAAAGAAGATAAAATCTATCGATTGAAGAAAGTGTTGTATGGACTAAAGCAAGCGCCGCGTGCTTGGTATAGCCAAATCGATGGATATTTTGCCAAGAATAAATTTCATCGGAGTAAGTGCGAGCATACCTTATATGTCAAGACTGAAGCATGGAAGGATGCAACCCAGTTACTACTCCTCTTGTAGTAAACGAGAAGCTGATAAAAGACGATGGTTCAAAAAAGGTGGATGAATCATTGTACAGAAGTATCGTTGGAAGCCTCTTGTATCTCACTACTACAAGGCCTGATATTATGTTTGCTGCGAGTTTACTCTCGAGATTCATGAATTGTCCAAAGCAAACTCACTTAGGAGTTGCAAAAAGGGTGTTACGATACATCAAAGGATCGTTGAATTATGGAATCATGTATACTCCTATTCCAAACTCAAAATTGGTAGGATATACAGATAGTGATTGGGCAGGATCCATAGATGATATGAAAAGCACATCGGCATACACTTTCTCTCTTGGATCCGGGATAATTTCTTGGGCGTCAAAGAAACAAAGTACCGTTGCTCAATCTACAGCAGAAGCAGAGTATGTGGCGGCATCTCTTGCAGTTTCTCAAGCAATATGGTTACGAAGAATTCTTGAAGATATTGGCGAAAAGCAAAATGAAGGAACTACTATATATTGCGACAACATGTCAACCATTTCAATTGTAAAAATCCAATATATCATAACAAGACGAAGCATATTGCGATCAAGCATCACTTCATCCGCGAAGTTATTGAGGATGGCGAGATCGAGTTGAAGTATTGCAAGACGAAAGAACAAATGGCTGACATGTTCACCAAGGCACTCCCTAAAGAAAGTTTTTGTCATCTTCGAGAGATGTTGGGAGTAATTCAGAAAGTGCATTAAGGGGGAGTGTTGAATTAATGCACTTTTGTGAAAAGGCACCTTAGTTGAAAAGGTTCATGTCTCTTTGTGAAGAGTCACATGTCCCTTAGTTGAAAAGGTTCATGTCTCTTTGTGAAGAGCCACATGTCCCTTAGTTGAAAAGGTTCATGTCTCTTTGTTGAAGAGTCATGTCCCTTAGTTTTTTATGCTATAAATATGTGTATGGATTTCATTTTTATATATGAAGAAGTGCTACAACAAAAATTAATTTTCTCTTATTCCCTTCTAAGTTATTTTTACTAAGTAAAAAGGCTACAAGAGCCTACATTCACAGCATACGTTCTAAAGATGGGCGTATTAGCACCGGCCGAGAAATTTAACACAATTTCTTTCGTGGATTCAGTGAAATCAGTGATGTTTTTCAGAACTTTTAGATATGATGTACCATCAAAACGGGGTGAGCAAAGCCCATTAAGCAAGTTTATTTTGAGGTAGCAATTCCAGACACCATCGCCGCCATCCCATCGGTACATGATAGCCTTACATTCGCATGAATTCAAGCACTTCCTCGTACATGTTGCTAGGGTTACATTGTGTTTATAATCAAGGTCGTAGCCATAGAAATCGACGTAAGGGAGTTTGATAAACCGTAAATCCGGAGCATTGCAGGAGAGATTAAACATGGGCCCACACCCTTGAAACCAATCGGACGGATCTCTTAACTTGTATCCCGGAAGACAAGAACATCGCCTTTCGGGATTGTAGGAACATAGACTGTTGGGTCCACACAGGCCGTGGATTCTGCACAATCTATGCATTGCTTGCCATGAAACAGCCCAACTTCCTTTCGTCTCATCTAGGCTATAAAGCCGTAGGTTCCCGTCGATATCCATGGTCAGCCTTCGTTTGGGTCCCATACCAAAATCAGCCGCGTAGAATTCCAACTTATCAGAAGAGAGGAAGTAGCCCAAAGAGTCGAATACAACGATTCTACTGCTGTTGCAGGTCGTTCTTCCGGTCTCCCAGCTAACAAGTCTTGCATCAGGCCAGTAGATACTGGATATACTGGGGCCATTGAAGAGAAGCAGGAGGGTGTTGTCGTTGTCGAAGTAGAAAGAGTAGAAGCCAGAAGAGTAGTTACTCTTGCATCTAGACGAGATGAGCTTGGTATTTCTTGTGAGTGGTTGGTTTAGAAGGAGAGTGTCGGTGGGGAAGTCGAAGCTTTCCCAGAGTGTTTCGTTTTCATTGTTTTTGATGACGAGATTACCTACATCCAATAGTTGCACTGACGAAGCTGATCTAGTGTTGGTAGTCCAGACGGTAGATCGCCCAGCATCAGTTAAGATAAGATTACCATCACGAAGCAACGAAAGAGAGGACCGTCTTCCATTTACGGGCTGGTCTCGGTTTGCCATCCAAACAGCTGTGAAGCTGGTAGATCGAGTGAACCATATAGAAAAGCAGTAGGCGTTGTCACCAACGGCGTGGAATCCAGCAGAGAAGCTGCCGTCTGGTGAGATTAGAACATCCTCCAGACTCCAGTCTCTCAACGGAGAGTGACAATCCACGGCTCAAGCTTTGGAATGTTGTGCAGGAGAGGTAAGGAATTGTGGAGGTAGTGAGGAGGAAGAAGAAGAAGCATTTGAAGAGCTTTGGGCGATGCATAGTCCTACAATACTAGGAATTGTTTGGAAGAAGCTCCTCTAGAGGCTTTCACTGATTCTTTCGTGGTAGAAATAGCATGAGGGGAGATGAAGAACAGGATTGTGAGCGGTGCGTTGTCCTTTCACCGGTTGTGTGGGTTTAAGGTCATGTGTTAGGAGTGGTCTATAGAATGGGAGAGGATTAGGTGTTACCCATTGATAAGGTTAAAAATAACTCTACGAAGGGAAAATATAAAGATGAGCTTGATCCAAAAATTTTGTGGCGGCCCACAAATTCTTCTAATGGTCATTCACCACTGTTTCTAGTGGTGTGGTCCACGTGAGATTTGGATCAGCTTAAGTTTTGGGGTCACTTCCTAAAACGATATGGAAAAACAGATGTCCTGCATGGATATACAAAATATTCTTTAAGGTGGGCCCCACATGGTAAGAGTAACACCTACTAAGGTGTTACCCGAGTAACACCTAATCTGCTCCCAATAGAGGCAGATGTCTATCCATTTCACCGGTTGGTGTTACGAGTGGTCTATTGAAGGAGATGAACATTCCTTTCACCAGTTGCGTGGGTTCAAGGTCATTCGTTAGGAGTAGTCTATAGGAAGAGATGACTACCGGGGCCGACCCTTTTAACAGTTTCCAGGCGTCAAAATCATGCACGATGTTACAAGCACCAGATGGAAGGTTGGGTTCCGCTCAACTATAACGCAGATTTCCTGTGAAAGCCTCTCGCAGGAAGTTCCTGCGCTGGGATGCTAGGCTCTCCACGATGTTTGTGAGAAATCCACTCTATCCTTCCGTTTTGGGAGCTCATTTTAGGACATTGGAGAAAAACCGAGGGAGATCCAAAACTCAATTTAGCCACAAGAGTGGAATCAGTTGAGATTCAATGACCACCGTTGAAATATTATTTTTTCTATCCAACTCAAGTATACCACACAAATTAGGGATTGAACTTCCACCATTAAAAACTTCTTGGGACCACATAAGTTTTGGATCTAGCTGATGACAAATAAAAATCATGATCACCCTAAGAAGGTTTCAATGGTGGGCAACATTACAATCGCTGGTTCCTACTGTGTTGTCTACTTGAGCCCTAGATGTGCTTATTTTTTTGGCTCGAAAATGAACAAATGCCGTAAACCCATACATCGCGATGGCCCTACAGAGCCCCTTTCACAACTAAAGAGCGGGAGCGGCCTCTGTACTTTCCGCTGGATAACAATCTGTCCAGAGAGGGGTCTGTGGGGCCACTGTGATTTATATGTTTTATCCATTCCGTCCATTCATTTTTCTGGATCATTTTAGAATGAGAAACCAAAAATAAGACAAATCCAAGCCTCGAAAAAACCACACTATAGGGATTGAATGCTATCCATTAAAAGCTTCCTGGATCCACAAAAGTTAAGCTGATATTTGTGTTGTCCTTTTCATCCAAGTATATATGACCTTATGAACAGGTTAGACGGCAGACAAACATCACGGTGGCCCTAGAAATGTTTTAACCGTGTGCCACTATCACTGCTGCTTCCTGTGGTGGTCCACGTGTGCTTTAGATCTTCTTCATTTTTGGGGTGATATCCTTAAGATGACCTCCAGAAAGATGAATGGACAGCTAAGATGACCTCCAGAAAGATGAATGGACAGCGTGTATAAAGTCCACGCACCATGGTGGGCCCACGGAGCCTCTGCCTGGAAGGATTATCGTCCAGGGTCAATGCCCTTTGATAAGGAGCCTACAGCATATGTCTTGCGTCAGAAATTAGGTTTGATATTATTGAAGTTATTCACGGGGAATTTGACACTTTCAAACCAAAGAAAATCTGCAGGGAGAGGGAGGACGCGGATTGCGTCCTACTCCTGCCCGGACGGGGCTCTGTGGGGCCTACCGTGATGTAAGTTTTTCATCCACTCCATTAATCGTTTTTCTCTGATCATTTTAATTTATGAGACAAAAAATAAGGCATGTAAAGGGCTTAAATGTACTACAAAGTAGGGATTTAACTTCCACCATTAAAAACTTCTTGAGAGCTGGAGAAGTTTCGGATCAAGCTGATATTTGTGTTTTCACTTCATCCACGTCTACATAACCTTATTAATAGGTGGATGGTAAAAATAACATCACGGTGGCCCTTAGAAAAGTTTCAATGGTGAGTGTCATCATCACTACAGCTTCCTTTTATGTGGTCAAGTGGAGGTGTGGATGTGCTTCGATTTTTGTCTCATATATTAAAATGATCTGAGAAAAAACTATTAATGGTGTGGATGAAACACTTACATCACGGTAGGCTCCACAGAGCCCTGCCCGGACGGATAACAGTAGGACGCAATCCGTTTCCGGGGGAGGGAGTGTTGATTTGGAAGAATACGTTTTCGATTTTCAGTGTAATACATGCACACTTTCAAACCAAAGAAAATCTGCCGGGAGAGGGAGCGTTGATTTTGAAGAATACGTTTTCGATTTTCAGTGTAATACATGCGTGAGTCCGAGGTAATAGTCGAAATGCTAACACTGTGGGCCTTCCTGGTTGATGGTAAATGCACCCAAAAAATGGACTAGATTCGGTACTGGCCCCTCCGGTACCGAGCTCAGTACTGGCCCCTCCGGTACCGAGCTCAGTACTGGTCAGTGCTTAAAAAAATCCGTGGGCCTCACCATGATGTATGTGTTCTATCCACACCATTCATCCATGTTTCCAATCACTTTAATATACGATCCCAAAAAATTTGAGGCTGATCCAAATCTCAGGTGGACCATGCCATAAGAAACAAATTTGATTGAATGGCCACCATTTAAAAAAAATTGGGCCACAAGTTTTCAATCAAGTTTATATTTGTGTTTTCTTTTCATTTTTGTTTATATAACCTAACAAGTTAGATGGCAAATAAATATCAACGTGGGCTTTAAGAAGTTTTCAAAGGTGGATGGTCAATCACCACTATTTCTTGTGGTGTGGTTCACTCGAGTACTAGATCTGTTCATTTTTGTCTCATGTCTTAAAATGAGCCTGCAAATTAAATGGACAGCTTGGATAACACATGCATCATTGTGGGTTCAAAAAAGAAAAAGGAAAAAAAAAAAAAAAAAAACAACCTCTAACACGACACTGAAAAATGATGTTCAAGAGGAGAAATTTCTATTTTGAATTATGAAATAATAGATTTGTGATATTTTTTTTTTGTAATTATTAGTACCTAGGTAATGATGTTCCACCTCATGAGGTGTGTTTGGAGCTACTAAACATAATCACTGTCAACATTGTTGGGGGCGTTGCACAAAACCTTAGGATCTAGCCGCCCAAAACACCAGAATTATGGGATAATAAAGCAATGAATTAAATCAAAACATAAACCGCACGACACCAGAGAATTTTACGTGGAAAACCCTCAAAGAGGTAAAAAGCACGAGACCTCGTCTAGATCAACAATCTACTATAAAGCAGAATGTTACAACTGATCACAAGCACACATCGCTTGGATCAAACCTTCTTCACTCACGCAGGAGTGGATAAACAATAAGAGAACAAAAGAAAAACGGAGAGATCTCACCAATCACGAGGACGTAGAAGCGCTGAGACGTGGACTGCGAAGTAGATCACCTCTACGAGTAGAATCTCCCTTCCACAAGCTTTTTTTTTTCTCTCACCTTTGATAGCCCTAAGCCCTCTTAGAAAACCTTTAGGAAATCTTAGGATACCCTGGAATACACCCCAATCCCGCATTCACCCCTTTATATAGATTTAGAATGAAGTAGAATCGGAATAGGAAACAAAAATCGCAGAATGTGCATTTTCGCAAACGAATCTGCGTAAACCTTCGATGTCATCGAAGGCCTTCGATGACAACCATCGATGATATCGAAAACGAACCAAAATTGTCCAGCGACTAGGGGTGAAAAATTCCGAAAATACTCGATGATATCGAAACTGGTTCGATTTCATCGAACCCAACAATGAGGAGGGATTCGCATTCTTCAAGCCAGCCAGGTTTCTACAAACCTCAAGCTTGCCCTTAAGCAATGCCTTGGTCATCATGTCTGACCCATTATCATCCGTGTGGACCTTCTCAATCTGTAACACATTCTGTTCCAAAGTATCCCTAATCCAGTGATATCGAATCTCTATGTGCTTCGACTTGGAGTGCTGCCTTGGATTCTTGCTCAAGTGTATAGCACTTTGACTATCTGTAACAACCTGAAAATTGGGGGTCGTGCATACACTCGACTCCCAAGTTTCCGGGTATCACTTATAATCAATTTTTATAGTTTTATGATTAATCAGATTTAAATGCGCAGCATGGAATTACTTGAAACATGAATCACAATTTACAACTAGTCTACTGTAATGGAAAAGGCTAAATGTTTACAAGTCCAAGAAAAAAAATTACTATGGGTCGCACAAGGCGTTGCCCAACAAAAGTACAAAAAAAAAGTATGCCCAAAAGAATGATTCGCCAAGACCCCTACTTAGCAATCCAAGTCCGCCTGCAAAACTAGGGCGGGCTGCCCATCAACTGGAAATAGGACAACTCGTCCTCCCCATCAAGACTCGCGTCGCTACGCTCCTTGTATTCTGTGTCACCTGCAACTACGGGAGAGTCTGGTTGGTGTTTTAAAACACCATCCCAGAGTGGGAGTCAGTGATCAATTCAGTGGGTGCTATTAATCTTGAGTTGTAACAGACATTAATTACATTATGAACTTAATGAAAAACAATCATTCATAAATACCTAACTAGTCTTATTAATGCATATGCATGATAAATGATATGATGCATGCCCTCGCCACAACACTCCCTTGAGCGACTCCATCTAACGATCGCGTATGACCAACACTCCCTCAGAACGACTTCAACTGCCGAGTCGCCACCCTAACTAGTGCGATGCAATGTGATAGTGTTAGCCAAGTTCTTAATTAAATCCATTCATCCAGCAGGTTAGGGAATCTGATACACCTCACGTATTAATGCCCTGAACTGGTTGCGAGACCAAGTCTCCCCAATGTATGAGGCCGAGATCCCGAGACCCCGCGATCCTTGATCCCGTCGGGTTCCCCATCCCCGACTTCAAGCATATGGGGAGTGCTGAGAAAAATGGATCGTTCGCGGTCACTACGGGGAGGCGTGTCACCCTAGCGTAGGCCGACAGCTCGGACATAATGTCCCATTACACCATGCCCGGCTCATGAGGCGGTGGATCGATTTCAATTTGGTTATCGATGGGCTACAACGGTTGTAGGGTGTTCCAGGTTCCATACATATGTGAGCAAGTAGGGTTAACAAACAAGGTTAGTCAGTAAATAGGCTAGACCACACGAGTCAGGCAAGTAAGTGACAGCCGACATTGGGTACATACGACCCATGTAGTCTAATTACTATCGCCCACATGCACTTGCCCAAATCCATGCGTTTAGCCTCAGGATAGTCCTACCAACGGGACCACCTTTACTCTCCTCATTTTCCTGACCAACCCTAAGGTTGATGGTAATTCATAACATGCCACAAACATGGTTATCATCTAATATAAGTGAAAGCGTGCGTCCATAACTTCCAACATAGAATCTCAATTTCTCTACCAAGCAAAGCTAATCATGAGGTGAACTAAAGGTGTAAGTGTATTGTGTGGGTTAGTGAGGAAGATAAACACTTCATACATCGTAGGAACACAAACACAAGTGTTAATGAGTCATACATGCTATACGAGACATCATATATGGATCAACAAGTCATGGGCATGCAACCATTAGATTCCTACCCAATCATACGAGAGGCAACAAAAATGCTATAAGGAACATCACACACGAATCACAAGATATGAGCATACAACATTGAATTCCTACCTAAACATGAGAGCAACAACAACATTTCACACTACTCCATGTTAAATTTAAAGAATCAAGGGTAAGGTGCTTCCTAGGTTTCTCTCTAGATCCTCCAAACACATCATCCAAGCATTTAAAATAATTAAACTCATAATAAAATTGGTGCTAGGCCACCTAAGGATAATAGTCTGCACCTATGGATCCTTGAAGACTTGGAAACGACCTCGGAGTGTGGATTTTGGGGGTCGATCGGCCGGAATCCCTAGAGCAAGCACGTGCATGTTAGAACTCCATGCCAATCCTTTCTCAACTCAAGGGTTTCAAGAAAAAAGGGTGAGGGGTTTACCTATTTGATCAATGGAGCAATCCTTACGATTGTGGTGGAGGGTTTCCTTTGAAGAAGGGATAGAGAGTTGCAAGATTTGGTTTTCTTGGGCCCTACCTGGATCTATGGTTCACCCTTGCTTTCACCTTCACTCTCCCTTGTTCTCTCTCTTCTCTCTTTACTCTCTCCCTCTTTCTCTCTCTCCCCTTTGAAAATGAAAAATCGTATGGGAAGAGGGGTGCCCCAAATGAGGCCCCTTTATAATGCCAGATTTGGTGTCAATGGCCCCAAGTGTTAAGTTTTTACTATACTAACCCTATGAGAGGATTTTTCTAGCCTCTAGAGCCCACTATGAGGTGTACAAGTCAATATACACCGTTGGATAGTTGGCTCTAATGATGATCTACGTATGTATATGATTGGCCAACCATTTGGATGTGCCGATCGACAGATATGATTAGAAGTCTGTTCAACGGTCACTGATGGTCGATTGGGGCCGTGACTATATGGATATGAGTAGGAAAATATCCTTACTCTACGTGTGAAGTTTGGTCTTAAACTGACGGTCCAAAATCCTCAACTTTGTATAAGAGTGGACGACCCAATTCACTTAAGTTTCAGTTCATTCCTTTAAGGTATTTGCACTTCTCATGCACTCATCCTTTGGCTCAAGTTGAGTGGTTCCGGACAACACTCAGGTTCGACTCCCACGATGGACGTCAAGCCCAGTAAGACGAACGCTTCTCTATAGTTTTGGAACTAGTGGCCCGCCAACGAGCGGTCTAGAGCTTGTTTAGAAATTCGGGGCATTTCTGGAATGAATTTGGTAGTGAGATTTCTCGTGGGCAATGATTAGGGTTTGGATTAACTATGTTCATAGTGTGGCCTATTTATAACTAGTGAAAATGAAGATTTGGTCATAATTACTCTAAGCCGTCGGTTTTAGGCTAAAAGAGTAACGGGGTTGATTTGGTCTATTAGCCAAGATCCTGGCCTTGTCTGACTCGGCTTTGGTTGAATCTGTAATTTAGTTATGATTGTCTTGATTAGTTAGCAATGGGTCAGTTAGATTTGGGCCATACGTGAGTAAATCATGGGGCTAAACTTGATGTTCAAGTGATCAGGCGGATTCGTTGGCTTCCTACGGCTGATTAATCGGACTTGTGCGGTTCTTTATTGATTCCACCCGTGTATAAACTAATATTGAGTGCTAATGGTCAGTAAGTGACATTATAAGTTAATTACACACAAAAAAAATTTCAAGAATTTTTGGAATCCAAAACAGTGAAAATCCAGGATGTTACACTATCGTGATAGACCAGGTGCTTCTCCTGCTTCACGCTAAGTTCCTGTAGGAACCTCTTCATCCAAAGCATCTCTTTACATGCCTCTATGACCGCAATGTACTCGGCCTTTGTTGTCGACAATGCTACGACCTTCTATAGCTTGCTCTGCCAAGAGACCGCTCCCCCAGCAAACGTGAACATGAACCCCGATGTAGATTTTCTGGAGTCTATGTCACTTGCTATATCTGCATCTGTGTAGCCCTCTAACACAGGTTTTCCGTCACTATAGCATAGGCTCAACCTGGATGAGCCTCTTAGATACCGTAGTATCCACTTCACTGCTACTCAATGCTCTTTGCCAGGATTGACAAGATACCTGCTGACAACACCAACCGCATATGCTATGTCTGGGCGTGTACACACCATAGTATACATCAAACTTCCTACTGCTGACGCGTAGGGTATCTTCCTCATCTCATCCACCTCTGCCTTCGTCTTGGGATACTGTCTGTCGCTCAATCTGAAGTGACCATCCAATGGAGTACCGACCGGCTTCGCTGCATTCATATTGAATAGCTCTAGGACTTTCTCAATATACCGCTCTTGTGACACCCAAACCTTCCTGCTGCTTCTATCACGGGTTATCTCCATTCCTAAGATCTGCTTAGCTAAGCCCAAGTCTTTTATCGCGAATGACTTGCCCAACTCCTGTTTCAGCCTGTCGATCTTTCTGATGTCTTTTCCCATGATGAGCATGTCATCAACGTATAACAGCAAAACTAAGAAATCACCATCTGAGAACTTGCGTGTGAACACACAGTGGTCCGACTCCGTTCTGTCAACCCATGCTGTAACATGAACGAGTCCGACTTCTTGTACCATTGCCGTGGAGCTTGTTTCAGTCCATACAAGCTCTTCCTTAGCCTACACACCATATGCTCCTTGCCCTTGACTTCAAACCCCTCTGGTTGGTACATGTATATCTCTTCTTCCAGGTCACCATGGAGAAAGACAGTTTTAACATCTAACTACTCTATCTTAAGATCCATGTTAGCCGCCAACCCAAGCAACACCAGTATGGATGTCATCTTCACCACTGGTGAGAATGTCTCCTCGAAGTCTATACCTTTCCTCTGACCGAACCCTTTCACTATAAGTCTAGCCTTGAAACTCGTCTGTGAATTCTTCTGCTCAACTTTCTTTCTGAATACTCACTTGTTGCTCAAAGCTTTCTTGTCCTTAGGCAGTTTCACTATATTATAGGTGTGGTTCTTATGCAAGGATTCCATCTCCTCTTAAATAGCTTTCAACCACTCCCCCTTATGCTCGTCGGATAGGGCCTCAGAATAATCTTCTGCCTCTCCCCCATTAGTGAGCATAATGTACTCATGTGGCGAGTACCTCTTGGACGACTGTCTGTCCCTAAATGACCTCCTCACCTATGACTCAACAGGTGGATCAAGTGGAGGCTGCTCCCCCGGTCCATCTTCTATAAAAACTCCCTTGTCCTCTGCACCTTGTTGTACTCCCCCATCATCAGGCACCACGGGAGGAAAAACCGGATCCATATCTTCTAGCTCACCTGTACTAGGCTGGTTCTTTTCTGGCTTACAAATGTCTTCTATATACTGATCTTCAAAGAAAACCACATCTCTGCTCCTGATGAGCTTCTTCTCGGTCGGATCCCACAATCTGTAACCGAACTTTTCATCACCGTACCCCAAGAACACACATTACCTGATCTTTATATCGAGCTTGGACCTCTCGTTCTTTGGTACGTGAACGGATGCCCTGCATCCAAACACCCTGAGATAACTGTACAATGGATCTTATCCAGTCCAAACCTTCTCAGGTACTTCTCCATTCAACGGGGTTGATGGAGACCTGTTCATCAGATACACCGCCGTGTGCATTGCTTCTCCCCATAACATCTTGGGCAACTTTGCATGGAATAACATGCATCTGATTTTCTCTACAATGGTGCGAATCATTCACTCAGCCACACCATTATGCTGGGGGGTCTTGAGAACCGTCTGTTCATGCGGTATACCCAAGGACTTACAATACTCATGAAAGTCGCCAATGTATTCACCACCATTGTCAGTGCAGATGCACTTCAATGATCTACCTGTCTCTCTTTCTCAACCATAGCATGAAACAATTTAAACACACCAAAGACCTCATCCTTGGATTTCAAAGCATAAACCCAAACCCTCCTAGATGCATTATCTATAAAAGTGACAAAATACAATGCCACACCCAAGGTTTTTGTCCTCATAGGACCACAAACATCAGAATAAACCAAATCTAATGCATGCAATTTATTAATATGAGAAACAGATTTAACAAATGAAATTCTATGCTGTTTCCCAGATAAATAATTAATATAGGTTTTGAGAGGTATACCTGTCACGTTTGGAAGGAGCCGCTTCTTTGCTAGTAGCTGAAGCCTTTTTTCACTCACGTGGCCTAAACGCTTGCGCCACATGTCAATAACTGAATCTTCCGTTGCATTCAATCCACCCTTGCACACACTGACACTTGCCTTATAAAGGGTGCAACACTTCTTCCCTCTACCTGCGATCAACGAACCCTTGATAAGCTTCCAGCGCCCACCAACAAATCGGCTTTCATAGCCATCATCATCCAGCCTTCCCGTCGACATCAAGTTGAGGCGAAGGTCTGGGATATGCCTCACATCCCTGAGAACCAATGTACAGCCCGCATCGGTCTTTACACAAATATCACCGACCCCTACGATCTTCGATACGCCAGACTTTTCCATCTTCACGGTCCCAAAGTCACCTGACTTGTAACTTGTGAAGAAGTCCCTGCGTGACGTTGCATGAAACGAGGCTCCCGAGTCTATCACGTAGTCGGTATCCTAACTCATAGCCCTGAGACAAACATCATGATCTGCTGAAAGAATAATTACAATGTCGCCATCTGAAGCGAATCTGATTCATCTTCCTTCTCCTTTCCTTTTCCTTTATTGTCGTTCTTGTTCTTACGACATTCATGCTTATAGTGGCCCTTCTTGCCACAATTCCAGCATTCAACATCCTTCCTGGTGATCGACTTGCCTCTTAATTTATCTCGGGCCTTCCCGCCTTTTCTGTTCTTTCCTCTCCCCCATTCTTGTGTTACAAGGGCCTCTTGCTGAGTAGACCCCTGAGACTTCCTCCTTGTCTCCTCATTGAAGAGACAGCTACTTACCTGTTCTATGAACACCTTTCCGTTTGGCGCGGAGTTACTTAGAGACACCACCAATGTCTCCCAACTGTCAGGAAATGAGCTAAGCAATAGCAAAGCCAGTAATTCATCATCCAGGACCATCTTCATAGTGGAGAGCTGGTTCAAAATATTGCTGACCTCATTCATGTGCTTAGCCACAGAACCACCATTTTTGAACTCGAGATTCATAAGTCGTCATATCAAGTAAATTTTATTACTTGTTGTCTTCCTCTCATACAACCCTTACAGTTTCAACCATAGGCTAGTGGCTGAGGTCTCTGTAGACACGTGGTGGAATATGGAATCGTCCAATCATTATTTAACAAACCCCACCGCCTTCCGGTCCAATTTCTTCCAATCATCATCTATCATATCATTTGGCTTTGCTGATATGCCTTGAATCGGAGAATATAAGTCCTTGCAATAAAGCAAGTCCTCTATCTTAGCCTTCCATATGGTCCAGTAAGAACCATTGAGGTTGATCATCCTTGATGAGCCACCTTCCATAATTCAGAACCGATCCCACTCCGTTCAATGAACTTAGCTTTGATACCACTTTGTTGGGGGCCGTTGCACAAAACCTTAGGATCTAGCCACTTAAAACACCAGAATTATGGGATAATAAAGCAATGAAATAAATCAAAGCATGAACCACATGACACCAGGGAATTTTACATGGAAAACCCTCAAAGAGGTAAAAACCATGGGACCTCATCCAGATCAACAATTCACTATAAAGCAGAACGTTACAACCGATCACAAGCACACACTGCTTGGATCAAACCTTCTTCACTCACGCAGAAGCGGATAAACAATAAGAGAACAAAAGAAAAACGGAGAGATCTCACTGATCACAAGGACGTAGAAACGATGAGACGTGGACTGCGAAGTAGATCACCTCTACGAGCAGAATCTCCCTTCCATAAGCTTTCTCTCTCTCTCTCTCTCTCTCTCTCTCTCTCTCTCACCTTCGATAGCCCTAAGCCCTCCTAGAAAACCTTAGAATACCCTGAAATACACCCCAATCCCGCATACACCCCTTTATATATATTTAGAAAGAAGTAGAATCGGAATAGGAAACAAAAATCATAGAATCTGCGTTTCCGCAAACGAATCTGCGTAAACCTTCGATGTCATTGAAGGCCTTCGATGTCATTGAAGGCCTTCGATGACAACCTTCGATTTCATCTAAGGTCCTTCGATGATATCAAAAACGAACCAAAATTGTCTAGTGACCAAGGGTGAAAAATCCCGAAAATACTCGATGATATCGAAACTGGTTCGATTTCAACGAACCCAGCAATGAGGAGAAAATCCCTGTCAAACATCATATAGCCTCCACTCTACCTAAATTTCTATGCTAAGTAATCAATGCAAAATTTGGTCAAATTCATGGCAATTAATTGCAATCATAATTTCTATGGTAAGCAATAAAAATTTTGGTAAAATTCATGGCAATTAGTAGCAATCAAGCACACGCTAAAAAAAGTGTTATCATTATAATTTTATCACCACCAATTTCAACACAAAAATCATCAGTCAAATGTACCATGGACGTTGGTAAATAAATTTTCATGATATTATCATGAAAATTTACCATCTATCTAAAATTTCGTAATAATTCCATAGCCAAGTGCATTGACTGCAACGATAGTTTATTTTGATGATGATTTAACATTAATGTAAATATATCTTCATTATAATTTCAGGGCTAAAAAATCATACATGACAATAGGTGCCAAATGCTGATTTTGCAAGGAAATAGGGTAAAGTAATTTATAATTATTGCACATTTTGGTAATGTATTTACATTAAGGTTAGCAAGTGGTGAAACTAATTGGCAATTCATTCTCACCAAAAGTAAGAACACACCACCTGTAAGTACATTGATATGAAAAAGTAAAAATTATAAAAATTATAAAACCAAGTTGGCTTGCAGAGAGGAAAACAATGCCTTATCAAGTCTTACAAACCAAACGTGAACTATAAAAGAGGGAGAATTCCACGAAAAGAGAGCCCATGCAACCATCTTACTTTCATCGAATATTGTGTTCATGGGTTTTTACTCATGCCTCAGTGGCAGATTCACAAGAGTTTCAACAACGGGTTATAGGTTCGACTACCCATTTGGGTGAAATCCCACTATGGTGAGCCACAAAAGTTTTGGATCAAGCTTATATTTGTTTTTTCCCTTCATCTAGGTTTTTGTGACGTTTATCAATAAAATGGATGGTAAATAATTGGGTATGGTATGGTATGGTCCATCATATGGTCAGCTTGATTTTTAGGATAATGTCTTAAAATAATCTGCAAAAATGAATGGACAGAGTGGATACATAATACATGTATCAAAGGTACGCCCCACAGTAACCCTAAGGTCTCACTTAATCTGCTCTCCTCTTGTAAACATGAAATCTCAGCAGCTTATTTAGATGATGAACCGTTACAGTAATGTCATGTAAAACTACACCATTACCTTTTGTCTTTGATTGGATATTACAAAATGTCGAACAATCCTTCTAAATCACAGTATGACATAGATTGGCCAACATAAGTTGCCAGACATAGTTTCATAACCCCTACCATGATGTATGGGTCATATTCACATCATTCAACCATCTTTATTGTTCATTTAATGGAACGAGACAAAAATTGAGGTAGATCTAAAGTGGAAGTATAGCACACCCACAGCTAGCATGAGTATTGAACAATTGGGGTCTACAAAAGTGTTGGATCAAGTTCAATTATTGGAACACTGTAAATAGGGGTGCACACGGTTCGGATCCGGTTTCAAAAGGGATGAGAACTAAAGGTGGCCCCCTTCACATGAACGGTCCATATCATAGCTGGCAGGACCAATTCAACTATCTCTTTAGCCATTTGGTTCCAGTTTCAAAACCGAATCTGAACCGTGTGCAACCCTAACTGTAAAATAATATTGCAAAATAGATCCATGGTGTAGACTTAACACATTAACAAAATTACATCAAAATATATTCAACCAACTAAAGTACTTTTGTGTATCCAAAGTCGTATTGTCATAGGTATCACATACCACTACGCCAAAATCGCTGTTTTGCGACGGACTAAATCCGTCGTAAAACCAAAAAAACGACGGACTTCGTCCGTCGCTTGGTCCGTCGCTGTTTACTGGGTCGTCTTTGGTTTTACGACGGATTATATCCGTCGTTTAATTTGCGACGGATAAGGTCCGTCGCATCATAGCGACGGATTTTATCCGTCGTAAAAAATAAAAAATCCGTCGGTAATTTTCAAAAAATTAGTCGTCACTAAAAACATTAGCGACGGATAAGATCCGTCGCTAATATGAGAAGCGACGGACGTCGCCGGTTTTCAACGGTAAGAAATTAGCGACGGATTTGGTCCGTCGCTAAAATATCTGTAAAAAGAAAAAATATATTGATAAATTATTATTATTATTTTTTTTAATCTTGCACCTGATAGTCATTCAAAAAATAATTCACAATATTGTTTGATAAGAATCCTATTCACAAAATCGGAAACAACTCAATTCAATAAAAGAGGAAATGACCCAAGTAGCCCACTCCAAATATCGTCTTTAACCCTCCTAACTAAACACTTCCCCTCATAAACTAAGACCCATACAAAAGAAATTATCCGGAACTTCAACGGTTGGCTGTCTTGCCTTGAATTGGCTACTTAGTATCTTCTCTTGTTCAACCTTCTTTTGAGCCCTTCCTGCATATATTACAAACAACCAGATTCAATCCAAGAAAAGATTAGTTTAGTCAACCCTTCATATATTACAAATAGAGAATTCATGGATTTCTATACTAATAAAAATTGTAGAGCCCATAGTGATGAATATGTCATGTCCATTTTGTACCACCAGCTCATTTCAGTGCATAAGAAAAAGAAAAAAAAGATCTAAAGCTCAAGTGGATCACACCAAATGAAATAATGGTTATAACATACTTCAACATTTGAAAGCCAAAACCTTTCTGAGGCCCACATGATTTTTATTTATCATATAATCTGTTCATAAGGTCATACTAACATGGATATAAAGAGAAAATAGGACCCAACCAAACAACTTTCAAACTCTCTTTCTAAGAGGTACTTTTTAGAGAGATTTTCTTAATATATAAAGAGAATGATTACAATCCTTACAACTATATACAGTATCTTTTGCCATCACTATAAGAAAAATGGCATTTGATCAGTAAAAGTGAAATGGTGAGTATTGATTTCAATAGAGATTTACTACAGTCATCATTCACAGAGATTGTTACTTCTGTTCTTGATAAGAAGGGAACAGAAGTGGCTGTTAAGTTTTTTAATATGTTACAGCCATTGCTGATGGAGATTCTCTTTTTAGAAGGATATAGTGTTGGCTTGAATGATTTTGACATTCCCAAGGCTGTTACTGAAGATATAAAGAAGAAGATTCAGGACATATCACCTTTGCTGCTTCACTTGAGATCAAATTACAATGAACTTGTAAAGTTGCGAGTGGAAAGCTACCTGAAAATTGTAAAACTGTCTATCGTGACTCGTATTCTAAACTTATCTGCTTTAGGTAATTTGATAGATTCTAAAAATGATTCAGCTATCAGTAAGGTTGTTCAACAACTTGGCTTTTTGGGGCTTCAACTTTATGACCGAGGGAAGTTCTATTCAAGGCGTTTGGTTGAGGATATGAGTTTCCACTTCCAAAATAAGTATTCTGTTAATGGTGTTGACTATCCTTCTGAGGCATTTGGGTTAGTTAAGAGCTCTTTTTTTCAAGGTCTGACCCCCTATGAAGAGTTGGTCTATTCCATATCATCCAGGGAAGTGTTGATCCATTCTTCCAGAGGACTTATTAAACCAGGAACTTTGTTTAAAAATCTAATGGCCACACTTAGAGATGTCGTTATCTGTTATGATGGGACAGTGAGAAACCTCTGCAGCAATTCTATAATTCAATTTGAGTATGGACAGGTGGACGAAAATAGTCCTGGAAGTTCTCTTACTGGTGAACTGGTTGGTGTATTAGCTACTATTGCAATATCAAATCCTGCATATAAAGCAGTTCTTGATTCTTCTCAGAGCAACAACTCTTCATGGGAATCGATGAAGGAAATACTTTTGTGCAAAGTTAACTTCAAGAATGATATTATTGATCGGAGAGTTATTCTATATTTGAATGAGTGCTTCTACGGGAAAATGCATTGCAAGGAGAATGCAACATATTTAGTTCATAATCGTTTGAAAAAAGTCACTTTAAATGATGTTACTTTTGACTTCTCCATTGAATACCAAAGGCATCGACAAATACCTGAAAGTTCAGAAGCGGATACAGGCCTTGTTGGCCACATTCACCTTGATAAGATGTGCTTGAAAGGACTCGACTGGAGCATGGATGAGATACTGCACTCTTGTCAAGAGGTTATAAATTGCTTTGGGAGAAAGAAGCACGCTCTTTCACCTTTTTTTAAGAAGATTTATTTGTCTTCCTGCGAATGTTGCACACTTCAGCAACAATGTGATGAGAAGTGGTCTCAGCTGCCATGCCTGCAGTGTAACAACCCGAATCTTCGGGACCCGAGTACACGACCCGTTTCCCAAAAACCCGAGTGTTAACCTTAAAGGATGGTCAAATATAATTTTTTCTTCTTCTTTTATCAGAGTAAGCAGACGAGCGTAGAATGGACAAGTAAGCATAAAGGAAATTTTCATTATCATTTAAAATATACAAGAGAGCGCCCATAATGACTTATACAAACCAATGTCTCGAATATAACAAATACAAGAATCCACATGATTTAGTATAAGAAAATAACATAAGAATGTAAACATAAGCCGCAAGACTGCGCAGCTCCTCGAGGTAAGATGTAGTCATGCAACCTTAGCACTTGTACCCGGCTCCTCATCAGCCTGAACCTGAAAGTCACTTAAGACATCTGTGCTACCTG
This sequence comes from Magnolia officinalis, assembly GCA_021015155.1. Lineage (NCBI taxonomy): Eukaryota > Viridiplantae > Streptophyta > Magnoliopsida > Magnoliales > Magnoliaceae > Magnolia > Magnolia officinalis. Next base: position 44,934,585 of record JAJHSJ010000018.1, on the reverse strand, counting down.
TACGGTTATATATTTGATGGATGAGTGGCCAACTCAGTGTGAACTCCCCTCAAGATTACACACCGCCGCATTAGGTAAGCATAGTTATAAAATAAAGCATACAAAACAGTACATGATGCAGATCTTATTATGTGCATGGATGTATGGAATGCGTTCACGCCCCGGGGATGCTCATCCGTGCGGACAGGACCGCCGCCCATGCAATCATCGAACCTGGGAAACATCAACCAGTCGGAATCATCGAACCTGGGAAATATCAACCAGTCGGAACAATACGTACATCACGTACGATAGCAATAGATGCTGGTCTGTGCGATGTATGCATGATTAGCCAGCCCATTATTAATCCAATTACACTCAGCAGGTTTAATAAGCTCAAAGGTCACTACGGGGAGCTCAGAGCCCAGCGTAGGCCGACAGCTCAGGCATAGTGTCCCATTCCACCATCCCTGGCTCATGAGGCTACCACCTTAGGATGTTTAATGGAAACCCATCGACTAGTGGCCAATCATATTACAGTATGTGGGGCTTACCATCGCATGGTTGTACAGTATAAAATATTCAACCCAGATAGGAAAAACATCAAAACAGAACCATGTAGGGCGAGTATCAAAATATGCCACATAGGGCGAATACCAAAACTATATGATGAAAACCACCTTTCAAAACCATTGGGCATAACAACCCTGGATGGTAGGCCCACATCAATGATCCATCTAGACCACACTCAGTAACCGCCAAGTCGAAGGTCCATTACGATCACAAAGAGTCAAGTTACATCCCAAGTATGGGTGTACATTCATATGTGGGAATTTCCCACTAATGTACCAGTTTAAGTTCCATAAACAATCCACAAAAATAAATCCACAAGCATGAACAATTATACAGGATAATCGTAAAGCATGTAATACAGTAATTCAATTTTCACCAGCTAACACATGTGATTATAAAGAGAGATATCAATTATGAATTTAAATAAAAACTATAACTTAAGCTAATGAGAAGATGGAAAGCTCAAGGGGAAGAATCATCACCTTATACTTGAATCGCTAACCGACGTTGCTAGAAAGCGCGAGCACCCTCAAAGTTGAGTCCTACCATAGATGGCGAAGTTGTACATGAGATCATTATTCTACCAAGTGTCTATGGTCAAGATTTACACGACCTATGATTTGGATTACTTATAGGATTTTGACGTAAGATTAGGGTTTTAACCTAGGGTTTAGGCTAGCTTTTTAGGTTTTGGTTATGGGATTTGAACTCTATTTTATGTGACCACTAACGATATTATCAATGGGAATAATAAGTGAATAAAATTAATTAGATAAGTTGGTTAATAATTTAAGAATATTAACAATGGCTACTATTATATCGAATTATCTAACAACCCACGAATAATGATACCGATAGTTTCTTATAATCATAAATCAACAATAGGAGGAACCTATAGTGGCATCATAGAGAATAAGCTTATCGATGTGTACTATTAGGATCATAACTTATGATTTAGGTTGCTGAGATTTAGGGTTTCATCCACTAACCTAACCTTAGGCTTTGGCTCAGGGTGTGAAATCAAATCCCTACAATTAGTTTAAAACAATATTGAAAGTGGAGAGATGATAAATAGTACTTATTTGTTAAAACTATCAACGCTAATTTATAGTAAATGACCTATTAATGACAACATGGTATTAATAATGGTATTTGATAATATCAAAGGACCATATTGACTAATGTTAGCAAAATTATCTACAAATGATTCACCACAACTAGGTGGGCTTTACTGGGGTTTACCCAACCCAAGAAGAATTGGGCTCAAGCCTTCATAAACCAGGCCTAAATTTTCAGAATATGAATGGCCCAAAAATGGGGTTGAACTGGGCCTGTTTTGGCCCAAAATTTTAGTCCAATCATAAGCCAAGTGGGGCTGGCCCACCTGAACTTCAAATGTGGCCCACTGTGTATGTGGTGAGGCCCATGTGTAGCCCATTGAGATTTGGAACTTAGTGCGGCCCACTGCATTGTTCAGTGAGGCCCATTGGAATTTGAGGTCGGCTACGGCCCGCCTTGAGATGTAGCAAGGCTGAAGTCAGGCCCAGAACGTGGGCTGGTTTCGGCCCACACCAAGCACCAATTGAGGACTGGATTTACAGCCCTGATTACATCGCAACCGAGTCCTGATTGAGTGTGAACTCTGACCTGATGAAAGGCCTTTTGGATGCCCGGATGTGGATCTGGGTCGTCTGTTTAGAGGCTGCTGGCGCGGCGGAAATGGTGGCGGCACTCGTCGACTCTGTGCGGTGTAGTAGCAACAGCAACAATGCCTCACCACCACCTTTCTCTCCTTTCTCCTTTTCCTATTGCAATGACCAGCAAGGTCAGCGGCCAAAACTCAGACCGAACTCAGTCCGAGTCCAGCTGAAACGCAGCAATTTGTAAGTAGAAAAAGGGTGTCGTACTCCTCCTTTTCCATTCCTCTCTTTTCTCCTTCTGTTTTCAATCTCTCTTTCTCTCTCTCCCTGATTCTCCCTTCTTCTACTTCTTACTGGAACGTCCAGCAATGGACGTTCAGTCCAGGCCTGACTCGACAGCAGGTCGGGTCATCGTGGCATGGTGCAGCAACCGCACCATTCCATCACCTTCTTTCTCCTTTCTTTCTCTCTCCCACCATTTCTCTTCTCTAGTCACTTTCAACAGGGTCTGAACGAGGCCAAACAAGGGCCGAAACGCTGGCGCTAAGACTGCTTCTCGGTGGAGAAGAAGGCGGCCATTAATGGCGTCTTCATCACCACTGCTCCTTCCTTAAATCCGAAGACATGGGAGCGTTCCTAGGGGTCCAACAGAGCTTGTGGATGCATGAAACCGAAGGTTTGAAGGCGTTTACTTGATGGGTTTGAAGGGAGAAGGTGGCAGCCGGCTTTTGGAGTGTGGCTGCAAGGACGGATGAGTTCCCTTTTTTTTTCTAAAATCACCTCTGTTTATAACAACCCTAGCTCTCCCAAGAGCCCTTGGATGAAGATTGGAGGGCATGGATTGAAAACCAGATGGCAGCAGCCTCCACCGCCAAGCAAAATCAAAACCGACAGCGGTTTTAGCTTCCTGTGGGCCGAACCTCTCTCCCACGTAAAGAGCCATCGGACGGCTGGGATTTTATCTCAATGAACGATCCAGATCAACTGAAGACCCGTCACATGGATCGCCAAGCTGGCTGCAGCAGGGGCAGTTTCCTTATTTGGAATGTTGTGCTTGAAGGGTCATTTTGCAGGAAGAAATGTGTGCATGTACACGTGTGGAATCGCTTGGGACTTAGGGGTTATGGTTACACGTGTGTAATCTTTCAAATGGACGGTTTGGATTGTGAAGGTGGGGATCGGACGGTGGGCCACGATTGATGCAAGCGATCAGCGTCCGCTCGCTGGCAAAACGCAGAGAGGAGAGAGAGTGTCTCTCTTTTTTTTAGCAAACGCGGGTCAGAGGAGCTCTGACCGTTCTCCAAAGTCTAGTGCACAGCGGGTGCATGTTCCTTTTGTGCACACGCAATAATTTTGGGGTCCACAGTGATGTTTTTGAGAAATCCACTCCATCCATGATTCTCTATGGGCCCATTTGGGTCACCTGACCGGAGATGAAGAAATTCCGAAGCTTGGGTGGGCCATACTCCCAATTTTACTTATTTCTAGCTCTAATTGTAGATTTCGATTAGTTTAATGGTTAGATCACCTTAAAATTAAATGTCAATGGTTAAAAGAATTCTAATGATCCTAAGGTGTGTTCGGGCGTATTATAGGGGTCGATGTATAACTTAGGTGGGCTAACCTTTAATCAACATGTGCCTGTATTCACGTTTAACCAGGGGAGTGTGTGCATTAATTTCACGACTTTCATGAACGGCTGGAGAAAATTTAGGTGGGGCCCGCTTGTGATGACTTATGGGGAGCCATTCCATTCACCGTCTTTGGCACGCCGTGCTAACCCATGGTCTCAAATTTGAAGTAGATCCGAACTTCAGGTGGACCGCACGATCCCGCCGAGTAGTGAGAATTCACACCGTTAGAACTATCATGGTAAATCACGTCAACAGTGCCATGCATGTAGTGTTACCATATTTACAATTTTACCCCTTTTCTTTTTCAAAACTTCTGCCATCCGTAACTCATGAGTCTACCGTCCAAATGTGATAAAATTTGACAGCTGGCCTTTATCCTTCACGCTCTTTCCGTCGCCCAAATTTGAGCTATGATCTCTTAAGGATGACTAAGATTCTCCTTTAATGGCTAATATATTTTAAAATTCTAAAATAACATTTGTACTCCTCTGATCGACAAGTTACCGGACAGTTAGGACCTAAACCCTAAGATTTTCATGATGATCAGTTTGTCATGATGTTTACATGGCCCGTTTGGCGGATCCAAACATGATGGGTGGTCAGATTACTTATTAATAATAGGAGGACTTGATGGTTAGTACTCTGGTCATGTATGTCAGTAGATGTACGGTCAGTTTCGTAAATGGATGGTCATAAGGTGTGTTTCTGAAGTGATTATGGGTATGACACATATATTGTTGGATTCGAGTGACTTGTTCATGTGTAAGTTCCTCGGATTGGAATTTCAATGGTAGGTTAAGCATATCGATACGGGGTGAATAAGATGGACGGGTTAGAATCTTGATCTGATAAATGTATGAACGGATGTAAAGGTCAAATAGCTGATTTACTATTATCTAAGAGCTGAATTTCGAGGTGTGCGGTTAATTTGTGATAATTAGGCATGATATAAAATTTCATATGAGACGGACCATGGGAATCATGTGATCTAGTGTTCACGGGTCTAGGTTAGTGGCAATTTCGTAATTACTGTCGATCTATGAGTTTTGGGAAATCTAATGGCTCCACACGGTTATAGACATGTTTCTAGGCAATTCTTACAAAAGAATGTATATCTAAATCATTATGGATAAGTAATTATTCATCACGTCATCTAAGGGAAATTACTTATGTTAAATCACGTGATGAATGGGCTTGTCTTGAAATTCGACGGTCAGATGACTTGATTTATGAATGAAGATCACCCTCAACGGCTAAGCTAAGCGTCAGGGAAAGGATGTAAGGCTAGAATAGTTGGATTGGTATCGTACACATGTATGTGTCACGTTGAATCTTATGGTAACGCTCGAGGACTTTCGATGCCCGAGCATCGAAAAGTTCGGGGCGTTACATGCAGTTCTTCTACAAACAGCAGGAACATTCATATCAAATAGCACTGAGCAGATTGTCTCTTTCAGTTGTCTTCTAGATGCCTTAGCAGATTCAGTATCTGAAGAAAATGAAAAAATAATAATAATAATAAATTGATGGACTGTCTTCTGGATGCCTTAGCAGATTCAGTTGTCTTCAGTCCATTACTATTGCCCCTATTAAGGAGAGATGATACCATTACCAGTTAAACTTCTGATTCCCACTGGGACACTATGCTAACTACACTTTGGGCATAACTTCCTCAATTGGGTCGGGACCACATTCTTCTTTTTTCTTTTTTTTTTGCACATAAATAACTAACTTTGCATATGCATTCCATGTTAGCACTAATGCCATTAAGATCTTTCTCAATCAAGTGCAGATTTGAGAACTTGATTATGCTCTCGTACCGATAGAAGACTTTATTTATGTCAGATCTCTCCAAATTAGTAGCACTCCACACTTGCTTTGAAACAGCATTTATAATTATAGAGATGATATCCTGTCAGCTGAACGAAGCAAATGGAGCACAACAACAGTAGCAACAAAAAAAAAAAAAAAACAAAAGTCCACGTACCTGAGAGTATCCAATTCAAGCCCTCTTAAGGCATCATAGTAGTGATCTATTGGTAAAACATCAATTTCAGCAGTCTGTGTACTGTTAACCTCTGGTTCTCATTTTTTTGGAATTGTATAATCATAAAGCAATAGAAATAATGTGAAATTAGATGATATTTTTTTTTGGAATTGTACCTTCTGATCACGCATAGGCTGCAGATGAAACACATTCCAGAACTTCTTACATGCATCAGTTCAAACAACTTAGAAGCACTTTACAGAAGAAATGGTAAAGGAAAAAAAAATCAAAGAAGACCAATGATGTCAATGTCCATCTTATGCATTTGAACCAAAATCCCATTCTTTCAAGCATAGAGAGGGAGAGAAGAAATCTAAAATTGACATCTTATTATATTAGAGCAAACACAAAACGTTAGGGCCCGTTTGGACGGGTGGATTGGAAGGGATTGAATGGTATTAGGGTGGATGGCATGGATTTCAAGGCAATGATGGTGTTGTCAGTGGATTGTCTTAAGATCCATGGGATTGCTATATCCCAGGATTACTATATCGAGTCTGTTTGGCACGCCCGGCCAATCCCAGGATTAAACCTTCCCATCCCTTCCAATCCCTCGAACCAAACACGTCCCAGGAACTGATTAGGGTGGATTGGATAGGATTTAAAGGTAATGATGGTGTTGTCAGAGTATTGTCTTAACATCCATGGGATTGTTATATCCAGGGATCAGATTACCCAGTCATTTTGGCACACCCGGCCAATCCTGGGATTTAACTTCCAATCCCTTCCAATACCATCCAATCCCTTCCAATCCGCCCGGCCAAACGGGCCCTAAGTTCATAATATAATGGATATAGACTAGAAATAGTGCACTAAAATGTTTTTGGGATCAATATCCATAAAGGTCATTGAACAAGAATCTTAAAGAATTTGTTCAACCTAGCAATCATTGGTAAACGCAACAAATTGTCCTGTTGTTCAGCCTACCCTCAATAGAACATTTCACGGATATGGGCACTATCTCATTTTTCACAACAGAGGAATCCTGATCATCAGATATGGGCACTGTCTCATTTTTCATTTCAGCATAAGCTACCATGCGAAACTTGGAATTTCTCCATCATTATAATTTTCACTGCCCATAAATTTAAAAAGAAAAAAAGAAAAGAAAAAAAAAAAAATCTGTCAGGTCTTGAGCAAGGGGAATCAAGTGTTAGTTTTGCACCATTTATAAAATGGTGGTGAGACTTTAGACATACACATGGCATGCTTGTATGGCAATCCAGACCATCCAAATCTATGGATGGAGCACAAGTGCATAATAAAAAATCTTCACTGAGAAGATGACATTAACCATCAGATTTGTCCTTCCAAATTTGGACCATTTACTTTTATTTTTAACCATCTATCCATATGATATCCATTAATTGGATGGTTAGGATTGCTTGATCAGTGTGATTTAGAAATGTCTGATTTTAGAAATGCTCCATCAACAATGAGATCCACAATCTGGATGGTGTGTATAGCTGTAAATCAATCTGATATGTAAGGTGGATGAGTCACTACCAATTTTTAAATGGTGCCAAAAAAAAAAAAAAAAAACAAATAGATGCAATAGCTCTATTGAACTTACCATTTTATCCTTGAAAGTGAATTGTCTATCAGTGGAAGGAGAGTAATAAATATGAATTCCCTTTCTATTTTCAAATCAGGCGGAGAAGGAAAAAGAAAAAAAAAAAAAAGAAGAAAAGTTGGGAGAGAAAAGTACAGAAAGAGAAGAGGGGAGTCTAACAACATAGAAAATCTGCTACACAAGAAAAATGCATCCACAACAGTCCTTGAAAATTCTGATTCAAGCTAAGTTGTTGGATGTAGCTCGATGAGGCTGTTACCTGGCTCTCTGGTTTCTGAACTCCTCTGTTTCTCATTGCCTCTCGCACTCTTGTCACTTTGTTCCAATGGCTAGCACTTGCAAACATGTTCGCTAGAAGAACATAATCCCCACTTTGAAAGAAGCGAATCCCACCGTCTGCAAATCAAACTATGTATGAAGAAGTTGGACAAAGCAAAAACTTTCAAGGAAAGAAATCAGAAAAGAAAACAAATAGAAGAGAACTGCTGTAGTGTACAAACCTCAACTGTTTGAGAGCTAATGTTGACTTTTCACATCGATATAAAGGGTGGGAAAATTTTCAAGGAAATTGTTGATGATGGTGCTTAGAAATTTCTCATGTAGGTGTTCTATTAGGCGTTAATTGTTTGACTTCTTTGGTTAGTCAGAAAGAACCCAGGCAGGTTCATTGCAACTCTCCACCGTACAGTCGATTGCAACCTGTAAGATGATATAAGTTCATATCCACCTCACTACAACAAAAATGGCCTTGTGGCTAGAAATGAACAATTAACCAAACCATATACAAGAATTCCAAGACATGACAGTATATTCATATATATTTACAGATTTTAATGCATGGATTGTTTCGATCTTTGTTTCTTAGGAGGTTAGAGTCGTTCTGCAATCTCAGCAGATAGGCTCTTTCCTCCTCTCCCCTATTTGTTTTCTTTTTCCTGGTTTCAATAATTCTTTCGTTGCTTCTAAAAAAAAAATCATTTAGTAAAGCTATCCTAATCACTATGATGAACAAGCATTTTCAGGGCATCCAAAATCAGTAATCAACAACTGGGTTTACTGAAACTAAAATAATTAAAATTGGATTTTTTTTTTCTCAAGTACTTACCCCAATTGTCCTGCAGTACTAGCATCACAGTGGTAGATACCTAGCATAAAAAAGATAATTGTTATCCCATACTATCCAGTAGAGTTTCTTATCTATGACCATCTGGCCAAAAGACAACCCTTCAAACCATCAAGTTTATCCAAGAGCGTATGAGATTGAAATTTTCAAAAGCATATAATCACAACATTGCAAGCAAACAACAATTCTTCCTGTCCTTATTGACTTGTAAGTCCTAACCATTACATTAAGAGCAAAGAATAATAGGTCCTTTGCCTAGTACAAACTTCATATTGATGAACCCCACCTGTCTTTCTAAGCCTTTATACATATCATTAATAGTCTGATTATCAAAGCATTGCTGTATTTTGTATTCAACATGTTGAAAATGTGTACAGATGATCTAGAGATGATATATTTTGTAAGATATCTGCTGGCAACAGAGAGCTAGGATCATCAGCTACATACAAGTACATAGCAAATGCAGAATTGTTGTGTACTTTGCCTAGTACAAACTTCATATTGATGAACCCCACCTGTCTTCCCTGAGCCTTATACATATCCTTAATAGTCTGATTACCAAAGCATTGCTGTATTTTGTATTCAACATGTTGAAAATATGTACGGATGATCTAGAGATGATATATTTTGTAAGATATCTGCTGGCAACAGAGAGCTAGGATCATTTTTTATGGATTTGACCTTCAAGCAGCTGAAATTTCTGATTTGCACAAGAAAAGACTAATTGTTGGCATTATATTTCAAAGACTGCTGCCTAATAGCCTAGTGGAAGAAAAAGCATCACTTGGGATGAAAGGTACCACACTCATAATCATTGAATAATTACTAGGTTTTTTTACACATTTTTCCAATTACTAAATAAATGTGAATGATAGACCACATTTTGGAATTCCAATTACTCGTAATTTAGATAAATTTTTTACACATTTAGATAAATCAGAGATAGTCAATTTAAATCCAATTTATCATCCATGCAAAGCTTAGAAACTGATTTTAAATTAGAGATAGTAATTGGATAATGTGTTCCAAGTTCCAACTTCAGGGTGATTAGTTTTGGGAACTTTCATGAGATGCTGGATTCCATATCACAGACACTGAAGTGAAAAGAAAGGAACATGCATTGGCACGACACATCCCAACAAAATGAACTGTAAACCGTGAAGTTAAGATGCATGCTTTTAGATGTAAGGATTCCATTCATACAAGAAAAATGTGTAATAGAAGTTGAAAATATGCAGAAAATAGAAACTGAGTGCTGTTATAAAAAGGAATGTGATTTCATCGTATCATTTTCCTTTTATGAATATGATGGGTAGTTGTTTAGCTTGTGTACCAGTAAAATGCTCGTGGGTTTTGGCAGTACTTGCAACAACAAGGACTATTTTCTAATGCTTTTGATGTGTTTTAGCTCTTGAGTTTCACCCCAGGTTAAATCTTGTGCAAGATTTCACTCCTATATTTTGATGGGTTATTTTACCAAAGATGTGTATAGAAGTGTACAGCAAAACCACAACCATATGGTTGGTATACAATTGTCATACGAGTGATATATAGAAAGATCTAGTAGAATTGGACACTTAAATAGCATTTAATGTCCTTTTAAGTCAATCAGATATCATTAAATGGTTGTATTCTCCAACCACATGTTTCTTGTGGCACTATACACAATCTTATAGTGTATACAACCCATACAAGGTTCAAGCGATTGTTATATAGGGAGTCCAATCTAATCATAATCCTGTAGTTGCAGTTTTTAGTCTCCCTAGTTAATACTCTTCATTGGCAAGTTGAGTACCAGTTATGTGTGGACCAAGAAGGTTTTGTTCTAGGCTTTATTACATTAAATACAGATTTGAGTAAAGGGATAAGTATATATGTATATCCGTTTATATATACATTCATACACATCTATGTATATAGCCATGCATATGAGCTAGAGACATGACTGTGATGAATGAATGAATTTATTGTGAGGTGTCCTTAAGCATGTTTTAATCTGAGAATTAGTTGCTCAAATTTCTGATGCATTAGTTGCTTCTGTCTTCTATTTCTAGTTGAATAGACTAGCAGACTGCTGGAAATTACTTCCACTGTCCATTTTCTAGGGGTTTTATTCAATGTGTAGCATCTTGGAGAGAAATTAGAGCTTTAATGGATACGTGTTCATCCTTGTTCTACGGTCACGATTCTTCTCCAAATGGCTGCATCACAGCTTTTGTTGCTTCATCTATCTAGCCACTAACGTTTTAAGGATGGCTGTGTTAAATGATATTATTCTCGTTTTTGAATTGTGGTTAGAAATTCATGACTGACTTCTGTTCCTTAGATTTTAAAGAATTTTTCTTATTTTGTTGTCTTTTTCTTTTTCTATTTCCTTTTCCTGATGGGGTTGGTCTCATCCTGAGGCTGTAGCTTAAATGTTGCTATTGAAGCATAAAGTAATGGAAATATATGAGATGTACTAGATTTGATTTAGATGTGGAAGGAGATGATAAATCCAAGTTAGAGATAAGATTTGATTTAGTTAACATGCATGAATGAGATTTACCTTGTGGGCCCCATTTTCCTCACATCCATACCGTTGATCTCATGTTACCTACTGCACGTGGGCTTGAAACCCAAGTGCTCTAGAAATTACAGTCTAATGTTTGTGCTGACTTGGAAGAGTTGATCTAGGAGAATATTTTTCAATTGGGCCTATCAAACAATCCTAACCATCTAAAATGTTCAAAACTAATATAATAGTCAATATGTGATTCAGATTTTCAGACAGTTCTAACAAGTGAGAGCAAGTGGGGGCCATGGTTCACTAATCCAAACAGTTCATATGATGGAACAGGTGTGGATGGCCCATTTAGCCAAATCTCCCTCGTTGAGAAGAATGCTAGCTTTCATTAGGTGGGCAAAAAATGGACGACTAGGAAAGGAAATAAATCAACAATTGAAAGGCAAATGCTACACAGATAGAACATTCCAGATAAGAGAGATTTATTTTCTTTTCTTTTTCAGGCACACTCACACGACATCGAAAATCCATAAAAATATTTTAAAAATAAATAAACAGAGATAAGATAGAGAAATCGAAAGAGGCCGTAAAAGACATCGAAATTACTACCTTGCCCTTCGTGAAATGGATCAGTTTCGAGAGGGAAATCGGGCCCTTGTTGACTTTGCTCATGAAAAGCCTCTTCAGGATGACTGCATTGAACTTGCTTCTGGTGCGACGGACGAGGAACCCGTACAACTGTGATGAATGGAGAATGGGTTTGAGAGGGAGACGAGATGATAGGCAAGAGACGAGAAGAGATTAGAAACCTTGACGAGAAGCTTGGGGTAAATTTCGTTGGATTTGGGGGCAGTTCTTTTCGTCTTCTTGCTTTTGCCTCTGGCGACTAGATCGATACCCTGTGCAGTTAGAGATAGACAGCGTTACAGGGAGTAGAACGAAATAAGAGATGAGAGAGAGAGACAGATGCCTGCACACGTTTCAGACGTCTTCTTGCTTTTTTTTCTGATAATAAAGAATTTTTATTTTTCTTTAATTTTATTTTATTGCCTGTTTACTATTTATCTACTATTCTCACTTTTCACTATTTTATTTCTGCATACTGACTTGATTTGAATATCACCCAAGACATTCATGTACTAAGAACGTGCCGTCACTTCACTAACATGAATTTTGAGACTAATCCATGGACACATTTGGTTAAAACTTGTGTAAAACTCTGCTGTACTCAATTTTTATAAAATTGTAGCATGCATATGAGGCTTATTCTAAAAGACATCCATACATAGAACCACCTTTGACAAATCCTTAATGGTCTTTAATACCAGTGATTTGCATGAAATATGCAAGATGAAGCATCAAGATCTTTGAGATGTTTCAGTTAAAAGGTTTCAAGTTACCTGTAGTTCCAGATGAGAAAGGATACTCGTGAATGCTTCCACAGGTTGTTCTAATGCAGTATAATCCTTAGCCCTGCAATTTCTAATAACATCATGAAAGGCTTACTTCGCATGCAAAGCTATTTCAGTAACACCTAAAAATGAGTTGATCTCATTTTAGTTAACTGAAATTACGTATAAGAGATTTTGATATTCAATACATCACTGTTGACTGATAATCCAGATTACCTGGGTAATGATTGTATTCTTGTAGAATTACAGAAATAGCAATAGATATATCAAATTACTAAGCTCAAACATTTGTTGGATTATGATCAAACCACAGAAGAGTCAAGGCAAAGAAGCCTTAACGTCTGACCTGATTCAACAGTTAAGGTAAATGCCAAATTAGAAAAGGTGGCAACCTATTTTGTTTCTTCCTTTTCTTAGTTTTGACATTGCATTTTTTGGTTTTCTCTCTCTCCTAAATCTCTACCATATTGTTGGCAGTAAATAACAGTTGCTCCTTTACACTTTGCATCTTTTGATACTATAACAACAAAGTTATCTCCATTAGCTGAAATCATGGTAAATAACTTTCGCAGTCAAACATGTTTAACAGTCAAGATTGCAACAGAAATAAATGCAAAAGCATCGCAAAGAAGGCTGTTATTTATATAAAGAAAATTAAAAATTAAAAATTATATATATATATATATATATATATATTATTATATATATATATATATAATATATATAAGCAGGATTGTTTTGTCTCAATTTATTTACACTCCATAGGGAAACAATTGAAACCCAAGTTAAGAAAAACATGTACCTACTCCCATCAGTAAGTAAATGAGACAAAAAGCAAGTTAACAGATATTAAGAAATGAAATATAATTAAATAGCATAATTATAGAAACTTTTTCCCTGCAGTTCCCAGATTTCAAAGGTCAAGCACATGGAAAAGCATCAAAGGTAAAACCTAGTATCTCCTTATTAATGGAGCAAATGCAGTCAGTAGAAAATCATTGCATGAGTTTATCTCCGTTTCATTGCTATGATAGAAGTAAGTTTTGCTCACACATTTGAGATTACACTCCATTTGGAGTTCATATATGGCTGCAGATAGAGTACAAGCAACTGACTTACTTATATTAATATATTAAAGAGATTGAAACATGCTAAAGAGCCCACAGCCCCTGCTGCCGCTATTAACGAAAGCAAAAATTCCAACTATGTCCTAAACAGGAATTCTTATCAATGATAAAAAAAATAAAAAATGAATCAATCTAAAATCTTACTTGTGGAAAGAGCAAAATGAGAATTTTTGTGATCTGTTTCCTGTTTTTCACCGAGCAGTGCAACTGCAGTTTGACAAGCTTAAGTGTAAGTGAAACCATACCAAAACAAACATAAGAATCATGTGACTCCATCAGTTCAAGGTCATTATGAACTGATGCATTTTCAACACTCCAGTACATAAAGCGGGGGGCAAAGTTCAAACCTACTTACCAACCAAATAATAGTAACAATAATGATGATAGTAATTTCTACTGAGTTAACTCCATATTCTAATTTACAAATCAGAAACTGAGAACACAGGGAGCGTAACATACCAATAACCAAAAACAAAATAACATGGAAGAAAACCAGTTGACAAATGCCATCACTTTTGTGCAATAAAACTTCATCAAGCTAGGCTCTTAACATGTCAGGTTCAGGCCGGGTACTGGTGTCCCCGTATTCTGTTTTCCAGCTTATTTTAGGCAATGGTCCCACAACTGAAGAAATAAAAATTTCAAGTGGACCACATCATAGGAAACAGTGATTATTAGCCATTAAAATAAGCTAGAGAAACAGATGAATGACATAAATATACAATTAATACATATAGGTGGGTCCTATGGTTAGGGTCTCACCACATCGGCGGTGCTGGGGTCACATACAAGTCGCTCTCCATAACGTGGCCCACTTCAACTGCATCTGTAGACCACATTAATACCCTCTCTGTAAACAAGCCGAAACCACATCCTCTAATAAACCAATCATGGCCCCACATCCATCTGCACAATTAAGAAAAGGAGAAATACTCTGATACTCTTGCAGAGTGTGAGAGATGATACGCAGGCACTTAGAAATTTCATACATGGGATACCAGTAATTCAAATTTAACTGTCCAAAATATGTCTTCCCAATTTGGATGTATCATGAACTAAAATTTATGATTCTTTTTTTTTTTTAATTATCCACTATCAGATTGGTGGACATTTATTGGACGGTTAAAATGAAAAATATCCAATGGTCGAGTGAGTGCATGCATCTGAGGTTAGAGTCGTTCCACCAATCTAATTTTTGGAATTTAGTTAATGTATGCCACGTGTACAATTTCTACGTGCATGTGTATCAAGTATCCCACGCTGTCTGAGTATCATGTAACTGCAAGAGCCTGCTAACAAACAATACCATGTTTGGCAAGCCACTTTGCAATTCACCCAGATTAGGAAAATAGAAGAAAACAAAATCCAGATCATCATAGCTACAAAAAAAACCTTAACATCTGATTAACAAAGATATGTTTGTCAAATCCAGACGATCAACTGCTTTTCATCTCAATCACCCATTCAACTGCAACTGATCGTGTATTTATGATCGTCCACTCTGAATCGGGATTTGGACGGTTCAGATAGAGGTACCCGCTCACCAATGGACCATCACAGCCCCATCAGCCACACACATTCAGAAATAGAAAAACCAATACACACCGTCAAAACAACAATCCCCTCTACAATGTACCACAAACTGAAAAAACACACCAATCGGAAGATCCCAACCAAGAAAGAGAAGTGGTCCCCACAGAGAAAAGGATCAGGAGCGTACATACCTTTTAGAAGCACCAACAGTTATGATAGGTGGATCCTGTTGGTGGGGGTCAGTGCAATGGCCGTCTCGATGGAAGAAGAAGCCGCGCCACTCGATGGTAGACGACGCCTCGCCGCTCGAAGGAAGGAGTGAAAATGTGAAATGAGAGAGGGCGCTCGTTATTTTGCAATTCCTTTTCTAAATTTTATAAAATTTTGAAATACGAAACAGTGTGCGTTTACCACTGTTTATAACAAATACTCTGTTAACAATCGTACATGCAAGAAGGACCATTTTCTGTATGGTTAAGATCGTATTATATATGAAAATTATAAATATTAAACAAATACAACTAGACGAATTATTTCAATGGCCTGGATAACTTTATATCATTGCCACTATTTTCATGAATGAGTCACCACTATTTTACATTATGTACAAAACTCACAGTTTTTTTATAGAAAAATAAAAGGGTAAACAAAGTTTGGAAAGGGGAGGGGTCTATGTGCCCCACCATGATGGATATGTTTCATCCAATCCGTCCATATATTTTTATATATCATTTTATGATATGATTAAAAAAATGAAATATATCTCAATCTCAAGTGGACCACATTACAGGAAACAATGTTGAATAAATTTTGACCATTAAAAATGTTTTAGGGGCCATAAAAGTTTTGGATCAAGCCGATATTTATTTTTTCCCTTCATCTAGGTCTTTATGACCAAATCAATAGATTGGATGTCAAATAAACAGTACAGTGGGTCTTAAGAGGATCTTAATTGTGAATATCCATTCATTATTTTTGTCCCGTGGTGTGGCCCATCTAAGATTTATATCCCTATCATTTTTTTTGTATCAAGCACTAAAATGATCTGTAAAAATGGATGAATGGAATGGATGAAGCACATACATCATGGTGGGGCTCATAGAGCACCGACCACCAGCCACGGGGCTGGTGTCAGGGGGAGTAGCCAATCCATTCCAGGGACGTGGATTTCGTGCTAAAGCCTTTCGTAGGGAGTTACTGCGCATGGATGTTACTGCCAATGGCTGGTGGTCGGTGCTCTATGGCCCCCAACATGATGTACGTGTTTCATCCATGTCATCCATCTATTTTTCCAGAAAATTTTATGGTATAAGACAAAAAATGAGGTATATCCCAATCTCAAATGAACCACATTATAGGAAACAGTGTTGAATGAGCGTGGACCATTAAAAACCTTTTGGGGGCCATAAAAGTTTTGGATCAAGCTAATCTTCGGTTTTTCCCTTCATCTGGTCCTGTATGACCTAATCAACAGATTGGATGTCAAATAAACAGTACAGTGGGCCTTAAGATGGATTTTAATGGTGGATATCCAAACACCATTGTTTTCATGTGTTGTGGTACACCTGAGATTTATGTCCTACTAATTTTTAGTATAAAACTGTAAAATAATCTGAAAAAATGGATGAACAGAATAGATGAAACACGTACATCATAGTGGGGCCCACCCGTAGAAGAGGATTTTAATGATTGAATAAATATTGTTTTCCTATGATGTGGTCCACCTTAGGTTTATATCCCTATCATTTTTTTGATCAAGCTCTAAATTGATTGGTAAAAATGGATGAACATAACAGATGAAATACATACATCATGGTGGGGCCCATATAGCACCGAATACTAGCCAACGGGCCGGTGGGAGGGGAGTAGCCAATCCGTTCCCATCCATGCTGGTATTTGTGCTGCGGTCCATTTAATCTTTGAATATGATTCATTTTTTGAATAATTCTCTGAAATGATCTCGAAAAATGGATGAACGGTGTGGGTTGATCCCAAATTTTCGGTAGATCCAACAGCCAAGTAGACCATGCCACACGAAACAATGTGGAATAATGATTTCCACCATTGATACCTTCCTTGGGCCCATAGTAATGTTTATTTGCCATCCAACCTATTCATAATATCAAATATATATGAATGAAGAGAAAACACAAACATCGGCTTGATCCAAAACTTCTATAGCCTCCGAGAAATTTTCAATGGTAGAGGTTCAATCACACTATTTCCCGTGGTGCGGTCCACTTGAGCTTTGGATATGCTTCCTTTTTGTTATTTAAACCTCAAATTATCTGTTAACGTGGATAAACGGAATGGATAAAATAAATAAATAACGGTGGACCCCATAAAGTTTACTTTGGAAAGGGTAATGACTAACTCACCTAAATGTAGAGGGGTTTCCTTAAAATTTTCATAATCATATATTGGGCTTGCCTTATTGTGATTCACATATCCAACCCACTCATTATGTGTGTCCCACTTGGATGAGGGGTCAGCCTATGTTTTAGTCGCATCCAAAACTCATGTGGGCCCCACCAAGTGCTTTTATATTTTTTAAGATGTCTTGACATGGTTTTAGATGGTATGGCCCACCCGAGTTTCGTTTACGGATGATTTTTGAAATATCTCATAACCTAAAGGGGACACATTAAATGCACGGTGTTGATGTTCGATACACATCATGATGGGGCCCACAAAACGTATTAACATCAATTTTTAGGTTCTCGCAGGTCAATAAGCTGGGTTACAATTTTGACAACAATATTTAGCCCATTTTATATGTCTAGCCCATTCACTCTATTTTATTTATCAATACTTTCAATTTAATTAGTTACTCGCCCCAATCAGGCTAGCTACATATGAAAAAGATATTGGGCATACAAGATTGATCAACAATTTGAGTGAAATTTGATTAAACATATGAAGTTATTTACTTTTCAATCTGGACTAATTCGATTGTCCAAAAACGGTTAAATGTTCAATTAGTGGATGTGCCTAATAATTTATTAATTTTTTTCCACAAATAAATTTCAATTTCCATTTAAAAATAACATTTTTTTTTCAAAATATATATTGTTTTACTCTTAATTTTTCTTTAAAAACTTTTAACAAAATATCATTTTTATTATAAAATATTTCAAAAAATAAATTAAAATACAAATTCGGAATTTTTATTTTTAAAATATCTAAAATTTTCACGAATTTTAATTTTTTTTCCCCAAAATTCCAAAATGCCAATTTTTTTTTTCTTCAAAAGCATCGTGTTGTTTTCAACTTTTCAATTTTTTCGAAATTATATATATTTTTTCAAAATTTTATTGTTTTTAAAAATAACTTTTTCTTTTAATTTCAAATTTTGAACATTATCAATTATTTTTCAAAATCACAAAATGATTCAACTTGTTTATTTTTCGTTTCAAAATGTTTGTTTTTTGATAAATTATCGATTTTTTTTAATATCATTTTATTTTATCTTTCACTCAAATTTTATTTTGAGTGAAATTAAAATAAAATTTCACATTTTTTAAAATATGAAATTTTATTTTATTTTTCAAATTTCAAACTCATTTTCTTTTTTTAAAATATTTTAATTTTTCAACATTGTGAAAATTTTCACATTTTTTAAAATAATTTTAATTTTCTTTTTTAGGATATTATTTTTTCTCAAAATCAATTGCTTTTTTTTTTTTTTTTTTTCAATTTATCAACTTTATTCAAAATTCTTTTTTGTTCCCACAAAATGGATTTTTATTAAATTACGATTTTTATTTTTTCGAAATCTATTTTTTTTCTCAAACATTGTTAAATTGTTTTAACTTCTCAATATTCTTTTTCATGTGATATTACAAATCATTTAAATATTAATTTTAAATTAAAAAATAAAAGTAAAAATTCCACTCATTTGATATAAAAACAGAATAAATTTTCTTTTTGCATTCAATCAATTGTTAAAAAATAATCTTAGATATAAATATGTACAATTAAACCACCGAAATTCTATTAAAAAACAACTATTAGACTAAAAAAAAACTTAATTTTTCACCATATTCTTAAAATAATGAAAAAAATTTCATGTGAAGGCAAAAGTCCTTTTACGACGGACATGATCCGTCGCAAAAGGAACTCAAAAAAAAGGGCGCCATTTGGTGTTTTGGGCGGGAATTTTAGCTGCGAGAAAATCGAATTTTGCGACGGATGTCATCCGTCGCTTCTTAACGACGGACCAAAATCCGTCGTAAATACGTCGTAAATCAGATTTTAACGACGGATTTTGGTCCGTCGATAAATTCAGCGACGTCCAGACTACGGATTATCGAGAAACAAGGGGATTAGCGACGGACCTTTTCCGTTAGCGACGGATTAAATCCGTCGTTAAACCAAAAGATTTTAGCGACGGACTAAGTCCGTCGCAAAAATACGTCGCAAATCG
>JAJHSJ010000018.1:44836534-44914912 GCA_021015155.1 Magnolia officinalis | reverse complement strand
TTTGAGATATCTCATAACCTAAAGGGTACACATCAAATGCACGGTATTGATGTTCGACACACATCATGATGGAGCCCACAAAACTTACTAGCATCAATTCTTAGGTTCTCGCGAGGTCAATAAGTTGAGTTACAATTTTGACCGGTATATTTGGCTCATTTTATATGTCTGGTCCATTCACTCTATTTTACTGATCAATACCCTCAATTTGACTAGTTACTTGCCCTGATCAAGCTACATATGAGAAAGATATTGGGCATACAAGATTGATCAACAATTTGAGTAAAATTTGATTTAAACATCTGAAGTTATTTACTCTTCAATTTGGACTAATTAGAATGTCCAAAAATGAATAAAGGTTCAATTAGTGGATGTGCCTAATAATTTATTAAAAAATATATATTTTTTTCACAAATAAATTTCAATTTCCATTTAAAAATAATATTTTTTTTTCACAAATAAATTTCAATTTCCATTTAAAAATAACATTTTTTTTTTTCAAAATGTATATTTTTTTACTCTTAATTTTTCATTGAAAACTTTTAACAAAATATCATTTTTATTATAAAATATTTCAAAAAAAAAATACAAATTCTGAATTTTTATTTTCAAAATCTCAAAAATTTTGTCAAAATTTTTTTTTTCCCTAAAAATTCCAAAATGCTGATTGTTTTTTTTCTTCAAAAGCTTCATTTTGTTTTCAACTTTTCAATTTTCTTTTTTAAAATGATATATATATATATTTTTTTTCAAAATCTCAGTGTTTTTATAAATAACTTATTCTTTTAATTTCAAATTTTGAACATTTTCAATTATTTTTCAAAATCGCAAATTTTTCAACTTCTTTATTTTTCATTTCAAAATGTTTGTTTTTTGTTAGAGTATCGATTTTTTAATATCGTTTTATTTTAAAATTTTCAATTCTTTCTAACTTCTCCATTTTTTTAAAGCATTTTTTTCAAACTTGTCAATTTTTATCGAACTTCTCAATTTTATTTTATTTTTCAAAATACAAACTCTCATTTTCTTTTTCAAAATATTTTCAATTTTCAACATTGTGAAAATTTTCACAATTTTTAAAATCTTTTTAATTTTCTTTTTCAGGATATTATTTTTTTCTCGAAATCAAATTCTCTTTTTCTTTTTTATTTTTTTCAAAATTATCAACTTTATTCAATATTCTTTTTTTTTCCCCACAAAATAGATTTTTATTAAATCATGATTTTTATTTTTTTCAAAATCTAATTTTTTTTCTCCAACATTGTTAAATTTTTTAAACTTCTCAATATTCTTTTTCATGTGTGTCACACTACAAACTCAGTAACCGGACTCACAAGGAACCCAATGGCCGGTTCTATCCGCAACAGCCTCCGTAGTACCCCATTCTCAGCTCTTGAGGCAGGTTTTGATCATGGGATCCTACAAGGAGGATTTCCATAACAATCTAATCATTTCCAATACGAGCATACCCAAGATCACAGCAAGTAAATCTGAGAATAACAAAGACATGCACACATCATAAAATCTACTATGAATTTGAACTTTTACAAGTTTCCATAAGGTCCAAAAGGACATACATAAGATAACAGAAGAAAGAAGGAAGGGGATCTGCAACACTGGGTCCTCAGCCTGCACACCTATCCAAGCTCCGCTGCTAAGACACCAGCTAGGATCTCCTGCACGCATCAATCATGCGTAAGCTTATAGAAAGCATAGAGGGTGGTGAAAGTGTGTGACAATGGTGCTCAGAAGAAGATAGAAAATACAAAAGGGAGTCATGATCAATACCAATACCACTAGCCTTACTAAGGATATCATGAACGTAAAAAGTTATACCAAGGTAGTACGATAATGAAGAAAGTCATACCAAGGCTATATAGTGCAGTGAGTATTGTAATGCAATGAGAACTAGGCGTCATGCCAAGGCGATGCAATATGAGGCTTACACATCCGATGCAAATGCAATGCAAATTAATGTCAGTGCTTATATCCAATCCACATATCAAGTACATTTCCATCATAAGGAAATCACCAGAGTTTATTACAGTTGGATGACTGCTGCTCTACAAACCCCACACAGTCAAATGAGCGTAAGATACCTCACTACCCGCCTATGGACAGCCAATCACCAGCAAGGCCTGACGGTAGCGGACCCATTCACGAGATGGTCAAACTCAGCCTAGCAATGCCTCCTTACATCAAGTGAGTAAGGCCACACCCCTATCCAACTGACTGCATGACAATGGGAGTCGCGGCCTAAAGGTATGAGGCCCTCTTGCGCTCATATATTCCACTCGGTCACGACGCTCGAGCGGATCCTTGATACCATGGAATTTTGAAATTTTCATCCATGGGCATCCTATGCACCCGGTATGCTCAAATAACATTTTAGGTGTCCAAACATGGTCATACGTTATGCAATGCCAGATGCATGAATCACACAATCAACCATGCATCAATTCCAAGCATCCAACGTGCTCAAGAGGGAATACTACGCCCCTTGGAGAAGGTAACATGCAATGCCCAATGATACAATATGACCATACACACAGTGGTTCAGGGTCAACTAAGCATACAATGATGTACATGGGTCATGAGGATGAATTTAATCACATTATATGGCGATATACAATGTATATTACATTCTTCCTATCCAAGAAGGAAGCAAGACTAGGTACTTAGACAATATCCTTAAGGAACCCAACTTCTAATGGGGGCCCATTTACCTATGATAGCCCACAAGACTGAGTATACAAGCTATGGGTCTAAGTAATGTACACATGAGCCTAACAAGAGTCTAAGATGAGTATCCAATCACTCTTAAATACAACCGGACCTAGAGGGGTCCATAATGGGGACATTTAACCACCATTCCCCAAAAAGGCATATCAACCATGAACTATATGGACAAAAGGCTCAAAGCCTACATTTAAGATAAAAATAAAGGTATCTACATGCATATATTCCTCACAATAGGCCATAAAAAGATATAATACCACTTTTAACAACATGGGCTCTAAGATGGGAATTAAGGCCCCAAGGCTCAATTTCCAATGGCCATAGAATCCATGCATTAAGTTGGACTTGGTGGGTAGCCCGCGTACGCAATGTATGGCCCAAAAAAAAGTTCAAGTTTGGATGAAATGTCCCCTACTACATCAACCAATAACTAGCAATTTAAGTGGGTAAACAAGGGCCCAATACTATCCTTATCTCAGCCAACAAGTCCATCAAAATGGTGGAGGTGGCCCAGTATAAGGTTGGGCCAAGCTAGGACGTCCCTGCCCACTCTGGGCTCACTGGATGTCACAAAATTTGATCTAAGATGGAGTCCTCACTAAAGGTGACCCAAAAAAATACACTGATTAAGCTCAAAGATTATAAGAAAATATAAGTATGTAACACGTGCACAAGTTCCCAATATGGTGGACCCCACAGACAAATAAAGTTTTAACCATACAATTGTATATTTAAGGCCGTTTAATAAACTTTTGGCCCGTTTGACTTCCTGGGCCTGCTAAGGGCCAGAAATTAGTTAACTATGTGAAAATAATCTCATGAAGGCCAACTATACTCACTGGGGAACCCCACCAGATGGACAGTGTGTATATATCATGAAAAGATCAAGTGGGTCTGCTACTGGATTGTGAGTCCAGCAGCAACCCAAGGCAGATAGTGCTTTCATGATCGGGTGATCCAAGGCTTGAATAGCCTGGACCAAACATGCGTTAAGGTAGGCTCCACATACATTCACCTTAAGCCTCAAAAAAATGGCCTAGGGCCTATGGTGGGCCTTTAACCAGCCACATAAGAACTCATGGGCTTACCTTAGGACCACCCAGAAGGACATCCAACCTCAACTAGTTCCCAAGAGGTAGCCCGCCACTACTCGAACATGAAATAAGGCCCAAGGCCCAAGGCAATCCATGGCCTAGTGGGCTTATACTCAAAGCCCAACACATAAGCAATATGGTGGGCCCCCAAGCAAGGTTGGGCCCAACCATAAAGATCATGAGTCCACACATTGTGGTGGGCCTAATGGGTAGCCCATTATTCCAACATATGGGTGATCCTTATATTTAAAACAAGTAAGTTGGGCCTCACATTTCAGCCCAAGTATGATATACTTTAATGGGCAAGCAAGGGCCCAACTACCTGAGTATTTTGGCCCATAAAACCCATCACAATAGTGTATTAAATATATGCCCAAAGGTCAGGGGTCTATCAAGGACGTTTCAAGACATTGGGCCTAGGAAACCCAACAACCAACTATGAATTTTGTTCTAATAAAACCCATTTAATGTGGGCCTTAAGAGTATACTAATTAAGCCCAAAAATTCAATCAAGATAGGGCAAGATATGTGTAATAATGTCCCCGAATCTGGTGGGTCATGCTGTCCCAAAATATACATTTGTAAGTAGCAACCTTGGGCCAAATACTGAAATTCCAGCCCACCCACTATCTGGACTTGCTGGATATTCAGTAAAATTTATTTATAGTACATTTATTTTCCTGATGGCTAACACACATCACTGTGGGCCCCATTGGATGAGAGGGAAATATACAACACATATATTCAAGTGGGCCATGCCGTTGGAATGCAGGCCCAGCAGCCCAAGGTAGGGGCGTCCCATGGTGGGTAGTCATATAGGCCTGGGTATTTGGCCCAAAACTGACCTAAACTTGCAAGTCATATCACGGTCAGCTCGAATATCCGTTGGGTCTAAAATTTTGTAAGGTGATACTTCCATGGGTGGGCCACACCCTCACAAAATTTCAAATTTTTTGGATATCTAGAAATATTTTAATTAATTTAAATAAAATAGTCTGTCCAGAAAAATTGAACTAACCTGTACGTCCCAACGTGCTGGGCCAGTCCGACCCTTGTCACGGTGTGCAAAGGGGTCCATTGGACCTAAAATTTGGTAGGTGAGTCCTACCATAGGTGTACCACACCTCTACAAAATTTTATAATTTTTCGAAATGTATAAATATTTTAATTCATTTAAAGAAATCAATCTGTCCTAAAAATCAGACTGATCTGGACACCACATTATACTGGGACGGTCTAGCCACCACCATGGTGTATACAGGTGTTCATTGACCCAAAAATTTGGTAGGTGAGTCCTACCATGGGTGGGACACCAACGTATAAATTTTTAGAATTTTTAGACACCCAAAAGTATTTTAATAAATTTCAGAATTCCAACCTGTCCAGGGTGGAAAGTTGCTGGAACAGTGAAGAAAATCCAGACTGTCCACCTCACTTGGGCCACACCTTTGGGACCTCCATCAAGATCAGGTTAGGCTGAAATTTGGGGAACATCAAGATGAGATCCCCACCTTTCAGAAAAACATATTTGATGGGTACAAAAGGTCCCCCAATCAATCCCAAATTCAAGCCCAAAGTCCAACAAAAATCTGTCCAGAAATTTCTTGACAGCAATACATGCATGGAATTAAATAAATGTACGGGCCTATAAAGGAAGGGATTGGCCCATAAATTGGGTGTCATGGCCGACCCTAGTGGGCCCCACAATTGTCTAGAATAAACCCCTAAATTCTCACCCTTGCAAGAACATTTAAGGTGGCAAAAAGGGGCATCTAAACCATGGTGTAGGTTAAGTATAGATGTCCCTTCCTTACTAGGCTTTTCTGGGCAATCTAGGCCCACTAAGTGGACCACACATAATATCATCAGATTACTAACAAAGGAAAGAGAAAGAAGAGCATCCGGCCATCAAGAGAGGGCTCCACCACTATTAAGTCGTCCCCACACAATCACAACCACAAACAATAATATAAACACATTGTATAACATAGATCTTATAATGCATGGCCTAGATCTTTGAGATGAGTGGTTGGAATGTCAACCCACCCACATGCAAGGGCCTAGATGACCGATCATACCTAGAAAAATAGGAGAAATCCCCATGCAAGTGGTCCATCAAGGGAAGAATCTCATGCATGGACACGCATGTACAATGTGGGCCTCATGGCCACATCTAGATAGTTGTGTAAGATCTCTACCATTAATGGGTGGGTCCTACACATCTAAATGAGAGAGAGGAAAGAGATTACATGAGGAAGAAAGAGCTGCATGAAGAAGATGAAAGATTTACTTGATGAAGAAAGCACCCACCAAGATCAACCTTGAAACTTACATCACCATCATCTAGAGGCTCCAAGCAACATGGATCAATGGCTAAGATCAAGTGAGAAGGTGTAGATGAGGAGGTATTTTAGGAACAAAGGGCTGGAATGGAGGGAAGATGGGCTGGAGAAATGGAGGGAAATTGCTAGGGAAGAAGAGAAGAGAGAGAAATGAGAGAGAGAGAGACTTTTAAGACTTGTAATGATGAGCTCTCTCTCTCCTAGGCAATGATAGTGGCCTATGATGATATTAACAAGGCTTAGGGTAATAGCCTTTCAAGAAATCTCAGCCTAGGGTGAAATGATAGTATGGAAAAATGTGCAACCCATGGTGTGGTCCACCAATCATGCAATCAATGGCCCATATCGATCAATGCTCATAACTTGAGATGTACATATCGGATTAATGCACGGCAATGAGAAGGACATAATGACATAGGTCTCGGGTCAATCCGAGTCGGGTCTACGTGACCGAACTTAAGGATGACCGCAAACACTACCCGAGGGTCACAGGTCGCCAAAATTTGACCGGTAGGATCGCGGGACCAAAATGAACGGAATGCATACTCACATACACGCATGGACACTTGTAAAATAGGGTCGGATCTCACAATCCTCCCCACCAACAAAGAAATTTTGTCCTCGAAATTGACCAATGTAGGACAAAATGAAAAGCAAACATCATCATCATATAACAATCATTAAAAGAGAAGGCAATACAATCTGCAAATATCAATCAACAAATAAATGAGGATAACGCTCTCTAATCTCGGCCTCGCGTTCCCAAGACACCTCAACCTCCGAATGATGACCCCATTTCACCTTTACTAAGGGAATGACCATGGTCTTGAGGACCTGCTCCTTCCGATCAAGAATACGAATCGGCTGCTCAATGTAGGAAGCATCCTCACTGACCTCGAGTGACTTCCAATCAACCACGGGAATAGTGTCCGACCCTCATTTTCGCAACATAAAAACATGGAACACGTCATGGATCACGGACAACTAAGGAAGTAAGGCAAGCCTATAGGCCACGACGCCCACGCGCTCGGTAATCTCAAAAGGTCTAATGAATCTTGGGGTGAGCTTGCCCTTCACACCAAAACGAACCACGCCCTTCATAGGCAAGATCTTGAGATATACCATGTCCCCCACTGCGAACTCGAGGGGTCGACGCCGACAATCAACAAAACTCTTCTGCCAGCTCTGAGTTGTGCGCATCTTCTGTCTAATAACATCAATAGATTCTAACATCTGCAGCACAAGCTCGGGACCAAGAGACGACGCTCTCCAACCTTGGTCCAAAAACTAAGAGATTTGCACGGCCTGCCATAAAGTACCTCAAAAGGAGTCATGCCGATAGTCGCCTGATAACTGTTGTAGTATGCAAACTCGGTGAGGCATATATGCTCATCTCAACTGCCCGCAAAGTCGATTACCCAAACTCTGAGCATATCCTCAAGGATCTGGTTGACCCTTTTGGTCTTCCCATCCGTTACGGATGATAAACGGTGCTGAGATGCAAAGTGACCCCCAATGCTTGCTGAAAACTCCTCTAAAATTGAGACGTAAATCTAGAGTCTCGATCTAAAATGATCAAAACTAGGACGTTGTGCGGTCTCACAATCTCCTCAATGAACACCTTTGCAAGCCGGTCCATCGACCAGGAAGCACGCACTCGAATGAAATGATTCGACTTCGTTAGACGATCGACGATAACCGAAATGGTATAACAACCGCTCTAAGTCCTCGACAAACCTGCGATGAAGTCCATCGATACGTGCTCCCACTTCCACTCTGGAACGCTCAACGGCTGCAAGGGACCAGGGGGTCTCTGGTGATCAGCCTTGACACACTTGCATGTGTCACACTCGGCTACAAAATTAACAATCTGGCACTTCATCCCCTATCAGAAGTATTGCCTTAACAACAAAGTAAGCCAACAAGCTCAACATTGGCAATACCAAACTATTCAGCAGGCAAGAACATCTCACCAACCAAAACGGAACACGATAATATCATCGGCCTAACACAGCGATCTTCCCAAAAATGTCGATACTGACAATCCCTTACGACAGACTCTAATAACAATCTGAGTTAACAAAAGCCCTTGGATAAAAAGGGTTCGATGCACCAAAAAACAAGACTTACATATGGAGACAAAGAGATACCCATAAGACTCCCCTAATAACTAAGGGTCTTGCTGAGTCACGCAAAATCAAGCCTGAGGTGGATGGGGAGGTGTCTGTCCCCCATGCATCTGCGGTCTCTACTACTGCTGCAGTCATTGCGGAGGTCTATATTGCAGCCTCGGCTACTGTCGGGGTCTCGGTGGCAGGAGCCACTGTCAATGCTGCAAGGGAAGAGGGCACTTGCGCCTCTGATGCCCTGTCTACCCACATCCATAGCAAACGCTAGTAAATAGCCTAGAAGAAGAAGTTGTTGCATGCGATGTCGATGCTCTGGTGGCTCGATAGGCTACGTACCTCTGCCACTGTCGACGTTACCGGGAGCTACCGGAGGGGGCCTGCCTCTTCCGACCTCTCCTCTGATCACGATCCCTCTGCAAATCGGTCCACTCGGGCTTGTTACAGAGTAGAAATACCGCCAACGGAACTTGTTGCAGAGTCGAATCTCGCATAAGGGGGCTTGTACGCTCCTATTCCGCCTATCCGAGCATCTCAGGAACGGACTAACGGGTCTGAACAACATCAGTGACGATATGCATTAATTGTTGGAGATGCTCAGCTCCTACAGGAATTGTCAGATAAGCGGGGGTAGTACTGGCCTCTAACAAAGGCACAAGTATGGCGGAAGCATCAAGAATAGGTACGATAGGCTCCAGAGGAGAAATAAGAATCTCAAATAGTGGAGCAAAAGTCACTCGGATCGCCGGAGCAAAATGTGAACCATGTCCATGGGCACCATGGCCACGGACGTCATAATCAGGGGCACCTTGACTAGACGGCATGGTCTACAGAAAGAACAAAGTTAATGAACACTTAGGAATTAGAATCCTTTTAAACTCAAAAGAAAAGAGGGAAATGCACTCGGGACACTACTTGCCCTAAGCTCGCAGCAGATATGTGATACTATCCCAAGTTATTCAAAAATTACTTGCTATGCTCTGATACAAACTCCTATCACGCCCCAGACTCGGTAACCGGACTCACAAGGAACCCGATGGCCGGTTCTGGCCGCAACAGCCTCCATAGTACCTCATTCTTGACTCCTGAGGAAGGTTCCGATCCTGGGATCCTACAAGGAGGATTTTCATAACAATATAATCATTTCCAATATGAGCATACCCAAGATCACAACAAGTAAATCTGAGAATAACAAAGGCACACATCACAAAATCTACTGTGAATTTGAACTTTTACAAGTTTCCATAAGGTCCAAAAGGACATAGATAAGATAACAGAAGAAAGAAGGAAGAGGATCTACAACACTGGGTCCTCAGCTCGCACACCTATCCAAGCTCCGCTTCTAAGATGTCAGCTTAGGATCTCCTGCACGCATCAATCGTGCATAAGCTTATAGAAAGCTTAGAGGGTGGTGAAAGTGTGTGACAATGGTGCTCAGAAGAAGATAGAGAATGCAGAAGGGAGTCATGATCAATACCAATACCGCTAGCCTTACCAAGGCTATCATGAATGTAAGAAGCTATACCAAGGCAGTACAATAATGCAGGAAGCCATACCAAGGCTTTATAGTGCAATGAGTACTGTAATGCAATGAGGACTGGGCGTCAAACCAAGGCGATGCAATATGAGGCTTACACAGCCAATGCAAATGCAATGCGAAGTAATGTCAGTGCTCATATCTAATCCACATATCAAGTACATTTCTATCATAAGGAAATCACCGGGGTCCATTACATTACTGGATGACTGCTGCTCTACCAACCTAGAACAGTCAAATGAGCGTAAGAGACCTCACTACCAGCCTGTGGACAGCCAATCACTAGTAAGGCCTGACGGTAACGGACCTATTCACGAGCTGGTCAGACTCAGCCTAGCAATGCCTCCTTACATCAGGCGAGTAAGGCCACACCCCTATCCAACCGACTACACGACAGTGGGAGTCGCGGGCTAACGGTATGAGGCCCATGCGCGCTCATATATTCCACCCAGTCACGGCGCTGGAGCAAATCCTTGGTACCATGGAAGTTTTAGAAATTTCATCCATGGGCATCCTATGCACCCGGTATGCTCGAGTAACATTTTTGGTATCCAAACATAGCCATCCATGATGTATCTATGGAGGCTACAGCCCTGATGACGCGAGGACAATAATGCTCATACGTTATGCAATGCCAGATGCATGAATCACACAATCAACCATGCATCAATTCCGAGCATCCAACGTGCTCAAGAGGGAATACTAAGCCCCTTGGAGAAGGTAACATGCAATGCCCAATAACACAATATGACCATACACACACAATGGTTCAGTGTTAACCAAGCATACAATGATGTACATGGATCATGAGGATGAATTTAATCACACTATATGGCGATATACAATGTATATTACATTCCTCTTATCCAAGAAGGAACTAAGACTAGGTACTTAGACAATATCCTTAAGGAACCTAATTTCTAGTGGGACCCCATTTACCTGGGGTAGCCCACAAGATTGAGTATACAAGCTATGGGTATAAGTAATGCAGAAATGAGCCTCGCAAGAGTCTAAGATAAGTATCCAATCACTCTTAAATATAACCGGACCTAGAGGGGTCCAGAATGGGGACATTTAACCACCATTCCTCAAAAAGGCATATCAACCATGAACTATATGGATAAAAGGCCCAAGGCCTACATTTAAGATAAAAATAAAAGTAACCACATACATATATTCCTCATAATAGGCCATAAAAAGATATAATACCACTTTTAACAACATGGGCTCTAAGAGGGGAATTAAGGCCCAAGGCTCAATTTCCAATGGCCATAGAATCCATGCATTAAGTTGGACTTGGTGGGCAGCCCGCGTACGCAATGTATTGCCCAAAAAAATAAGTTCAAGTTTGGATGAAATGGTCACCACTACAACAGCCTAATAACTAGCAATTTAAGTGGGTCATGAAGGGCCCAATACTATCCTTATCTCTACCCACAAGTCCATCAAAATGGTGGAGGTTGGCCCAATATATGGTTGGGCCAAGCTGGGACGTCTCTGCCCACTCTAGGCTCACTGGATGTGTAACGTCTCGTAAAAATCCGTACAAAAATCCGAGTATCACCTCAGGCAGAAATCACTCAGGACCAAATCCTTTAGAAATTAGGCGAGAATTAGCTAGTGTTAACTAGAGTACCTGTGAAATTAGCACTAATCACTTTAAATACGATCTGCGAGACCCAAAACTTGAAAAAATCGTTGTTGCTACATTAACCAGAAATCTAGGATCCATCTCTAAACCCGGTTGCTCTCGGGAGCACACTGAAACTCCGTATCGGACCTGGACCGTGCGTCGAAGGTCTGATTATCGTAAAACTCAACGATTATGACCGCCTTACTGGGCTTGACAACCATCTCAGAAATTAAATTCAGATAGTATCCAAAAGCGCACAACTTGAGCTCGGAACAAAGTGTGTGAGAAATGTGAATACCTTTAGAAATTGAACTCAGATTTAAGTAAACTGAGTCGTGTCGCTTGCGGACCAAATGTAAGGATTCAGACTGTCAGAATCTGACCCCAATACACCCTCAGATCAGGAGAAATTTCCCACACATGTCAATGCACTTGTGGCCCTGATAGAATACCGGTGATCGTTGAACTGAAACTAGTCCGTCACGGTCTATCTGTAAATCTGATCGGACTGAAAACTTAACTCGACCTAGATCCAATGCCAAGGAGCTTAAGTCCGACCGCACGTAGAAAAAGGGGCTTTAGAAGTGCTCTTTTGGATCAGAACAACCGATCTTCTACATAACCTAAGTATACCATGGCCCTGGGGCCATTCCCATCAGTTCTGGGTCTATATAAGGGTCTTAAACCCTCTCTCTCATATTCCATATGAATTTTGAAACCCTAAGAAAGAGAGGAGAGGAAAAGGAAAGGAAGAGAGAGAAAGAGAGAGAGTTGGAGATTCATCCCGGGATTTGATCCCGTGGCTCCACGCACTTAGCCACTCAATCTGTATCACAAATTCGGCGTTTTTGACAACGTACTTGGGTAAGAAAACCTAACCCTAATCTGTTTTAGCATTTCAGGTAGTGTAAGTTATGAACTAGCTAACCTAATTCATGTTATATGTTGTCAATCCGTCGTTGACAAAGACTAAGTGTCTAAAATGAACTGTTGCGCGTTTACCGACGTAAGGTGCAAACTATAAACGTATAGGTTATGGTTTTCAAGGCTTTCAATGTCGGTTAATGATTTATTACTGACATGGGTGTCATTTCACATGTCAAATGCGATGTTTGTTTCGCTTTACCTATACATATGAACTATGTCGAAAATAGTGTATTCCATGAGTTTGTTGAAATGCTTGTATGAGTATCAAGTCTGGATTTGTGTTTGTCATGATTAACTGCCATAGACATATGGTTGTGGTATATGTGACAACTCCTTGGTAAAAGGATTTGCCCTAATACGTGTTATCACCAACATACGTCATGTATGTTGGAATATGTAGTCTAAGTGTTTGTAGTAATGTCTGAATGAACGAGTATGTAGTAAATTATACTTCATATGGGTGTTGAGATGAGATTCTCAACTACTTGAATGATGTGTATGATTTCCTCCATGTAACTTATATTCTTTGTCTGTTTTACTTATGGAATGCATAGTTGAGAATACATGTTTATGTTGTATTTCATAAAATGATCAAATGGGTGTAGGAATTGAATTATGTGTTTATTACTGCTTTGACTATTTCATATGAATACTTGTTGGAATTGGATGTGTTTGGGACTACAATATAGTCCAGACAATCGGTAACAAACCTTGAATAGGTGGCTGATCTTGTTTCACCACACGGGACGTGCCTGACGAATCCGAGCCATACTTCGGTTATCAACAGTGGTTAGGCCATACGGAGTGCTTACGTACTTCATGTTGATTAACTCGAGGTGCGCTCGTACTAGTCAAGCTCGTCAAGTAACCCGATTGACCCGATGTATGTTCACCATGTTTGGATGCTACTGCTTGAACCCAGGGTACCAAACTCACCAGTGGAAACCCTTTTAACCTTGGTACCTCGATCCGCTAAGACTCATGAGCCATGCATGGTGGTATGGGACACCGTGGTTGAGCTGTCGGCCTACGCTGGGGCGACGAGCCTCCTCGTAGTGTCCAGTGAGCGACGCAGCCTTCTGAGCCGAATACAGTGGTATGGGACACTGTATTCGAGCTGTCGGCCTACATTGATAAGGTGACGAGCCCTTTGTAGTGACCTCGAGCGTACTCTGAGCCTGCGGAGAGGTGACGAGTCTTTCCATAGTAAGTAGAGTATAACTAGGCCTACACTGCATCGAGGGGACGAGCCCTTTGCAGTGACTTAGAACCACAACATCGTATGAGATTTACTAGGACTGACGACCCTAGAATGGATCATTGTTTGGGTATTGATATAAGGGAGGTACCTTTATTTTTCAATCCTGCTATATGAAAATGACTAATAAGAACTTGGTAAGCACGCTCATGCACCGCATTGCATGTGTCATTTGGCGTTGGGTAGAGCACTGAGGAAGTGACTGACGTGCACGACCGTTAAATGAAGATCGCAGAGGGAGTGCAGGCGAGGGCATGCATCATTTATACATACCATTCCTGCATTAATCAGAGTACTTAGGGATGTTTGATTATATTGTTTTATCATTACTGCTTGACTGAATTGATAACATGTTAACCTTTGTTTTAATGTTCTACTGAGTTAATCACTCACTCCCATGTTCTGGGATGGTGTTTTAAACACAAACTAGACTCTGTCTTAGTTGCAGATGGAGACCCGACTGATGAGGCGGAGCCAGACTTCGCAGACGATGAGGAAGCTTTCTCATACAAGCAGTATTCGAGCGGGTTCATATAGACCGTTCTGATCGACGAGGCTTCAAGGTTATACTTGTAGTGGACTATCACAATATTTTTTTTAACATTTTATATTTTGAAACAATACTTGTAATTATTGACTTGGCAACGCATACATACTTTGGGGACCTATACAAAGTTATACATATTCGTTTCAGTCTTCCGCTTGCCTATTACAATTGTCCCTTGATTATGTTTTGCTGATTTGGCTTAATCTCATTCATGTTTTATGCACTAATACAGACAAAATTTAATCATTATTATCTATGTTGTGTAAGTGATGCGTTGGAACTTGGGAGTTGAGTGTATGCTCGACCCCCGATTTTCAGGGCGTTACAGGATGTCCCAAAATCTGATCTAAGATGGGGTCCTCACCAAAGGTGACCCAAAAGAATACACTGATTAAGCTCAAAGATTATAAGAAAACAAAAGCATGTAACACGTGCACAAGTTCTCAATATGGTGGGCCCTACAACCAAATAAAGTTTTAACCATACAATTGTACATTTAAGGCCCTTTAATAAACTTTTGGCCCGTTTGACTTCCTGGACTGGCTAAGATCCAGAAATTAGTAAACTATGTGAAAATAATCTCATGAAGGCCAACTATACTCACTAGGGGACCACACCAGATGGAGACTGTGTATATATCATGAAAAGATCAAGTGGGCCTGCTACTGGATTGTAAGTCCAGCAGCAACCCAAGGCAGAGAGTGCTTTCATGATCGGACGATCCAAGGCTTGAATAGCCTGGACCAAACATGCGTTAAGGTAGGCTCCACATACATTCACCTTGAGCCTCAAACAAATGGCCTAAGGCCTATGGTAAGCCTTTAACCACCCATATAAGAACCCATGGGCCTACCTTAGGACCACCCAGGAGGACATCCAACCTCAATTAGTTCCCAAGAGATAGCCCGCCACTACTCGAACAAGAACTAAGGCCCAAGACCTAAGGCAATCCATGGCCTAGTGGGCTTATACTCAAAGCCCAACACATAAGCAATAAGGTGGGCCCTCAACCAAGGTTGGGCCCAACCATAAAGATCATGAGTCCACTCATTGTGGTGGGCCTAATGGGCAACCCATTATTTCAACATATGGGTGATCCTTATATTTAAAATAAGTAAGTTGGGCCTCACATCTCGGCACAAGTATGGTTTACTTTAATGGGCAAGCATGGGCCCAACTACCTGAGTATTTTGGCCCATAAAACCCA
Source organism: Magnolia officinalis (assembly GCA_021015155.1). NCBI lineage: Eukaryota > Viridiplantae > Streptophyta > Magnoliopsida > Magnoliales > Magnoliaceae > Magnolia > Magnolia officinalis. Next base: position 44,899,502 of record JAJHSJ010000018.1, on the reverse strand, counting down.
TCACAATAATGTATTAAATATAGGCCCAAAGTTCAGGGGTCTATCAAGGAAGTTTCAAGACATTGGGCCTAGGAAACCCAAAAGCCAACTATGAATATTGTTCTAATAAAACCCATTTAAGGTGGACCTTAAGAGTGTACTAATTAAGCTCAAAAATTCAATCAAGATAAGGTAAGATATGTATAATAATGTCCCCAAATCTGGTGGGCCATGCTGCCCCAAAACGTACATTTATGGGTAGCAACCTTGGGCCAAATACTGAAATTCCAACCTGCCCACTATCTGGGCTTGCTAGATATACAGTAAAATTTATTTATAGTATATTTATTTCCCTGATGGCCCACACACATCACTGTGGGCCCCACTGCATGAGAGGGGAATATACAACACATATAATCAAGTGGGTCATGCCGTTGGAATGCAGGCCTAGCAGCCCAAGGTAGGGGCGTCCCATGGTGGGTAGTCATATAGGCCTGGGTATTTAGCCCAAAACTAACCCTAACTTGCAGCACGTATAACGGTCAGCTGGAATGTCCGTTGGGTCTGAAATTTTGTAAGATGACACTTCCATAGGTGGGCCACACCCCCACAAAATTTCAAAATTTTTGGATGTCTGTAAATATTTTAATTAATTTAAATAATACAGTTTGTCCAGAAAAATAGGACTGACCTGTACGTCCCAACGTGGTGGGCCAGTCTGACCCTTGCCACGGTGTGTACAGGGGTCCATTGGACCTAAAATTTGGTAGGTGGATCTTACCATAGGTGGAACACACCTCCACAAAATTTCAAAATTTTTGGACATGTAGAAATATTTTAATTCACTTAAAGAAATCAATCTATTTTGAAAATCAGACTGATCTGGACACCACATTATAGTGGGCCGGTCCAGCCACCACCATGGTTTGTAGAGGTGTTCATTGGCTCCAAAATTTGGTAGGTGGGTCCTACCATGGATGGTCCAGCTCCCTGTAAATTTTTAAAATTTTTAGACACCCAAAAGTATTTTAATAAATTTCATAATTCCAACCTGTCTAAGATGGAAAGTTGCTAGAACAGTGCAGAAAATCCAGACTGTCCACCTCACTTGGGCCACACCTTTGGGACATCCATCAATATTAGATAGGGCTAAAATTTGGGGAACATCAAGATGAGATCCACACCTTTCAGAAAAATATATTTGATGGGTACAAAAGGTCCCCCAATCAATCCCAAATTCAAGCCCAAAGTCCAACAAAAATCTATCCAAAAATTTCTGGACAACAATACATGCATGGAATAAAATAAATGTATGGTCCTATTAAGGAAGCGATTGGCCCATAAATTGGGTTTCATGGCCCACCCTAGTGGGCCCCACAATTGTCTAGAACAAACCACTAAATTCCCACCCTTGCAAGAATATTTAAGGTGGCAAAAATGGGCATCTAAACCATGGTGTAGGTTGAGTATAGATGTCCCTTCCTTACTGGGCTTTTCTGAGCAATCCAGGCCCACTAAGTGGACCACACATAATATCATCAGATTACTAACAAAGGAAAGAGAAAGAAGAGCATCCGGCCATCAGGGAGGGCTCCACCACTATTAAGTCGTCCCCACACAATCACAACCACAGACAATAATATAAACACATTGTATAACATAGATCTTTTGATGCATGGCCTAGATCTTTGAAGTGAGTGGTTGGGATGCCATCCCAGCCACATGCAAGGGCCTAGATGACCCATCATACCTAAAAAAATAGGAGAAATCCCCATACAAGGTGTCCATCAAGGGGAGAATCCCATGCATGGACATGCATGTACAATGTGGGCCTCATGGCCAGATCTAGATAGTTGTGTATGATCTCCACCATTAATTGATGGGTCCTACACATCCAAATGAGAGAGAGGAAAGAGATTACATGAGGAAGAAAGAGTTGCATGAAGAAGAGGAAAGATTTACTTGATGAAGAAAGCACCCACCTAGATGAACCTTGAAACTTATATCACCATCATCTAGAGGCTCCAAGCAACATGGATCAATGGCTATAATCAAGTGAGAAGGGGTAGATGAGGAGGTATTTTAGGGAGAAGAGGCTGGAATCGAGGGAAGATGGGATAGAGAAATGGAGGGAAATTGCTACGGAAGAAGAGAAGAGAGAAATGAGAGGGAGAGAGAGAGAGAGAGAAGAGAGAGAGAGAGAGAGAGAGAGAGAGAGAGAGAGAGACTTGTAATGATGAGATCTCTCTCTCCTAGGCAATAATGGTGGCCTATGGTGATATTAACAAGGCTTAGGGTATTAGCCTTTCTAGAAATCTTAGCCTAGGGTGAAATGATGGCATGGGAAAACGTACAACCCATGGTGGGGTCCACCAATCATGCAATCAATGGGCCATATCGATCAATGCTCATAACTTGAGATGTACATATCGGATTAACGCATGGGATGCGGCGTCAGAATTGTGGTGACGAGGCGGACACAATGGCGTAGGTCTTGGGTCAATCCAAGTCAGGTCTACGTGACCGAACTTAAGGATGACCGCAAACACCACCCGAGGGTTGCGGGTCGCCGAAATTTGACCGGTAGGACCGCGGGACCAAAATGAACGGAATGCATACTCACACACACGCATGCACAAATGTAAACTAGGTTCAGATCTCACAATGTGATATTACAAATCATTTAAATATTAGTTTTAAATTAAAAAAATCCACCCATTTGATATAAAAAGAAAATAATATTTTTTTTTTGCATTCAATCAATTATTAAAAATAATCTTAGATACAAATCTGTACAATTAAACTAATGAAATTCTATTAAAAAACAATTATTAGACTACAAAAAAAAAACTTAATTTTCCATCATATTCTTAAAAAACAATGAAAAAAATTAATGTTACAAGGCAAAAGTCCTTTTACGATGGACCATGATCCGTCGCAAAAGCAAGTGAAAAGCGTCGCCATTTGGTATTTTGGGCGAGAATTTGCAACTGATCATATTCCGTCGTAAAATCAAAATTTGTGACGAATTTAGCCCGTCGCCTATTTATGACGGACCAAAATCCGTCGTAAATCAGATTTTAGCGACGAATTTGGTCCGTCGCAAAATTTTATGACGTTTGCAATACGGATTTTCGAGAAAGACGGGCTTGACGACGGACATTTTCCGTTAGCGACGGATTAAATCCGTCGTTAAACCAAGCAATTTTTGTGACGAACAAAGTCTATCGTAAAAATACGTCGCAAATTCGCGATTTTGGCGTAGTGATCGTTGCGAGAAATACCAACTTAAGTTTTTTTGCGACGACTATATTTTCATTGCGAAAGGGTACAGTATTTGCAACAACATTCTAGGTCGTCGACAATATTCGACATTTTTGCGACGACTTGTAATTGTCATCATAAAAACCTATCGCACAAGTTATTTAATAGGAAATTACATGGCGGGAAATATTTTTCGCGACGTGTTTCAATTGTCGTCGCTAATATTCACTTCATGCAATGAATTGAGTGTCGTCGCAAAATGTTAGGTTTTGCAACGATGCAAAAGTAGTTACAAACAGTTTGTTTTAGTGACAACTACGTCAACTCATTGCGAGAAATACCAACTTAAGTTTTTTGCGATGACTATAGTTTCATTGTGAAAGGGTAGAGTATTTGCAACATCATTGTAGGTCGTCGCCAATATTTGACATTTTTACAACGAGTTGCAATTATCATCGCAAAAATCTATCGCACAAGTAATTTAGCGGGAAATTACATGGTAGGAAATACTTTTCGTAACACGTTTCGATTGTCGTTGCTAATGTCCACTTTATGCGACAAATTGAGTGTCGTTGCAAAATGTTTTGCAATAACGCAAAAACCGTTGCAAACAGTTTGTTTTTGCGACGACTACATTAGCTCGTTGAGAGAAATACCAACTTAAGCTTTTTACGACGACTGTAGTTTCATTGCGAAAGGGTAGAGTATTTAAAACAACATTATAGGTCGTTACCAATATTTGAGATATTTGCGACAAGCTGCAATTGTCATCGTAAAAACCTATCACACAAGTTATTTAGCGGGAAATACATTTTGTGATGCGTTTCAATTGTCGTCGCTCATGTGTACTTCATGCGATAAATTGAGTGTCGTCGTAAAATGTTAGGTTTTGCAATGACGTAAAAGTCATTGCAAATAGTTTGTTTTAGCGACGACTATCTCAGCTCGTTGTGAGAAATACCAAGTTTTTTGCGATGATTGAATTTTCGTTGCGAAATGGTAGAATATTTGAAACAACATTGTAGGTCGTCGCCAATATTCGATATTTTTGCGACAAGCTACAAATGTCATCATAAAAACATATCGCACAAGGCTTTTAGCAGAAAACTACATGGCGAGAAATACATTTCGTTATGCGTTTCAATTATAGTCGCTAACGTCCACTTCATGCAACAAATTGAGTGTCGTCGCAAAACATTAGGTTTTGCAACGACACAAAGTCTTTGCAAACAGTTTATTTTAGCGACGACTACGTCAACTCGTTGAGAGAAATACTAACTTAAGTTTTTTGCGACGACAGTAGTTTCATTACAAAAGGGTAGAGTATTTGAAACAACATTATAGGTGGTCGCCAATATTCAACATTTTTATGATGAGCTGCAATTGTCATCGCAAAAACCTATCGCACAAGTTATTTATCGGTATATGGCGGGAAATATATTTCGCGATACGTTTCAATTATCGCCACTAATGTCCACTTCATGCTATGAATCGAGTGTCGTCGCAAAACGTTAGGTTTTGCAACGATGCAAAAGTTGTTGCAAATAGTTTGTTTTAGTGATGACTGAGTCAACGCATTACAAAAATACCAAATTAGACTTTTGTGATAAATGTAGTTTTAATCAAATGGTGGAAACGATCGCTTGATTAACATCCTAATCACGTGGAATCCACTATTAATTTTTTCTAAAGAAAACACACTATAAGAAATTAGTGTGATTTCCCAATAGATTTTTTTGGTGGCTTAAGAAAAAATCATCAGATATGCTTAATTTTTTAATACGCATCCTAAAATGAGCCGTACGAAAGAATGGACGGTGTGGATATCTAACATATCATCAAGGTGGGCCCTATGGTATGGGTAACACCCACTAAGGTATTACTCAGGTACGCAGCAGCTTATCCGCTCCCAACACCCATCTCTCTCTCTCTCTCTCTCTCTATGTAGTTGTATGGGTAACACCCACTAAGTAAACTCTATGTGGCCTACATGTGATGTATGTGTCTAAACCGCACTGTCCATACATTTTAGTAGTGCATTTTATGAAATGAGCCTAAAATTTAAGCATATTCGAAGCCCAAGTGGATCATCCTAAATAACCAGAATTGAACTTGTACTATTGAAAACTTCTTGGGGGCCACAAAAGTTTGGATAAAGGTGATATTTGAGATTCTCTCCATCTATCTGTGTTCTCAACTATCAGTACACTTATCAATTAAATTGTGGAAACTAACATAGATTACTTCATTAAGTTCCTAATCGATGATCGAACAGTGCGCATTACTGATGATCACCCGATCGACCTTATAATCAATAATCGGACGACACGAAGTGTTGTCGACCATCTGATCAACCTCCAATCAACAATTAAATGGTTTATACCACTATAAATCGTGTCGTCAATTCCCCTATCGATAATGAAATGTGTTGGGGGTCAAATATTGCATATTATCCCTCATTTATTACTTAGTTTTATGAACATGATAATGCTTAATGTTCTATTTTAATCATATTTGAGTTGCAAGGTGAGTTTAAGAGCTTGGATTGAAAAGGATGCTACAAGCATGGATTTAACGCTCAAGAATCACCAAAGCCAAGGATGGATCTTATGAGACCAAGAATGAAGAATTCACATGCCAAAGATCCAAGAAAACCAAGTGAGGAATAAAAACTATTAAAGACTTGAAGTGAAGAAAAGGAACCCCAAAAATCTGCCTCCTTCGACTAGTTGAAAATTTCTCAACTCGAACTCCAACGACAAAATGCTCTAAATTCTCGTCATCCTTGACCAGTCAAAGGATACCCTTGACCAGTCGAAGGTTGTCCTCAACCAGTCTAAGGTTACGCAAAGAGTACACAGACTGCGTAAATTTAAGGCGGTTTCCATATTTTTCTAACTAGGTGCGAAAGTTAGAATTGCAAAACTATAAATAGGGGTCCACAAGATGTTCCTAAGCATCTTCTAGGGTTTGAGGAGTGGAGCAAAAGGGTGGAGCCGCTGTCTGGGATTTTTTCTTCTTCTTCCTTAGTTGATGTTTTGTTTAAGAGTATTTAGTTCAATCATGTCTATAGTGGGCTAAACCTCTTAGCTAGGGTTAAGAGGTGAAGCTTGTAGCGTGATTGAGATATTTGCTTTGTTTTGATTCATGTTTTGTTGAACTCTCTTGGATTCTAGTTTGATTATTAAGGAATATTTTAGTATTTAATGATTTGTTGTGACAAATTACAATAGATCTGCGATAACTTGAAATGTCTTCTTTTCCTGAATTGAGATTGTGAAATTAGGAAATCCTGTTGTTCGCCTTCGTCCTTTGGGCATGGTGGGATGATGGAATCCTTCCTAGCTAATCTCACAATTCTCTTATAATTGGTTGTGGGATTGGTAAACTGTTATTTGTCTTGTCTCCTGGGTATGGTTAGGTGATGGAATCACTTTCAAATCCTCACAACTCTCATCCATTGATGATTAGATCCATGAGAAGTTCAGAGATCTGACAAATCTCTTCTTAGCAATTGGATAGGATAGGACTCTGATTCCAGTTGTGTCCTTAACGGTAGCTTCCTAATTGCTACAAGTGGATCCTTGGTACCCTAGTGACCACCTTTAAATTTATAAGTTTTAAATACCTTATCCAAAATCACTCTCTCAAATATTTTAGATTTAGGTTTACATCTTCTTCTAGTTTTAGTTCTAGTTACTTTCAGAAACGTACAAGATTAGTCCCCATGGATTCGACCTCAGTCTCACCAAGTTATTACTACATTGCAACCCTATACTTGGGGTTGTAAACAAGTTTTTGGCGTCATTGCTAGGGACTAATAGTTACATTTTTCTGAGATTAGCTAGTTTTGAAATTAGTTTAAGATTAGAGATTTTTTATTTTCTATTTTTAGGATTAAGTTTTTCTTAATTATTTTATAAACTAACTTACTTTCTAATTCTAGGTTTAGAAACTTTCCTTTTCTGTTTTTAGAAACTAACTTTTCTTTTTTAGAAACTTTCTATTTTCTGTTTTTAGAATCTTCTCTTTTTTTTTTTTTTTTTTTAGAAATTGATTCACTTTCCTTTTTCTTTTGTAGGGTCCTAACATAGATCTTCTCCAATGTGGTAACTTCCTTCTAACTTCTCCTCAACTTACTTTCCATATTGTTGTAGGATTTTTTTTTCTTTTATTCTCTTTTTGGATTAGGGTCAGGAGTAGGGTTTCACCATGTATATGCAAGATTGGTAATGTCAATATGCTGAGCTAGTTTTAGAGAATGCGAGCACTACAAGAAATACCACTTTTAGCGACGAAAATTTTCATCGCTAAAAGTCAAATTTTCGCAGCTACAAACTTTTAGCGACGAAAATTTTCGTCGCTAAATTCGTTGCTAAAAGACCGATGTAAAAGGGTTTTATCGGCGAAAAAAGGAAATCGCCGCTAAATGTAAGCTTTTTAGTGATGAAAATTTTCGTCGCCAAAAATATTTTCAAAGACTTTTAGCAGCGAAAATTTTCACTGCCAAAACAATTTCCAAGACTTTTGGCAGCGAAAATTTTTGCTGCAAAAAAAATTCCCATGACTTTTTAGCAGCGAAAATTTTCGCCGCAAAAAAATACCACCAAAATTTCGAAAACTTTTAGCTGCGAAAATCTTCGCTGCCAAAAAAACAATTTCTAAGACTTTTGGCTTTAAAAATTTTCGCTGGCAAAAAAAATTCGCATGACTTTTTAGCAGTGAAAACTTTCGACGCAAAAAAAAATACCCAAGACTTTTTAGTAGCAAAATTTCAAAAACTTTTAGCAGTGAAAATCTTCGCTGCAAAAAAACAATTTCCAAGACTTTTGGCTTCAAAAATTTTCGCTGCAAAAAAAAATTCCCATGACTTTTTAGCAGCAAAATTTCTAAGACTTTTGGCAGCGAAAATTTTTTGCTGCCAAAAAAATTCCCATGACTTTTTAGCAGCGAAAATTTTTGCCGCAAAAAAAAATACCCATGACTTTTTAGCAGCGAAAATTTTCGCTGCTAAAAATAAATTACAAAACTTTGAAACTTTTAGCTACGAAAATTTTCGTTGATAAAAGTCTCTGTTTTTTTTTTTTAATATACAGCTCAAAATTCCGCACAAAATTCCTGATATACACCTGTTAACAATATATTTCATCATATTCATCCTGATATACACCTGTTATACAATATATTTCATCATATTCACATTCACATCCATCTAAACCCAAACCCAAACATAAACTATATTCATCCAAACACAAACAATCTTATCTGCATCACATTCATTCATGCATAAATACATATAAGCTTAACATCATAAACAAAAATACCCTAAACCTAAACCAATAACTAAACGTAAAACCTAAAACCTAAACCTTAACCTTAACCTATAACCTATAACCTATAACCTATAAGTTTAGGTTTAGGAAATGGGGTTCGGATTCGAGATCGGGTTGAAGTGTGGTTAGGGAGTTGAGATTAGGATTAGGTGTAGGTTTAGGGATTTGAGAATACGTTAAGGTTTAGGTTTAGGAAATTGAGCTCGGGTTATAAGTTTAGGTTTAGTTTAGGTTATAGGTTAAGGTTTAGGAAATTGAGTTTAGGTTATAAGTTAAGGTTATAGGTTATGGTTTAGGTTATAAGTTAAGTTTTAAGTTTAGGTTAAGGTTATATAGGTTTAGGTTTAGGTTATAGGTTTTAAGATTTGAGAATAGGTTTAGGTTATAGGTTTTAAGATTTGAGAATAGGTTTAGGTTAAGGTTATAAGTTTAGGTTTAGGAAATCGAGTTCGGGTTTGGGATCAGGTTTAGGTTTTTTCAAGTTAAGGTTTAGGTTTAGGTTAGGGAGTTGAGATTAGGATTAGGTGTAGGTTTAGGTTTACGGATTTGAGAATACGTTAAGGTTTAGGTTAAGGTTATAGGTTAAGGTTTAGGTTAAGGTTTAGGTTATACGTTAAGTTTTAGGTTTAGGTTAAGGTTATAGGTTTAGGTTTAGTTTATAGGTTTTGAGATTTGAGAATAGGTTTAAGTTAAGGTTATAAGTTTAGGTTTAGGAAATCGGGTTTAGGTTTAGGTTAGGGAGGTTTAGGTTAGGGAGTTGAGATTAGGATTAGGTGTATGTTTAGGTTTAGGGATTTGAGAATACGTTAAGGTTTAAGTTTAGGAAATCGGGTTCGGGTTATAGGTTTAGGTTTAGGTTAGGTTATAGGTTAAGGTTTAGGAAATTGAATTTAGGTTATAACTTTAGGTTATAAGTTAAGGTAATAGGTTAAGGTTTAGGTTATAGGTTAAGTTTTAGGTTTAGGTTAAGGTTATAGGTTTAGGTTTAGGTTATAGGTTTTGGGATTTGATAATAGGTTTAGGTTAAGGTTATAAGTTTAGGTTTAGGAAATCGGGTTCGGATTCGGAATTGGGTTTGTGTTTGGGTTTTCATGTTTAGGTTAGGGAGTTGAGATTAGGTTTAGGTGTAGATTTAGGTTTAGGGATTTGAGAATAGGTTAAGGTTTAGGTTTAGGAAATCGGGTTAGGTGTAGGTTTAGGTTTAGGGATTTGAGATACGTTAAGGTTTAGGTTTAGGTTAAGGTTATAGGTTAAGGTTTAGGTTATAGGTTAATTTTTAAGTTTAGGTTAAGGTTATAGGTTTAGGTTTAGTTTATAGGTTTTGAGATTTGAGAATAAGTTTAGATTAAGGTTATAAGTTTAGGTTTAGGAAATCGGGTTCGGGTTCGAGTTCAGGATCGGGTTTAGGTTTGGGTTTTCAAGTTTAGGTTTAGGTTTAGGTTAGGGAGTTGAGATTAGGATTAGGTGTATGTTTAGGTTTAGGCATTTGAGAATACGTTAAGGTTTAGGTTTATGAAATCAAGTTTGGGTTATAGGTTTAGGTTAGGTTATAGGTTAAGGTTTAGAAAATTGAGTTTAGGTTATAGGTTTGGGTTATAAGTTAAGGTTATAGGTTAAGGTTTAGGTTATAGGTTAAGTTTTAGGTTTATGTTTAAGTTTAGGTTATAGGTTTTGGGATTTGAGAATAGGTTTAGGTTAAGGTTATAAGTTTAGGAAATCGGGTTCGAGTTCGAAATCGGGTTTGGGTTTAGGAAATCGGGTTCGGGTTCGAGATCGGGTTTGGGTTTGGGTTTTCAAGTTTAGGTTTAGGTTTAGGTTAGGGAGTTGAGATTAGGATTAGGTGTAGGTTTAGGTTTAGGGATTTGAGAATACGTTAAGGTTTAGGTTTAGGAAATCGGGTTCGGGTTATAGGTTTAGGTTAAGGTTAGGTTATAGGTTAAGGTTTAGGGAATTGAGTTTAGGTTATAGGTTTAGGTTAAAAGTTAAGGTTATAGGTTAAGGTTTAGGTTATAGGTTTTGGGATTTGAGAATAAGTTTAGGTTAAGGTTATAAGTTTAGGTTTAGGAAATCGGGTTCAAGTTCGGGATCAGGTTTTGGTTTGGGTTTTCAAGTTTAGGTTTAGGTTAGGGAGTTGAGATTAGGATTAGGTGTAGGTTTAGGTTTAGGGATTTGAGAATACGTTAAGGTTTAGGTTTAGGAAATCGGGTTCGGGTTATAGGTTTAAGTTTAGGTTAGGTTATAGGTTATGGTTTAGGGAATTGAGTTTAGGTTATAGGTTAAGGTTTAAGTATAGGTTTAGGTTTAGTTTATAGGTTTTGGGATTTGAGAATAGGTTTAGGTTAAGGTTATAAGTTTAGGTTTAGGAAATCAGGTTCGGGTTCGGGTTCAGGATCGGGTTTAGGTTTGGGTTTTCAAGTTTAGGTTTAAGTTTAGTTTAGGGAGTTGAGATTAGGATTAGGTGTAGGTTTAGGGATTTGAGAATACGTTAAGGTTTAGGTTTAGGTTAGATTATAGGTTAAGGTTTAGGTAATTGAGTTTAGGTTATAGGTAAGTTTTAGGTTTTGGTTAAGGTTAGTTTAGGTTTAGGTTATATGTTATGAGATTTTAGAATAGGTTTAGGTTAAGATTATAAGTTTAAGTTTAGGAAATCGGGTTCGAGTTCGGGATTGGGTTTAGGTTTGGGTTTTCAAGTTTAGGTTTAGGTTTAGGTTTAGGTTAGGGAGTTGAGATTAGATTAGGTGTAGGTTTAGGTTTAGGGATTTGAGAATACATTAAGATTTAGGTTTAGGAAATCGGGTTCAGGTTATAGGTTTAGGTTTAGGTTAGGTTTAGGTTAAGGTTTAGGAAATTGAGTTTAGGTTATAGGTTTAGGTAATAAGTTAAGGTTACAGGTTAAGGTTTAAGTTAAAGGTTAAGTTTTAGGTTTAGGTTAAGGTAATAGGTTTAGGTTTAGGTTATAGGTTTTGAGATTCGAGAATAGGTTTAGGTTAAGGTTATAAGTTTAGGTTTAGGAAATCGGGTTCGGGTTCGGGATCGGGTTTAGGTTTGGGTTTCAAGTTTAGGTTTAGGTTTAGGTTAGGGACTTGAGATTAGGATTGGGTGTAAGTTTTGGTTTAGGGATTTGAAAATACGTTAAGGTTTAGGCTTAGGAAATCGGGTTCGGGTTATAGGTTTAGGTTTAGGTTAGGTTATAGGTTAAGGTTTAGGAAATTGAGTTTAGGTTATAGGTTTATGTTTAGGTTATAAGTTAAGGTTATAGGTTAAGGTTAAGGTTATAGGTTATAAGTTATGGTTATAGGTTAAGGTTTAGGTTATAAGTTAAGTTTTAGGTTTAGGTTAAGGTTATATAGGTTTAGGTTTAGGTTATAGGTTTTGGGATTTGAGAATAGGTTTAGGTTAAGGTTATAAATTTAGGAAATCGGGTTTGGGTTTGGGTTTAGGAAATCGGGTTCGGGTTCGAGATCGGGTTTGGGTTTGGGTTTGGGTTTTCAAGTTTAGGTTTAGGTTTAGGTAAGGGAGTTGAGATTAGGATTAGGTGTTAGTTTAGGTTTAGGGATTTGAGAATTCATTAAGGTTTAGGTTTAGGAAATCGGGTTCGGGTTATAGGTTTAGGTTTAGGTTAGGTTATAGGTTAAGGGTTAGGAAATTGAGTTTAGGTTTTAGGTTTAGGTTATAAGTTAAGGTTATAGGTTAAGGTTTAGTTATAGGTTTTGGGATTTGAGATATGGTTTAGGTTATATGGTAAGGGTGTGGTCCCTGTAAATACAGATATAAACACGGCCTGTCCAAATGGCCAGGCCCCTCCAATGTTGTCCATAGGAAATGGACAGCTTCATCATGGTTATAACAGCGGTTCCCACCTTCCAGGGACCCCCGCTCATCTGGATAGCTCCGACGCACATCCGAGTCTACTCCATTAATTTCGAACAAATACAGATATAAACATGGCCTGTCCAAATGGTCAGGCCACTCCAATGTTGTCCATAGGAAATGGACAGTTTCATCATGGTCATAATAGCAGTTCCCACCTTCCAAGGACCCCTGCTCAACATTCGGATAGCTCCGATGCACATCCGGATACATAAATGGGTACAGTTTCAAAGAACATCATTAACAATGTTTCAAATGCATACCTTCCTTAGAAAGTCCTTCAGTTGATCCTCATGAAAGTCCTGATCTGTGAGAACCTTAGCAGCAACATCCTGCATTCCATGATTGAATAAATAAGAAGATGCATCACCTTTACTTTCAAGTCAAACAAAAATGGGACAGAGAACCATGTAAGAAACACAAAGAAAAATGTGGATTTCTTTGAATATGATAGAGAAATTGGTCCAGGAATTGAACCACAAATTACTCTCATCAGGTTAGTTATCAGAATAACATTTTCAGAGAAGTTTCCTACATTAAACACTTGCCTATGTAATTCAATTGTCTTCGGTAAAATCAAATTACTATCTTAAAAGAAATGCACGCCACGCATGCGAAACGTCATTTTCAAACCAAACTACACTCGTTATTTTCAAATCTCACGCGGCCAATTCATTCCCCCACTATCTCCCTCGATTTTCCCACTCTCACATCTCCGTCTCTATCTCTTGAAGCAAAAAAAGAAGAAAAATAAAATCTCTTTTATGTTTTTTCAATCCATCTTCCATTTTCTTCTTAACAAGAAAATCCATATTTATTAATATTTCCATTTTTCTATTTTTCAAAAGAATGAGTTCGGACTTCGAAAGCATCGGCTCCAACACTCACACTTTCAGCCCAAACCCTAACCAAGGACTCCAAAATTACCAAGTAGTACTCATAAACATTCATTGCAAGCATTTTCTGTCCATGACGACCATACTATTAAGATCAATCCTCTTATTTATGCTCCCCTAGGTGTGGATTTTGATAAGGATTACGTTCATATGCTACTTCATAGATCATATTCCGAGATAAAAGGTGTCAATTATATAAAAAATTATAATTCAAAAACAGATAATAAAGAGCACAAAATCTTATTATAAAGGTGATATTTAGAGTTAAGCTTACCGTCATTGTCATGTTGAAACCGTTCCTTGAATACGATGATGTCCCTTATTGATCTAAAACAGTCGAAGAATTACAATTAAAACAAAGTTTTCCAGTCTATTTGAGAAGATTCTAGAGATACTATCCATCTTTTCGAGAGAGATCTTAGATGTCTTCTCAATCCTATCTAAAAGTTTACTACCTAAGATGCTTCAAGAACTACAATTAAGGCATAGAGATTACAAGAATGCCCATGCCCTGATTGATCAACTCATCTAAGCTAATACAGATAAAGACTTCATGGCTTACAAACCCATATACCCAACTAAACTAATACAAATAAAGAATAATATAAATAAAACATACGAAGTGATTCACAGCCATCTTCCACATCACTTCACCTTGTAAAACTGTTAGAAAATTGGCATTAAAGGAAGAATCAAACAATTTATTGCTTACCTTCACTTCAAATTCAGTTTCAAGGTAGAAATTGTGATAATAGAAATGACAATCATTCTCAATCAAAAGCGTGCAATCATCTCAAGTTGTTTCTATTTGCTACAAATTTGGTTGATTTCAGGCAATTGAGAATTATGAAAGATTCATCTCCATCTTCAAGGTCCAAATGCCAACAAACCACACAAGTTGTGATGGGATACAGCTTGAAAATCTTATAACTGGGTTACACCAACCCAAGTTTCCCATAACAAGAAATAAATAACAATTTTAGAAAACATTCCTTTGACAAGCCCAAAGTTATCCTTGGTGACTTTATCACCATGCAATCCCATGCTCTATTTTGTCCATCCATTGTTTCATATTAGTTTAATGCATGAGCCCAGAAAATGAAATAAATTTAAATATCAGGTGGACCATATAATAGGAAACAGTGGTGTGATTGACCATTAAAAACTTCTAAGGAGGCCACAAAAGTTTTGAATGAAGTTGATATTAGTTTTTTTTTCCTCCATCTGGATTTTTGTGACCAGATTAACGAATTGGATAGAAAATAAACATTATGATAAGCCTTATGAAGTTTTTAATGGTAGAGAAATAAACATTACAGTGTGCCTTGGGAAGTTTTTAATGGTCCAATATTAAATCACAACTATTTCTTATAATGTGGTCCACCTTAGATTTTAATCTACTTCATTTATGAGCTCATGAGCCAAAATGACCTAACAAAATAGATGGGCATCATGAATACATTCATCAAAGTGGGCCTCAAGGTAAGGGTTACACCATCTTGGATGAGGCCAAGGCACATCTAAATATATGAGCTGTGAAAAACTACAGTGACTCATAAACCAATAAGTCTTTCTTCTCATGCAAAATAAGGTATTCATTAGAAGAAGAAAGATTTGCAACATACATCAGCATAGCCTTTACCAAGATATTTGGGGTCAGCTTTATGAATCATGTTTTGGCAATCATTTTTCTATTTAAGCCATGTTCTTAAATTCCTTTTTGATGGAAGTTAGAAATACATTGGCAAAGGGGTAGAAAAGGGAAGCAATGGTCAACCGAAGTTGTGAATTTCTTTTCAAAAAATGTCATTGGAATAGGTTTTCTTTATTTAAAATCCAATAACATTTTTAGAATTGTAAAACTAAAATTTCATTTTTGAAACTCCTTAGGAACTCAGCTGGAAGAACAGTAATATGGTACACCATCTTTACACATCATATGTGTCAGATTGATGAATTAATCCGAGCCATCCATTTACTGAAATCAATTGCGTATAGGATATGCTTCAAAAATTCACAAGCAATAGACAATCCCATCCATCATTTTTTTTCACATCCCCGCACTAAGATTTAGAAGACCACTGATCAATGGACAAAGGTCACTGTGAATGCCTACTTTGAACCACTTGATCATCCACAATATATTGGAAGCAAGATGAATGATCCTGATTGTTATGTCACCCTACCAAACATGCAGTGAAAAAGAGATGGCACAGTTATATATATTTGGGCTCACCCCACCAAACATGCAGTGAAAAATAGATGGCACAGTGAAAAAGGGTAGTATGGAAGCTGTCAGCCTTTGGATTTGGGGCGTGACATTTCTTTTGTACATCAGTAGTTAATTCATCTATAACAAGTTCAAATTTAGAGAGAATTTGGAGCAACTGCTATTTCCAATAATAACTCCACTACTAAGCGCATTTAATTTGTTGATTTAGTAAAGGTTTTAAACAAGCTTGTGTTTTGGGCAATAAAGTATCATCTGAAAGTGGTACATATAGTTGTATACATACCAGCATCGCCCATGAATGATATGGGTGTATCGGCCCAAAACAACATGATATGGGGCGATATGTAGTGGCATCAATGGTGAATGATATAGTACATAACATAGTGATTTCAAACCTTGGTTTTTAAGTTAATTTACAAGACAAGTATTCTTGGATCTGGTTGGAGTGGATTTAAAATGACCTTCATACTACCAAGACATGTTATACAGCACCTCGTTTCTGAACTAATAGCATGCTTGTGAAGTGATCTTCTTGAACACTCTGCATGAGAAAAGAAAAACGAAAAAGAAAAGAAACCGCAACATTGTTGGATATCATTGTGAAACAGAAGAATGGGATTTATGAGGCCATGACAAATCTAGAAATACAAAGTTACAAGATATTAAAGTTGAAGATATTCAGTCAACTGGAGGCAAAAAGCTAGGGTGGGAGGAAATATAAGCTAGTGAGAGTTAGCAAATGCATAAATTAGTGATGCACAAGATTCCATACTTGTAGGGTCCACAATTCAGTGATCCAGACAAGCCATAGTATTGATCTTATGGGCCCCATTGTGGATTGCAGATGCATCAAAACTTCCCAGATCGTTGGAACTCTGGTCCCACTTCCAAACAAGGCAGAATCCATTGACATAGCATTCCATCAATCCTAGTTCCTTGGCCTTTTCTTGACAAACAAATGCAAGGTAGAATCTAACTTGCTGCATTTTTACATGTACTTATCAACAAGAATTATTCAACATCTCTGCCATTCAAGGTAATATGAAAGAAAATAAAGCAAATGTAATAGGAAGGGTAGTTGCTAGGAATGGTGCTACTTAGCATCTCTGCCATTCAAGGTAGAAAATGAAATGGACAACATGAACAACAGACCTGATACTGGCAATCCTGGAAAACTGTTTCCAGAAAGTGATTCATGCATAATACATGAATCATTAGTATAATGCACTTTAAAGTTGGAGATTTGTTAAGCGTATGTGGGATCAATGACCAGATTTGTTAAGCGTATGTGGGATCAATGACCAATTTTTTTTATAGAAAATCACCAAAAATCTCCGAAATGGGGAAAGAGCTAAAATTTCAGCTGGAGTTTAACATCCCTTCAATCAAAACATCGTTCTACACAAGCACAACACACCAAGAACAAAGAAAAAGGAAAAGAAAGCAAAAGGGATACATAATCAAGCCAAAAAAAAAAGATGAAAAAATATCAAGAAATGTTAATAGAAATTCACTATGTATGATATCCAAAAGACCCCAAATGTTAGTTTCAATACCATCCAAAGATTCAAAGTTGTAGATACCAAATTGATATAATGGGCTCACCATGGATGAATCCACTAGAGTTGAAGGAACATAGCCATGGAATTTTTTGGCCATTTTTGGTTGAATGTGGAACTGTCCTTTTTTATTCCCTTCTTAAACATTTATCTTCTAGCCACAAATTGAGGGTTTAGGATTCCCATCAAGGGGACCTTTTTTTCATGGCCATATATAATAGTGTCCACAGTGAGATGCACAATTACACATATTTTCTAATATAAAAATAGAAAAATTATAATTCCCTAATTTCCTCCATTTTTCACTCAAGTGTTAATTTTTGGTCAATTTCAAAACATTCCGATATGCTCGGATAGAAACTGTGGCACCGATCAAGCATTTTCATCTCAACTAACAGATACACTACACTCCTAGGATTCGTGCAGGAAATAAAAAGACTCAAAGTTCATCTTATACCTGAGAACTGTTTTTGTTGTTTCTTAATGAAATTGAGGGCTACGATCAGTACTCAAGAGACCATCCGAACCGATTCAAATAACATGTATTCTAAGTTTCAAAGTAGAAATTAAAAAAAAAAAAATTAAATTAAAATTAACTGGAAGAGAATAAAATTTAAACAAAAAAAAAAAAAAAAAAAAAAGAATGATGAGAAATCATTTTTCCTTGATCATTGCTATAATAAGATTACAACATGTCTATCCCATACACACTAGGAGAATCAACAAGAACGAATCGACAATCACATCCGAAAAGGGGGGAAATGCCTAATGAGCATGCATCCTCTTACCCTTACGTCTCCATGACGGGAAATGCTCAAAAGACCGTCATCGTCCAGAAAAAACCTAAAATATCGGAGAAACACGAAGGTTTTCACAAAATAATTACATATCAAGTTCAATTTATTTTTATTTTTACTAAAATAAGCAATGATAATAATTTTATGAAATCAATAGAAAACAGAACAGGATCGAGTATTGGCCAGCTTGAAATACATTTCTGTCTAGACATGTTTCTTCTTTGTTATCCAATTCTAATTGGATCCGATATTTGGTTGTCATTGGAGCAATAGATCTGAAAATCGAACCATTGTGCTTGTATACCTGAATCCTGTGCACTTATACCTTATGCACATGAAGTAGTTGGTAATTACCAGCTGCAAACCTATTTTTATTTTGGCAAGTTATCAATTCAATTGCTGGTCATTGCATCTGAATTTGTGTTAGAGCAACCTAAATAACCAAATAAATGGTTAGGAGCAGCCAAGGAAACTTTTCTCCAATTAACCTAAAATTCAAAAGGCAAAGTTGCTTATTCATTACTTCAGCATAAAGTTCCTATGGCAACCATATATCTAGAAAATAAAAAGATAAAACATTGCACTCTTTCACCAATGTAATCCTGCAAACAAACCGAGTCTCTTTTCTAAAGATACTATGCTATTGCAATAGGCAAGCATAAAAACATATCAATTGCACATAGCATTGAATAAAATACCACATGAATAATTTATAACCTGCCACATAAGAGTCTAATCTGTATAAATAAAATACCAAATTTTTCTTCATCAAGATTTGCAGTCTATAACCCAAGAATAAGACTTACTATCAGTTACATCATAAATCAAGAGCTCCCATTAGATGTTTTATGGCATTTACATGTACTATAAAGAGCTATGCCAATCTCCCACAAGCATTGGTATCACTATATATATATATATATATATATATATATATATATATATATATATATATATATATATATATATATATATATTAAAGGAAAAAAGGAAAAATAGAATCATAGCAATGGCACAAATCACACAATCCCAGCTATTAATTCATCAGACCCAGACTACAAGAACCTTGAATTATAATGCTTTATATCATTCACATGCACAAAAAAAAAGAAGACATGAACCATAAGCATAGGAAAAACAGAAGAATTCAAATAAAATCAGCAATCATTTCATCAAACCCCAATTCCAAAATCTTGATTGGAGATGCATTTAAAGTGTTACATATCTCCCATAAGCAATTAAATCACTAAAAAATAATAAATATGTATGTCCTTTTGAACCTTCCCTAATTGCACAAGTGGCTGAACCATCTTGTATTGATTATTAGGCTTTGGGAGAGTGCTTTGTTATGTAAATTGCATTCGAATTTTTTCCTGGTAGCATCATGGAAAAACTGTCACACTTAAGTGTGCAGAACTTAGTTGTATTACATAAATAAAGTGACGGGGCCTTCTTTTGTTCTAAAAATTATATCATTTACAAGTATGAAATGAAAAATTCAGTTGGACTCCTTTCACAAGGCTGTGGGTGGGTCATTGAGAAGAAATTTCTACATGCAGGTTTTTTGTATCTTGTTTCTCTGTGTAATGCCACTGCCTACTTGACACCCAAGCTATGCGTTCTATTATATTCCTTCTAAATTAACAGTGAGTTAGAAATTATGATGTTCTCTACATGGTTTTTAGCTTTGGAAGTGATATTCCAAGATCAATGCAATAGATGAATTTCTTTAAAACATTTGCAAAGGCTTCAACTTCAACAAAACACAGGGAGGACTCGTAGCTGCAAATTCTCTAAGATGGAAGAGGATACTTCTTCGAATCTTCTCTGAGCGAAAAGGGCGTCAAGGTGAGTTGCGTCATTTTCTTTTCTTTTACATTGTTAGGCATTGACATTTATTCACATAAGTCTTTTCTTTTACATTGCTAGGCTTTTATTGCAGGTCAGTGCATACTCATCCTTTGCAAGGATGGATAAAGAAGGAGAATGAACCCCATGACTAATGAATCGTAGTTCACAAACTACACTTGAGATTTCATTGGCACAGTTGATTACATATTTTACACAGGTAAATTTTCTTGTTGCAAGATGACTTTGCCTGAGCTTTCTTTCCCACCATCCTTGCAAAGGATGAGTATACACAGCTATGCTTATCATGCTAGACCACATTTTCTGCAAAAATGTCACACATGTAGAACACCCTAGCTGAGAAAACAGTGGCTTACTCACCTCTATTAAATCAGGTTGAGCCACTGATCGGGTGAGAATCAAAATTAATGGAGCAGACTCGGATGTGCGTCGGAGCTATCCGGAAGAGCGGGGGTCCCTGGAAGGTGGGAACCGCTGTTATAACAATGATGAAGCTGTCCATTTCCTATGGACAACATTGGAAGGGCCTAGCCATTTGGACAGGCCGTATTTATGTATTGCTCGAAATTAATGGAGCAGACCCGGATGTGCGTTAGAGCTATCCAGTAGAGCGGCGGCCCTTGGAAGGTGGGAACCGCTGTTATGACCATGATGAAGCTGTCCATTTTCTATGGACAGCATTGGAAGGGCTTGGCCATTTGGACAGGCCGTATTTATGTCTGTATTTGTAGGTACCACACCCTTAACCTAAACCTATAACCCAACCTAAACCTATACCTATAACCTAATCTTATTCTCAAATCCCTAAACCTAATCTGGAAAACCCAAACCTAAACTCAATCCCGAACCCGAACCCAGTTTCCTAACCTAAACCTTAACCTATTCTCAATTCCCAAAGCTATAACCTATAACCTAAACTAAACTTAAACCTAACCTAAACCTATAACCTTAACCTAAACCCAAAACCTAAACCTTAACCTAAACCAAAGCCTATAACCTTAACCTAAACCAAAACCTGTAACCTAAACCTGAACCTAAACCTAAAACCAGAACCTAAACCTATAACTTATAACCTAAACCTATAAACTAAAACCTAAACCTAAACCTATAACCTAAACCAAAACCTATAACTCAACCTAAACAAAAACCTATAACCTAAACCTTAACCTATAACCTATAACCTAAACTTATAACCTTAACCTAAACATAAAACCAAAACCTAAACCTATAACCTAAACCTAAACATTAACCTATTCTCAAATCCTTAAACCTAAACCTACACCTAATCCCAATCTCAACTCCCTAACCTAAACCTAAACGTAAACATGAAAACCCAAGCCTAAACCAGATTCCGAACCTGACCCAATTCTCTAAACCTAAACCTTAACCAATTCTCAATTCCCTAACCAATAGCTTATAACCTAAACCTAAACCTTAACCTTAACCTTAACCTAAACCTATAACCTAACCTAAACCAAAACCTATTACCTATAACCTAAACTTATAACCTATAACCTAACAGTAACCTAAACCTAAACCTAAACCTAACCTATAACCTAAAACCTAAACCTAACCAAACCTAAATGTATTCTCAAATCCCTAAACCTAAACCTACACCTAATCCTAATCTCAACTCCCTAACCTAAACCTAAACCTAAACTTGAAACCCAAGCCTAAACCTGATCCCGAACCCGAACCCGATTCCTAAACCTAAATCTAAACCAATTCCTATAACCTAAACCTATAAACTAAAACCTAAACCTAAACAAAACCTATAACCTTACCTAAACCTTAACCTATAACCTAAACTTATAACCTTAACCTAAACCTAGAACCAAAACCTAAATCTATAAGCTAAAACCTAAACCTAAACCTATACCTAAACCTTACCTATTCTCAAATCCCTAAACCTAAACCTACACCTTATCCCAATCTCAACTCACTAACCTAAACCTAAATCTAAACTTGAAAACCCAAGCCTAAACCCGATCCCGAACCCAAACCCGATTTCCTAAGCCTAAACCTTAACCTATTCTCAATTCCCAAAGCTATAACCTATAACCTAAACCTAAACCTAACCTAAACCTATAACCTTAACCTATAACCTAACATAAACCCAAAACCTAAACCTTATCCTAAACCAAAGCCTATAACCTTAACCTAAACCAAAACCTGTAACCTAAACCTTAACCTAAACCAAAACGTAAACCTATAAACTAAAACCTAAACCTAAACCTATAACCTAAACAAAACCTATAACCTTAACCTAAACTAAAACCTATAACCTAAACCTTAACCTATAACTTATAACCTATAACCTAAACTTATAGCCAAACCTAAACCTAAAACCAAAACCTAAACCTATAACCTAAACTATAAGCTAAAACCTAAACCTATACCTATACCTAACCTTAACCTATTCTCAAATCCCTAAACCTAAACCTACACCTGATCCCAATATCAACTCCCTAACCTAAACCTAAACCTAAACTTGAAAACCCAAGCCTAATCCGATCCCGAACCCGAACCCGATTTCCTAAACCTATACCTAAACCTTAACCTCTTCTCAAATCTCTAAACTTATACCTACACCAAATCCCAATCTCAATTCCCTAACCTAAACCTAAACTAAACATGAAAAGCCAAGCCTAAACTCGATCCCGAACCCGACCCTGATTTCCTAAACCTATACCTAAACCTTAACCTATTCTCAATCCCTAAACCTAAACCTACACCAATCCAATCTCAACTCCCTAAATTAAACCTAAACCTAAACATGAAAAGACAAGCCTAAACCCGATCCCGAACCCGAACCCGAACCCGATTTCCTAAACCTAAACCTTAACCTATTTTCAATTCCCAAAGCTATAACCTATAACCTAAACCTAAACCTAACCTAAACATATAACCTTAACATAAACCCAAAACCTAAACCTTAACCTAAACCAAAGCCTATAACCTTAACCTAAACCAAAACCTGTAACCTAAACCTTAACCTAAACCTATGACCTATAACCTAAACCTATAAACTAAAACCGCTACCTAAACCTAAACCAAAACCTATAACCTCAACCTAAACAAAAACCTATAACCTATACCTTACCTATAACCAAAACCTAAACCAAAACCTATAACTGTAAGTGTTATGATCTCATGCTCCTTTGGTTGTCAAATTTTGTGTGCCAAAACATCTATCGGTGTTCTGTACTTGTATGATCATTTATTGGAATTCAAGACACCTCAAGAAGCTACATGTTGAAGCCTCAAAAAGCTACATGTTGAAGCCTCAAGAAGCTACATGTTGAAGCCTCAAAAAGCTACATGTTGAAGCCTCAAAAAGCTACATGTTGAAGCCTCAAGAAGCTACATGTTGAAATTCAAATCTAAAGAAACAACGCATGAAGTAGTTCTATGTTGATGAAGATCTCAAGCATGATATGGTTCAAGATCTCAAGCATGATATGGTTCAAGATCTCAAGCCTGATATAATTCAAATTATCTACATTCGTTGAATGGTTGAAGTTCAATGTCCATACGACATGGTTCAGGTTTGAATGACCTTAGGTTGACCCTTTAAGTAGGTCACTTTGGATACATTAATCAAATATTTAAATTACACAAGGTTGGTCTATTCTATGACCAGTCCTAGCTCTTGTTCGACCAGTCCTAAGTAGTTGAAGATTTTTCAGAATTTTTGGTACGCCCACGACCAGTCCTGGAGGTCCTTCGACCGGTCGTAGGTGTGGCTTCGACTCGTCCACGACCAGTCGTGGAGCTACGACTTAAAGTCCAGCAACGAAATCACTGGTCCTACGACCAGTCGTAGGAATCTACGACCAGTCGTAGGTGACCCACGACCAGTCGTAGGGTACTCACGACCAGTCGTAGAACGGCTTTTAAAGATCGCGCTTATTTTTTCAAAAATCTGTTAGAGCTACGACCAGTCGTAGGTTTCTAAGACCAGTCGTAGGAGCGATTTCTGCTTCTATAAATTGAACACGAAATTCAGAGTTTTCATAACTTCAACGCTATTCAATTCAAGAAATTTTCAAGTGATCACTCTGAGATAAGTTTGTGTTTATTTTAAGCTAGATTGTGCTTATTTAATATTCCTTTTTGCTAGCTTATTTAATTTGATTTTGTTTCTATATTCCAATCTTATTTGAAAAGAGGAATTATCTTATTCCTTCTTCTTGGAATCAAAATCAAATTTAGCTACGCCCAACGAGTTAAATCTAAAATCAATTAGAACTTAGAACCTTATGAATGTGAGTATTGGAAATTGAACTTTGACATTCAAATCATCTACTCCGATTGGTTCTACCGGGCTGCTACGAAAAAGGAGAAATCCAGGTATTTTACAATTCTGTAAAATTCATTTACTTTTGGTTTTGTTTGAGGTTAAGCCAGAAAAATCTCATTGTATTGGTTGTCTGAGGAAAACCAGAAAACTCAGAAAAGAGGGGTTTTTGGATTGTGTAAGCCCAAGTGAAAAAGACACAATTGTAAAGGTTTTTGGTGAACCTGTGAAAACCTATTTGTTAGTGAACGCTAATATCCCCTGTGTGAGGATATTAGGAGTGGAGTAGCTTTTTGTGTGGCTGTTGGAAAACAGTTGGTGTACACACAAGCGAACCACTATAACTCTTTGACTTGTGGTTTGAATGCTTGCTTAATTTTCATATCTTTTATCATTCGATCTTGTGGAATGTACAAGTGGATGTGAATGTTGTAACTATTTACATTTCAAGCAAGTGTGGGGATTGTTGTAATAATTTAGATCTTACTTCTGCATTTAAATTCAATTCCTTGCTATTTCATTTACTTATATTAATATTGAGTCCTTGATCCAAAAGAGGTTCTAGAAATAAGGTTGTCCTACCATAAGCCCTTGTTGATTATGGTGTAAGGTTGTCCTTAGAACTGAATTTGCATCAATCTCTCGATATCTATTTATCAAGGTGATTTAAATTTAGCTTTGTGAATTGATTCAAGTTGTAAGGCTATTGGTTTATTTTATTTCCACTGATTTTTATTTTAAATTGGCATAGTCCTATTCACCCCCCCCCCCCCCCTCTAGGACATATAGCTTGGCCTTTTCAAGTGGTATCAAAGCCTAATAGCTCATTTTGTTGCTTTTTATTTGGATTTATTTCCTGAGCTAACGATCTAAGCTATATAAAAAGATGTCAAATTTTGATAGCCTTTCAGTTACTAGACCTCCTCCCTTTGATGGCTCCAACTATGCCTATTGGAAAGCCAGAATGAGGATCTTCCTCAAATCAATGGATGAAAGTGTGTGGCAAGCCACAGTAACTGAATGGAAACCTCCTATCATGGAAGTAACTGGTGTTGATGGTTCAAAATCTATGAAAGTTACACCGTATTACCAATGGACCACACTTCAGAAAAATGAGAGTAGTGCTAATGCTAAAGCACTAAATGCAATCACTTGCGCACTATCACCGGATGAGTTCAAAAGAATCATATCCTGTGATACTGCAAAGCAAGCCTGGGATATTTTAGAAATGACACACGAAGGTACATCAATTGTCAAGAAATCTAAAGTCCAACTCCTCACAACTAAATTTGAAGAAATTCATATGGAGGAAAATGAAATGTTTATGGACTTTTACACTAGATTAAATGACATTGTAAACTCAATGTGGGGTCTTGGCGATAAGATCCCAGAAAGTAAAGTGTGTGCAAAAATACTACGATCTCTTCCTGAACGGTTCAATTCAAAGGTAACCGCAATCCAGGAACTTCGTGATACGGATAATATGAAGGTAGAGGAATTAGTTGGTTCTTTACAAACCTATGAATTAAGTTTTAAAGCTCCTAAAGGTAAGTCTATTGCTTTGAAGTCATCTAAAAGTGTTATTCAAGAAAATTCAGATTCAGAAAAGTCTGAAGATGATATGGCCCTTTTGGCGAAAAAGTTTTATAAGATTTTCAAAAGTAAGAAAAGAGTCGATTTTCAAAAGGCAAATGAAAAGAAACGTTCCAAACCTAAGTCTAAAACTTGGAAATCATTGAAAGATAGTCAATGCTACAACTGTCAAGAATATGGGCATTTAGCAAACAAATGTCCTAAAAAGGACAGATTCAAAAGGAAGGGTATGTTGGCTACTTGGGATGAATCGTCTGATTCTGAAGCCTCTTCTGAGTCAGAAAATTCAGAAACCGAGTCGGGCAATGAACTTAAGGCCCTTATGACTCTAGCCAAGTTTACTTTTTCCGATCACGATGATTCAACAAGTGAAGAGAATTTGGATAGTGATCATGAATATGATGAAGATCTTCAAGATGCTTACAATGCCTTATATAAGGAAAGTTGTAAAATTGCTGTCAAACTTAAACTTCAAAAAGAAAAGTTTTATAAACTTAAAGAATGTTTTGAAACTCTTATTTTAGAAAAATCTCAAATTTCAGATAGTTTTGAAAAGTCTAAGTGTGACCTAGAATTCAAAACCTCCCTAATTGAAAATTTGAAATCTGAAAATGAGAAACTTAAAAATGAAGTATCTTCTCTTTTGAGTTTGAAGGACACATGGAGATATGCCCAAGGTGATCCAAAATTAGAAAAATTGTTATCCGGATCAAGAAAATGTGGCGATCGATCCGGGTTGGGTTATGATAAAAACACATCTCCTAAACAGAAGAATACTCCTTCCAATTTTGTGAAAGGAGAGACTTCTAATTCAAAAGGAAAAGGTACTAGTCAAGTTTTTTCTAAAAATACAAAAACTTTTCCTAAACCCAAAAGCAGCTATTTTAAAAATCAGATTCGAAACCCACTAGCTGAAAAAATTATTGATTTACTTAAGGAGCTATTAAAATCTAATTCTGTAGGTCACTCCTACAACTATAAACATAAGAAGACCAATTATTCTCCTAAACCTAAAACTGTACTGAAATGGGTTCCTAAAGCTGTCTGTTTGGTTGCTCACACTGCTTTCAAAGCTATAAGCCATTCGAAATGGTACCTAGACAGTGGATGCTCCAGACATATGACAGGCGACAAAGCACTATTCACCGATCTTAAAGATATGACTGATGGGTCAGTCACATTTGGTGATGGTAGCAACTGCAAGATTATTGGCAAAGGTACGGTCCAACTCTATAACCTTCCCTTATTTAAAAATGTTTTATATGTTGAGGGTTTAAAACACAACCTGTTGAGCATATCTCAAATATGCGATAACAACCATAATGTTAAATTTTCTAATCAAGGTTGTGAAATAATAAATGAAAAGGGTTCTGTAATATTAACTGGTCGCAGAACTTCTGAAAACTGCTATATAGTAAGCGATAGTAGCTCATCTAAACAAACGTGTTACATGGTCCATACCGATGAGACAGAATTATGGCATAAACGCCTCGGACATGTACACTATCGAAATTTATACAGATTGAGCAAAGGTGAACTAATTAGAGGTCTACCTAAGATGCAAAAAGTAGACAAGATTTGTGGTGAATGCCAGCATGGTAAACAAACTAGGAGCTCTCACAAAAAGGTGAACTCCAATACCACCACAAGACCACTCGAGCTTCTCCACATGGATCTTATAGGACCAACAAGAACGGAAAGTCGAGGTGGCAAAAAATACATCTTAGTTATTGTAGATGATTATACAAGATTCACTTGGGTTTCATTCTTGAGAGACAAATCAGAAACCCTTGATGAAGTGAAAAAGATTATAAAACGGATTCAAACTGAAAAAAGTTCTCAAGTCAACAAGATCCGTAGTGATCATGGATCCGAATTCGAAAATAGCGGTTTTGAGAAATTCTGTAGCGATCAGGGAATATCGCATGAATTTTCTGCACCTAAAACTCCTCAACAAAATGGAATTGTCGAGAGGAAGAATAGAGTGCTTCAAGAAATGGGAAATGTTATGTTAAATAGCATGAAGCTCCCTAGAAATCTATGGGCTGAAGCAGTGAATACAGCCTGCTACATTATTAACCGTGTTTATATCTGTAAATCTAATAATAAAACGGCTTATGAAATGTGGTTTGAGAAAAAGCCTTCTGTCAAATATTTTCGAGTTTTTGGCAGTAAGTGTTATATTTTGCGTGACCGCGAAAATTTGGAAAAATTCGACACTAAAAGTGATGAAGGGATCTTTTTAGGGTATTCTTTAAACAGTCGTGCATATCGTGTTCTGAACAACAGGACCGGTGTGATTCAAGAGTCAATAAATGTTGTGATTGACGATCTTTTGAATACACCTGTTCCTAGTTCAGATAATGATGAAGTGCTTATACTTGAAAAACAAGAAACTTCACCAAGTGAACCTAATTCTGAATTTAGGACTGTTAAAGATCATCCAACTTCTCAAATACTTGGAAACCCTCTCACTGGTGTGCGCACTCGTAGACAATTAGAGGACATATGTAATTACGTATGCTTTACATCCCAGATTGAACCGGTTAACGTAAAAGAAGCACTTTCGGATGAAAACTGGATTCTTGCGATGCAAGAAGAGCTTAATCAGTTTGTCAGAAATGATGTTTGGTATCTTGTTCCTAGACCTAAAGATAAACATATTATTGGAACAAAATGGATTTTCAAAAACAAATCTGATGAACTTGGAAATATCATTCGAAATAAAGCAAGACTAGTTGTACAGGGATATACGCAAATTGAAGGTATTGACTATAATGAGACATTTGCCCCTGTAGCTCGTCTTGAATCAATCAGACTTTTTATCTCCATTGCATGTTTTAGAAAGATTAAAATTTATCAAATGGATGTAAAGAGTGCCTTTCTGAATGGTGATTTACATGAAGAGGTATATGTTGAACAACCAACAGGGTTTGAAGATCCTAAATTTACTGATCATGTGTATCGTCTTAAGAAGGCTCTCTATGGTCTGAAACAAGCTCCCAGAGCATGGTACGAAAAACTGACTAAGTTTTTACTAAGTCATAATTTTCAGATGGGATGTGTTGATAAGACACTCTTTGTTAAGAAGTATAACGATGATATTCTAATGGTTCAAATATATGTTGACGATATTATTTATGGATCAACCTGTACTAATATGACTGTTGAGTTTGCAGATTTGATGAAGTCTAAATTCGAAATGAGCATGGTTGGTGAATTAAACTATTTCCTAGGGTTGCAAGTAAAACAACAACCTGATGGAATTTTTATCTCTCAAACCAAATATGCTCAGTGCTTAATCAAGAAATTTGGATTTGAGAAAGGTAAAAATTTTGATACTCCTATGAGTACAACTTTGAGACTCTCTAAAGACTCTGCAGGTAATGATGTGGATCCTAAATTGTATCGTAGTTTGATTGGTAGTTTACTTTATCGACTGCTAGTAGACCAGATATAGCCTTGAGTGTTGGTATTTGTGCTCGTTATCAATCAAATCCTAAAGAATCTCACTTAACTGCTGTTAAGCGGATTATGCGATATGTCGCAAGTTCTACTAAACTAGGTCTCTGGTATCCACATGAGACTAATGTTCAATTAGCTGGGTATGCAGATGCTGACTGGGCTGGAAACATTGATGATAGGAAATCAACCAGTGGTGGTTGTTTCTACATTGGAAATTGTCTTGTTTCTTGGTTTAGTAAGAAGCAAAGTTCTATATCGCTATCAACAGCTGAGGCTGAATACATTGCTGCTGGAAATGCATGTACTCAACTTGTTTGGATGAAACGAATGTTGAGCGATTATGGAATTACTCAGGATTCTATGATTTTATTTTGCGATAATTCCAGTGCAATAAATATCTCTAAAAATCCAGTTCAGCATTCACGTACTAAGCATATTGATATTAGATTTCATTACATTCGTGAATTAGTGGAAGAAAAGGTAATATGTTTGGATTATATTCCAACCGAGACTCAACTTGCTGACATTTTCACTAAACCGCTCGACAAAAGCAGGTTTAATAAATTAAAGTTTGATCTCGGTATGTGCAATTTAAATTGAATTTGCATGATTTAGTGTATCATAATGTACATAAGTTTGATGATTTATTTGCTTAAATTTGAAATTTATTTAAAAAAAAATTTGCAAATTTTGAGTCGTACTCGACCAGTCGTGAGTGTACACGACCGGTCGTGCTACGACCGGTCGAACACGTACACGACCGGTCGTGAAACTCGGGATTTCACTTTAATTTGGGGATTTTGACTCTTCTTCCTCATTTCTTTTTTCCACCAACGGCTCTAGCTACGACCGGTCGAACCCACCTTCCTAGTTCTTCAAGGTTAGTGGTTCCTTTGCATTTTTATTATAGATTCTTGATATTAGTGTTTCAAATCACTCTCTTGTTGAATCTATTGGGTCGTTCATTGCAAGATTGGGGTTTTATCTTGAAAAATCTGATCTATTAAAACCTCATCTCTTCTATCTTGCATCTTGTTGTTTCATTGAAATCCTCCATTAAAAATGGATGCTAGAGGTAAAAAGAAAACTACTAGAGGTCCCTCTTCTTCTAGATCAACTTCTATTGTACAACGTCATCTTCGGTCTCCCGAAAATGATCCTCCAAATGTTCGGGATTTGCGTATGCGAAATATTATTGTTGAGCGTCCTGTGAATGTTAATCACATTGCTTCATATGGTATCCCTCCTCTGTTGGAATCTGTGGGATGGGATAACATCTTGCATTGGGGTGGACCTGCATACCAGTCCATTGCCCAATCCATGTTTGCATGTATCTGTGATTTTTCTCTTGAGAATTTAATTTTTAAAGTTGATACTCAAGAAGGACTGTTTGTAGTGGTCGACATTTGATTGCTGATATTATGGAAATACCTGTCAATGATGAGAGCATTCCAATTAATATTTTACATGACAGTCTCTCTGAATCTGAACGTAGAATGCTTACTAGAGATTTATGTAATTTGGATGTTCATTGGACTCATAAAGGTCATGCACTTCCCTCAAGATTTTTGTTACCCAGACACAGAGTACTACATAGGATTTTCATCTCTAATCTTATCCTCGTGCTGGCAATAAAACCGAACTCACTGCTTTTATGGTTCATGTTTTGCATTCTTTCATCTCTGGTGCAAAAATTTGATTACCTTCCTTAATTTGTCATTCCATTATTCTGTCTCGTCAACATCCTGGACATAGTGATATACCCTTTGGTTATTTGTTGACTATGCTGGCAAATCATATGCTCGTTGCTATGCCTACTAGAGAAAAACCCATCCATCATCTCCCTTTTAATAATTCAAATCTTAACAAGATGACTTTAGAATTGGCTGATGGCCAAGTGGATGCTGGTGGCGGTGGTGCTGAAGCAAGAGATGCAGGACAAGCTGGTGATCCTACTGAAGACGTGAATATGGATGATTTATTTGAAGAACTTGAGTCAGACTCGGCTGATGATCCTGATTTTCAGCCCTCTGATTTTGATGAGAGATTGAATTCCCTTCAAGAGCAAGTGGCTCAAATTCGTGTTTCACAAGACACGCAATTCTCTTATCTTCGCAAATATATGAGGCGGATTGCTAAGGGTTTACACAAAATTGATCCTTCTAATCCTGCTCCATCCTCTGGTTCTGACTGAATGTTTTTCTAAGTCTGTAATATTTGTTTTTAACTTTACATACTCACTGACTTTTTGAATTATGCACTAAAGCTCTCTTGAATCTATATACTAACTGCTATATTCATTATTATTGCTGCCCTTCTTCCTTTGTCATTTTGTGACAAAAAGGGGGAGAAGTGTTGGGAGTTGTGTGCTCCTTTTATCTATTACTCAGGGGGAGTTAAGCTTTTCAGGGGTACCTATTACTCAGGGGGAGTTAAGCTTCTCAGGGGTAGTTATGAGAATGATGCTAGTTATTTCTTATCATATATATCTGTGCATGCTTCTCTATTGTTGAACTTGTTGTGAATATGTAGTGAGAGTACTTCGTTTCAAATTGAAGTATTATTATTTGGGTGTTTTGTCACAAATTTTGACAAAGGGGGAGATTGTAAGTGTTATGATCTCATGTTCCTTTGGTTGTCAAATTTTGTGTGCCAAAACATCTATCGGTGTTCTGTACTTGTATGATCATTTATTGGAATTCAAGACACCTCAAGAAGCTACATGTTGAAGCCTCAAAAAGCTACATATTGAAGCCTCAAAAAGCTACATGTTGAAGCCTCAAGAAGCTACATGTTGAAGCCTCAAAAAGCTACATGTTGAAGCCTCAAGAAGCTACGATGTTGAAATTCAAATCTAAATAAACAACGCATGAAGTAGTTCTATATTGATGAAGATCTCAAGCATGATATGGTTCAAGATCTCAAGCATGATATGGTTCAAGATCTCAAGCATGATATGGTTCAAGATCTCAAGCCTGATATAATTCAAATTATCTACATTCGTTGAATGGTTGAAGTTCAATGTCCATACGACATGGTTCAGGTTTGAATGACCTTAGGTTGACCCTTTAAGTAGGTCACTTTGGATACATTAATCAAATATTTAAATTACACAAGGTTGGTCTATTCTACGACCAGTCCTAGCTCTTGTTCGACCAGTCCTAAGTAGTTGAAGATTTTTCAGAATTTTTGGTACGCCCACGACCAGTCCTGGAGGTCCTTCGACCGGTCGTAGGTGTGGCTTCGACTCGTCCACGACCAGTCGTGGAGCTACGACTTAAAGTCCAGCAACGAAATCACTGGTCCTACGACCAGTCGTAGGAATCTACGACCAGTCGTAGGTGACCCACGACCAGTCGTAGGGTACTCACGACCAGTCGTAGAACGGCTTTTTAAAGATCGCGCTTATTTTTTCAAAAATCTGTTAGAGCTACGACCAGTCGTAGGTTTCTAAGACCAGTCGTAGGAGCGATTTTTGCTTCTATAAATTGAACACGAAATTCAGAGTTTTCATAACTTCAACGCTATTCAATTCAAGAAATTTTCAAGTGATCACTCTGAGATAAGTTTGTGTTTATTTTAAGCTAGATTGTGCTTATTTAATATTCCTTTTTGCTAGCTTATTTAATTTGATTTTGTTTCTATATTCCAATCTTATTTGAAAAGAGGAATTATCTTATTCCTTCTTCTTGGAATCAAAATCAAATTTAGCTACGCCCAACGAGTTAAATCTAAAATCAATTAGAACTTAGAACCTTATGAATGTGAGTATTGGAAATTGAACTTTGACATTCAAATCATCTACTCCGATTGGTTCTACCGGGCTGCTACGAAAAAGGAGAAATCCAGGTATTTTACAATTCTGTAAAATTCATTTACTTTTGGTTTTGTTTGAGGTTAAGCCAGAAAAATCTCATTGTATTGGTTGTCTGAGGAAAACCAAAAAAAAACTCAGAAAAGAGGGGTTTTTGGATTGTGTAAGCCCAAGAGAAAAAGACACAATTGTAAAGGTTTTTGGTGAACCTGTGAAAACCTATTTGTTAGTGAACGCTAATATCCCCTGTGTGAGGATATTAGGAGTGGAGTAGCTTTTTGTGTGGCTGTTGGAAAACAGTTGGTGTACACACAAGCGAACCACTATAACTCTTTGACTTGTGGTTTGAATGCTTGCTTAATTTTCATATCTTTTATCATTCGATCTTGTGGAATGTACAAGTGGATGTGAATGTTGTAACTATTTACATTTCAAGCAAGTGTGGGGATTGTTGTAATAATTTAGATCTTACTTCTGCATTTAAATTCAATTCCTTGCTATTTCATTTACTTATATTAATATTGAGTCCTTGATCCAAAAGAGGTTCTAGAAATAAGGTTGTCCTACCATAAGCCCTTGTTGATTATGGTGTAAGGTTGTCCTTAGAACTGAATTTGCATCAATCTCTCGATATCTATTTATCAAGGTGATTTAAATTTAGCTTTGTGAATTGATTCAAGTTGTAAGGCTATTGGTTTATTTTATTTCCACTGATTTTTATTTTAAACCCCCCCCCCCCCCCTCTAGGACATATAGCTTGGCCTTTTCAATAACCTCAACCTAAACAAAAACCTATACCTATACCTTAACCTATAACCTAACCTATAAGCTAAACCTAAACCTAAACCTATACCTAAACATTAACCTATTCTCGAATCCCTAAACCTAAACCTACACCTAATCCCAATCTCAACTCCCTAACCTAAACCTAAACCTAAACGTAAACATGAAAACCCAAGCCTAAACCAGATCCCGAACCCGAACCCGAACCCGATTACCCAAACTTAAACCTTAACCAATTCTTAATTCCCTAAACCTATAGCTTATAACCTAAACCTAAACCTTAACCTAAAACTAAACCTAAACCTATAACCTAAACCTAAACCAAAACCTAAACTTATAACCTATAACCTAACAGTAACCTAAACCTAAAACCTAAACCTTAACCTATAACCTAAAACCTAAAACCTAAATGTATTCTCAAATCCTTAAACCTAAACCTACACCTGCACCTAATCCTAATCTCAACTCCCTAACCTTAACCTAAGCTTAAACTTGAAAACCCAAACCTAAACTCGATCCCGAATCCAAACCCGATTTCCTAAACCCTAAACCCTAAACCTATTCTCAAATCCCAAAACCTATACTTATAACCTAAACATAAACATAAACCTAAACCTGGAGGAGCTGGTGAGGCAGAGGGAGGAGCAGGAGAGGAGGATAGAGGATCAGCTGGCGAGGTAGAGGAGGATGAAGGAGGAGTTGGTGAGGCAGAGGGAGGAGCAGGAGAGGAGGATGGCGGAGATGTGGGTGGAGCATGAGCGACGGATGACGGAGATGTTTTAGACTTTCGTTGCACGCTTATCCACCGATGCCCCACCACCTCCATCTTCATCTTTGTGATTTTTTGTTTATTTGTTTATGATGTTAAGTTTATATGTATTTATGCATGAATGAATGTGATACAGATAAGATTGTTTGTGTTTGGATGAATATAGTTTATGTAGTTTGGGTTTAGATGGATGTGAATGTGAATATGATGAAATGTGTATATCAGGATGAATATGATGGAATATATTGTTAATTGGTATATATCAGGAATTTTTACAGATTTTGAGCTGGAATATTTTCTTTTAAAAAGAACCTTTGGCAACGAAAAATTTCGTTGCTAAAAGATATGTCAGTTTATTTTTAGCAGCGAAAATTTTCGCTGCTAAAAGTCTTGTATAGTATTTTTTAGCGACGAACATTTTCGCCGCTAAAACTTTATTTAGTTTGGGTTTAGATCGATGTGAATGTTAATATGATGAATATACTATTAACAGATGTAAATCAGGAATTTTGTACAGATTTTGAGGTGGAATATTCTTTTTTAAAGGAAACTTTTGGCAACGAAAATTTTCGTTGCTAAAAGATATGTCAGTTTATTTTTAGCAGCGAACATTTTCGTTGCTAAAAGTCTAATATAGTATTTTTTAGCGACGAACATTTTCACCGCTAAAACTTTATGTAGTTTGGGTTTAGATGGATGTGAATGTGAATATGAATATGATGGAATATATTGTTAACCGATGTATATCAGGAATTTTATACCGATTTTGAGCTGAAATATTTGTTTTTTAAAAGAAACGTTTGGCAACGAAAATTTTCGTTGTTAAAAGATATGTCAGTTTATTTTTAGCAGCACAACTTTTCGTGGCTAAAAGTCTTATATAGTATTTTTTAGCGACGAACATTTTCGCCGCTAAAACTTTATGTAGTTTGGGTTTAGTTCGATGTGAATGTGAATATGATGGAATATATTGTTAATAGATGTATATCAGGAATTTTGTACGGATTTTGAGTTAGAATATTTTTTAAAAAAAGAAACTTTTGGCAACAAAAATTTTCGTCGCTAAAAGATATGCTAGTTTAGTTTTAGCAGCGAAAATTTTCGCTGCTAAAAGTTTTGAATAGTGTTTTTTAGCGACGAAAATTTTCAACCGCTAAACGTTTATGTAGTGAATATGATAAAATGTTGATATCAGGATGAATATGATGAAATTAATTGTTAACAGGTGTATATCAAAAATTTTGTACGGATTTTGAATTGGAATATTTTTTTTAAAAAAAAAAAACCTTCGGCGACGAAAAGTTTTGTCGCTAAAAGATATTTTAGTTTATTTTTAGCAGCGAAAATATTCGCTGCTAGAAGTCTTGTAAGGTACAAGACTTTTAGCAGCGAAACTTTTCACCGCTAAAGTCTTGTACCTTACAAGACTTCTAGCAGCGAATATTTTTGCCGCTGAAAGTTTAAGAAAATGTTCCGAGTTTTTAGCGACGAAAATTTTCGTCGCTAAAGGTCTCATACAGTATTTTTAGCTGCGAAAATTTTCGCAGCTAAAAGAAATTGATTCCACTTTGGTGAAAAATGTTTGGAGTATTTAGCGACGAAAATTTATTTCGTCATTAAAAATGACTTTTGGCAACGAAAAGTAGTTTCGTCGCTAAAAACCCTCTTTTTTGTAGGGGAGAAATTGTGAAGGGCTGTCAGATGATTTTGTTAGAAAATGACCTACATCTCAAAAATTTTCTGGAAACATCATCGAGAACCAAACAAAATATAATGCTCCACTAGTTAAGAAATCCTCATGTGATCATATGCGGGAGAATAATTACACCCCACAGATTAAGAAAACAGTACGTAAGTGTTGGGGTTATCATAATTATGGGAGTAGGAACTATTATCACCCATCAAACATGAAGAAAACAATGAGAGATTATATTATAGATGATAATATGTATCAACAACCATCAGATTCTCCCACCCATGAACCGTATGATTATAATCAGTGGAAACATCAATGTTAGGAAGATGAACCAATAATACATCATAGTGACAATTCTCTTGGGTCCTCTGCCTTTGAAACCTAACCAGAAACAATCCAAGTAAAGTCACTTCCGGGTTACATAAACGATTTTGCTAGCATCGGAAAAATGATAGAAGCGCTTGAATTCCGCCTCGATAAGCTAATGGAGTCTAGTTCACCCCATCATCAACCTAATCCAATTCTTCATTCTCAACACCCTACTAATGATCAGTGGAAACATCAGCATTAGAGAGATGAACTGCCAATTGATTTTAATGACTACTCCCTTGTATTCCCTACTTATGAGATTCAACTGGAAATAATCCAAGAGGAATCAATTCAGAAACATATAGATGCTCAAGAACAATTCAACGAATATGTCGCACAAGCAATCACAAGTATTATAAAATCATTAGAGGTGATTGAACCTGTCATTCAAGCATGTCAGTCACATCTTAATGAGGAGGAAGAGGCTAGTTCATACCAGCTTCAACCTAATCCGAAAACACAATGCGAGTAAAGTGAATGAAGAGTTGGATTGTGTTAACGAGCATACGGTTTAATTTTCCAAAAAGTCGATCTTGATGACGATCGAAAGGAATAATCAAGAGATGTAAGTGTCTTTCAAATATAATGATACTAACACACTTCACTCACATAACATACTTGGTTTCAATGATGAGGAAGAGGTTAGTTTATTCGAACCTCAACCCAATCTAGGAATAAAATGTGAGGAAAGCAATCCCAATCCGTGTGTGTACTGCACTGAATTGGAAGATGATGAGTATTGGGATGACAACCATGAATGTATAGCTCAAATTCCCCTGGATTCAATCCCAAGTTTGAGCCATATCAATGATCAAGAGGTTCAGGAAGTTGTCGACCATAGTGATCTACTCTGCCCATCTAACATGACCAATTTAAATGTGGAGGATGAATTACTTTCAATTAACCTTTCTAACTTTTGTGATATATGTTTAGTGTCACACCCCAAACTCAGAAACCGGGCTCACAAAATTCTCGATCGCCAAATCTTGTGCCGACAGCCTCTATAGTACCCCATTCTCGGCTCCCAGCACTTATGCGCCAGATTCTAATCCTGGGATCCTACAATGAGGATTTTCTAACGTACATTTATCTCGTAAGAAGTATAACTAAAAGTTTACCTAAATCACAAAGGCAACATCATCATCACATATCTACTAATATAAACAGTTGAATATAATGCTGAAAGGGAAATACATATATCGAAAATCAAAGCTTCAGAAGACAGCTGCACGTTTCAACTCAACGCTGCTGTGACCTACACCACCTGCACGCATCTATCGTGCATAAGCTTATATAAAGCTTAGAGGATAGTGTAAGTGTGTGCGCAAAATAAGTGTCAAGTATGCAATATCAGAGCAATGCGAAAATATACTGGTAAGTTCATAAATATCATCAGCCTTATCCAGGCTATGCGATGCAAAAACATAATAAGTCAATATCATATACTGAGGAAGCAATATAGATCAGTTATGCAATGTGGAGACATAGTAAGCCAAATATCATATACTGAGAATGCAATGTAATATGCAAATCCTGACGAGTCCACGAATACCGTCAGCCATATCTAGGCCATGCATCAAACCTACGCATATCGTGTGATCATATGGGGGCAACTCCATCTCACAAGGAGTCCCATAAACATCTCAGCCCAATGACATATGCTTTAATCAATCATCCCTCACAACATGCATACGAATGATGGGGTCCACAGAAGGATGACAAATCTAGTCCAAATATCAAGATAGGCTCTAAACAGTGGATACACCAAACCCAATACTACATATCCTTCCGTCTACGACAAGGGGTGATATAGACTTCTTTGTCGAAGCTCACTGATTCAAAATGTGTCACGATAGTTAAGGAAGGAATCCAACTTACAACTACCACAACATTGGACGATGCTTCCGATGCGGGACAAAGTTCTGCCCTCACTGTGTGCATAGTAGCCTGCCAACACAGTAGTCTGTCATCCACTGGTAGCTCACACACGCCCTTAGGCCTCGCCCACATTAATGTCCACCCACATGTATAACAGTGACGGCAGTCACAATATCCCCCACCGAGGGCAGAGCTGAGTCTAAGTACAATAAGTGGGCTTCCTTACCCTCTCTGTCACGCAATAAACTGGATGTCCCTATGGGGCCCAATATATACACAAGGTGGGCTCCAAGTGTGGGTAATTCTACAAGGCATGGTGTAAGGCACCATCGTCAATGGAGGCCCAACGGTTTGGGTAGCCCGATGGGTATCACTAACATCAAGGTGGGCCCAACGGTTTGGGATAGCCCAATAAGAGAAGATGGAAATGGGCTTGTTAATGGGCTCTAGGGAGGTTTGCAACGTGGACATTTAACCATCATTGCTCTTACAATGTGGACATTTAACCAACATTGCTCCCAAGGAGTAGCACTGATAGGGCCAAACATATAGTGGGACCCATGGCCTCACATAAGGGCCTCACATACAACATAATGGGCCTCACATATCACAATGGGCCGCATCACATGGGCCTCATATACATCAAGTGGGCCGCATTGCAATGGGCCTCTCACACAGGCCTAATACACATCACAATGGGCCACATACTATCTCAATGGGCCTCATACAATCTCAATGGGCTTTACACAAGGATCTCATACATCAAGTGGGTCGCATCACATGGGCCTCATACATCACATCTTTCCTCATCATATGGGCTTTATATACATAACATCGGGCCTCATCATATGGGCCTCATATACAACACATCAGGCCTCATCATATGAACCTCAAACACATCACGATGGGCCTCATATGCGGGCTGCATATATGTCACAATGGGCCTCATATACGGGCCGCATATATGCTATAATGGGCCTTATACACGGGTCACATATATATCACAATGGACCGCATATACATCACAATGGGCCTTATACACGGGCCGCATATACATCACTTGGGCCTCATACAACGGCCACATATATGTCACATTGGGCCTCACATAAGGGCCACACACACATCACATTAGGCCTCATCCCATCAGACTCACATACATCGCAATGGGCCTCATGGGGTAGCCCATGACCCAAAAAAAGGGGATGGACAACATGCATACAACACATATATCATGGTAGACCTTACAAGACACAATTGGACCCCACACAAACTGGCCAGCATGGCTGAGCAATGCACAAAGGAGGGTGGGCCAGCAGCTGGGCGTCCAGCCCATCTGCATGGTGAACTTGTTAGACGGTCAGCCTAGCAGAACTACTGGACGTCCCACTAATGGACGGCCTGGATTAAACACCTGCTCATAGTGGTCCTCATTTGCTAGCCTAATCCCCTCCATATGGGCTTTAACAAAAATCATGGTGGGCCCAAAAAAATAGAAGCTGGACGCCAGCCCCTTATTGTTCTGTAGTGGTCTTGCTGAAATTTGGATATGCATCAGGAATGGGGCCCATGGCCTTGAACATGGATAGACGGTGTAGAAATAAGGTACATAAATCAAGGTGGGGCCCACGCGAGTGGGTCACCCCACTCAAATCCATCAATGGGTTTTCTGCATCAACCGTCCAGCCATGCCTGCTGCTGGACGGCCTGAATGGTGCCCCACTGCTGGGCTTGTCCAGACAGCGGGCCCAATCCCAAATGATCTCTCCGAGGGTGGACGGTGTGGATACACCACACATAAATATTAAGGTGGGGTCCATGTGAGTGTGGCCCACCAGCTAAGGACCAATCTGAAATTTTCATTTTCCCTTTCGTCCAGACTTGGTAATAGGCTGGATGGTATAGATCTAACACATGAGTCCCACGAAGGTTGTAAGGCCCGTATCCTAGACCGTACCTTCTGAAGCCTTCCGCGGTCCTCCCAGTTGAATTTCGGCGACCCGCGATCCTGAATCGTATCCCGTATTCTAGAGCCGACTCAACTTGAGACTTGTATCCTTATTACCACGCTATCGCCACGTCTCGCGCACCGATCGAGGCAATACCCTGGCCAGGAGATGTGGGCCCGCGTTCATTTTGAGGAAAATGACACGCGTTGTAAAACCCAAGAGAAACTTTCGAATCAATCCTATCAATCAAGTACACATCACCTCACATGTCAAGTACATGTCCCATCCCCAAGCAACCCCTAAAGTCAACTCTCTCTCTCTCCACCCATCAAGTACACCCATCACTCACACCCATCACTCACCCATCTCTTTCTCTCTCTTTCTATCCCTCTCTCTCTTACAACCTCTCTCTCTCATCTCTCTCTCATTCTCCCATGCAACCCAATGTCCAAGCTCCATGAGGGAGAGTTAGATGTGGCCCACTCCCTACCTCCCATCTCCACCATCTAACTATCCAAATCTCATCATCCTTCATCAAAGTCGAAGCCGAGGAGCTAGGGATTTCATCGGACTAAGAAGAAATGAAAATGGTGGGTGTTTATAGGGTAAATCTTGATCCTTGGATCCTAGTGGGACGCATTTTGATGTATGTATTGTGCTTACATGGCTCGCATAGGGAGGGCTCAAAGTGGCGAAGCCCCTCCCTCCATCATCTGATCTCTCTCTCTCTCTCTCTCTCTCTCTCTTCTCTCTCTCTCTCTCTCTCTCTCTATTTTTTAATGATGGCCCACCTATGATGAATCCATGCCATCCACCGAGTGGGCCTACTTGGCGGTCTGTTTGGACAAACCTGATTGAATGAAAACATAAGTATCAACTTGATCCAAGCTCGGGTGGACCACCACGTGGAACCACCATATTGTATGTGATTTATCTACACCGTTTGTTCATGTCAGACGCACCATGATGTATTGTATCACCACCGTCCATCAGGACATGGGATCCACTGACTGTTTGCCTATATCCAGACTGTCTAGCAAGCTGGATGGTGCTGGACATGGGTTGGACGCTGGTGGGCCACCCACATGGCACCACACCATGATATATGTATTTTATCATGGCCGTCCACCATCCAGACAGTGCTGGACGTGGACCCCAGCAGGATATGTGTGTTATATCTGGGCCGTCCAGATGCTCTAACGTCTGGACGTAGCCGAGTGAGATGTATGAGTTTTATCCTACACCGTGCATGGCTTAAATGAGGGGCCCACTTGATGAATTTATTTCATCCCCACCGTCCAGATGATCTGGACGGTGCTGGACAGGTTGCATGGTGTTGTGGGCCCCACGTGATGTACGTGTGGACCCACCATAATATAAGTATTTTATATCTGGGATGTCCATCTGCTAGAGAGCCAGCAGTTATTACTGTTGCTTTGACGCCAGCAGCTTCAGCTGCTGCATAACGTCAGCAGCCCTCTGGGTTCAACATTATTATTTGTCATCCAAACTATCCATCCAGTTGGTGAACTCATCTTAAGGCGTGAGGAGAAAATGAGGTAGATTGGTGGACCACACTTTAATGAATTTATTGTATGCACACCGTCCAACAGATCTGGAAGGTGGGCCACACCTAGATGTACTTATTATATCCACATCGTCCTAGGGGTGGGACCCACCCTGGTATATGTGTTTTACCCTGGTTGTCCATCTGTTTTGCCAGCATGGGGCCCACCACCATCCAGATTGTGCTGGACGGTGCTGGACAATGCTTGGATAGTGCTGATTTACATGGACAATGTTTGGACAGTGTTGATTTACATGGACCATGTTTGGGTGGTGTTGATCATCATTAGAGTGCCATGTGCCCCATGGAATAATAGTGTACAATGATACACATGTTGTACCTGCCACTATTGAAATGATTTTAGATGTAATCCAAGATCCCACTTGAGGCCCTTTGTAGTGGATATAAGGCCCATTGGTGCAGCTCATTGATGTAGCCCACTTGATGTATATGAGGCCTATTGATGCGGCCCACTTGATGTATATAAGGACCATTGGTGTGGCCCAATTGATGTATATAAGGTCCATTGGTGCGGCCCATTGATGCGGCCCACTTGATGTATATGAGGCCCATTGGTGCAGTCCATTGATACGACCCACTTAATGTATATGAGTCCCACTTGATGTATATAAGGCCCATTGGTGCGGCCCATTGATGCAGCCCACTTGATGTATATGAGGCCCATTGGTGCGACCCATTGATGTGGCCCCATGGTAAAAGTTTTTCGCCCTAAGTTTTACAAACTTTTACCGACGAACTAAAACCGTCAGGAATAATGTTTTTACTGACGAAAATGTTCGTCGATAAAAATGTGATATTTTTAAGAAATTTTTCCCGCTGCCTTGAAAAGTTTTCCACAGAGTTTTACCCACGAACAAAAGCCGTCGGGAATAATGTTTTTACCGATGAAAACTTTTATCGGGAATAATGACATAATTTTTAACTTAGAAAATGGAATAATGTTTTTACCGACGAAAACTTTCGTCGGGAATAATGACATAATTTTTAACTTAAAAAATTTTCCCACTATAGTGAAAAGCTAAGAGTTTTACCGACGCATGAAAGCCATCGGGAATAAAGTTTTTACCGACAAAAATTTTCGTCGATAGAAGTGTTCTGTTGTTAACTTAAAAAATTTTCCCACCAAGTTTTATCGATGAACTAAAACCGTCAGGAATAATGTTTTTTACCGACAAAAAGTGTCGTCGGTAAAAGCATTATATTTTTAAGAAAGGAAATTTTGCACCATGAGTTTTACCGACAAAGTTTCGTCGGTAAAAGTGTTATTTACTTTAGAAAATTTTTGCCCTCACGTTTACCGACGAACCAAAACCGTCGGGAATAATGTTTTTACTGATGAAAAGTTTCATCGGTAAAAGTGTTATATTTTTATGATAGAAAAGTTTCCACTGAGAGTTTTACTGACAAATAGTTTCGTCAAGAATAATGATCTAATTTTTAACTTCGAAAATTTTCTCGCTGTCAT
Organism: Magnolia officinalis; assembly: GCA_021015155.1. Taxonomy (NCBI): domain Eukaryota; kingdom Viridiplantae; phylum Streptophyta; class Magnoliopsida; order Magnoliales; family Magnoliaceae; genus Magnolia; species Magnolia officinalis. Next base: position 44,856,036 of record JAJHSJ010000018.1, on the reverse strand, counting down.
GAAAAAGTTTCGCGATAACAGTTTTACCGACGAACCAAAACCGTCGGGAATAATAATTGTACCGACGAAAAAGTTTGTCGGTAAAAGTTGTCTATTTAACTTAGAAAATTTTCGCCTTGACTTTTACCGATGAACCAAAACCATCGGGAATAAAATTTTTACCGACGAACCAAAACCGTCGGGAATAATATTTTTACCAACGAAAAGTTTCGTCGGTAAAAGTGTTATATTTTTAAGCTAATATTTAATTGATATACATATATCTATATATAGTTTTTTTTATCATATAAGTGGAATTTGTTTTACATATATAATTAAAAGGTAATATTTAAATGATTTGTAACATCACATGAAAAAGAATATTTAGTTAAGAAATTTTAACTGTTTGAGAAAAATTTTGAGAAGAAAATAATGCTTTTGAAGAAAAAAAAAATCGGCATTTTGAAATTTTTGAGAAGAAATTAAAATATGAGAAAAATTTTGAGATTTTGAAAATAAAAATTCAGAATTTGTATTTTAAATATTTTTTAATAAAAGTGATATTTTGTTAAAAGAGAAAAAATATACATTTTGAAAAAAAAAATGTTATTTTTAAAAGAAATTGAATTTTATCTATGACAAATAAAATTACTAAATTATTAGGCACATCCACTAATTGAACCTTTAACTGTTTTTGGACAATCTGATCAGTCTAGATTGAAGAGTAAAAAAAAAAGAGACTTTTACCTACGAAAATTTTCGTAGGTAAAAGTAACATGAAATATTTTTACTTACAACAATTTTCATAGGTAAAAGTTTTCTACTTATTTTTTACCGACGAAAAAATTCGTCGGTACAAGTTTTTTATATATTTTTTCATATGAAAAAAATCGTCGGTAAACATTGCTTACTTTTTTTTTACCGACGAAAACATTCGTCGGTAGAAGTTATATAAATATTTTTACCTACGAAACAAATCATCGATATAAGTTTTACACTTATTTTTTACCGACGAAAAAATTTCGTCGGTAAAAGTTTTGTAATTATTTTTACCTAAGAAACATTTCGTCGGTAAAAGTTTTTCGCTCATTTTTTTACAGACAAAAAACTTCATCAGTAAAAGTTTTGTAATTATTTTTACCTACGATAAGTTTCGTCAATAACAGTTTTTTGGTTACTTTTTATCGGCGTAAATCTTCCTCGGTAAAAGTTTTGTAATCATTTTTAGAGACAAATTTTCGTCAGTAAAAGTTTTTGGCTTATTTTTTAGCGACGAAAATTTTCATTGGTAAAAATTTTGCCATTGCTGACGATTGAAATTTTCGTTGATAAAAACCTTTTGTGTCGGTCTTTTACTGGCGAATTCACCGACGAAAAATTTCGTCGGTAAAACCCTTTACCGACGAAAAAGTAGCTTTTAGCGACGAAAATTTTCATCGGTAAAAGTGGGTTTTCTTGTAGTGACACAGATGGACTTTTTGAGTATAACACGTACCTCATATCAGACCTATAGAACTTTGCTGTTGTCAATAGCAGCGTAAGCTGCTGGACGGCTTGGATATAATAGATACATCATAGTGGAGTCTCACCATCCCAACAAATGGACGTTGAGGATATACAATACATACTTAAAGGGGACCCACCGTCCCTAGCAGCTGGATGTGTGGACTGCCACACGTGCAGTTGGGTCTCACTGTCAAGGCCTGCTGGACGGTGGCATGGATAAAACACATCAATCATGGTGGGTCTAAGTGGTGGCCCACCATCGCTGGATCAAGCTAACATTTCTGTTCTCGATCCCTCGCCCAGGTTGGTCAGCAAGGAGGGCCGCTACTGCTGGATAGTGGGCTGCCCACTGCTGGACAGTGGGAACATACAACGCACATATCAAGGTGGGTCCACGAGGTGACCCACCAAGGTTTGGATCAGCCTATCAAACCAAGTAAATAGAGAGACAGAGAGAAAGCAGTGTGATGGAGGGATCTCGCTACTATGGGCCCCTCTTTGCTTACAACATATACACGAAAATGGGTCCCATCACAAGTAGGCCTTACATCAAAATCAAGATCTAATACTACGAACACCCACCGATTTCGCTCCTTCTTGGCTCCTTGGGATGCTAAGCTCCTATATAAGCTCTAATCTTTGATGAAAGATGATGAAACTTGAAGGGTTGAGATGAGAGATTGGCTGGTAGGGAGTGGGCCACACCTAGGTTCTCCTTCTCCCTTGAAATGCTTAGACGTTGGCTCTCTCTTGGTGCTTGGGGAATGGGTGGAGAATAAGAGAGAGAGAGACAGAGAGAGAGAGAGAGGGGATGTAAGGAGAGAGAGATGGGTGTGATGGGTGAGTGATGGGTGTACTTGACTTGAGAGGTATGGGTTGTGTTGACTTTTGGGAAGAGAGAGGTATAGGTGAGTGATGGGTGTACTTGATTGATTGATTGATGCGATGTTTGGGTAGAGATTTTTTCTTGAGATTTGTAACAAGCGGCATTTCCTCGAAATAAACACGGGCCCACAACTCCTGGCCTGGGTATCGCATCGGTGAACAAGTCACGGCATTGGAACCGCGATGACGATGCGGTCACAAGGGTACAAGTCGAGGGTCGAGTCAACTCAGATCGATAGGATGCGACTCAGGGTCGCACGCAAATGCTATCTACGAGTCGCGGGTCGCTGGAATTCGACCTGGAGGACGGTGGGATCCTTAAGAACGGTACGGACAGGATAAGGGCCTTACATGTAGACCACTCCCTTAAATTAAATGATGATATGATTCGGGAGATGGACAAGTTGCCCGATATGACTCTAGAATTTGAAACCATCCAGTTGAGGCCACCATTTGAGTTATCAACCCTTGACAATACAATACTGTAACGACCTGTAAATTTCCGTACATTGGGTCGAGTACCACCTCGACCGGAAATCACGTAGGATTAAATCCTTTAGAAATTTAACAAAGTTAACTAAGTACTAAACTCGGTTAGCCATGAAATCCATTGGGATCGCTTTAAATACGATCTGCAAGACCCAAAACTTGCAGAATTAGTGACTCTAGGTTACCCTAAAGTCTAGAACCAAACTCATTACCCGTCTGCTCTCGGGAATGAAACGAAACTTCGTATTAGGTCTAGATCGCACATCAGGAGTCCGATTAACACGAAGCTAAGGAACTAGGACCGCCCCACTGGGCTTGACAATCATCTCAAAAATCAGATGATTCCGATGTCCCACGGCCATTCGTTTCGATCCGGAGCGTGGGAGTGTGAAAAACACTATTCCCATCCAAATAAAAATATCTGGAATAGTGATCTGGCATCTTTCGGTTGCGCGTCAGTATTAAGCAACCTGACCGTCAGAATCAGACCAAATTACACCCTCGGATTAAGAAAAATTTTAGGAACATTTACATGTACTTAGAATTTCTGATCGTGGCCCACTGACCGTTGAACTAAAAGTGGTCCGCCACGTGCGATCTGGGAATCCGATAGAGTCGAAAACGTAATTCCACGTGGATCCATAGATGGTGAGCTTAAGTCTGACGTTTGGCTCAAGGAGGGCCACCACAACATTCCTTTTGAGCTTGGAAAGTGGCGAACTGCCTATATATGCAGCCACCCTTGAACCTGAGTCTATTTTGGACATGATTTTGGCTATAAAAGGGGCTTAGAACAGCCCCTCTCACAGCCATACGAATTTGGGAGCAAACCCTTAGAGAGAGAGAGAAAAGTGAGAGAAAGGCTTGGAGTTCAACGCCGATCTTCCTCTTGCTGCTTCCACTCATCACACGGCCTACACCGCCTGATTCCAAGTGTTTTCCCGGCGGTGTCCATCCCATTTGAAGGTAAGAAACCCTAACCCTAGGTCTGATTTGAGGTTGGATAGTGGTAGGCTATGAAAAAGCTAATCGGATACGCTCTTTAGGCTAGGAAACTCCCGTATACGGAAGCTCCAACACCCTTTCTGATTCGTTAGAATTCCAAGGGCTGAGGTGAGGACTTTAAGTGTATAAGTTACGTTTTTCAACGCTTTCAATGTCAGATAATGATAGATTCATGATCTGTGTGTAAATGCACATGTACAAAGTGCTTTCCGTTTCCTGTTTCGATTAGCGATGTAGAATATGGAATTTCACATACTCTAGATATACGTAGAAATACCGTATACGTATTTTTGTTAGGAAAATGTTTGACATGTTTATTTAATGTTTGATTATATCATATGTGGATAAAATGCTAGTTCGGCGAAAGGAATCGTAAAAATACATGTTCGTGTGTAAATGTCATGTATGTTGAAATTGCATATTCTAGAAATACCGCATACGTGCGGATTTTGGAAATGTAATTGTAATGATTATTTGCTGTATAATTACGATATATACGGGTAAAATACTCACGTGGCGAAGGGACAGCCCTAACACGAAATTGGCTAACATACGTCATGTATGTTGGAATAGTGTATTCTAGGTGTTTGTGCAAATGCTTGTATGAGTACATGTTTATGTATTAGTGACTTAGATAGGCGCTGATATGGGATTTCCAACTCCCTTAGAGACAAGTAGGCTTCCCTCCATGCGGTGGTTCGCTAGAACCACTCACCTGTAATGTGTATGTAATTGTATCCCCTTGTGGATAGTGCCTTACTACATGCTTCACCACATGCTCCACAACATGCTTGTAACATGCTTTACTTCATGTTTTATTTCATACTTTATAACATGCTTACTAACATGCTTGTATTGCTTGTTTATCATGCTTTACTTCACATGCTAACGATGAAAACTGTTTGAGTTTGGGACTATGTATATAGTCCAAACATTCGGTACCAGACTTGCGATTGTGGCTGAGATTCATGTCGCCACAAAGGACGTGACTGGCGAACCTGAGTCATACTTCGGTTGGCGATAGTGGTTGGCCACACGGAGTGCTTTTGCGCTCCATATCGCTCAACTTGTGGTGCGCTCGAGCTAGTCAGGCTCGCCAACTAAACCGAAGTGTAATTGTGTGTTCACCCTGTTTGGTCGTTACTGCTTGAACCTAGGGTACCAAACTTACCAGTGACGATCCCCATTTAACCATGGTACCTAGATCCGCTAAGTCGCATGAGCCGGACATGGTGGTATGGGACACTGTGGTCGAGCTGTCGGCCTACGCTGGGGCCATATGCCTCCCCGTAGTGACCATTGCGCAACTAACTCGTGAGCCGAATACGGCGGTATGGGACACTGTATTCGAGCTGTCGATACTTCGGCGAGAGCCGAGTACGGTGAGATCTGTGCTCGTGCCAACGGGCGACGAGTCCTCCGTAGTATCATCGAGGGTACTCCAAGTATCTGTGATTGGCGACGAGTCTTTCACATCGACTAGAGTGTGAGTTGAGCCGAGTACGGTGAGACCTGTACTCGAGCTGACAGCTAGTGATTGAGCCGAGTACGGTGAGACCTGCACTCGAGCTGACGGACAGCAATTGAGCCGCATACGGTGAGATCTGTATCTGCGCTGACGGGTGACGAGCCCTTTGCGATGCCTTCACTACGCTTCTCAAACTATAATATCGTATGAGAATAACTAGGATTGATGACCCTAGAATGGATCATGTTGGGAATGATACAAGGGAGGTACCTTAGTTTCCCAATACTGCTGATTGAAATGGACTAATAAAAACTTGGTAATCATGAGCATCATCGCACCGCATGTGCTTTGTAGATGTGACGCACTGAGGGAGTAAGCATTCGCGAACGTAAGATGATGTCGCTTGAGGGTGGTTTGGCAAAGGCATACAGCATCATGTCATATCATTTTTGCACTTAACAACAGTAGTTAGAAATGCTTGATTTGTACTGCTTTATCATTACTGCTTGATTGATTTGATAACATGTTAACTTATGCTTTATTGTTCCACTGAGTTAGCTACTCACTCTCACGTTACGGGACGGTGTTTGCAACACCCACCAGACTCTGTCGCAGGTGTAGATGGCACCTTGGTTCAGGAGCCGGAGCCCGACTTTGATGAGGACCAGGAGGAGTTCTCCTTCATGCAGTATTCTGACGGCTTTGCTTAGGCCGGCTGCATCGCGGGATTTTCAGGGCCTCTCTTGAGGAATGTATTTTGGTTTTTAACTTAGAAACATTACATGTATATTGGTACTCAGTTAGTACTCATACTCTGGAGTTCAGGAAATTTTGTTACTTTACATATTTTGAATATAAAATTTCAGTCTTCTGCTTGCCTTTATACAATTGAACTGGAGTATGAATTACTGTTTTGGTATAATCTCATTCATGTTTATTGCGCTAACTCAGACAACATTTAACCTGCATTGTGTATGTTGCATAAGTGATGCGTTGGAACTCGGGAGTTGAGTTCATACTCGCCCCCCGAATTTTAGGGTGTTACAAATACCTTTGCTAAGTAGTACCGATGAACAGATTCTTCACATCAATTCTTTGCTTTGTTGATTTTCAATCTACCTATGTAAGTAGAAAACAAGATACATCTGGTGACGATTTATTCTCACCATGACGAAGAGCAAGAGATCATGCTTTCATCCACTTCCAAAGACGATGGAATCATTAGGTAGATCATCACAACTTCAATGTGGAGAATGAGCCACTCTCAACTGAATTCTCCAACTCTTCAGAAGATTGCTTGGCACACCGTGCAAATTCAAACTATCCCATGATACAAGACGTAGTGAATGCCTTGCAAGACAACATCTCGGTAGTTGTTAATGACCGAAAGAACCCTTATTCTGAAACCCTTCCTTTCACAGATCCTGAATGTTTCCTATCACAGGAGGGAGAGCTGACAATTAAACCAAAGTCTGAAATTTCGGAATGTATTAAAACTACATCTACTGAAATTTTTTCTGAATTTTATCTACTCATAGTCTCTGATTGACCGTGGGGTACTAACTTTGAAACTTTCTCTGTCATAGGCGAATCATATATACTTTGGACACCTCAGGAGATTAAAAGGAAACCTTATGCTGAGGTCCATAAATTTCTCTGAAAATTCATGCTCTAGGGCATCCAAGCCTATTGCAAAAAGGGCTTTTGGATGATCTCGTTGAGAAAGCTACTAAGAATTTTATCAAGATATTAGCTGGAGGAGGAGCATTGCGGCATGAGTAAGTAGCTTTTCCCTTGCTTTCTAGTTTAGGATTAGTTTATTGCTTTCATGGAATTTAGGATAGTTTGCTTTCAGCTGTTTTAGGATAGTTTGCTTATCATCGGTTTGAGTCTTTTGTGATAACCCATTTTTCACAGTGAGATTTTTGGAAAAACTTAAAAATTCCTGCTTCAGGTACTATCTCTCCATCACTTCCCTTTTCTTTTCATTGCCTCTGTTGCATTACATGCTTATTTCATTTATATTGCGGACAATGTAGATTTTAGGTTGGGGATGGGAGATTAGGCAGGCTAATCGGTTGTTTTCTTAGTCTTTGAGCAAAAATTGCGAAAAAAAAAATAAAAAAAAATTGAAGTATACGATGCTTAATGTTGATGATTTATGTCTCTTGGATTCAGTTACTAGGAGATTTCAAAGTAAGTTCGAATTATTAATCCATGATTAGGAATTTTAAACATTGAACGAGTCATGATTACGTATGTCACACGCTACGCCAAAATTACAAATTTACGACGGACCGAATCCGTCGTAAAACCAAATAAACGATGAATTTCGTCCATCGCTTGGTCCGTTGCTATTTACTGGGTCATTTTTTTTTTTTTTTGAGGGATAAAATCCGTCGTTTAGTCTGCAACGGATATGGTCCGTCGCACAGTAGTGACGGATAAGATCCGTCACAAAAAATAAAAAATCCATCGCAAAAATTCAAAAAAACCATCGTCATTAAAATTATTAGCGATGGATAAGGTTCGTAGCTAATATGAGGAGAGCGACTAACCCAAATCCGTTGTAGATTTTCGATTAGTTCAGAAATTAGCGACGGATTTGGTCCGTCGCTAAATTATCTGTAAATTAAAAAATATATAGATATCGTCAGATTTATTATTATTATTATTATTTTGAATCTTACACCTGATAGTTATTCAACAAATAATTCATACAATTGTTTAATAAGAATTCTATTCAGAAAATAAATCCTATTCAAATGATTGTTGATAAGAATCCTATTCATCAAACCAAAAAATTTAATCATACTGAAAATAAAAATTCCCTACCAAAGCATTATATGATTCCTCATATGAAAAATACATGCACATAAATGGAATCCACTAAATATGATACCTCATATAACAACATATACCCATTGACATGCAAAAGCCCGCAACTCCCTAATGAAATCTAATATATACTTGCATACTTCTCGGAGACGGGAGCTTTTGATGGGACACTTCTTTCTTCTAGCTTAAATCCACAGATTTGTCTACCATGGGAACATATTCATCAAACTCTGAGAACCCTAGCCTTCCAAATTAGAGAAGCATGTCAAAAACTACTGCTAGACACATTATCATAGTATTTCTAGAAGACGGAACATTAATTAATTAAATACAAATAGAAGAAAAGCCTCATTGAGAGTACATGAATCTTTGAAGTGGTTTTTGTATCGATAAAAGACTTCACTGTCCTCCATAGCAGCCTAAAACCAGGGCCAGCATTGATGATAAACATTTGGCACAATGTCTGTACAAAAGCAAGTCCAATGTTATAGGCAAGCACTATCTAGATGCACATTTCCATTAACTCGAATTCCTATGTAATTTCTGGTCTGAACCAAATAATGATTACACCCCATCTCGTCCATTTCAATCCCGCACAGATCCATTTCTGTCCTAGTTTCAATCCCCAATCAGTCAGGTGACTCATTTCAGGTCAAACCAAAAACGACAAGACTGGACAACTCCAAGTTGTATCGGACATCATTTAAAACCATGTTAACAGGTGGGTGATGTAAGGGAGTGTAGGGCTAGAAAAACTTTGTACATAAGAAAAATGAAAAAGGTGCAGAAAATAAGAGGTAGAGTAGAATTACGACATCAAACTTCCATTTAAGCTTCTTAACAAGCTCAGCTCACCCATTATAGATGCAACCTACTATGGAAGTCTGAGAGCCTTCAAGAACCATGAATTTTGTAAGAAACAAATCAAGCAGAAGGATACAGATGCACCAGATTGTGTGATTGAATACCAAAAGAAAAATTGGAGAAAGTGATGCCAAAGCAAAGCTAAACCTGATATCTTTAGCTATCACAGTGTTTCCATCTTCAGCGCCAAGATGGCGTAGTACCACTTCTTCTAACCAGCCATCACGGTATGCATGCTGAAATAACAAAATGCATGAAATCAAGCCCTGGAAAATTGGCATGCTGTAATGAAACAATTACCATAACAGGTATGCTACAACTAGAAGACACGAGACATGGAACCCATAGCATGTAATTATCTGGGGAAAAGGCAATGATCCCTCCCGCCCTCTCAATCCCTTGAAAAGATTCACACAGGTTACAAGGAAGCTAGCACTTACAAAACATGACAAAATCAATAAAAACAATTTCATGATGGAGTTCCACATTAACTAGAGATAATTTGATTTCACTACTAACAAAAGGGATGGATGTTTCATATGATAAACAGACCATCGAAGCCACTAACCAATAGTTTGCACGACGTATCCCTTCTCATAGATTACATTTGTTATCTATCATGAAACTTTATGAGGAAGCAACTGGTTCCCACATGGAATTTTCAGTGGGATAAGCTTCATAATGCTTGGACAGAGATCTATCCAAACTTTCCATACAGTTTACAAAAACTTACAGGGAAAAAAAGGGATACATTAGCTTCTGGATTTAGGATGCTTAAATCTTCTTTTCATGTCAGTATCACATTAGCTTAAGCTTCACCACATTTGGTCCTAAATACAGATTTGACTGGCTGCATTTTTCTGAATAGAACATCAACAGCAAGGCCAAAGGTAGAACTCATAAATTATCATACCATCTATGAACTAAAACTTAGGAGGCAGATAAAAATGACCCACATGAATCTACAGTGCCATACTTTGAAATAAATATCCAAGAAATTACGAGTGGACAAAACTAAAAGATCATCTTGAAGAGTCCTGTGAATCAATGTCATCTGCCTTAATAGAGAAACCATCACTAGCATTAAGCCACCATACTCACTAAGTGACTTAGCCAAATAAGCAAGTTACCTTCCTCAAGCCAAGACAAAGCCAAATGTGACAAGTAACAGATAATCCATATGCCATTGACTCCGGAAGGACACACACACACACACACACACACACACACAACCAGTCTCCTGCGAGCAAGACCATAAATGGCTTGTCATACAAGCAAAGGGCTAGCCGGTCGGGGTGGATCCCACCGTGATCCGTTTCCCAAATCTGCTCCGACCACTAGATGGGTGACCCATTTTTTGCTTTTGGCTAAAAATCCAGCCCCATCAGTGCTTCAGGTGGACCACACAATTGGAAACAGTGTACTGGTAAACACCCACCCTCCAAACTATTTCCCTTGGTGTGACCCACTTGAATTATGAATGGGCCTGACTTTTTAGCCGCCTAAATTTGGTATGACATCTAATGGTTGGAGTGGATTTCACATAACCATTATGGTGAGCCCCTGTATTAAAAATAATAATAATAATTTTTAAAAAAAAAAAATCAATGGTGGACGTCTCTGCCAATTGTTTCCTTTGGTGTGGCCCACCTGAACAGTAGGTTGGCCTGATGGCCCTAGGCCTAACATGGGCACAAGGCAGAAAATAGAGCAGGTCCAAATCTTAGGTGAACTATATGGTAGGAAGCATGGGTGATTGAGTGTCATAAACATTTTATGAGCCACAAAAGTTTTGGACTCAGCGATTATTTGTTTTTCCCTTTATCTAATTGTGTGGTTATCAGCTGGTTGGATGTCAAATAAACGCTACAGAGGACATAAGGAAGTTTTTAATAGTGGGGCATTCAGTCACCATTTTTTCTTTCAGTAGTCCACTAGATATTTAGATCTGCTTTACTTTTTGTCTCATGACCTAAAATGATATTAAAAAATGGATGTACAGGTCGATGCACACCCCCACGGTAAGGGCCCCACCGTCTTGGGTGAGGCTCGGGCATCACCAAATCCTTACTCCCACCATAAGTAGTAAGTGGACTAAGTGGTTACCAGTAATATGTTAATGGGTGTTGGACTAACCATAAGCTTGCCTTTGTCTTGATGTATTTGTTGTATATACGCATCATCCATTAGTTTTCCAAGCTCGTTTTAGAGTGTAATAAAAAAAATGAAGCACATCCAAATCTCAAGTAAACCACACCACAGCAAAATAGAGTTCGTCCCATCATTAAAATATTTTGAGACCCTACTGAAATTTTTATTTTCCATCTACATGATTTTAAGCACATGAGAAAAGCCTGCATCAATAGTAAATATCTTGAAAATACCTTGCAACATGTATGTATCTTGGAGCTGAGCAAGTTACGAACATAGACGTTGAATAGTGTGAAAAGGAAAAAAAAAAAAAAAAAAAAAGATATGAAAACCATCATCATGAATAAAACCATGGTGAAGGTAAAGGACAAATTCTGTTAGCAATATTATAAAGATGGAAATGGGCATGGAGCTGGTTATCACGATTTACAACCTCTTTAGATGTTTGTGTATGAAGTAACAAAATGAAGGGTCCATTTGTATATCTGTTCTGAATTGGTCACTAAGCTGAGCTGGTTATCACAATTATTGGAATCACTTCCATCAATTGATGACCATAGCTGTCAATATCATTTGGTGGGCCATTTTGGTTTGCCAGTGAAAGATGTTTCTGAAATATTCCATAGAAAATGACATAATTCTTACAAGCCACTTCCTAATTCTAAAAATAAATCTGAATTTCAAAACAAAAGATGATCTCCCAAATAACGAAGATTAATCAAATACAAAGGAACATGGTAATGTGAACACCTAATTGGAGATAAGATTACAGGAGGCATTTCCATATCCAACAGATAACTATATCCATCCTTTCTACCTTTAGTCATACAATATTACAAAAGTTGTACTGTTGTGAAAAACCAAAAGTGAGAAGGATGGATGTATTCATTAGTCAGAACAGGTGTAGATAGCAGGTCACAAGATTAATCATGGCAGAACCATAGGGCATGGTAGATACTAGAGAGTGAAACATTGACTTCAAATGAACTTCAAGGATCAGAATAGATGATTTCCTTCTTTTAATATATAATATTAAAAAAAAATAAAAACCAACTAAACAAATCTTACAAGCCAAACTTGAATATTTCTCTCTTCTGATTCAAATTCCCAACACAAAACCAAACCAGCAATTAGTGAAAAGGTATTCCAGGTTACTTGAATAGCGGTTTCATTCTTACAATCATCATTGTCAATTACAACCCTGAAAAAATAGAAAAGAAATTAGATAAATTAAAATAAAAAAATCCAATACCAAAACAAAAGCCAAAACAAAAGAAAATAGGGAAAACCACAAAACCCAAGCTGGTTTCGGGGGTAAAAAACCACGCATGCTTAAAAGATAAATTTCCCAAAAATTACAAAAAGAAGCACTGAAAAAATCATAAAAAAAAAGATGAAAGAAAAACAGAAACAGAGGATATACAAAAGCCCTTTGTAAGTAATCTATACAACACTTCTATTCCTTGATTGAAGACAAAAATAACCAAGTTTAGGCCTCCTTCAAAAGCTAAAACATCTATAATTAACAACATCATGCAACAAAAAAATACCTAAAATAGAATAAGAAAAGGGGTGTGAGGAATTCTTGGAGCTGTTTTCGACAGAAGATGCCGAATGCCCAAGCTCTTCAAATTCTGACTGAATTGACTGAGATATCAGACATGAGCTTGTAGAAACAATAGAAGGGATTGATGGGATATGGCTTTGTCCATCATCAACCTGAGCTTACTGATTTCTCCATGGATAGTGTTTAACATATTCCAAAAACTCAGAAAGAATGAACTATGATTCTATCAATGGATATAAATCAAACAAGCATAATGGAACTGTTACATTTCGATCAGCAGAATTGGATGGCTACATGTCAACTTCCACACATTGGGCCTTGGATTGGATGGCTACATGTTCATTTCTCACCAACAGCTCCGTATCTCTTTCTACCACATCACTCATAGCACATATGGACAACAGGGTTAAAACATCATTTTTATACAACTCCTATTTTCTTGAACCTATCAAGCTAATGTGGTGACAGTAAAAGTTACAATATGTGCAATATGGGTAAGATTGTTATGTGCATTTCCTACCACTTAAAAAATAGTAGCCTGCATGCACCCATATCCACATGCCGCAGATCATGGGCCCCATTGTGAATGGAGTTTTTTCCAAAAATCACAATAACCAGATGATCTTAACCACTCAGTTTGTGGCATTGCATGGACAGTTAAAAGAAAATGGCTGGTACTTAAACACAATGGCCCACATATGTCTAATCAGCGTGCTTTACAGTATGTGTTCCATCCACAATAAAGTAAAAAATATCTATACTATAAATTCTAGGACCCTGCTGAAAGCTTTTCAAACTAATCCTACAACACTGAATTTCTTCATAAAGTAAAAAATATCTATACTACAACCATAATACGAGCATATTTAGTAAAAGAAAGAAACAACAAATCTGAAGCAGTTAACTCACAACTTTAATTGTTTCCAATTGGGGTTCAACCCATTTATAGACTTGTGCTGATTTTTCTGATGCCTGAAACAATATTATGAATTAAACTGATATTCCTATATTGGTACAAGCAGTTCAGAAAACCAACCAGAGAAATTATAACAACTTACCCCATATTCTAATATTGGAATTCCTTGTTGAGCATGTAGTAAATGTGCTTCCTCCATGTTGTGGCCCACCTCACAAGCTTCCCCCACCTTTTAAATTATTCGCCCTTCATTTCCAAGAACAATTAATTTATCAACTCAACCCATTAAAAAATATTCCCACCCCCAAATATTTTCATCAAGAATTAAATGGTAGGAGAAATGGAAAGAAAGCTTGCTTGCTAAAACTTCAAGTGCTTGTGCAGAAAAAGAAAAAGAGGAAAAAAAAAAAAACACACACACACACCTTGTAGAGATGTCGGTTCCCTGTAGGAGAAATCAGGCCTTCAACCCTTTCACCCGGAAGCACCAACAAGCATGCATGTATTTTATCCATATGTTCATTTATATGCACACTGTACACATGACAATCTAGTTGCATATGCATACAAGTGACTAACATGTTAAATTTGGTCTGGTGATTATAATTCATGGTCCATCAGGCAGGTTGCACTTAATACATAGCTTTTCCTAAGTGAAGAGTTTAAGAAATATCCAATCGATCAAGCTATTCTCTCATTTAACCCAAACTAAATAAATTCAACAAATTATTATAAAAAAAAAAAAAAAAAAAAAAAAAAAAAAAAAAAAAAAAAAACAATCCAGATTCAATGAAAAGAATCTGAAAAGCAACATTCCATTCATTAATGCAAGAACAAATAAAAATTATAATAAAATTAAAACATAAAAAACCATTTCAGATTCAATCAAGTGAATGTAAAAAATCACAACTATTGCATTAAAAAAAAAAAAAGGATGTGACTTTTGCAATCCTTCAAAATAGCATAGTTGTAGATATGTTATCCACTGTTTCTTAAATGGTGCATTTAGCATTCATGTATCGTATTTAGATATAAATAATTCAAGATTAATTTAAGGTTTCGAGAACTTGTATCCACCTCACTCTTACTACCAAGTAGTCCTGAAAGAAATGTCTAACAAATGAATGAAAAAGGAAAAGCTCAACATGTGTCATTATCAAGTTGTTTGCACAAGTTTTATATATGAAACAAGGCCTACATTTGTTCAAAGATAACAAGGTATGAGTACAGTTTGTAGAAAATCACAACTGTTGCCTGTGGTGTGGCCCACCTAAGTCAAGAAGGTTTCACTGGGCAGGCATCCACTCTTATCTGTTGCTTGTGGTGTGGCCCACCTAAGTCATGGATTGGCCTGTTTGAAACATTTGAAGTGAGTGCAATGGTAACATTCTGACTGAGGGTAGCAAGCATCTACTATAGCAAACTGATTCTCCTGCCATTTTAACAAATCCAGTTAAGTTAATTTCGAATTACAACATAGCAGAAACAACATTTAGAAGAAACATTTAAAAAATTATAAAAAAAAAAAAAAAAAAAAAAAAAAAAAAAAAAAAAAAACTCTGATTGAAACAGGATTTGGAATAGACTGAAATAAATTTTGAAATAAATGAGGAACTTTGAAAATGATGCAAGGTGCTAGGGACAATTATATACCAAAGTTGCAGTGAATACGAATTTACTATGGATTAAGCAGTCACTTTAATAACAAGAACAGATAGAAACAAGTAGTCTCTTTACTATGAATTGTGCCTATTACGGGAGTGTAAAGCAATTTAAATTCTAACATGACTTACCAGGAATAAAATTTGAGTAAAAAAGGATAACATCATATAATGCTACACACCAACTTTTAAATGGACTATGAAGCCCGCCTTGTTTTTTATTTGTCATCTAACCCTGTTAGCAGGTGCAAGTTAGCAGAATTAGTAGGCACGTAAAAACTGAAAATATTCCAAATTTTAAGTGGGCCCAACAAGGGAATGTATAGGATGTAAGCTTGAAGATCACTGATACCAGTACATTTAAATGGGTTGTAAGCCAAATATCTCAGTAATTGAAAAATAATAATAAATAAATAAATAAATAAATAAAACCTTAACCATCTAGCACCTGCCAAATGTCTGATGATCGGTGGTTCAATCTGCCTGACTTCTGCCATATGGCCCATCCACTGGGCAAAAACAAAATCAATTACACTAGGTGAAAATGTAGTCCTCAACCAGAGCTTGCATCCTGTGAGAAAACACCAAAATGAAATTGATAAACTAAAGTTTGAGAACAAACATTGGTATCAAATAAGAGGGCACAAAATGGAACCCATCAACCATTTCAAAGAGCACCCTCAAGCAATTAATGCATACATGAATTCAAGCGTATCATCACCAACATGGTTGGTCAGAAATAAGTACGCTAGATTCAAATTGACCAATTACACCACAGATATCAAAAGTGCAAGTCTTGAATGTGCAAGCAATCAATGTGTTGTTGAATAATATCCGAAGTATTGAGCATGCCTATGAAAGAAATTCATTTCATCCTCCACATTGCCAAATCTCGACATTGTTACAATCAGGGGTTTTGGAATAAGAAAAGAGAGAAGAAAAGAGAAAGCAATGACAAATGGAATGGATTTTGGAATAAAAACAGGGATTTCGAGAGAAACTCACCCACAGTAGGAGAGATGCTTGAAATCCTTCAGAGATTCGGAGCTCACCCACCGGCGGAAGAAGAAAATGAGAAACCACGTAGAGGCAGATGCAGAGGGGCGTCGTTTGAAAGAGGGATTTGTAAAGGCATGGGCCGTCGTTCTTCCCTCTTCTGAAATGAGATGTTACTTTTAAATCCACAAATTATGAGTTTTCCACAATTTAACACATCAACTACATTAATACCCCTACATTTAAGGACCATTTACTGAATGATTAAGATAGTTTTATATAGGAAAAAGTATAAATATTAACCACTAACAACCAAACCCATTATTTAGATGGTCTAGATAACTATGTCATTTCCACTATTATTATAAATGAGTCACCATTATTTTACCTCAAACACAAAACTCACAAACTGTATTGAACAATATATAACGTCACTTGCTCTTTGGATCTGGTAGGGCTCAATGGGCCCCACCACGATGTATCTGTTTTAATCCCCGCCGTCTATCTATTTCTCAATATCATTTTAGGATAGATCCCAAAAATTGAGATCTATATAAATCTCAATTAGACCACACCACGGGGAAAAGGGAGAGTGATTCCCACCGTTGAAACTATCCTAAGGCCCATCATAATGTTTATTTGAAATTCAACCTGTTCAAAAGTTTAAAAAGACATGAAATAAGGGAAAACACAAATATCAGCTTGATCTACGAATTTTGTAGCCTTTAGAAATTTTAATGGTAGGCGTCACTGTCCCACTGTTTTCTGTGTTGGGGTCCACTGGAGATTTGGATTTAACTCAGTTTTTGATATTGCCTTAAAACGATCTCTCCAAATGGATGGAAGGTGCAGATACAAAACATACATTATGGTGGGCCCACGGAACTTGTTGACATCACTTCAGTAGCTAGTCTCGCTAGGACGCGGATTTCCTGCAAAAGCCTTTAGCAGGAAGTTCCTGTGCTGGAAACTAAAGTGGGGCCCACCGTGATGTTTGTGTTGAATCCACTCCGTCCATCCATTTTGTGAGCTCATATTATGACATGAGACCAAATGTGAGTAGGATCTGAGACACAAGTAGACCGTACTAAAGGAAAAGGTAGTTAGGGAAATTCCTACCATAGAAATCTCCCTGGGATCAACAGTAATGTTTACATTTAATCTATACTGTTCATAATGTCATTCCTATTGGGATTAACTTAAAACAAAAGTATTAAAATGATTCAAAACTTCTATAGCCCCACGAATATTTCAACTATGGATGTTCAATTATCATGCTTTCGACCCACTTGAGCATTGGATTCAGTTCATTTTTTCCACAACATCTTAAAATGAACTCAAAAAATGGATGGATGGGGTGGATTTCTCACAAACATCATAGTGGGCCCCACTTTGATTTCCAGTGTAGGAACTTCTACGAAAGGCTTTCGAAGGAAATTTGCGTCCATCTCGCTACTCCCCTTACACCAGCCCTGTGGCTGATGGTCGGTGCTCTGTGGGCCCCACCATGATGTATGTATTTCATCCATAATGTTCATCCATTTTTTAAGATTATTTTAGGAATTTATTCCAAAAATGAGAGGTATATAAATCTCAGGTGGACCACACCACATGAAAACAATAGTGATTGGATATCCATCATTAAAATCCTCCTAAGGCCCACTATTCTGTTTATTAGGTCATATAGGCCTAGATGAAGGGGAAAAATAAAAATCATCTTGATCTAAAACTTTTATAGCCCCCAAAATGTTTTTAATGGCTGACACTCATTCAACACTGTTCTTGTAATGTGGTCCATTTCAGATTGGGATATACCTCATTTTTTGTCTCATTTCGTAAGATGATCTTTAAAAATGTATGGCATGGATGAAACACATACATCATGGTGGGGCCCATAGAGCACCGACCACCATTCATTGGCCGGTGTTAGGGGGAGTAGCCAATCTGTTCCCCTTATTTGTAGTGTGGTCCATTTAATCTTTGGATATGATTCATTTTTTTGGATAATTCTCTAAAATGATCTCGAAAAATGGATGAATGGTGTGGGTTGATCCCAAATTTTCGGTAAATCCAAAACTCAAGTGGACCATGCCACACAAAACAGTATGGAATAATGATTTCCACTGTTGATACCTTCCTTGGGCCCATAGTAATGTTTATTTGTCATCCAACCTGTTCATAATGTCAAAAAGATATGAATGAAGAGAAAACACAAACATCAACTTGATCCAAAACTTCTATGGCCTCCAAGAACTTTTCAATGGTAGAGGTTCAATCACACTATTTTTTGTGGTGTGGTCCACTTGAGCTTTGAATATGCTTCCTTTTTGTTCTTTAGACCTCAAATTATCTGTTAACATGGATAAATGGAGTAGATAAAATAAATAAATAACAATGGCCCCATAAAATTTACTCTGGTAAGGGTAATGAGTAACTCACATAAATGTACTGGGGAGGGGTTTCCTTAAAATATTCATAATCATATATTGGGCCTACCTAAATGTGATTCACATATCTAACCCACTCATTATGTGTGTCCCACTTGGACGAGGGGTCAGACCAAGTTTCAGCAGCATCCAAAACTCATGTGGGCCCCACCAAGTGCTTTTATATTTTTAAGGATGTCTTCACATGGTTTTAGATGGTATGGCCCACCTGAGTTTCGTATACGAATGATTTTTGAGATATCTCATAACCTAAAGGGGACACATCAAATGCACGGTGTTGATGTTCGACACACATCATGATGGGGCCCACAAAACTTACTAACATTAATACTTAGGTTCTCGCAAGGTCAATAGGTTGAGTCGCAATTTTGATAAGAATATTTGACTTATTTTTATATGTTTGGTCCATTCACTCTATTTTATTGATCAATATCCTCAATTTGACTAGTTACTCGTCCCGATGAGGCTACATTTTTTATTTCTCAAATAAATTTCAATTTTCATTTAAAAATAACATTTTTTTGAAAATGTATATTTTTTACGCTTAATTTTTCTTTGAAAGCTTTTAACAAAATATCATTTTTATTCTAAAATATTTTTAAAAAATTTTAAAATACAAATTCTAAATTTTTATTTTAAAAATCTTAAAAATTTTCGCAAATTTTAATTTTTTTTCTCAAAATTCCAAAATGCCAAAAATTTTTTTTCTTCGAAAGCATCATTTTGTTTT
>JAJHSJ010000018.1:44728298-44836434 GCA_021015155.1 Magnolia officinalis | reverse complement strand
CGAACCCGATCCGACTCCGTTTCACTGACCGAGTCGGACTCGGTTCGGGTCAGGCCAACCATCCATCGGATCAGTCCGAGTCAGGTGACCCGACTCGGTCCTGGATCGGATCGAGTTCGGGTCAGGCTATTGAGACTTCGGATCGAGTCGAGTCGGACCCAATCCGATCCAATCCAGACCGATGCCCAGCTCTACCTCCAATCAACAATTAAATGATATAAAGTGTTGTTCATCATCCGATCAACCTCCAATCCTCTATCGAATGGTAAAAATTATCATACATCATTTCATTAAGTCTTTAATTGACGATCAAACGTTGAACATCACCGATGGAGAGGAAAAATAAATTTCATATTAATTCAAAACTTCTGTGACCCCTAAAAGAGTTTCAATGGTAGATGTTCAACCCCCCACTGCTTTTTGCAGTGTGGTCCACTTGATCTTTAGATCTGTTTTATTTTTCGGCTCAAGCCTTAAGACGAGCCCACCAAATGGATGGACAGTTTGGGTATAACACATACCTCATGGGACCTACAAAACTCGCTGACGTCAATGTACTAACTAGTGCATGGTACACCTGCCCATCCGCTTCACCTTCACGTCAATACATGGTGTACTATGGTGTTAGTGTTAGGAGTCTTGTGCTCGAGGCGAGAGGAGACGTATTGGTTACTACCCTTGCCACTAGCCAATAGCTGGTGGTCGGTGCTTTGTGGACCCCACCATGATGTATTTATTTCATCCATGTCGTCCATCTATTTTTTAGATCATTTTATGGTATTAAACAAAAAATGAGGTATATCTCAATCTCAAGTGGACAACATTACAGGAAACAATGTTGAATGAACGTTGTGTGTGGATCGATCAAATCTTGCATTCGATAGGTCTGGATTGGCCACTGATCCGAACTCGACTCGATGTATGGTCGGATCTGAGTGGGCATACTCGATCCAACCCGATCCTAGCCTTCGGATCGGGTCGGATTCTGCCCAGCTCTAGGGGCCACAGAAGTTTTGAATCATGCTAATATTTGTGTTTTCAATTCATCCCAATAGGAATGACGTTATTAACAGTATGGATGGCATGTAAACATCACTGTCGAACCCAGGGAGATTTCGACGGTAGAAATTTCCCTAACTACCTTTTCGTTTAGTACGACCCACTTTAGTCTTTGATCCTGCTCACTTTTGGTCTAATGTCCTAAAATGAGCTGGGCCCCACCTAAGTTTCCAGCAGAGGAACTTCATGCGAAAGCCTTTGGCATGGAGGAAGTGGATTAGATACTGACAAGGTCAGTAGCCAGATCGCTACTTAAGTGATGTCACCAAGCTCTGTGAACCCCACCATGATGTGTGTGTTGTATTCATATTGTCCATCCATTTCTAGAGCTCGTTGTATGGCATGAGAAAAATAATGAGATATATCTAAAGTTCAAGTGGATCCCACCAAAGAAAACAGTAGGGATAGTGACATCACTGTTCAAAACTTTTGAGGAGCCATGGAAGTTTCCAATAAAGTTGATATATATATATATATATATATTATATATATATATATATTCATTTAATCTATCTCTATGCTAGAGATGAATAGGTTGGATCTCAAAATACATCATGGGGGGCCGTATAAATGTTTCTATGGTGGGTGTGACTGCTCCCACTGGTTTTATGTGGTGGGTCTACTTGAACTTTAGATCTATCTCATTCCTTTTCTCATGCCATAAAAATGATCTCTACAAATGGTTTGACGGTATGGATGCAACACATGCATCATGGTGGGGGTCCACAGAGCTTGGTGAAGTCATTTGAGTAGCGATTTAGCTACTTGTCAGATCTAATCCACGTCCCTCGCAGGAGGAAATTTAGGTCCATAGTTAGCGGAGTAGTTGATTGGCTGGTGTACCACACACCAGTTATTAGCTGGTGTATTAATGTCAGCAAGTTATGTGGGGTCCCATCATGGGTATGTATTATATCCAAACTGTTAATCAATTGGAGAGCTCATCTAAAGGCTTGAGATGAAAAGTAAGATCTAAAGATCAAGTGGACCACACTCCCAAAAAAATAGTGGGGGATTGAACGTCTACAATTGAACCCTTTGGGGTCACAGAAGTTTAGATCAAAATGAAATTGTTTTTACTCGATGTATTTTTACCTCATTAACAGATTGGATGGAAAATAAATGTCACGGTGGGTCCTAGAAATTTTTTAACAGTTGAAATGAAAATCATTATCATCGCCTGTATTTTTGGTATGGTCCATTTGAGCTTGGGATATGATTCATTTTCTGTCTAATGCTTTAAATGATCTCGGGGCCAATGTAACTTTGATCTCATTTGAACCATCATACAACTCGGAGGTCGGGCCCGATCAGACCCGATCCAACGGTCTGGATCAGTTAGGATCGAATTGGGTAAGTCAGATCCGAATGGATTTCGGATCGAATTCGGATCGTGGTGGATTCGAACTGACCCGAGCTGGGGAATCCGGGTATTATATAAAATGCATTTTAGACTTTTTACCTTAAACCAAATAAACCACTACCTGCTAGGGCTCGAGCTCTCTCATCTCTCTCTCTCTCTCTCCAGAGCTCTCTCCTCTCTCAACGCTCCAACCCCCGCCGATCCCTCTCCCAAACCCTCACACTCTAACCCTTGCCTATTTTCTCTCTCTCTCTCTCTCTCTCTCTCTCTCTCTCTCTCTCTCTCTCTCTCTCTCTCTAAGCTCCAACCCCTGCCGCCTATGCTGACGCGTGTAACACTATTGGAAGGTGACCCCGCACTAGCTAGCTAGCTGGCATCAAAGCTCTCTGGCCCACCATGATGTATGTTTAAATCCATGGCATTCAAAGCTCTCCCGCACCATCCGGCATTAGGTATCTCTCTCTCATTCTCTCTCTATCTCTCATTCTCTCAAGTGTAGAAATTGGAGAATAGGTTGGATCTCAAAAATACATCATGGTGGGCCGTATAAATGTTTCTATGGTGGGTGTGACTGCTCCCACGGTTTTATGTGGTGGGTCTACTTGAACTTTAGATCTATCTCATTCCTTTTCTCATGCCATAAAATGATCTCTACAAATGGTTGGACGGTATGGATGCAACACATGCATCATGGTGGGGTCCACAGAGCTTGGTGAAGTCATTTGAGTAGCGATTTAGCTACTTGTCAGTATCTAATCCGCGTCCCTCGCAGGAAATTTAGGTCCATAGTTAGCGGAAGTTGATTGGCTGGTGTACCACACACCAGTTATATAGCTGGTGTATTAATGTCAGCAAGTTATGTGGGTCCCATCATGAGGTATGTATTATATCCAAACTGTTCAATCAATTGGAGAGCTCATCTAAAGGCTTGAGATGAAAAGTAAGATCTAAAGATCAAGTGGACCACACTCCCAAAAAATAGTGGGGGATTGAACGTCTACAATTGAAACCCTTTGGGGTCACAGAAGTTTTAGATCAAAATGAAATTTGTTTTTACTCGATGTATTTTTTACCTCATTAACAGATTGGATGGAAAATAAATGTCACGGTGGGTCCTAGAAATTTTTTAACAGTGAAAATCATTATCTTCGCTGCTATTTTTGGTATGGTCCATTTGAGCTTTGGATATGATTCATTTTCTGTCTAATGCTTTAAATGATCTCGGGGCCATGTAACTTTGATCTCATTTGAACCATTCATACAACTCGGAGGTCGGACCCGATCAGACCCGATCCGACGGTCTGGATCAGTTAGGATCGAATTGGGTAAGTCAGATCCGAATGGATTTCGGATCGAATTCGGATCGTGGTGGATTCGAACTGACCCGATCTGGAATCCGGTATATATAAATGCATTTTAGACTTTTTACCTTAAACCTAAAACACTACCTGCTATTTCTCTCTCTCTCTCTCCTCTCTCTCTCTCTCTCTCTCTCTCTCTCAACGCTCCAACCCCCGCCGATTCCCTCTCCCAAACCCTCACACTCTAACCCTTGCCTATTCTCTCTCTCTCTCTCTCTCTCTCTCTCTCTCTATAAGCTCCAACCCCTGCCTCCTATGCTGACGCGTGTAACACTATTTGGAAGGTGACCCCGCACTAGCTAGCTAGCTGGCATCAAAGCTCTCTGGCCCACCATGATGTATGTTTAAATCCATGGCATTCAAAGCTCTCCCGCACCATCCGGCATTAGGTATCTCTCTCTCATTCTCTCTCTATCTCTCATTCTCTCAAGTGTAGAAATTGGAGAGTTAGATCTTCCAATTTTGCGAGTTTTAGGGCCATAGATTTAGGGTTTTTATGGTTATAATTTTGGAGGTTTTAGGGCCACAAAAATAGGGTTTTTATGGTTATGATTTTGAGGATTTTAAGAATTCTGTTTTGTGGATTTTAAGAGAGTATATGAATTTTAGGGCTTCGGTGTAGTAAGTTTGAGGGCCATGGAGATTGAAATTTTTAGGGTTTCTGATTGGTGGATTGTGGATTATGTAGTTTGAAAATTTTAGGGATTTTTATTGTAAAATATAAATCTGGACCGAATCATGCCCAATCCGATCCGACTCAGTTTTCCTGACCGAGTCGGACTCGGATCAGATCAGGTAATGCACATTTCGGATTTGTCCAAGTCAGGTGACCCGGACTCGGTCCCGAATCGGCACTACGCCAAAATCGCTGTTTTGCGACGGACGAAATCCGTCGTAAAACAAAATAAACGACGGACTTCGTCCGTCGCTTGGTCCGTCGCTGTTTACTGGGTCGTTTTTGGTTTTACGACGGATTTTATCCGTCGTTTAATCTGCGACGGATAAAGTCCGTCGCATAATAGCGACGGATAAAATCCGTCGTAAAAAATAAAAAATCCGTCGATAATATTAAAAAAATTAGCCGTCACTGAAAACATTAGCGACGGATAAGGTCCGTCGCTAATATGAGTAAGCGACGGACCTCGAATTCGTCGTTGATCGTCAATGTTCAGAAATTACCGACGGATTTGGTCCGTCGCTAAAATATCTGTAAAAAAAAAAATAATCAATAAATTATTATTATTATTTTTAAAATCTTGCACCTGATAGTCATTCAAAAAATAATTCACACTTGTTTGATAAGGATCCAATTCACAAAATTGGTAACAACTCAATTCAATAAAAGAGGAAATGACCCAAGTGGCCCACTCCAAATATTGACTAACCCTTCTAACTAAACACTCCCCCCCTAAACTAGGACCCATACAAAAGAAATTACCTGGAACTTCAACCGTTGGTTATGCCTTGCCTTGAATTGCTACTTAGTATCTTATCTTGTTCAACCTTCTTTTGAACCCTTCCTGCATATATGACAAACAACCAGATTCAATCCAAGAAAAGACTAGTTTAGTCAACCCTCATATATTACAAATAACCAGCTCAAATCCATGAAAAAAAACAGTCTAATCAACTGAAACCAATTAACAAAATAAAATATTAGAATTTGGGTGCTTGGGTATTGCCCTTGCTTGTCCTAAGCACGGCACAGGCCAGAGCTCTGAAGGGACCATCACCATGTATAGGCTTATCCACACCGTCCATCCATTTTTCCATATCATGTTAAGATATGAGCCCAAAAGGGGCAAGTTCAAGGCCCAAGCAGGTACATTGTTGAAACTTTCCTAAGGCCCATCGATGTTTATTTGCCATCCAACCTCTTTATAAGGTTTTTGTAAATGGAAGAAAAAACAAAAATATCACCATTGAAACTTTTGTAAGGCCCATCATAATGTTTATTTGCCATCCAACTTATAAGGTCATGTGGACCTAGATGAAATAAAACAAAAATATCAATTTATTTCTAAACCTCTTTAACATCATGTTCTTACTCATGCCTTAGTGGTAGACTCACCAGAGTTTTAACACGAGTACCCATTGTGGTGAAATCTCACATGTTTTGTTAGAGTGGTGTATTTCTTAAGTATGGAACAAATAGGTTGTGAGGAGTAACGTCTGCACATGTGGGGGTGAGTGTATCACACATATACCCTTGGTTCCTATCTTTCCCTTTTTCATGACATGCAAGAGAGAAGAACATGCAAACACCCAATTGGCCTGGCTTTTGGGCCACAATGTATGGTGGGGCTCACCAAATGACAGGACAATATCGTGTAAACATCCAACCAGGAATACACACATGCAGAGACCAATGGTGGGAATGGGTCGTGTACACTGCAAATCAAGCCTGGCCTCGCTTCATAGGCCTTGAAGACAATTGCAATGTGCTTGAGTGGAGCCTCTAGGTAAATCAGGATATATTAAATAAATGTCAAGAGATCAAAATACCTCAAAGAATCTTTACAAGAATTAGGTTTCCAAGAGTAGATAACATATAACTTGAACAATGCCTCCCCCTCCCCCTCCCCCCAGTGTGCAATGGCGCTTCTCTCCTTCCCCATTTATTTGGCAAGAAGGAGATGAATGTGAAGAAAATAACCCGATGCTTTGGCAAGAAAAGATGAAGAAGAAACCCCATTTCTGAAATTGATGCACATATTGCCTCACTTAATTGGCACCACAGCAGGAAGGGATTAATACCAAGGCAGGAGTTAAGCGACCATTTGGATTGTAAGTTGCTTAAGATAAGCTACTTATTCCACAAGTAGCTTATCTTAGTTTCTACTTATTAAGATGTTCCCTAATAAATCTATATGTTCTTCTTTAGACCTATTTTTATATAAACAATCTTGACCGTATTTAGGGCCAATGATCAAATGGTTAATATATATGGATATGCATGGTCTCTCCTTCCACGAACAATTTGTTGGGATAAGGCTTAGATGATGATGATGATGATGATCAAATGGGCTAAATGGATCCTGCTATCTTGGACAGAAAATGGTAAAGAGGTTTTAATTATATGGTGACTGCTATCTGACGCGGTAAATTTTGGGCCTAAAGGAATATTTGGGCCTCATCTGGAAGAACGGCCAAATCATGAATAGCTAAATTTGAGCAAAATCAGCTTTTTCCATCCAAAATCAGTTTGGATGGAGTGCATCCATCCATCGTGGGATGCAGGAATACCCAAACTCCACTTAGTTAAATGAATTATCATAGAAAACTGAATGTTGCTTTATTCCATATGTGCATAGCAAGTCAAATGCTCCATAACACGTCCCATTTGGGCAACTGTAGCAATCACAAGTGATCAAGTGATTAGGGTGCCAAAATTGCATGTAGGTGTTTTGGGAAACCCATAAACAGGTGCAGAACTTCTCAACAAATGAAAGCTGGGAGTGATCGAGAATCGAGATCAATGAAAAGAGTAGGAAGATTGCAACAACATAATTTTGCAGATGGGAATCTCTAAATAGCATTTGCCTTCATTCCACAAGGGTAGATACAGTCAGTGCACAACTACAACTAAGAGAGCAATGAATCATTTCTACCTGTGACAGTAAACGTGCAACTCCCAACAGTCGCTCCTGAAAATTATGCTCTCTGTTGTGATGTTTTGCTTCTTTAGTCTGCATACACAACAAAGATATCATAAGAATACAACATAAATCTGGAATCATTTTCTGAAATAACCTCACAATCCAACAGAAATAACAAACAGCATAAACAAGTGTATGGAAGGAAACTATAAAGCAGGTCCAAACTCATTGAAACATAGGTTGGCACAAAGTTTATCAACAATTACTTTTGTTTGATCAACCTACAATATTGAAGTCTCCACTGACACGAGCACATCTACAAACAAGGGAGCTACCACAGCGTGCCTTTGTGATGGTTCATTTTCGTTTTTGTTGAAGCTCATTATGTAGGGCCACCAATTGAATTGTTACAATCTTCATCAGGGCCTATATCATTGTGCACCATAGCATTATCAGTGTTTTAGCTGACTGAATTTAGTATTGCGCCCTACATATCACCCTTGAATCTTGAACCATCCACCCCAATCTCCATGGAGAGGTTGATGTATTCAATTCTCTGCTTCAATATACACTTTATTAAATCACACCAATCAGTCCATTAATCCATCTACTGATATACCATCAACATCCAAAGGTCCACCATATTCATCGTCTTGATTATCATCTGCAATTGTAATTTGGCTCAATGCTTGCTCTGTCAAATATAATGTCCCAGTAAAGTAAAAATCTGCTGAGAAACTAATGTCCCAGTAAAGTAAAAATCTGCTGAGAAGAAAAACCAATAAATTCCATTGGGTTTTTGTCCAAAAAAACACTTGAAAACAAGTACACATCATCATAATCTATCATTGATTCTCACTGCATAATCACACAAACTACAAAAACAGACAAAAGGAGAAGTATTCACATTAGATGTCCTTTTAATAACAGAAAACCCATATAGAACTCCCATGTCTTCAAGTAATCAAAATCTGAAAAACATTCCCTCACATAAAGCCCCTCAGTTGAAAGATGAGAATTTATTTGAAATATTAATAGACAATATTTTTTTTACAGAACCATGCCAAGCAATTAAAAATAAATAAATGCATAAAGCATCCATTAACTCAAATTAAACTAACAAAATTGTCGGACCTTGGTCTTGAAGTCACGGAGCCCCAAAATAAGATTGTTGAACAATCCCAACCTCTATTTGTGGATACTTGTTTGTTAAAACAGGATTATCTGCTAGTTTTCAATTTTAACTTCACAATATATGTCCACTTATCCAATAGTTAGATAATCAATTAAGTACAATTTAAGCATATATTTTATTTTTTTGTTCAAAATACATATATTGGGATCAATAATTTTGATTACTTGTATCCACATACGCAATTTGATTTTGCTCAGCCTGGAACGTAACTGATGAAATCCATTAGCTCAGGAACATATTGTTCCTCCTTCCATCACTGAATAGCACATTTGGATGAGAGGTTTTGCCTACCATTCTCCAATCAACTTCTAGCAAGGGTTAGTTGAACTGACATATCAATGGAAAAGGGATCGTCCAGCAGCTTTGTCAGAGCAGCCACCACATCCCACCATTTTATATCCTTGTTGCCTGTTTATTTTTGCTTTATAAATCATTTTTTTTTTTTTTTTTTTTTTTTTTTTTTTTTGGGAATTGGCATATCAAAACTATCTTAAGCAAGCTGAAATTCCATGGAATAGTAACTTACCTGAAGTGTAAATTGATTTCATTTCCTGAGCAGATCACTGCCTAATCAGTAGAGGCACTTTTAAAGCAGGCAATGTGGGTGTCAAATTAAAAAGCTGAGATGGCATGTGCAATACATGTGGAGAGAGATGAGTGGTTTGCAAGACATGGGAGGCAGATGTAGAGGCAGTTTTAAAAGGGGCGTGTTGGTACTCTGGAAAACTGTGATGCCCAATACTCAATCACTTTAAAAATGTGCATGTGGAATGGATTGAGTCAATCAAACAGTCCAGGTCGTGGACTACTTTAGATAACTCATCATAAAAGATCCAGATTGTTGGTTACTTAACTCATATATAAGTAACCAACAAATACCATTTTCTAAAAATAATCAGTAGGAAAGATACATCAGAATAAGGACAATACAAATTATTGCAGAATCTGAATAGCAGAAATAAGCAAAACATTAGAGGATGAATGGATTCACCATCTGTGAATAGTAAAATAAGACAAAAAAGTACATCTGTAAGAGGAAATATAGAATGTTGAGCCCATCTGTGGCTAGTCTAATTATTGATTCCACAAGATAGTCATCAATGTTAGAAGTATTTATATATACTTGTGATGAAAAAGAATGGGTTCATTTAAGATAATACTAGAAAGGAGTCATCTTCAAAGTAACATAGGCACAAAAACATGTGACTGTACCAGACAATTAAACCTGTCACTGTTGGAAAATCCAACATGGTGCTATATATGACTATGTGATAGCGTTGAAACATATATTATTTTTATGCTGATGCTGATGCATATAGAAAACCTATCATCATCCAAGGAAGGTGAAATCAGTACAACAGGGAACAAAACAACCTCATTTTCTTGGAGATAATTGTGTAACACTCGTATCATGAGGAAAACTGGAGTGTGCAACATTCTTTGAGTGATTAGATTTGTAGAAGCAACACTTTCATGGAAGAAACTCAGATGCCCAAAAACAAATTCCAAAACCATTAATTATGCAGTTTTTAGAAGCACAAGTGAATTGAATTACGACCATTGTTTCAAGTGGAGAAGATGAAAGTTCGGTTTTTGCTCACATGTGGATACCACCATTATGTATAAAAGGTATCCAATCTGTCCAGAAGGGTCACTCCATACTTCCACTTCAATTAGAGTTGAAGGGCTTCTTCCTCATTACAAACACTACTAAAAATTATTAGTTTTTGACATTTCCTATTTGACTGAACAACACACTTCCAACTTCTCAATAATTTCAAAATGCCAATTTTTTTTCATCAAACTATCAAATCCCGACATCAGGACAAAAACCCGACATCAGGAAAAAACCCAACTTCCAAAACTCTATGAAGCACTCGATCAAACAACTGGTGTGTACCATTGCTTTGAAAAACAACCAAAACCAACGTTTCATATTGCCAAAAAAAACTCTGATATATTTATGCATGTATTTTCTCTGATTTTTTCAATGCTGCTCAACAAGAAACAACAAAACCACCATACAGAAAATCCCAGAACTACTGAAATACGGTTGAAAAAACACAAATTACAGCAACACAGTACTGAAATCAAATAATCACAACCATCATCCAGAAAAAAAAAAAAATTCAGTAAATATCAGCAATAAATCACAAAAGAAAAATGCAAAAAAAAATCCCTAGAATTGAGGGAAATACAATAAAATGAACGCCACCAGATCTAAAACCAAAATTCGCAACAAAAAAAAAAAAAGGAAAAATCACCTTGCAAGCAATCGCAGTTCTCGGCCTCTTTCCTCACCACATCAAGAACCGAATCGATTAGTTCGGCACCTTCGGTGTCCATCGTACCAGGTTCCAGATCCATGAGAACGGCGCGCGGGATGAAGCGGCCGCAGCTGGCCTCATTGTAGTAGACATTGACGCGCTCGAGCTGCAGATCCGAGTCGCCTTGGTAGCGTCCAGTCGGGTCAATGCCGTGCTCGGTCTAGGATTCTAACAGCTGCTGCGAGGAGGAGAAGACCGACCAGATCTGGGTTAGGGAACGAGAGAGAGAGAGAGAGAGAGAGAGAGAGAGAGAGAGAGAGAGAGAGAGAGAGAGAGAGAGAGAGAGAGATTAGGGATTTGGGTTTTTTTTGTGCGCGGCTCTGATTTTAAGCGCGCGCCCAAATTTAGGCAGGGGTCTGGTATGGCTCTGTGGGCCCCACCATGATGCATGTCAAACATCTACCCCATCAGTCAGATGCACCGTCCCATAGTGGGCCCAGGGATTAAAAATTAAATCAATCTATAACTTGTGTGAGCCACGCCACATATAAAAGTTGAGAGGGGTTACCCTCCATTAAAACATTCATAATTATTTTTTGGGCCCACCGAGATGTGGTCCACAAATCCAGCCCATCCATTATGTGTGTGCCACTTGGATTAGGGGCCATACCAATTTTCAGACACATCCAAATTTCAGGTGGGGCCCACCAAGTGCTTTTATATATTTTAGGCATGTCTTCACATGATTTTAGATGGTATGGTCCACCGGAGTTCCGTATACGGCTGATTTTTGGAATATCCCATAATTTAAAGGGGACCCATCAAATGCATGATGTTGATGTTTGACACATGTCATGGTGGGGCCCACACAGCTTGACCTTTGTGTTTAATCCATGTCGTCCCCATGAGGTCAAGCTGTGTGGGCCCCACCATGACATGTTTCAAACATCAACACCGTGCATTTGATGGGCCCCCTTTAAATTATGGGATATCCCAAAAATCAGCCGTATATGGAACTTGGGTGGGCCATACCATCTAAAATCATGTGAAGAAATGCCTAAAACATATAAAAGCACTTGGTGGGGCCCACCTGAAATTTTTATGCATATGAAACTTGGTCTGACTCTTCATCCAAGTGGGACACACATGATGGATGGGCTAGATTTGTGAACCCCATGTCGGTGGGCCTAACAAATGATTATGAATATTTTAATGGAGGGTAACCCCTCTCAACTTTTGTACATGGTGTGGCCCAAAAAAGTCATGGATTGACTTTATTTTTTAAGCCGTAGGCCTACCATGGAATGGTGCATTTGACTGATGGGGTAGATGTGGGCCCACTTTGATTTATATATTGTATATCCATATGATCCATTTGTTTTGCCCAACTCATTATAGGATAGGAGCCCAAAAATGAATCATATTCAAATATCAGGTGGACCACACCACATGAAAACAATAGTGATTGAGGGAAAGATCGACAGGAAGAGAGAGGTGGGAGAGATCTCTAGGGCTGGCGCTGGGAGAGGGACAGACGGAAAGTGGATGAGAGGAGAGTGAAAAGATGTCTCGTTTTAGGGGGGAACGGATTGGCTACTCCCACTGACACCAGCCATTGGCTGGTGGTCGGTGCTTTGTGGGCCCCCAACATGACGTACGTGTTTCATCCACGCCATCCATCTATTTTTCCAGAAAATTTTATGATATAAGACCAAAAATGAGGTATATCCCAATCTCAAATGGACCACATTACAGGAAACAGTGTTGAATGAGCGTGGACCATTAAAAACCTTTTGGGGGCCATAAAAGTTTTGGATCAAGCTGATCTTTGGTTTTTCCCTTCATCTGGTCCTGTATGACCTAATCAACAGATTGGATGTCAAATAAACAGTACAGTGGGCCTTAAGATGGATTTTAATGGTGGATATCCAATCACCATTGTTTTCATGTGGTGTGGTACACCTGAGATTTATGTCCCACTAATTTTTGGTATAAAACTATAAAATAATCTGAAAAATGGATGAACGGAATAGATGAATCATGTACATCATAGTGGGGCCCACCCGTAGAAGAGGATTTTAATGGTGGATATCCAATCAATATTGTTTTCCAATGATGTGGTCCACCTTAGCTTTATATCCCTATCATTTTTTAATCAAGCCCTAAAATGATCGGTAAAAATGGATGAACATAATGGATGAAATACATACATCATGGTGGGGGCCACATAGCACTGAATACTAGCCAACGAGCCGGTGGCAAGGGAGTAGCCAATCTGTTCCCATCCATGCTAGTATTTGTGGTGCAGTCCATTTAATCTTTGAATATGATTCATTTTTTAAATAATTCTCTGAAATGATCTCAAAAAATGGATGAACGGTGTGGGTTGATCCCAAATTTTCGGTAAATCCAAAACTCAAGTGGACCATGCCACACGAAACAATGTGGAATAATGATTTCCTCCATTAATACCTTCCTTGGGCCCACAATAACGTTTATTTGCCATCCAACCTATTCATAATATCAAATATATATGTGAATGAAGAGAAAACACAAACATCAGCTTGATCCAAAACTTCCATGGCCTCCAAGAATTTTTCAATTGTAGAGGTTCAATCACACTATTCCTGTGGTGTGGTCCACTTGAGCTTTGGATATGCTTCCTTTTTATTCTTTAGACCTCAAATTATCTGTTAACGTGGATAAACGAAATGGATAAAATAAATAAATAATGGTGGACCCCACAAAGTTTACTTTGGTAAAGGTAATGACTAACTCACCTAAATGTAGAGGGGTTGCCTTAAAACAATCATAATCATATATTGGGCTTGCCTGAATGTGATTCACATATCCAATCCACTCATTATGTGTGTCCCACTTGGATGAGGGGTCAGACCAAGTTTTAGCCGCATCCAAAACTCATGTGGGCCCCACCAAACGCTTTTATATTTTTAAAGATGTCGTGACATGGTTTTAGATGGTATGGCCCATCTGAGTTTCGTTTACGGATGATTTTTGAGATATCTCATAACCTAAAAGGGACACATTAAATGCACGGTGTTGATGTTCGACACACATCATGATGGGGCCCACCAAACTTATTAACATCAATTCTTAGGTTCTCGCAAGGTCAATAAGTTGGGTCACAATTTCGACAACAATATTTAGCCTATTTTATATGTCTAGCCCATTCACTCTATTTTAGATCAATACCCTCAATTTAACTAGTCACTCACTCCAATCAGGCTAACTACATATGAGAAAGATATTGGGCATACAAGATTGATCAACAATTTAAGTGAAATTTGATTTAAACATATGAAGTTATTTACTCTTCAATCTGAACTAATTCGATTGTCCAAAAACAGTTAAATGTTCAATTAGTGGATGCGCCTAATAATTTATTAATTTTTTTTTTTTTTACAAATAAATTTCAATTTCCATTTAAAAATAACATTTTTTTTCAAAATGTATATTTTTTCACTCTTAATTTTTCTTTGAAAACTTTCAACAAAAATCATTTTTATTATAAAATATTTCAAAAAATAAATTAAAATATAAATTCTGAATTTTTATTTTCAAAATATCTAAAATTTTCACAAATTTTAATTTTTTTCCCAAAAATTCCAAAATGCCGATTTTTTTTTTCAAAAGCATCATGTTGTTTTCAACTTTCCAATTTTTTAAAAAAATTATATATACATTTTTTCCAAATCTTAGTGTTTTTATAAATAACTTTTTCTTTTAATTTCGAATTTTGAACATTTTCAATTATTTTTCAAAATCACAAAATTATTCAACTTATTTATTTTTCGTTTCAAATTGTTTGTTTTTTTTATAAAGTATCGATTTTTTAATATCGTTTTATTTTATTTTTCACTCAAATTTTATTTTGAGTGAAAATAAAATAAAATTTCACATTTTTTAAAATATGAAATTTTATTTTATTTTTCAAATTTCAAACTCTCATTTTCTTTTTTAAAATATTTTCATTTTTCAACATTGTGAAAATTTTCACATTTTTTAAAATATTTTAATTTTCCTTTTCAGGATATTATTTTTTTCTCAAAATTAAATGCTTTTTTTTCAAATTTATCAACTTTATTCAAAATTCTTTTTTGTTCCTAGAAAATAGATTTTTATTAAATTACGATTTTTATTTTTTCAAAATCTAATTATTTTTCTCAAACATTGTTAAATTTTCTTAACTTGTTAATATTCTTTTTTATGTGATATTACAAATTATTTAAATATTAATTTTAAATTAAAAAATAAAAATTCCACTCATTTGATACAAAAACAAAATAAATTTTCTTTTTGCATTCAATCAATTATTAAAAAATAATCTTAGATACAAATATGTATAATTAAACCACCGAAATTATATTAAAAAACAACTATTAGACTATAAAAAAAACTTAATTTTCCACCAAATTTTTTTAAAAATGAAAAAAAATTAATGCCAAGGCAAAAGTTATTTTACGACGGACCATGGTCCGTCGCAAAAGTCCTTTTACGACGGACCCCGATCCGTCGCAAAAGCAACTGAAAAGCGCGCCATTTGGTGCTTTGGGCGGGAACTCAGAGCTGTAACAAAATCAAAATTTGCGACGGATTTCGTCCGTCGCCTATTAACGACGGACCAAAATCCGTCGTAAATCCGTCGTAAATCAGATTTTAGCGACGGATTTCGGTCCGTCGCTAAATTTAGCGACGTTCAGACTACGGATTTTCGACAAACAGGCGATTAGCGACGGACCTTTTCCATTAGCGACGGATTAAATCCGTCGTTAAACCAAGAGATTTTAGCGACGGACGAAGTCCGTCGCAAAAATACGTCGTAAATTGGCCATTTTGGCGTAGTGCGGATCGAGTTCGGGTCAAGCCATTAAGATTTCGGATAGAATCGGGTTGGACCTAATCCGATCCGATCCGGATCGATGCCCACCTCTACTTGGCACGAAGCGTATCTACACCAGCCAATCCGCTTCCGTATTTAGCAATTGGGATAAATCGGGGACGCGGATTAGATACTGACAGGTTTAGCAGCGAATCTGCTATTGAAGTCACGTCACTAAGTTCTGTCGGCCCACTATGATGTATGTGTTGTATCCACACCGTCATACATTTTGAGATATCATTTTAGGGCATGAGCCAAAGATTGATTTAGATAAAAATCTGTAGTGGACCCCACCACAGAAAACAATGGGGAGAGTAATTCCCACCGTTGAAACTATCCTAAGGCCCACCAACCTGTCAGTATCTAATCGGCGTCGGCAAGCAGATTGCCCACTTTGTAACTCAATAGGCTAAGCGTGCGGAGTAAACTCTGTGGGGTCCACCATGATTTACATATTTTATCTACTCCGTCCATCCATTTTAACAGATAATTTAAGGGCCTGAGCCCGAAAATGAAGTATATCCAAATCTCAAGTGATCCTCACCACGGGAAATAGTGTGAATTGAAATTCTACCGTTGAAAATTTCAGAAATAGTGTGAATTGAAATGCTACCGTTGAAAATTTCTTGGGGGCTTACAGAAGTTTTGGATCAAGCTGATATTTTTTACCCTTCATCCGTGTCTGTGTGATCTTATGAACAGGTTGGATGAGAAATAAACATCACTGTGGGCCCTAGAATGGTTTCAACGGTGGAAGTCATTATCCCCACCTTTTCTTGTGGTGTGGTCCACTTGAGATTTAGGCATACTTATATTTTGGACTCAACCACTAAAAGGAGCTGGATAGACGGTGTGGATAACCCACATACATTCACGGTAGGGCCAACTTAGTTTTCTCAGGTATGATAAAAGGATAACTGGTAACTCAGTACGCAATCCGATTTCATAAATCGACTAGAATTGAGGCGGTTTGGCTATTGACGCTGCCACTAGGCAGGTGGCTAGTGGTCGGTGGTCTGTGGGCCCCACCAACATCTATGTATTTTATCCACACTTTCCACCCATTTTTATACATCATTTAAATGTTTTATCTCATAAATGAGGCTGATCAAAATCTCAGGCGGACCACACCATGGGAAAACAGTAGTCATTAAATATCTACCATTAAAACCTCTTAGAGTCACCTGTAATGTTTATTTGACATCCAACCTATAGATTAGGTCATACAGACCTGAATGAAGGTTAAAAACAAATATCAGCTTCATTCAAAACTTTTGTAGCCCCAATAAGTTTTTAATGGTTAGAGTTCAATCAACACTATATGGCCACTTGATGTCTTCATCTACCTTAGTTTTGGGTTCATTGCATAAAATTATCCGAAAAAATGGATGAACGGCATGGATGAGACACATACATCATGTTGGGCCCACTGAGTACCGACCACTTGCCATTGGCTAGCGGCTGTGTGAGGAGCGAATCCGTTTCCTCCGAATAGGGAGGTCGCCTAATACAGACACAGATTTCCTGCCGAAGCCTTTGGAAGGAAGTTCCTGCGCTGTCAACTAGGTGGGGACCACCGTAATGTTTGTTTGAAATCCACCCCGTCCATCCTTTTCGTGAGCTCATTTTAGGACATGGGACCAAAAATGACCAAGATCCAAGACTCATGTGGGCAACACTAGAGAAAAAGGTGGGTAGGGAAATTCCTACTGCTGAAACTTCCATGGGTCAACAGTGATGTTTAAATGCCATCCATACCGTTCATAATATCATTACTATTAGAATGAACTGAGAACACAAATATTACCCAGATTCAAGACTTCTGTGGTCCCATTTATATTTCAACGTATGCGTTCAATCCTCACATTTCTGGCCCACTTGAGTATTGGATCTGGTTCATATTTAGTCCTGTGTCCTAAAATGAGCTCACAAAACAGATGGGTAGGGTGGATTTTGTACAAACATCACCGTGGGTTCCACGTGGTTTCCAGCACAGGAACGTCCTATTAATGCGTCCGAGGAAATCCGCCCTTAATTTGTGCGTGGTTTCACATAGACATGGATTGCATTAAACCACAGACATGAATTGCATTAAACGTGGGTGGGTGGATGTTATTTCTAGTTCCTAAGAATAAAAAGATCCATCTAACTCTAATAGAGAAGAGGAGAGGCTTTGAACGATAGAGTGCAAAGAGAAGTCGACGTCAAAGTAGCGGTCAGGTTCAACAACTAGTGATCTTTGTTCGTGTTCGCCTTCTAGGTTATACCTATCTTTTGAGGCAGATATGTTCGCAATGGACCCCACTATATGAATGGTTTAAGATGATATTTGGCTCTCGTGGCAAGTGGGCCATGATAATGTTGTGGTAGGTGTCCAAGATGATATTTGTTTTTTTTCATTTCATCTACCTGTATATGACCATATCAACAGGTTGAATGGCAAATAAATAATACATTGAACCTTAAAAGGTTTAATTTAACTGTGGGCATCCTTAGCACCGTTGCTTCCTGTGGTGTGGTCTACACCTTATTGTCATTACGTGACTATTTTTAATACCCAAATTAGGGTCAACAATGGGCCAAGTTTGGGCTGAATAAGCTAACCCTTAGCTCTAAATCTGTCTACGTCCGTGGTCTGATGCATGGGGAGGTGCTTGCATCGACCCATCATAGCCATGCTAATGTGGATAAGGCTACGGAGGGCCGAGCAAGCAGTGGCAATGTCGGTTGGGCTTAGGACTGAGGTGCAGGTCCTGCGAGAGACGATAAATTTGGGGTGCACATCGTACCGGTAGAACCGTGGAACCGGACCAAAACCGATCCAACGGTCTAGTTTAGACCAGTTCTAGACTGCATCGGTTCCACATTTTCAAGAACTGTTAGATACGGATCGGTTTCGGTTTAGGGCCATGTAGAACCGAACCTAACCGTTGATCCGAACCATGGCTTGAATCGTGGATCCAAACCGTGTCTCGAACCATGGATCTAAACATTGGATCCGAACCGTTGATCCGAATATAACTTTAAAACAAAAAATAAAACCTAATCTCTCTCGCCCAACTGCCACCCCTACCCTGCCCTCTCTCTCGCCAACTGCCGCCCCTGGCCCCCCCCCCCCCCCCCCCCCCCCCCCCCTCTCTCTCTCTCTCTCTCTCTCTCGCTCAATTCCTCTTGATAGCAAGCTTCCAAAGATGTCATTTTTAGCAACTCTAGAAACCCAAATGAGAAAAACAACTGCTGCACCGTTTCTCTACTTGAAAGAGATGAGATCTTCTTCAACAGGCTTCTCTTCTCGGATATATTACCGGGTGGCTGCTGGGAACGTCCAGTTCGAATGGGAAGTACAGCCAGGGAAGCCCAAGGTTGCACCGGAAATCGCACTGATCCTGCCTCTCAGCCCTCCCCCGGCCATGGTGGGCTCAGTGTTGGCTCTTCCATGGTGCGATTGCACTGTAGCCAAGGGCTCGACACGGTTGAGGCTGTGGTTTAGGAAGAAGAAAGTGAAGAGTCAATCGAGTCAGACTCAAAGTCATATGAGGAGTGAAGTAGTAGTGCACACGGGTTGGTTTGGTCTGACATTGATGTTGGCAAGTTCAAGCTTGTTGAAACAACCTGATTTTTAGGCCAGAACTGTGGAACCGATCCGTTTTTCACGGTTTCGTTCCAATTCGGTTCTGGGTACCAATGGTTTGGTTCTGGTTTTAAAAAAATGGTAGAACCGTTAGGAACGGTTTGGTTTCGGTTTCACCCCAGAATCGGACCGAACTGACCCGTGTGGACCCCTACGATAAATGATATGCAGACATAACAAGCTCAGTTAGAGGAGATGGTGCGTACCCTCATGTCACAACAACCCCAATTAGAACCTTAGTGGTAAGTTGAATGCCATATTTAAATTATATATACAAGTAGTATAGAATAGTCACTAATCATATTTTATTTTAATTATTTTGCAGATTTTCCTACAGACTGGTGTTATCTTCCTAGGCCCCACTGCATTATTGAGGACTCACATTTCTTTTATTTTTTATTGAACAATTTGGACATGTACTTTTTTTTTGTGTTCTAGATAATTATAAATTTGGTTTTAATTTAATTAAATTATTTTATATTTCAATGGATGATGATGAATATTGATTAATACTGGTTATTTTGTTTGATTAGTTGGCTTAAACAGGAAAAAATATTGCTAATAAATAAACCAACATAATTCACGATAACCAACACTTGTTGAGAAAAATATTTGGCGATGAGTTTGGAATTTTTAGTGATGAGTAGATTCATAGCACAAAGTCTTTATTGGCGACGAGTTTTAAGTTTATCCATGTTTTGTGATATGTAATGGTGACATGTCAACTCGTCACTAATATTTTGCGATAATTTATTAGGTCGTGGAAAATAATTAACTCATTGGCGACGACTTGTTTTTGTTACTAATTAGAAATTGTAACATCATATTTGCGACGAAATTGATGATGATCAACACTCGTCGCCACAAAGGCTTTCACGACGACTTTATGATTTTTTAGCAATAAGTGGATTCGTCGCAATACATCTTTATTTGCAATGATTTCATGTTTAGCGACACTTTACAATATGTAATGACAACATGTAAACTCATCACAAATAAGCTATATTTAGCGATAACTTATTAAACCGTCGCAAATGATTAGTATTTGTGACAAAATTGACGACAAGCAAGACTTGTCGCAAATAAACTTTTGCAACAAGTTTTAGGTTGTTAACGATGATGATGAATCGTCGCGAAACATCCTTATTCGCGATGAGTTTCATATTTAGCGACATTTTACGATATACAATGACGACGTGTAAACTTGTGACAAAAAAGTTATATTTAGCGACAACATATCGTTGCAAATGGTCGAAACCTCAAAGTAGCAACCTTCACAACAGTGCTTTCACACACTTGTAGGATGTTACCTACTAAAGTAGGGAGTCCAAGTAGGGACCGACAGTAGCCAGGTTGCTGTCGGCCAGGTGGTACTCTCTCTCTTTAGGATAGCGTCCCTAAGCATGTGGAACTCTCATTTTTAAAACCTTAAGTGTACAGTCAAGGTACATTTACTCCGATATCCATCTCCTTACCCAAAATTAGCTTTTTACCACCTCATCCAACCTTTTAGATGATGTCATATAACAATTTTCAATCTCACCCATTCAACCACCTTTTGTCCTTAGGATTACCAGGAATTACAAGAAAATCGGGCTGGAGGCTATAAATAGCCCCCTTCCCTTCTCATTTTAGGAAGCCACTACCATCTCATAAACATTAGAAGCCATCCCTTCTCATTTCAGAGACCACACCCATCAGGGTCCATTCCTCCACTAAGGAGAGTGAGAGTGAGAGAAAGAGCTCAGCCTGTTGGGATGCCTTGCACAAACCTTAGGATCTAGCCTCCCGAAACAAACCTGAATTATGGATAATAAAGCAATGAACTAAATCAAAGCATCAATCACACACCACACAAGAGATTTTTACGTGGAAAACCCTCAAAGAGGTAAAAACCACGGGACCTCGTCCAGATCAACAATCCACTATGAAGTAGAACGTTTACAACCTTCTTCACTCACGCAGGAGTGGATAAACAATAAGAGAAATAGAGAAAACGGAGAGATCTAACCGATTACGAGGACATAGAAGCGCTGAGATGTAGATTGCAAAGTAGAGAACCTCCACGAGCAGAACCTCCCTTCTATAAGCTTCCTCTCTCTCTTTCTCCCTCTCTCTCACCTTTGATAGCCCTAAACCCTTTAGCAAATACCTTGTAAAGCTTTAGGAAACCCTCTTGCTATTTTGTGATACCTAGAAAAACCCTAGGCAACCCCTTTTATAGTTTTGGGAAACTCCTTTCCGCATCCCAGTTGCGAAAGGACTCAAATCCGCAGTTTCGTGCAAAATCGCGGAACAAACTGCGTAACCTTTGACTAGTCGAGACATCCCTTCGACCAGTCATAGGCCCCCTTTGACCAGTTGAAGGTTCCTTCGACCAGTCGTAGCTACAGTAAAAAACAGCAAAATTACTCGCTGGACTTTGAGTCGAAGTTTCGACTCGAACCTTCGACCGGTCGACCACCAGCCTTCGACCAGTCGAGCAGGGCTCTCGACCAGTCGAAGATGGGTCAAAATAACCCATCAAATCTCCCCTTTTTGACCCAGGAGGGATCCACCTTCTTCAAGCCAGCCAGGTTTCTACAAACCTTGAACTTGCCCTTGAGCAAAGCCTTGGTCATCATGTCTGACCCATTATCGTCCGTGTGGACTTTCTCAAGCTGTAACACCTTCTGTTCCAAAGTATCCCTGATCCAGTGATACCGAATCTCTATGTGCTTCGACTTGGAATGCTGACTTGGATTCTTGCTCAAGTGTATAGCACTCTGACTATCGCAATAGACCACGTGCTCCTCCTGCTTTAGGCTAAGTTCCTGTAGGAACCTTTTCATCCAAAGCATCTCTTTACATGCTTCTGTGACTGCAATGTATTCGGCCTCTGTCGTCGACAATGCTACGACCTTCTGTAGCTTGCTCTGCCAAGAAACCGCTCCCCCTGCAAACGTGAACATGAACCCCGATGTAGACTTCCTGGAGTCTATGTCACCTGCCATATCTGCATCTGTGTAGCCCTCTAACACAGGTTTTCCGTCACCATAGCATAGGCTCAACCTGGATGAGCCTCTTAGATACCGTAGTATCCATTTCAACGCTGCCCAATGCTCTTTGCCAGGATTGGCAAGGTACCGGCTGACAACACCAACCGCATATGCTATGTCTGGGCGTGTACACACCATAGCATACATCAAACTTCCTACTGCTGACGCGTAGGGTATTTTCTGCATCTCTTCCACCTCTTCCTTCGTCTTGGGACACTGCCTGTCGCTCAATCTGAAGTGACCATCCAGTGGAGTACTGACCGGCTTCGCTGCATTCATATTGAACCGCTCTAGGACTTTCTCAATATACCGCTCTTGTGACAGCCAAAGCTTCTTGCTGCTTCTGTCACGGGTTATCTCCATTCCTAGGATCTGTTTAGCCGGGCCCAAGTCTTTCATCGCAAAAGACTTGCCCAACTCCTGTTTCAGCCTGTCGATCTTCTTGATGTCTTTTCCCATGATGAGCATGTCATCAACATATAACAGCAGAATTAAGAAATCACCGTCTGAGAACTTACGCATGAACACACAGTGGTCCGACTCCGTTCTATCATACCCACGCTGTAACATGAACGAATCGAACTTCTTGTACCATTGCCGTGGAGCTTGTTTCAGCCCATACAAGCTCTTCCTCAGCCTACACACCATATGCTCCTTGCCCTTGACTTCGAACCCTCTGGTTGGTGCATGTAGATCTCTTCTTCCAGGTCACCATGGAGAAAGGCAGTTTTAACATCTAACTGCTCTATCTCCAGATCCATGCTAGCCGCCAACCCAAGCAACACCCGTATGGATGTCATCTTCACCACTGGTGAGAAATCTCCTCGAAGTCTATGCCTTTCCTCTGACCAAACCCTTTCACCACAAGTCTGGCCTTGAACCTCGTCTGTGAATTCTTCTGCTCAATCTTCTTCCTGAACACCCACTTGTTGCTCAGAGCTTTCTTGCCCTTAGGCAGTTTCACCATGTCATAGGTGTGGTTCTTATGCAAGGATTCCATCTCCTCTTGCATAGCTTTCAACCACTCCCCTTATGCTCGTCGGCTAGGGCCTCAGAATAATCTTCTGGCTCTCCCCCATCGGTTAGCATAATGTACTCATGCGGCGAGTACCTCTTGGACGGCTGTCTGTCCCTAGATGACCTCCTCACCTGTGGCTCAACAGGTGGATCAAGTGGGGACTGCTCCCCTGGTCCATCTTCTGAAGGAACTCTCTCGTCCTCTGCACCTTGCTGTACTCCCCCGTCATCAGGCACCACGGGAGGAGTAATCGGATCCATGTCCTCTAGCTCACCTGAACTAGGCTGGTTCTTCTCTGGCTTACCAATGTCTTCGATACACTGATCTTCAAAGAAAAACCACATCTCTGCTCCTGACGAGCTTCTTCTCGGTCGGATCCCATAACCTGTAACCGAATTTTTCATCACCGTACCCTAAGAACACACACTGCCTGATCTTCATATCGAGCTTGGACCTCTCGTCCTTTGGTACGTGAACGGATGCCCTGCATCCAAACACCCTGAGATGACTGTACGATGGATCCTGTCCAGTCCACACCTTCTCAGGCACTTCTCCATTCAACGGGGCTGATGGAGACCTGTTTATCAAATACACTGCCGTGGCATTGCTTCTCCCCAGAACGTCTTGGGCAACTTCGCATGGGATAACATGCATCTGATTCTCTCAACAATGGTGCGATTCATTCGCTCAGCTACACCATTATGGGGGGTCTTGGGAACCGTCTGTTCATGCCGTATACCCTGGGACTTGCAGTACTCGTGAAAGTCGCCAATGTATTCACCACCATTGTCAGTGCGGATGCACTTCAATGGTCTACCTGTCTCTCTCTCGACCATAGCATGAAACAATTTAAACACACCAAAGACCTCGTCCTTGGATTTCAAAGCATAAACCCAAACCCTCCTAGATGCATCATCTATAAAAGTAACAAAATACAATGCCCCACCCAAGGTTTTTGTCCTCATAGGACCACAAACATCAGAATAAACCAAATCTAATGCATGCACTTTATTAACATGAGAAGCAGTTTTAACGAATGAAACTCTATGCTGTTTCCCTGATAAACAATCAAGACAGGTTTTAAGAGGCATACCTGTCACGTCTGGAAGGAGCTGCTTCTTTGCTAGTACCTGAAGCCCTTTTTCACTCATGTGGCCTAGACGCCTGTGCCACATGTCAATAGCTGAATCTTCCACTGCGTTCAACCCACCCTTGCATACACTGACACTTGCCTTGTACAGGGTGCAA
This sequence comes from Magnolia officinalis, assembly GCA_021015155.1. Taxonomy (NCBI): domain Eukaryota; kingdom Viridiplantae; phylum Streptophyta; class Magnoliopsida; order Magnoliales; family Magnoliaceae; genus Magnolia; species Magnolia officinalis. The sequence goes on along the minus strand of JAJHSJ010000018.1, from coordinate 44,811,755 downwards.
CACTTCTTTCCTCTGGCTGCGATCAACGAACCCTTGATGAGCTTCCAGCGCCCACCAGCGAACCGGCTTTCATAGCCATCATCATCCAACCTTCCCGTCGACATCAAGTTGAGGCGAAGGTCTGGGATATGCCTCACATCCCTGAGAACCAATGTGCAGCCCACATCAGTTTTCACACAAATATCACCAACTCCCACGATCTTTGATACGCCAGAATTTCCCATCCTCACGGTCCCTAAGTCGCCTGACTTGTAGCTTGTGAAGAAGTCCCTGTGCGGAGTCGCATGAAAAGAAGCTCCCGAGTCAATCACCCAGTCGGTGTCCTGACTCGTATCTGTGAGACACACATCATGATCTGCTGAAAGAATAATAACAACGTCGCCATCTGAAGCGACCGCAGTGGAATCTGATTCATCTTCCTTCCCTTTTCCTTTCTTGTCGTTCTTACGACATTCATGCTTATAGTGGCCCTTCTTGCCACAATTCCAGCATTCAACATCTTTTCTGTTGCTCGACTTGCCTCTTGATTTATCTCGGGCCTTCCCGCCCTTCCTGTTCTTTCCTCTCCCCCGTTCCTGCGTCACAAGAGCCTCTTGCTGAGTAGACCCCTGAGACTTCCTCCTTGTCTCTTCATTAAAGAGACAGCTAGTTACCTGTTCCATGGATATCTTTCCGTCTGGCGCGGAGTTACTTAGAGACACCACCAATGTCTCCCAACTGTCAGGCAATGAACTAAGCAATAGTAAAGCCTGCAATTCATCATCCAGGACCATCTTCATAGAGGTGAGTTGGTTCACTATATTGCTGACCTCATTCATGTGCTGGCCACAGAACCACCATCCTTGAACTTGAGATTCACAAGTCGCCTTATCAGAAATATCTTATTACGGCTGTCTTCCTCTCATACAGCCCTTGTAATTTTAGCCATAGGCTTTCGGCTGAGGTTTCCGTAGACACATGGTGGAACACAGAATCATCCAACCATTGTCTAATAAACCCCACCGCCTTTCGGTCCATCTTCTTCCAATCATCATCAGTCATATCCTTGGATTTTGCTGATATGCCTGAGATTGGAGAATATAGGTCCTTGCAATAAAGCAAGTCCTCCATCTTAGCCTTCCATATGGTCCAGTTAGAACCATTGAGGCTGATCATCCTTGAGCCACCTTCCATAATTCAAAACCGATCCTACCCGTTCAATGAACTTAGCTCTGATACCACTTTGTTGGGATGCCTTGTACAAACCTTAGGATCTAGCCTCCCGAAACAAACCAGAATTATGGATAATAAAGCAATGAACTAAATCAAAGCATCAATCACACACCACACAAGAGATTTTTACGTGGAAAACCCTCAAAGAGGTAAAAACCACGGGACCTCGTCCAGATCAACAATCCACTATGAAGTAGAACGTTTACAACCTTCTTCACTCACGCAGGAGTGGATAAACAATAAGAGAAATAGAGAAAACGGAGAGATCTAACCGATTACGAGGACATAGAAGCGCTGAGATGTAGATTGCAAAGTAGAGAACCTCCACGAGCAGAACCTCCCTTCTATAAGCTTCCTCTCTCTCTTTCTCCCTCTCTCTCACCTTTGATAGCCCTAAACCCTTTAGCAAATACCTTGTAAAGCTCTAGGAAACCCTCTTGCTATTTTGTGATACCTAGAAAAACCCTAGGCAACCCCTTTTATAGTTTTGGGAAACTCCTTTCCGCATCCCAGTTGCGAAAGGACTCAAATCCGCAGTTTCGCGCAAAATCGCGGAACAAACTGCGTAACCTTCGACTAGTCGAGACATCCCTTCGACCAGTCGTAGGCCCCCTTCGACCAGTCGAAGGTTCCTTCGACCAGTCGTAGCTACAGTAAAAAACAGCAAAATTACTCGCTGGACTTTGAGTCGAAGTTTCGACTCGAACCTTCGACCGGTCGACCACCAACCTTCGACCAGTCGAGCAGGGCTCTCGACCAGTCGAAGATGGGTCAAAATAACCCATCACAGCCCTGGTATAGCCTAGCTTCCTGATCCACCAAGGTTCAAATATGAGTTACTCAATCTAGCCTTGCGACACTACTGTTCATTTAACCAGCCAAGTCTCAATTAGTTTCATCAAACCTGAACATTAGTATTGTGAAAATTTATTCCCTTTTCAACCCTCTCGCTCCTTACATATATTAGCATTATAGTGCATATAATCGTTTTCTCGCATCTAATTGGTGGGCATATGCTCTGAGGCCTGCCGATATAATCGAAGCAGGTCCACCAGAAACCTTACCTGGTTGGCCGTCATTTTATCATAAACATCAATACAACATCGGGCATCCTATGCATACATACTTTGCAACTTGCACTTGATTATTACATACATATGCTCTACAACTTATTGATATAATTGAATCTTGAAATTCAGATTAATTAATCACCATTGTCATTGCATTGCATTACATTTTTTGTATGTGAGAACTAACTTTATTCCTTAGAAATTAGTCAGATCATGTGAAGTAAAGATTGTACATCTGTATGGGTAAAGTGGGTGCCTAATACCTTCCTTATCTGTAACCGCAGTCCCTTAGTTGGAATCTCTTGAATGTAGCTCACAAATCATTTTAGGGTTAAGGATCTTCGGGTTCTCAATCTCAAGTGTTTTTATGCAGTTTAATTGACTGTATAATCATAATATTGGTTAGTGGCGAATCTGGTAAAATATAATACCATTTTACCCCCAAACAAAAGCCCTCGAGCGATGCAAGCATTGAAAGAAGTGAGAGTTGATCTCCCATCCCCTTAAAAAATACACCCTCCAACGTCCACAAAATGGCGACTCTGTTGGGGATGAACTAGCCACACTAGTCGCTACTCGACTTGAAAAACAGATCTTATGGATTCTTAAATATAGCAATTTATCACATATCTACATATGTATCTGCATTCACACTAAAAGGAATAAAAAATTGTGGCTTCACGAGTCAGGCGTCCTCAAAAAAGTCTCCCTTATCGCAACATAATCCACACTAGATCTCAAGTAACAATGAATCACCATGAGGAAAATGTTCAACCCTTCTACGCTATCGATCTTATATAAGCACAACCTGCACAGCCATAGCAGGCAGAAGTTGCGCTAATGACTTGCATCCAAGAATTGGTATAAGGTATGAAAGCAATCCAAGACATGTTTCGATAATTCATGCAAGTGTTGGTTGGCACAACCAACAATCTTGTTGGTCTATTTCAGCAACAACAACAAATCAACTCATAAGCTCTTTCCAGCCTCTAGTTTAAATCAAGCACAATCGTCGTACTCCACATAGGACCACCGACAGCAACCATTGTACCCCTCGACCATGGGGCACTTCTTTCAATACCCTCCCGCAATTGGGAGTTAACCTCAAAAAATCCTCTCCTTTGATTGAGTGGGCCTAGAAGTGGTGCTTGATTTTGGGAAGATGTCCCATGATTGTGCGTTTTCAGCAAGTCTGTCCAAATAATCCCACAATCATTGACATTTTTGTTCATGAATTCCCCATTGCACATTGTCTTGACTAGTTAACACATGAAAGATGTCAGTCTATCATAGAAAAAGTGTATAATGCGCCACGTTTCAAAACAGTGTTGTGGGCATGAACTGACAAGATCATTGAACTGCTCCCAACATTGGAAGAATGTTTCATCTTCCTTTTAGGTGAAGTTCATGATTGACTTTCTGAGGGTGTTCATTTTATGGTGTGAGAAATTTTTCTTTATGAACTCCCTTCTTATATCGTTTCATCTACTAATAGATTGAGGACGTAGTGAATGCAACCACGTCTTAGATTTCTCTTTCAAAGAAAAGGGAAAGAGTTTTAGCCTGACCTTGTCATCGGACATGTTAGAAAAATATAAAGTGGTTATGATCTCTTCAAACTCTTTCAAGTGTAAATATGGATTTTTATATTCAAGTCCATAGAATTTTGGAAGGAGTTGAATCACCCCTGACTTGATATTCATATGTCCCGTATTTTCTGAAAAAACCATGCATGAAGGTGTGTTCACCCCTACCAGTTATAAATAGTCTCGTAAAGTATAAGGCGGGGGTGCTTGATGCACCTCATTCTCATCCTGAATATTCTCAACCCGAGGTTGAGGTTGGATCGCAGGTTGAATGGCTGGTTGATTTACAGCCATCACTTCAATTAACTCCGAGGATCTCGAGTGGTATTTAATCCTGTGATGGATAGATAAACCCTCAACTAATCCTTCTTCACTTAAGAGACGTCGAGTGTTATCACGAACCCACTTGGGCATGAAACACACTTAGCCCTCAATTTCAGAATCTAACCTAAACCTATAAAAAGAAATCTAGAGCAGTAAGAGATCTAGAAAAAGAAAGAGAGAATTAGAAAGAAGTTAACAAATTAGACGTTTCTAAATTGAGATCCTACGAAATAAAACAACAATTTAGTTTTTAAAAATAAATCTGGAAAGTTTTTAAAACAAAAATAAAAAGATGAGTTAGTTTCTAAAAATAATTTAGAAAAAACCCTAACCTAAAAATAGAGAGTAAGCAAACCCCAATCTTAACCTAATTCTAAAACTAATTAATCTTAGAAAAATGCAACCGTTAGTCCCTGACAACGACGCCAAAAACTTGTTCATAACCGCAAGTGTAGGGTTGCGATGTAGTAATAAGCTTGGTGAGACTGAGGTCGAATCCACATGGACTAATCTCGTATGTTTCTGAAAGTAACCGGAAGTAGAACTATAAGAAGATGTAAATCTAAATCCGAAGAATTTTGAAGAGTAATTATGAAGGATGTAATTGAAACTTTGTAAATTTAAAGGTGAGAACTAGGGTGCCAAGGATCCACTTGTAGCAATTGAGATGCTACCTTGCTTAATTCAAGAGATCCAACTAGAATCTGAGTCATATCCTATCTAGCTAGATCAATGAGAAGTTCATAGATTTAACTATCTCTTCTTCTAGCTAGATAGGATATGACTTAGATTCTAGCTAGATCTCGCGAATTAAAGAAGGTAGCATCTCAATTGCTACAAGTGGAACCTTAGCACCCTAGTTCTCACCTTTAAATTTACAAAGTTTCAATTACATCCTTCACAATTACTCTACAAAATTCTTCAGATTTAGATTTACATCTTCTTCTAGTTCTACTTCTAGTTACTTTCAGAAATGTACGAGATTAGTCCCTGTGGATTCGACCTCGGTCTCACCAAGATTATTACTACATCGCGACCCTACACTTAGGGTTGTGAACACTGTTGGGAGAGGAGTCTGGGGTGGTACATTTGAGTAGTCTCCTGATTTAATGTGGATAGACCGTTGAGGAGTGAAGAAACAGTCAATGCTTTCCTTTTCAAGGACGTTGATAGCTAAACCTCGTGATGAGCTGGAGTCTAATGGATGTTATAACAGATGATTCTGGAGGATGTTTGTAGGAGCCATTGGCGCACTCCTAGGGGTTGAGATGGAGATCTTTTGAATGTCGATGAGATCTTTGATTGCATTCCTTAGGGAGAAGCATCTTTCCTTCGAATGACCTCAACCTTGGTGTAACTCATAGTACTAGTTCTCATTGAAGTTCATTAGCAAAGGATATGGAGGTGGTATGGGTTGTAGGAGAGTGACGAGTTGTTTCTATATTAACGTCTCCATGATTTGGTTATACGTCTGTGTGAACGGTGTGAATCTCTAAAACTCCCTGTTCACCTGTCGATTTTTATGGGGGTACTGTACATTTTCCCTGAATTGTTGCTGATGTTATTGTTGCGGAGGCTGTAGATGTGGATTCTACCATGGTCGAGGTGGTTGAAAAGGCTGAGCTAAGAGTCCTAGAGAGGGGGGGGGGGGGAGTGAATAGGACTATACCAAATTTAAAAAAATAAAAATAAACTGCGGAATAACAATAAAGATAGCACTTAAACAATCCACAAGGTAGAAATATAAAACAACCTCAAAAATCTAGTATTGAGAGGTTGATACAAACTTGGTTCTAAAGACAACCTGACACCAAAAACTAAAGATTTAAGGCAGGACAACCTTACTAGAACATGGGTGAGTATCAAAAACTTAAATTGAAGAGAATATAAAAGAAATAAATAGCAAAGGAAATAACTAAGCTATTACAACATTCCCACACTTGCATAAAAGAAATTACAACATTCTCCACAAATGCAAAAAGGGAAATTACAATATCCACAAAAAGAAATATTCAATCAATCACCACAAGACCAGAAATTATAGTAGTTCGCTTGTGTGTACACCAACTGTTTAGAAAAACAGCCACACAACTACTCCACTTCTAATATCCTCACACAGTGGATATTAGCATTCACTATGAAAATAGGTTTTTCAAGGTTCACCTAAAACCCTCACAATTGTGTCTTTCAAGTGGGCTTACACAATTCAAAAAACCCCACACTTTGAGTTTTCTAGATCACCTCAGAAAAACCAAAATAAAGAGATTTTTCTAACACAATCTCAATGAAACCAAAATAATGAATTTACAAAACTGTAAAATACTTATCCAGATATTCTCCTTTTGATGCAGCTCGGAAGAACTAATTCGGAGTAGAAGTTCAACGTAGAAGTTCAATGTTCACACTCACATATGAAAAGGTTCTAAGTTCTAAATTGATTTTAAATTAAATCTCCTTAGGCTAGCTTGATTTGATTTTGATTTCAAGAAATGGGAATATATCAATTCCTCTTTCAAATAAAATTAGAATGTAGAATACAAAATCAAATGCAAAAAAGCTAATTAAAGAGAATATAAAATGAGCACTAAATAGCTTAAGAATATCACTAACTTATCTCTCAGAGCGGTGTATTGATTTTGCTTGAATTGGATACTAAACTCTGAAATTCGTGTTTTATTTATAGGTGCAGAAATTTCATCTTCGATTGGTCCTGAGGTCGCCACGACTGGTCGTAGCACCAACAGATTTTTAAAATATTAAGCGCGATAAGATCAGACCATTCCACGACTGGTCGAAGGACCTGCTTGACCGGTTGAGTGGCCTCCACGACCGGTCGTTCGGGACTCAATTTACTTGCTGGACTTTAAGTCGAGCCTATAGGACTGCTCAAGCATGGGTCGAACACTGTTCATACGACTAGTCGAGCAGTCTCTAGGACTGGTCGAGGCTTAACAAAAAATTTCAAAATTTTTAAACAAACTTAGGACTGGTCGAGGAATTTCTTAGACTGGTCGAGCCAGAGCTAGGACTAGTCAAACATAGCCTAAGACTAGTCGAAAAATAGTCTATGCACTTATAAAATGATTCAATTGAATTATGTATTCAAAATGACCTACCCTAAGGTCAATCTAGGGTGTTTCATACCTTGTTAGTGATGTATGAACATTGAGTCTTTAGTTGATAGTCGTTCTTTGAAGTTCACGAAGCTTGAGATCTTGACATGTGATGAAGCTTGAACTTGAGACTTTTGAAGCTTGAATACTTGAACAATTGAAGCTTGAAAGATTGAATTCACACTTGATGTTGAGCTTGAACATGAACATGTAATCTTGCACTTGAAGTTCTTGAAGTAAATGCCTTTGTTCTTGTACATGAGAAGCACAGTCTTAAATATGTAGATGCAATACACAAGACAAATTCCAAGAGGTTTTGGCACTACTAAATTTGACAATCATAGGAGCTAGAAAACATAGCACTTACAGTGGTGGTTGATACCTTTATTGTTAATGCTGAGGATGGTACTACTGGTACTATTGGCACCCTTGTTGAGACACATGTTGGGTGCCTTGAGCTGTGGCAATGATGTTGTTGGCTTCTGCCAAGAGATGGTCAGCGACGTTACCATTTATGTTCCTGCTTCCTATGGGTCTACCCTCGACCTTGTTCCGTTTGACTGGATTGGCCCGATAATGGCCATGGGAAGATTGTTCCTGCACGTATTCATCCTTCTACTTATTCTTTAGTATGGATGAGTTGAGCGAAGTTCGCATAGGGATACAAGATTAGATATCTGGATATGGCTAAATTCGTGGAATGTATGATCATAGAGATTTTCTCCTCATCGTCAATTAAGGTGTGAATTCTGGCGGCCATTGCTCGTCATCGCCCTACATATGTAAATAATGTCTTATTGCACCTTTGTCTGAAGGCTGTTAAGTCCACTCTTTTAGGAGCTATGTTGAGTGTGTAGGAAAATATGACGACAAGTGCCTGCGATAGCTATTCTTAGGTCTTGATCTGATGCCAATCCAACTAACTATACCAGTCCAAGGCATTGCCCTTCAGAGATTTTTTTAAATAGACGGATTAGTACTCATTCATTTCCTGCCACTGCATTCAATTTTCCACAGATTGCCTTGAGATGTGCCATAAGACATCTACTAATGCCGTATATTATGAATTTGGGTACCTGAAAGTTCTAAGATACCTTCACATCTAAAAAGAGACATAAGTCCATGAATTTCATAAAGGAGAGATCGACCCCTTGTTGTCTTTAAAGCTGATTTTGCATGGTTAGGAGCTACTCCCGTAACTCTCCTATTTCTATGCAGATTGTTTGAGGGATCAACATCTCTCGCTATAAGGCCTGTTCCGCTTCTTCAGCATGGTGATCGATTTCTTCGATCCTTTTACTCTCGTGAGGGGGAGTTTGTTGAAATGTAACTGTGTTCCCATGTGAGGGGAATTGAAATTGAAAATCACTCCCGGTCGAGGGAGACTGAGATGCTAGGAGTGACCCCCTTGTTGGGTATTCGCTACGTTCTACTGGTTGAACTGGGCTGGCTTGACACTAACCTCCATTGTGAGTATTCGCCAGTGTTGCTCCATGGCTTTCGGTCGGGAAGCTGCTGCTTGAAATTGACTTCAAATCCTGTTGTGGGATGTGTTAGAAATTTATTAGAGACCATATTTGCATGATTGATTTAAACTGTATTCGTAATTGATTGATGGACTCAACTACGAGGCTATCTTGAAATTGACTGGAGACCATGTTTACAGGATCAATTTGTAATTGAACTGGAAATTAACTGAAGACCCTGTTTATAGGATCAGTTTAAAATTGTGCTAGAAATTCACTGGAGATAATATTTCTAGATTAGTTTGAAATTGAATTGAAAATTGACTAGAGACCCTGTTTGCAGGATTGGTTTAAAACTATGTTGGAAATTCTACAAGAAAAACGGGCAAAGGCTACGGCCAAAAACCGTAGCAAAAGCACTTTTGCTACGGATATAATCTGTAGCACGTCCATTGCTATTAGTGGGGTAGCTAAAGGTATCACTACGGGTTATATCCGTAGTAATAGATACCAATAGGTACGGATTATATCCGTAACAATAGATGCCAATAGCTACGGACAATATCCGTAGTAATAGATACCAATAGCTACGGACAAAAGCCGTAGCTATAGCTACAAATTATATTTGTAGCTATTTTTTAAAAAATTGTAATAACACGACCTATTTCCATTGCAAGAACTTGTTGCTATTGATAACTCATCTAAGCTTAATGCTGATAAAAATAGTACATAAAATGCAATCAGAAAAAAAAATGATGCATTTATTACAAATAACAATCAAATCATACAATGCATCCTACATTTACATTTCTAAATAAACAATACTTCACTTTGCTCAACCTATCATAAGAATTACAACTAAGGCGTGCCCTCATGTGCAAGAAACAAATACACTCTAACACAGTAAACACCCTCCATATGCATTCAATAATGCTCACGTTTTTACAGAATTTTCTTCCTTCAGACAGTCAATTTCAGCAAATGCAGAAGATAAAGCTTCTTCTTTCCTTGAAACTGCAGATGTAACTTCTGTGGACTTCGACATAAGATCACTTTTAAGTTCTGAAACCCTTCCCCTGAGAAAATGAATTTCATCCTCCACTGACTTCTTTAGCTTGTCAGTCTATATAAAACAACATTTGTAAACACAATCAAACAAGCATGCCTTTGTACACATCTCAAAAGGAAGAAAGACAAAAATAAAAATAAAGATACTTATATATGAATAAATAAAAAATGTACCTACAAATCTTCCAAACTATGGCAAAATCCAACATGAGTAATGTGTTCAAACCTAGGATGGACTTTTAAACTTAAAACTCCAACTCAAACACACTAAAATATGTGACTTACTATAAAAAGTAAACTTACTATTACAGACGATATCCATTCCTACTAGACTTCATGGTTTTCTGCCAAAAGTAGTAACAGCCCAATTTGGCCTAACCACATTATTCTCCTAATTTTTCAGAGCCCTTTTCATGTTGACACGTCTCCTACAACTCAGAAGGATCAAAAGTTATATGCAATATAAAACTTACCATTTATAGTAAAAATGAAAAGAAAATGGACTTTTGACAATTTATCAGATAAAATCTCATAAATTCGATGTGGGCAACCCAGCGTAGTGGGGTTTGTTTGCTAAAGTAGCTTCTCCTACCTAAAATAATATATGATATGTTGAAAAACTCATTCTGGTTTGCTAAAATGTTGTACGTGAGCAGACACCACAAAATAAACAATCCTATGGAAAAAAACAAATGAAAAGAGAGAGAACATATGAGAGGTGATCCTTATCTCCTTTGATAGATTCAAGCTGCATATGCCCTACCCAACTTCCTATAAGGAGAAGTTATACAGGTCTTGGAATAATGTTGGTGACAAATCCACCTTGTCTATTAATATTATCATATTGTGTTAGGACATGACTCTAAAAATGAGATAAATCCAAATCTCAACTAATTTATGCTATAAGAGATAGTAGAGATGGGAATAGATGCATTGTGATGCTTGAGTTCAAGTATGCTTGCCAACAAAGCAAGATTTTCTTGTTTGTTGCCATGTGATTGGGCTACATTATTACATCAATCGGGTTCGGGTTCGGGATTGGGTTTAGGTTTGGGTTTTCAAGTTTAGGTTTAGGTTTAGGTTAGGGAGTTGACATTAGGATTAGGTGGTGGTTTAGGTTTAGGTTAAGGAGTTGAGATTAGGATTAGGTATAGGTTTAGGTTTAGGGATTTGAGAATACATGTACGTTTTAGGTTTAGGTTTAGGTTTTAGGTTATAGGTTTAGGTTTAGGTTTTAGGTTTAGGTTTAGGATAGGTTATATGTTTAGGTTATAGGTTATAGGTTATAGGTTATAGGTTTTGGTTTAGGTTAAGGTTATAGGTTTAGGTTTAGGTTAAGGTTTAGGTTTAGGTTTAGGTTATAGGTTATAGGTTATAGGTTAAAGCTTTAGGGAATTGAGAATTGATTAAGGTTTATGTTTAGGAAATCGGGTTCAGGTTTGAGATCAGTTTTAGTTTGGGTTTTCAAGTTTAGGTTTAGGTTAAGGAGTTGAGATTAGGATTAGGTGTATGTTTAGGTTTAAGGATTTGAGAATACATTTAGGTTTTAGGATTAGGTTTAGGTTTTAGGATTAGGTTAAGGTTATAGGTTTAGGTTAGGTTTAGGTGTAGGTTATAGGTTATAGGTTATAGGTTATAGGTTGTAGCTTTAGGAAATTGAGAATAGGTTAAGGTTTAGGTTTAAGAAATCGGGTTTGGGATCGGGTTTAGGTTTGGGTTTAGGTTTAGTTAGGGAGTTGAGATTAGGATTAGGTGTAGGTTTAGGTTTAGGGATTTGAGAAAACATTTAGGTTTTAGGTTTAGGTTTAGGTTTAGGTTTTAGGTTATAGGTTTAGGTTTAGGTTTTAGGTTAGGTTATCGGTTATAAGTTTAGGTTATAGGTTATAGGTTAAGGTTTAGTTTATAGGTTTTGGTTTAGGTTAAGGTTATAGGTTTAGGTTTAGGTTAAGGTTTAGTTTTTGGTTATAGGTTTAGGTTAATGTAACACCCCGTACTTTCCAGTACTCGAGTGTTACCATTTCCATTATTAATAGGATTGTTAAATAGTAGGATGCATGGCCATTGGTAAATTATCTATTCTAATGATAGTTATTATATACAAGAAATTAAAATGATACCATTATTAAATACTAATGCGTTGTCTTATCATAGATAGTATATCATAATACTAATTATCATCATAATGATTATTAACTAATATTAACTATAACACTAATTTTAGTTAATATTTTATAACTATTAAATTAACATTATAAATAATTACACATCACTAGGTTTCAACCTTAAAGATCTAACCTAAACCTAAACTCTAGGATGAAAATCCTAATTCCACATTAAAACCCTAAGATATATAACTCAAACCCTAGGACATGATCTTAAACCTAGGTAGTGCGTGGAACTTGGATCTAATGATATAAGCTCATGATCTGTGGTAGCATTCAATTCTAAGGGCGCAAGCACTTAGCGACACTGGTAGGAAATTCAAAGTATAAGGTGATGATTCTTTCCCTTGAGCTTTCCATCTTCTCATTAACTTAAGTTATAGTTTTTATTTAAATTCATAATTGATATCTCCCTTTATAATCACATGTGTTAGTTGGTGAAAATTGAATTGTTGTATTACATGCTTTATGCTTATCATGTATAATTGTTCATGCTTGTGGATTTCTTTTTGTAGATTGCTTATGGAACTTAAATTGGTACATTAGTGGAAAATTCCCACATATGAATGTACACCCATACTTGGGATGTAACTTGACTAGTTGTGATCACAATGGACCTTCGACTTGGTGATTATTGAGTGGTGGTGTAGATGGATCATTGATGTGGGCCTACCATCCAGGGTTGTTGTGCCCAATGGTTTTTAAGGATGGTCTTTATCATATGGTTTTGATATCGGCCCTATGTGGCATATTTTGATACTCGTCCTACGTGGTTTTGTTTTGGTACTTGCCCTAGATGGGTTCGATGTTTTATATAATGCAACCATGCGATGGTAAGCCCCATATACTGTAATATGATTGGCCACTAGTCGACGGGTTTCCATTAAACATCCCAAGATGGTAGGCTCATGGGCCGGGGATGGTAGTCATGGGATACTATGCCCGAGCCGTCGGCCTACGCTGGGCCTTGTGCTCCCCGTAGTGACCTTTGAGCTTATCTAAATTGGCTGGTTGTAAATGGACTAATAATGACTTGGCTAATCATGCATGCATGGCATATTTCGATGACTTGGATCACTCTACCCTGCAATTACGCCGCGTGTTGTGCTTATGACCAGTCATTCAATTTATGATGATGACTTGGATCTTCATGCCCATGCGATTATGCCGAGTGTTGCGCTGATGACCACTCACATCCTTGGGTGACGACCCCTATGCCGGTCCGGATGTTTTACCCTGGGCACCGACTATCCGAATGTTTTACCCGGGTAGATGATTGCATTCATACATCCATACATATAATAAGACTGCATTTAATCTGTTTTGGTTGTCTGAATGTTTTATACTATTTCTTACTTAATGCGGCGGTGTGTAATCTTGAGGGGAATTCACACTGAGTTGGCCAGTCATCCATCAAATATACAACCGTATAGGTAGTACAGGTGGCTTTAGTGATATGCATGTTCAAAGTTGATGAGGAGCAGGGTACGATCGCCAAGGATACATGGCCATATTTTTCTGAAGGAGTCGCGTGATCTGGCGACTTATATTTATAAGCTTTCTGCTATTCTTCATGCATTAAATTATTGTGAATCTTGTACTTGTTAAACTCAGAGACATTGGTTTGTATAAGTCATTACGGGCAGCTTCTTGTATACTCTAAATGAGATAGTGAAATTTTTCTTTATGCTTACTTGTCCATTCTACGCTCATTTGCTTACTCTAATAATATATATATATATATATATATATATATATATATATATATATATATATATATATATTGACCATCCTTTAAGGTTAACACTTGGGTTTTTGGGAAATGGGTCGCATACTCGGGTCCTGAAGATTCGGGGCATTACAATTAAGGTTTAGGTTTAGGTTATATGTTATAGGTTATAGGTTATAGCTTTAAGAAATTGAGAATAGGTTAAGGTTTAGGTTTAGGAAATCGGGTTCGGGTTCGGGATCGGTTTAGGTTTGGGTTTTCAAGTTTAGGTTTAGGTTTAGGTTAGGGAGTTGAGATTAAGATTATGTGTAGGTTTAGGTTTAGGGATTTGAGAATACATTTAGGTTTTAGGTTTAGGTTTAAGTTTTAGTTTATAGGTTTAGGTTTAGGTTTTAGGTTTAGGATAAGGTTAAGTTATATGTTATAAGTTTAGGTTATAGGTTATAGGTTATAGGTTATAGGTTAAGGTTTAGGTTATAGGTTTTGGTTTAGGTTAAGGTTATACGTTTTGGTTTAGGTTTAGGTTTAGGTTTTAGGTTTAAGTTAGGTTTAGGTTTAGGTTATAGGTTATAGGTTATAGGCTATAGCTTTAGGGAATTGAGAATAGGTTAAGGTTTAGGTTTACGAAATCAGGTTCGGGTTCGGGATCGGGTTTAGGTTTGGGTTTTCGAGTTTAGGTTTAGGTTTAGGTTAGGGAGTTGAGATTTGGATTAGGTGTAGGTTTAGGTTTAGGAATTCAGGAATACATTTAGGTTTTAGGTTTAGGTTTAGGTTTTAGTTTATAGGTTTAGGTTATAGGTTTAGGTTTAGGTTATAGGTTTAGGTTTAGGTTAGGTTATAGGTTATAAGTTTAGGTTATAGGTTATAGGTTATAGGTTAAGGTTTAGGTTATAGGTTTTGGTTTAGGCTAAGGTTCTAGGTTTTGGTTTAGGTATAGGTTTAGGTTATAGGTTTAAGTTAGGTTTAGGTTTAGGTTATAGGTTATAGCTTTAGGGAATTGAGAATAGGTTAAGGTTTTGGTTTAGGAAATCGGGTTCGGGTTCGGGATCGGGATCGGGTTTAGGATCGAGTTTAGGTTATAGGTTTAGGTTTAGGTTATAGGTTATAGGTTTAGGTTACAGGTTTAGGTTTAGGTTAGGTTATAGGTTATAGGTTTAGGTTTAGGTTTAGCTTATTGGTTTAGGGTGTGGTTTAGGTTAAGGGTGTGGTCCCTGCAAATACAGATATAAACACGTCCTGTCAAAATGGCCAGGCCCCTCCAATGCTGTCCATAGAAAATTGACAGCTTCATCGTGGTCATAACAGTGGTTCCCACCTTCCAGGGACCCCCGTTCAACATGCTGATAGCTCCGACGCACATCTGAATCTGCTTCATCAATTTTGAGATAATACATAAACACGGGCCTATCCAGATGACCAGGCTACCTATATTACTGACCATAGGAAATGGACAACTTCATCATGGTCATAACAGCGGTTCCCACCTTCCAGGGACCCCCGTTCAACATCCGGATAGCTCCGATGCACATCCGGATCTTCTTCATCAATTTCGAGATAATATATAAACATGTGCCTGTCCAAATAACCAGGCCACCTATATTTCTGTCCATAAGAAATGGACAGCTTCATCATGGTCATAAAGTGGTTCCCACCTTTCAGGGACCCCCGCTCAACATCCGGATAGCTCTGACGCACATCCAGATCCGTTTCATCAATTTCGAGATAATACATAAACATGGGCCTGTCCAAATGGCTAGGCCACCCATATTGTTGTCCATAGAAAATGAACAGCATCATCATGGTCATAACAGCGGTTCCCACCTTCGAGGGACCCCCGCTCAATATCTGGATAGCTCCGACGCACATCTGGATCTGCTTCATCAATTTCGAGATAATATATAAACATGGGCCTGTCCAAATGGTTAGGTCACCCATATTGCTATACATAGGAAATAAACAGCTTCATCATGATCATAACAGCAGTTCCCACCTTTCAGGGACCCCCATTCAACATCCGGATAGCTCCGACGCATATCCGGATCTACTTCATCAATTTCGAGATAATATATAAATATGGGCCTGTCCAAATGGCCAGGCCACTTCATCAATGATTCATATAGTATGAAGGAAAGAAGACACCAATTTAGCTAGCAATGAGAGAAAGTGTGAGTGCTTGGAATGTCGCCATTTCTTTAAATAATGGATGCATATTCCACAATGCAATTTGAGAATGAGTAAGTTTTTTAGTTTTTTCGACAATGCATATGGGTACAGATTTACATATGAAAATTTTAAAGATTGTAAAACAGAGTAAATGATTATATTAACTTCCAAATACCGATTAAGAAGAAAAATATAAATGATGATGGGAAAGAAATCTCGATATATTGAATTATTGAAGGACAATGAGACATACCAAGACTACAGGTACCCAGAGCAAGATAACTGCATGAATGTTGTACCTAGCTGCATTGACAAAACAAAAAAATTATACGAATGAAATGACAAAAAAGCCAAGATATCATGGACCAAGAGGAAGATGAGTACCCTCAAGAAAAAACTCATGCCAAGCATGGGAAGCATGGGAAGGGAAATATTATTTCTCGAAAATTTTATTTTCGAAAAATTGTGAGAAACGAAAATTTATTTTTCATGTTTGTTTTTAAATAAAAGTTTCTTAGAAATTTTTTTATATGTTTTTCAATTCATTGTTTGGTCAAATAAAAAAAATAAATTACCCCATAGTTATTCATATATGCCAATTAACATGCAATGCACATGAAACAAAAAGATAGTCTATGCCACCTATGGGTACTTAAGCTTAATGGTGTCAGACATGACACATGAGAGGTGCTTGAAATTGTATAATGCACATGTGACCCAAGCCACACATTAACTCATTTGATACATGCAGTACTTGAAGGTAGATGGTGGCACATGTACATATAGGCACATTGGCATCACATGCAACATATAAAGTGATCATTGAAGATGGACAATGGCACATGTGAGACACAAGCAGAAGATGGATGGTGGTATATGTATGACACAACTGAACATGGATAATGGAAAGTTGGCACATGAGAGGCACTCCATACATGTTGGGCCCAAGTGAAGGTGGATGGTGGCACATATGTCACATAACATTAGATGGACATTAGAAAGTTGATATGAACAACTCATTTGAGGTGCTTTGTACATGTGGGGCCCAAGTAAAGATGAATAACGGCACATGTGGTGCATCGGCATATGTGTAAGAAGATGGATATATAGTGGAACATTTCATATGTGATAAATGCGAGGTGATTGGAGATCAGCAATATCGCTCTTGCCACAATTTCATTAATCACAGGAAAAATACAGACCTTCGGGTGGGCCCCAACAAAAAGGAAAGAGGCCACACCTATCATGTGAAAACAAAGGAAGAACTATAAGAATAGAAAACAATGAAACACCAAGCTGACCTGAAAAGGTTAACCACCATGCCCAAGGAGCTCTAATTATTTGGGTCTAATCGCTCCTAAGCCCAACTTGTCTAGGAAATAAGGCCCCTGGACAGAAAAGGGAGGTTGACGGTATCAACAAATAGGGAGAAAAACTGGTTCTCGGTAGATGTGGGTCCACTCCACATGGGCAGCCGAGATGAGGGCGCGAATCCTACATAGCCAGGGTCTCCATTTCCATCCCGGAGTCGCCTTCCTTGCGATGAGATTGATGATAAGCTGTGAGTCCGTTTCCACAATAATCTTCCTCATTCCTCTTGCCAGACATAAAAGCAAACCATCGTGGAAGGCCCTGAGCTCAACATGTACATTTGAGCCATGCCCGTATCTAGCCGCAAAAGCAAAAATGAACTCACCATTCTCATCTCCACATACACCCCCACCTTCAGATAGACCTGGGTTGCCCAGGGCCGAGCCATCAACATTTATTTTCACCCATCCAGCCCGTGGCCGATACCATCTAACTACCGTCACGCCAACATGGGACGACGATGCGTGATCAGACCGGGTGCTTTGCAATTGGACAATATCTGGAGGCCTACTGTGGGCAGTAGGAAAGGGAGCACCTGAGCCAAGGTTTGTAATGGATTTGGACCACCAGTGGATCCGAGTAATGATCCTGGAGAGAGACGGTTTAACATCATCAAACCTGGCTAAGTTTCTCGCCTTCCATAGTTCCCAGATGATAAAGCATGGTAACAATTTATGAGTAGTCGGCTCCACCTTCATCGCCGTAGGAAACGACCACCAATGATAAATCCGTTGCTCCATGGATGATGCGGTCTGCATGTTGATACTAAAACAACCAAAATGATTCCATGTTGTGCTAGCTAGCTCACCGTGGAGGAAAATATGATTAATAGTCTCAATATCATTTCTCGGTTGACCAAGCTGATTGTTCCTGTCGCAACAGTGGCACTTGGAATCTAAATTAACACCTTTAGTTTACATTGCAACATCTGTAAGCCCCATATCCTAGGTCGTACCGTTCCGTAGGCTTTCGCAGTCTTCCCGGTCGAATTCCAGCAACCTTTGACCTTTATCCAACGTTTGCGCGCGACCCTGAAATGTATACCGTCAACCAGAGTCAGCTCGACCTGAAACTTGTACCCTATTGACCGCGCCGTCGTTGCGATTCCGATGCCGCGTCTCGCGCACCAATACGATACCCAGGCCAAGAGATGTGGGCCCGCGTTCGGTTGGAGAAAATGTCACGTGTTGCAAAAACCAATAGAATCTCTACACATGTCACCTCAATCCATCAATCAATCCCATCAAGGGTCAAGTACACCATCACCTCACACCCATCCCCAAGTAACCCCAAAAGTCAAAAAGTTCTTACACACCCATCACTCACTATATCCATCACTCCATCACCCATCTCTCTCTCTCTCTCTCTCTCTCTCTCTCTCTCTCTCTCTCTCTCTTTTACACCTCTCTCTCTCTCTCTCTCATCTCTCTCTCATTTCCTCCCAAGCAACCTACGTCCAAGCAAGCTCCATGAGAGAGAGCTTTGTGTGGACCACTTTCTATCTTCCATCTCCACCATCCAAGTTTCATCTCAACCGTTGGAATTGTTCCTTTGGAGCTCTAGCATGCTTTGGCGGAAGGAGGAGAAGATCATAGGTGAGTGCTTTCATTTTTTTATTTTGATGATTTGAGGGCCCACTTGTAGTGGGACCCATCTTGATGTATGTATGTATAGGGAGGGCCCATAGTGGTGGGGTCCCTCCCCTCCCCTCTCACTCTCTCTCTCTTCTCTCTCTTTCCTTGATTGCATGGCCCACCTCGATGTATTATCCTCACTGTCCGATCTTGAGGCCCACCATGTTGCTGCCCAGTTTTGGGACAGATCTGATGAAGGAAAACACAAATATCAGCTCCACTAGTGGAGTGGCCTGTTGGTGTGGATCCCACCATCTATGTATGTATTGCACGTGTACCGCACTGCTAGGCGTGTGCAACCCCACATGTCAACTGACCTAATCCCTGGTGGGCCACACCACGTGGACCCACCCTGCTGCATGAGAAACCCACTAACCATCCAGCGTCCAGAGAGTCTGGACGCTGGAATGAATTTGGTGGCATATATTATATAATACATGTTTATATATAATATAATATATATTATATTATATATATGATATACATATGCATATTGCGGTGGGAACACATCCACGTATATATATAATGTATATAATACACGATATATTAATAATATCATATTGGTGGGCCACACGAGTGGACCCACCTGATGTATGTTTTTCATCTCAGTCATCCATCCCTGGACGTGGCACACGTTGATGCATGTGTTTTGCATCTACACCGTCCAGCAGCACCCAGCTGTTGTGCTGACGTAACAAGTTCCGTGGCCCCACCCTGAGGTATGTGTTATATTCAAACCGTTCTTTCATTTGGCACATGTGGAACGGGACCCACCTTGAGGTATGTCTCATCCACACCATCCAACCATTTGGTGGCCCACCTGAGTAGGGCCCACCTTAAATATGTGTGCGCCCAAACCAACGCTGGACGTGAACTGAAAACAAAAATATTAGCTTGATTCAACAAGCTTGGAGAGGGCGGCTCATGCAGGCCCCACCTTGATAAATGGATCGAATCCGCACCATCCATCCCATTCCCCAGCTCATTTTAGGTGTTGAACCAAAAAAATGAAGCTAATCCGAATCCCATGTGAGCCTACCACAAATGCTAGGGGTTAGGTTACCACGTCATTTATTACTTTTTGCATGGGAGGTTTGGAGTGAGTTTTCACTCATGGGACCCATATTGATGTATTTCTTAGATCCACACCATATGTCTATTTTCTGCCATATTTTAGTCGTGGAGTCCAAAAATCTACTTGATCCGACCATCAGGTGGACCACACCACAACCGATGGTGGTAGTGGAAGCACCCCCTCACGTCAACCATGCGGACGTGGGGTGGGGGCGTCCCAACCATGGACCCACCTTGATGTATTTGTTTAATCCATGCCGTCCACCACCTTCCCCAGGTAGTTTTAGGCTATAAGTCAAAAAATGAGACAAATCTTAGTTCTTAGTGGACCGCACCAAGGGAAACAAAGTCCCACTGTTGGAACTTTCCAACACCTACTATTGTGTGTATAAGTGGACCTATCCATCATTAGACTCCTTTAGTCCCTAGAGAGCTAGTCAATATAATAGATGGAATGGATTATCCACTAGTGGACCCCACATAGTAGAATAAAATAAAAAAATAAAAGAAGAAAGAGAAGAAAAAAAAGAAGAAAAAGGTTAAGTCCTTGGACGTTACTATCCAGTGACGGTGAGGGTGGGAGCATTACGGGATTGCCACCACAAGTGGACCCCACCATGATGAATTTGTTTAATCCACACCGTCTACCATCTCCTCCTTATAATTTTAAGCCATGTTCCAAATTTTGAGTTAAATATGAGTTTCGAGTGGGCCGTACTAAGGGTATTAATGCCCATCTGTTGAAACACTCTAGGGCCCTCTTTGGAGTCCCTTGTCATCAAAACCAGTTCTAGCCAGAGTCTATTTGACCTCATTCGAGGTGGCCAAGGCGGTGAACAGATTAGATTATTCACTTGGGGTGTCCCACCATGGACTGTATTGTGAGGCCCAAGATGGTGTATGTGTTGTATATTCATGCTGCCCAGCCATCCATTTCCAGTTAATGTAGGGTTGTGGGTCCCATTGAGAGGTAGGCCCAAATCCCAAGTGGACCATACTATATATAGTGGTGATTGAGCGTCCACCATAGGGCCGACTTGAGAGGCCCACCATAATGTGTTATATACCTGCTGTTCATCCATTCTTGGGGACATGGGCTACCTTATGCAAGCCCACCATGATGCATGTATTGCATACAAACCGTCTAACTATTTTGAAAGCTCATTTTTGAGACTAAAAATAAGACAGATCTAGGATCGGGTGGAGCCCACCGTGATGTATCCTTGCCGTCTATCCATTTGAAGTGCGTGCGGCCCCACCATGATGCGTGTGTTGTATCCACACCGTCCATCTAATTTGAGTGGTCGCACATGATGTGTGGGTCTTATCCACACCATCCATATGGTGGGACGGTGGGCCCCCTTTTTATGTATGCATGTATTCTATATCCAAGCCGTCCATCAGATTGGACGTGGGCCCACCATGTCGCATGTGTTTTGTCCAAACCATCTATACATTTCGTGAGCTCGTCCTTGGGCTTGAGATAAAAAAATAAGGTAGATCTGATATCAAGGGAACCACCCTACATAAAACAGTGGTGTTGAACGCCCACCCTTGAAACCCCTTTGGGTTACAAAAGTTTTGATTCAATATAATAGTTATTTTCCTTCCCAGTTCAGGTCCTTGTGACCTTATGAACAGTATGGATGGAAAATAAATACTATGGTGAGCCCACTAGAAATTTAACTATGAAAATTATTATCACCACTGTTATTTGTGGTATGGTCCAAATGATCTTTTGATATGATTCATTGTTGGATAATACTCTAAAATAATCTCTATAGATGGATGAATGGTGTAGTAGTTGTGGCCCATTGTGATATATTTGGGGTTCATGGGTCGAGGCTCATTAGGATGTATTTTGGGGCTCATGGGTTGAGACCCATTGAGATATATTGGAGGCCCAGGTATGAGGCCCACTTGATTGTATTAGGCCCGTGTGTAGGGCCCACTTATTGTGTATTTGAAGCCCATGGATTGTGGTCCAATGTGATTTATTCGAGGCCCATGGGCGAGGCCCATTATGATGTATATTGAGGCCCATGGGTCGTAGCCCATTATGATGTATCTGAGAACCATGGGTCGTGGCCCATGGTAATGTATTTTAGGCCCATGTATTCAGCCCGTCGTGATGAGTACTTGGCCCTTGAGTGAGGCCCATCGTGATGTACATTAGGCCGATTGTCGAGACCTAGGTGATGTATATGCAGCCTGTATTTGAAGCCCATCGTGATGTGTATTAGGCCCTTGTGTGAGGCCATGGAACTACTATATGTTAAGCTCTATGTGAGCCACTCCTTGGGGCAATGTTGGTTAAATGTCCACATTTGTCGAGGGCGATTATCTATGTCGATTGTCGGTGCCAGTTATTGATACAGATTATGAGTATGTGACAGCATAGCATCACGATACATGCCCATACGCATCATCTGCACGTTTGTTATGAGATGCGGTTGACCATTGTATATGTCATTGGGCATGTTGTTATGAGACTCCCTGATAGGCAGAGATTGTCTCACATGAGTACACGGTATGCGCAGGATTGATGCATGATTGGATTGTATGACTTATACATCTTGCATTGTGTGTTGTGATTATTGTACGCCCTAGTGACATCGGGTCATAGCCTCCACAGGTATTTTGTGGATGGTCAGATGGGACACCAAAAATTTGTTCTACACGGGGTGCTATAGATATCCCTGGGTGAAAGTTTCTAAACCCTCTTGCTTCTAGAGGTTGTTCCAACATCTAGACTAAGTGGATGCATGAGCACATGAGGGCCATATACAGTTAGGTCACGTCTTCCACTGTGTCGTGGTCGGTTGGAAGGGGGTACGACCTTACCTGCCCAAGAGGAGGGGGCAATGCTAGGCTGAGTTTGACCAGCTCGAGAAATGGGTCCGCTATCAACGAGCCAGGCCAGATATTGGCAGACGGATAGTGAGGTCTCTTCCACTCACCTTATTGCACGCAATGGGGTGGCAATCTGGTTTGAAATGTAATAGACCCCGGTGATTTCCCAGAAAGAAACCATACTGCTATGTGGACTTATTGAGTAGGAGTTGCATACTCATACATTCATTTCATTCACTATCCACTCAGGCTGGTGATGCGCAACTAATTGTGTGTACCTTAGCATGGCTAGGATTTCGATTAGGCGCGCGACTAACCTGAGATCAGGAGTTTACCACATTGAGTCTGACTATCCAAATTTAGGTATGAGACTAGTTTGGATAGAAGTCCCTTGTGATGGACCCCGTAGCCTGTGACACTACGTACTATCATCTTGACTTCACACTCTAGCTTGGTCATTTCATTCGCATCGCATATTGCATTGCATCCTCAGCACATAGTATTTAACTTACTATCTCCGCATTGTATAGTTGATTTACATTTCTTCATCAGTATAGGATATTGGTTTATTATATTTTTGCATCACATAGCTTGGATAAGGCTGATAGTATTTATGGGTCCATCAGCAGGTTTTTGCATTACTCTGATATTGTATGATTTATGGGCTTGTCAGTATTTCTGCTTACTCTGATTACTCTGATATTACTTACTTGGCACTTACCTTGTGCACACTTTCACCACCCACTAAGCTTTTTATAAGCTTATGCACAATAGATGTGTGCAGGTGGCGTTAGGTTGCAGCAGCGTTGAGATTGGAGCATACAGCAGACCTCTAGAGCTTTGATTTTATCATATGTATTTCTCTTTCAGCACTGTATTCAAATGTTTATATTAGTGGATATGTGATGATGATGTTGCCTTTGTGAATTGGGTAATCTTGTGGTTATGCTTATTACGAGTTAAATATACAAAAAAAATCCTTATTGTAGGATCCCAGGATCGGAATCTAGTGTATGGATGCTAGGGGCCGAGAATGGGGTACTAAGGAGGCTGTCGGCACCAGATTCGGCGATCGGGATTCCTGTGAATCCGATTTCTGAGTTTGGGACGTAACAACATCAACCGGGATTGCTTTTATCAGTTTTTTCCACATAAGCTGAGACAACTTCGGGGGGAGGGCCGCGTGCTAGATCCTTTTGGCCCAGCCATAAGGTTCCGATCTATCTCTGTCCAGGTTCCATGCAGACTTGACGCTAAAGAGGCCCGACGGAGTGAAAGTCCAGAAATGTTTATCAGTCCCCTTGCCAAGGCAGAGACCAGCTTGAAAGATGAGGTTCATGGCAGACGACGAGATGTGCAACAAGGCTGCAGAAGGAGGAAGAGGGCCAGAAGAATTTAGCAGCTGATTGATCTTGAATTGCTGCAAAATTTCTGGGATGTGATAGTCTTCCATAGATTGCAAAGGGCCTAAGCCCGTCCAATTGGATGTCCATAAGTTGCTCTCCCCACTTCCAATTTGGATTTGAGAGGAATCCTCAATGAGAGGTATTAGTTGGGAGATCTTCCTCCACAATTGAGAAGCGTGGGCCAGCAGGCGGTGGGGCCGATGATCTTGAGGGTGAGAACTATATTTAGTCCACATGAAACTTTTCCACAAACTACCATTATCCTTGTCGAGAATGTCCCAGGCCATCTTGAGCCTGAATGCTTTCATAACCTCCGCTAAATGTCTAATGCCGAGACCACCTTCCTCTTTAGACCTTGCTAACGTTTTCCAACTATGCCAATGAAGCTTGCATTTACCCTCAGACCAGCCCTAGAAAAAATGGGAGAAACAAATTTCCAGCTTCTTCAGCATATGCTTCGGGATGTGCGCTGCTGCCAAGGTGTGAATTGGGATGCTTGTAAGCACATGTTGAATGAGCACAATTCTGCCAGCTTGAGAGAGAAATTTTTCCTTCCATCCTGCGTTACGAGCCTCAATTCGATTAAGGAGAGGCTAGAAAATGTCTGCCCTCTGACGACCCATAGAAAGAGGAACACCTAGGTAGGTGAATGGGCCGGTTGCTCTAGCAAAACCAAGAGCAAGTTCGATGGTCCTTATTCTTCTCAAAGGCATGTTGTTGGCGCAGATGAAAGAGCTTTTCCTAAGATTAATTTTTTGCCCCGATTCTGCTTGACTCCAAGAAGCCCTTCATGGCCTTGATCGACGATAGTCCACCATTAAGGAAAATCAACCTATCATCTGCATAAAGTAGGTGAGATATCGGGGGGCATCCTCTTTGCAGCTTGAAAGGGGAAGCCTGTCCCTTGTCCATCAGCATTTTCAATCTGCAGCTTAGGACCTCAGCAGAGAGGATAAAGAGAGAGGAGGATAGAGGATCACCTTGTCATAGACCCCTAGTCGACGCCTCACCATTTATAAGCACCGAGAACCAGACCGAATTCCAACAGCTTTCCACCATTCGAATCCATTCCCGATAGACACCAAAACACTGTAGGACGTGCTTCAGAAATGTCCAGTTTACTTTGTCATATGCCTTCTCCATATCCACCTTTAGGACAATGTTTCCACCCCTGTTTTTTTGGTTTATATCTCTAAAAAGTTCTTGAACTAGGGCAATATTTTTTACAATGGGCCTCCCTGGATGAAGGCTCCCTATTCCTAGGAGATAAGCAAAGGAAGGATGGTGGACAACCTATTGGCGATGATTTTAGCTACTATCTTGTGGAGACAGTTGCAGAGACTAATCGGTCTGAATTCTGAGAACGAGGAAGGGGCGGTTGTTTTAGGAATTAAGCATATGAGCGACGCATTCGTAGCTCTTGGGATAAAACCCCCTGGAAAATTTGAGTTGTCGCTTTAACAATGTCCTGAGCGATAATGTCCCAGCAGCCAATATAGAAAGCAGCCGAAAAACCGTCTGGGCCTGCTGCCCCATCTGCTGGGATATCAAGCACCGCTTGATGGACTTCCTGCATTGTCGAAGGAGCGATAAGAGCCATGTTCTGTTGTTGGGAAATAAGATGTGGAATAACGTCTAACAGCCTGCTATCTGTCTGACCGTTTTCAACTGAATATTGTCTAGAGAAATACTCCACCGCAACCCTCTTAATCTGTTTAGGATCCTCCGTGTCACACCCCAAACTCGGGGACCGGGCTCACAAAATTTCCGATCGCTGAATTCGGCGCCGACAGCCTCCGTAGAACCCCATTCTCGGCTCCCAGCGCCCATTCGCCAGGTTCCGATCCTGGGATGCTACGAGGAGGATTTATATATATCAGTTTGAATCGTAATCAGCATAACCAAAGGCATAACCCACAAACAACAACCAAAAACTCCATCACATTTTCACTATGATAAAAAACTTTACAAGTACAATGAGCATAAAGGGAAATACAATGAGAATAGACAAGAAGCTCCAAAAGATCAGCTCCGCGCTCTCGCCTCAGCGCTGCTGCGTCCTCGCGTCACCTGCACGCAACGGTCGTGCATAAGCTTATAGAAAGCTTAGAGGGTGGTGAAAGTGTGTGCACAAGGTAGTAATGCAGATATGCAGTATCAGAGTAATACGGAACATGCTGATGGATCCATGAATGTCGTTAGCCGAACCAAGGCTATGCGATACAAGGCATGAATGATATCGGCCATACCAAGGCTATGCAATGCGAAATGCAACTCAAGCATACAAATCATCATCTGAGTCCACATATCAGTACGGTTCAAATCTGGAATATCACCGGGGTCTATTACACTCTAAACCAGATTGCCGCCCCATCGCGCGCAATAAGGTAAGTGGAAGAGACCTCACTATCCGCTTGCCAATATCGGGCGCGGCTCGTCGATAGCGGACCCATTCCTCGAGCTGGTCAAACTCAGCCTAGCATTACCCCCTACACTCGGGCGGGTAAGGCCGCACCCCCTTCCAACCGACCACGACACAGTGGAGAGCGCGACCGTCTGATAATCGGTACTCGGCGCTCATGCACCCACTCGGTCTAGACGTTGGAGCAACCTCTTGGTACCATAAGGGTTTAGGGACTTTCACCCAGGGATATCTATAGCACCCCATGTAGAATAAGTTTCTGGTATCCAATCCTGCTAACCACGATACGCCTGTAGAGGCTATGGCCCTGATGTCACTAGGGCGTACAGTAACCACATCACACAATGCGAATGCATGAAACACACTATCCAATCATGCAGCAATCCTGCGCGTATCGTGCGCTCATGTAGGGCAACACCGCCTAACCGGGAGCCCCTAAACAACCTGCCCGAAGGCATATGCTATGATCAGTCACTTCTCGTATCAAGCATACATATGATGCGTATGATCATGAATCATGGAACTATACTACACATGTTATAAAGTAACGAACTATTCTTGCAACGCAGATGGGCCTAGACATGGACGACCTACACACAACCGGTACGGGCCTCTCAATGGCCCTAGGGAGAGTCATAGTGCGGACATTTAACCAACACTATACCTGCAATGTGGACGTCAAACCGACATCGCTCCCAAGGCATTATCTGTCGTAAACATCATTACATAAACTATGTAGGGATCACACATTGCAATGGACCTTTGGTACATCCCATTGGGCCTTAAATACATCGAATGGGCCGTGTCACATGGGCCTTATATTCATCAAGAGGGCCACATCAATGGGCCGCACCAATGGGCCTTAAGTGCATTGCAATGGGTCATAACCCGTGGGCCTTAAAATGCATTAATGGGCCTAATCTCATGGGTCATATGTGTATCAGATGGACCACACCAATTAGGCCCCATACGTACATCGAATGGGCCGTAACCCCTAGGCCCTAACACATCTCAATGGCCTTGACCCATGGGCCTTTAAGTATATCAGGTGGGCCTCAATGGTTGGGCCTTAACTATATCAAGGTGGCCTAATCATATGGGCCTCTTGCATATCAAGGTGGGCCTTAACGGATGGTTCACAGACAACGGAGGTGGGCCTTAATCAGACATCAAAGTGGGCCCACAAAAGGTTAGATCCGCCTCATTCTTTTAACTTAAGCCATGAAATGATATTTCAAAAGGGATAAATGGATTGGATGCCACATGTACATTATGGTGGGGCCCACATGCGGGCCCACCATAATGAATATATATAGATATATAATATATACAATGTAAACAATATAACCTATATATATATGTATAGATATAGATATACACACACACACACACACACACACACACACACACACAGCACACGCACCACGCACACACACGCATGCACACACGCACGCACACACACACACGCATGCACACACGCATGCACACATACATTACAGGGGCTCCACCGTCCAGCGGACGGTGGAGTGAAACACGTCCATCATGGTGGGTCCCATGTGGGGCCCACCCAAATGTTTTCCTCCATCTAACCTGTTGACAAGGTCACATGGACCCGAGTGAAACGAAAACACAAATTTCCTCTTGACTCAAAACTTCAGTGGGCCACAAAAAGGTTTCAATGGTAGACTTTCAATTCACACTGTTTCCCTTGGTGTGGGCCACCCGGGACCCGGATCGGCCTAATCCTTGGAGGGGGCCCACCCCAGGGGGTGGCCCACCCTCTGAACGGGTTGGATGACAAATAACATCATGGTGGGGCCCACGGCAGGAGCCATGGGTGGCCCTGCTCATCCGCCCACGCCAGCACAGGAGCTGCCTGCGCCTTCCTGACACAGCAGAGGCACCAGCCTCTGCTCCTCTTCTTTCCTCTTTTTTTTTTTTTTTTTTTTTGTTTTCCTGAGGAACTTCGCGTATGGGGCCCGCTACCGGAGGATCTGCTCCACCCATTGCATTCTTGGGCCCGGAATACATCAAATGAGTCCAAAGATCAGAATTTTTTCGATGTGTGGTTAAGGCATGGTGGGTCCTAGAAGTTTTGAACGGTAGAGGATACCGTTTTCTATGGTACGGCCCGCTTGAGTATTGGATCGACCTCATCTTTCGGCTCAATGCCTGAAACGTTCTCGTGGAAGGGATGGACGGCGTGGATTGAACACATACAACAAGGTGGGGCCTATACACGGGAGCCACCCCAAAAGCTTAGAAACAAGCTGATATTTGTGTCTTTTCTCAAACCACGTCCAGCGTCCCTGGACGCTGGACGGTTTCTGTTGTACTTGCATTAAGGTGGGCCCCACTTAGGTGGGCCACCAAATGAATAGATGGTGTGGGTACAACACATTTAAAGTGGCCCTACCGGTGAATGGCTTGGATAAAGTACATAATTCATGTTGGGGCTCATTTCAAGTGGACCACACAACCATCACATGATCTAAAGGAAAAAAGAAAAAATGAAATAGAGAGAGATAGAGAGTGAGACATAGAGAGATCGGTGAGTATGGATGGACCCCGCCACTATGGGCCCCTCATTCAAAAGTACATCAAGGTGGGTCCCACATTATGGATCCTAAATCGACAAAAATGAAGGAAATAGGGAGCTACAAGCACCCACCTCTTGATCTTCTTGTTCCCTCGGCTTGCCGGTCTCCTTGTGCTCCTCTTTGATGGTGAAGATGAGAAATGGAAGGCTAGGATGAGAGATGAGAGGGTGGAGAGGTGGGTCACACTTGCGGCTTAGAAGGAAATGGGGAGATGGCTCATACGTATGGTGCTCTCTCTTTTGGCTTGGGAATGGTTTTGCAATTGAAGAGAGAGAGGGTTGTTGTAAAGGGAGAGGAGTGATGGATGGTTGATGTGGTGGTGATGGGGTGTAAGACACCTTTTTTGACTTTTTTGGCAAAAGGTGTAAGAAGGCATGTATGTTGTAAGAACCTTTTTGACTTTTGAGGCTTATTTGGGAAAAGGTGAAAGTGATGTGTACTTGACCCTTGATGGATTGATGGGTTGATGGATTGATGGATTGATGTGACACATCGTAGAGATTCTCTTGGGTTTTACAACACGCGGTGTTTTCCTCGCACCGAACGCTGGCTCACGTCTCTTGATCAGAGAGTCGGATCGGCGCGCGAGTCGCGGCATCGGAACAGCGGCGACGGTGCGGTCGCAAGGATACAAGTCTTAGGTTGAGTCGACTCGGGTTAACGGCGTATGAATCAGGGTTGTGCGCAGATACCGGTAAGGGTCGAAGGTTGATGGAATTCGACCGGGAAGACCGCGGGAGTCTACGGAACGGTACGGTCTAGGATACGGGTCTTACACTCCGTCCCATCTCCAGATTCCATCGTGATGCTCCGGATTTCCGCTCTCCTGTGTTTTTCCGTCGCCGTGACATTAAAAAAAGTAGTATTTCTGTCTCCCGCTTGCAGCCAGTTCACTCTAGCTTTTTGCTTCCAAAATGATTCCTCCATTAGTTCTAATTGGCAAAGTTTGGAGGCGACATTGTTAAATTCTTGCTGCAGATTACCATCTGGTTCCAAATTCATGGGCTAGCTTTGCAATTTATCTTTAATATCTGTCATGGTTGCTTCAGCCCTTGCAACCAGCTCGAATATATTCCCAAACACCTCTTTATTCCACACCTTGAGCACTTTCTTGACGCCCCTCAACTTGAGCAGCACATTGAAAAAGGGGTGATTTGTTCCTTCTAATAGCCAGGCTTCTTTCACCACCTTTTGGAACGAATCATGGAGGAGCCACATTTGCTAAAACCGGAAAGGTTTGGGTCCTCCAGCCGCTTGAGTGGGGAAATCCAGTAATAGCGGGGCATGGTCCGAATTCAGCCGAGGGAGACGATGCACCTTAAAAGAAGGGAATCGAGTCGACCATTGAGAGTTGATAAGGACTCTATCAAGCCTAGCCTAAACATGCGCTACTCCCCCTAAGTTGTTACACCAAGTAAAACGGCTCCCCGAAAAGCCAGTATCTATCAGCCCTGCAGCGTTTATTGCGTCCGCGAATTCGGTGGAGCTATTTTTCCGCACATATGAATTATTTTGATTATCGAGGTGTTCTGGGCTTCCTTCTCTAGCTCTTTTAGATGAGGTGGTTAAAGTTGAGGGGATGGCTATGGCTATATGTACTGCAGATTTCCTGCATTTCCCAGCAGCAGATATGGGAACTTGCTGTATTTGTGAGAGAGGCCTCATTATCCATGGTATTAATTGGAGAGAGTTCTCATGCTTCACCTCTCCTTCTTGGTTGGTAGGACTAGAACAGACCTTGTTCGGAGGTTGATTTTGCTGGAAATCAATATTCCCTAGTCGGGGCCCTATATACATATTGGATGAGTTCTTCATTATCGCATTTTGTTGAACATCTGTTCTGCAAACAATCTGCCTGGCATCTCTTTCAATAAAAATTCTATTAACCCAATCTCTGGTAGATTCAGTTTGTTTGGGGGTTGCCTGCTTCAGTCCAGTTGGGATAGAAAATGCTAATGACAGCTCGAGGTTTCTAAAACTGTAACAATCGGGTAGGACTGATCATCAACCACTGGATTGAGGACCTGCTGAAGATTAACTCCCAGTTTTAATTTTATCTTAATCCTAGCAAACATTTGAAAAATTCCCAATTTGCTATTAGTGTCTATTCCAATAATCTGCCCAAAATAGATCCCTAGATCTATGAAGACAGATTCGAACCAAGCATGAGTTGGAATGCCGTATAGACACGACCAGTGACCACCTGCCCCAAAAGTGTACGTGGGGGCCCAAGGCTGAATATGTATCAGATCCATTTTCTTGTGAAGCTCTGAATCGGCCATGAACTGAGAGCACTCTGATTTGGATCTAAACTCGAAAAGAAAGCTCGTTGGGGATATACGAACAACATCCACTGCAGAGGCACTATAAGAGGATTCTCTGATTTATTGGATTAGAAGAATAATCAAAATGGATATTAAAGAAGCTATACCAACCACTGCCAGATGAAGTTGATTCTTTTTTACTCGCATTGCTTTATCATCAGCCGTCGTTGTGACTCTGACGATCTCAAGGAGGGCACCGTGGGAAGTGGGATTGTGGTGAGTCAGAGGATTGTGGAGAGTCAGAGGATTGTGGTGGGTCGGAGGATTGTGGTGGGACAGGGGATTTGAATATTTCAGGGTATCAGCAAAAGAACGGGAGCCGGAAACAGGGTTTGGGATTGGAGGTGATGCCATGGAAACACCAGCTTCCCCATTTGGGTTTGGTCTGTGAACGGTAGGGCTGTGGGGACGGATGGAGGGGTATTGTCGTCTGGCTATCCTCACCTAAACGATGCGACCATCAATCCTACGGCAGTCAAGAACTCCCATGGTAGCTTGACCTTCATCTTCATACTGGAATCAGATGAAAGCATACCCTCTGGATTTCATGGAGTTAGGAAAACGGGGATGTGAACATCAGATACCTTGCCATATCTCTGGAATATTTTGTAAGTATCTTCGTGGTTGTAATCGAAGGGGAGATTGGCAACGAAAAATGTAAAACCCTGGGTGGTAGGAGACCTCACTGAGATGAATGTCCTCTGTCTATGGGTGTTTGCATTACCAGATATATGGGTGTTTGCATCATCGGATCTCCCCCGTAGGGGAGCCGCCATGTTTGACGAAGAGGGGCTAGGGCATCAGTAGCAAGGGGCTAGGGCATCGCCAGCAGTTGAATTCAGTGCAACTCCCAAATTAGGGACCAATGATGATTGCATAAAAATGCCTTTCTTAGGGGATGAGGTGGGAAAATAATTTGTTGATTTTCCAGAATAAATAGAAAGCGAGAAATTGTGTTTCCCACCAAGTCTGACAAAAAAAAAAAGGTCTTCGCTAAACAATAGGAACTTAATTTTATGAGAATGGTGTTTCATTTTTATAAACCCAAATGGGCCTGCAGGGATTACACTACAAAATTTCCTTAGGAGTCAATATTTTATTAAATAATGCCTCAATGATTAAAAGTCATAAGGATGTAATTTTTGGGGAAGGAAATTATTATAAAAATGCTCTCATCCAAGTTTTTCTTTAAAAAGTAGTGAAAATCAAGATTTATGGGGCCCACACGGTATGTGTATGAAATCCAAGCCATCCAACATATGAATCCTACCATAGTGATCATACAAACCAAAAATCAGGCCAATCAAATGGTTAGCTGGGCTACCCTTGAAATTGGATGTTTTGAGTGGTGTATATTATTTTCTATGAATTGGCCCACTTATGATTTGATCCCTACTATTTTTGATTTGCCTAATAATTATATTGGTGTACTTAAATTGGTTGGATGTTAAACACATGTATATTCAGAATTTTTTTCTTGGAAAGGCAATAGTTCTAATCATTCTAAATTCATGAACAATCCTTGGTGCAGGTGAACAAGTTCCCTTTCTTTTTTAAATAATATTTGTACTATTCCCTTTTACTTTCAATTTTTATCTATTAAATCCTCAATTGGAACTTTTACACCTGTTTATTTCCAAATCAAAATCTTTTATGCTTCTCCTTCTTTCCAAGTTAGAACATTCTCTCTCTCTCTCTCTCTCTCTCTCTCTCTCTCTCTCTCTCTCTCTCTCTCTCTCTCTCTCTCTCTCTCTCTCTCTCTCTCTCTCTCTTTTAATGAGCCCACAACTTCTTATTCTCAAACTATTCAAAGCTAGATCAGTATAAGAATTCAGATCCAACACAAACCTATACTTCTATACTGGTTGCTATCATCTTTTCTTTTCTATACAGGTTGCTATCATCTTCACTAGCTTGTTGAGTTGTATTCTAGAGGGGCACACTATGGTTGGTGAGCATGGATTTGCATGCTCATTGGTGGGTCCCACCATGCATGCCCCACTATCTTCAAATTGCACAGATTAGACAATCTCACCAATCCAATTGGTGGACCTCTTGAATTTCAATGTTGTCTATTGCCAATATTGTTTTGTACCTACCATTAGAAGGTCACCTTATCTCATAATCTGATATGTGTAACCCACTAGATGGATGGTCTTGGTCATGGACCATTGCACCTATGTCCAGTTCTGTGTAATGTCAGATAATAAGGAAATTGGTACAATGTGTTGAGGCTAGCTTCCCCATATGTAATTATATATCTACCAAAGTATTTTATGAATTTCCTTCTTGTAGTGGAGAGTGCTTATTCTACTAGTAACCTAGCTGTCTTCAACTTGTACAGGCATGACATGTCCTCTAATAGTTGTATGCTATTTTTTCTTTTTCTTTTTGTTGTTTAAAAATGATTGTTTCTATTTTGCAGGAAGATTTATTAAAAATGATTGTTTCTGTTTTGCAGGAAGATTAATGGCAGGTTGCATTTCCGGTTAGCACAGAGGTTTGTTTCAATTCTTTTTTCTTCTTCAATCAGTACATCTGCTTTTCAATGTTATATTAAACATTGCTAGAGTAGTTCATGTCAATGGAGTGAGCAGTAAATTCTGTCCGACACAGGGGTTTTTAGTAACTTGCAGCTGTTGAACATGTCTAGGAATTCTCTTGTGGGTACAGTTCTGCAACCTAAATGCAAATGGCACCTGTTTGGCAAGGAAAGTTCCACCAACTACAATTTGGGCTTGATAACAAAGCTACCTAACATAGATGTGTCACTACCATTCTCAAATTCTCTTCTTAAAAAGAATGTTTTAATGCAGGGAAGTTAAGAGAGAAATATGTTTTGGATTGGCCTCTAAGGTATAAGATAGCAGTAGGTGCTACTCGGGGTATTTCATACCTTCATCATGACTGCATTCTTCATATAATTCATAGAGATATAAAATCAAGCAACATATTGCTTGATCAAAACATGGAAGGTCGGGTGTCTGATTTTGGACTGGCCACATTAATGGAACCGGATCAAACTCATGTATCTACGTTCGTTACTAGAACTTTTTTTTTTTGCTTTTAAAAAAAAAAAAAAAAAGAATCGAGAATCATCATCACAATAGCGATATCATGAAATGTGAAAGGCTTAAAGACAGACATCTAATCAGGGAAAAAACAAACAAACAAACAAACAAAAAGAGATACATGAGATGAGTAACAGCATACATGTCTTCGCACTCATCCATGAAAGCTGATTTCAAATGCATCTGCCCAGCCAAAAAAGGAACTGAAATTCAACCATCCCTAAGTCAGATGAACTGGGGAACCACCTCACTAGTGGAACAGAAAATACCAGATAAAAAATGCCTGACGCCATTGTAATGGAAAACGATCATGCACAGGCCACCCCTTCATGTGCTTTGCGGAGCTTCCTTTGTTTCCTCTACAGGAGTTGCTTCAGTCTTCTCTGTAGGTTTAGGTTATAGGATTTGAGATTTGAGAATAGGTTTAGGTTAAGGTTATAAGTTTAGGTTTAGGAAATCGGTTCGGGTTCGAGATCGGGTTTACGTTTGGGTTTTAGGTTTAGGTTTAGGTTATAGGTTATAAGTGTAGGTTTTAGGTTTAGGTTAAGGTTTAGGTTTAGGTTATAGGTTTTGGGATTTGAGAATAGGTTTAGGTTACAAGTATAGGTTTAGGTTATAAGAATAGGTTTAGGTTATAAGTATAGGTTTAGGGATAGGTTTTATGTTTAAGTTAAGGTTATAGGTTTAGGTTATAGGTTTAGGTTTAGGTTATAAGTGTAGGTTATAGGTTTAGGTTTAGGTTAGGTTATAGGTTAAGGTTTAGGGAATTGAGTTTAGGTTATAGGTTTAGGTTTAAGTTATAGGTTAAGGTTTAGGTTTAGGAAATCGGGTTTGGGATCGGGTTTTAGGTTTGGGTTTTTAAGTTTAGGTTTAGGTTTAGGTTAGGGAGTTGAGATTAGGATTAGGTGTAGGTTTAGGTTTAGAGATTTAAGAATACGTCAAGGTTAAGGGTGTGGTTAAGTTAAGGGTGTGGTCCCTGCAAATACAGATATAAACATAGCTTGTCCAAATAGTTAGGCCACTCCAATGCTGTCCATAGGAAATGAACAGTTTCATCATGGTCATAACAGCGGTTCCCACCTTACAGAGACCCCCGCTCAACATCCGGATAGCTCCGACGCATATTTGGGTTTGCTCCATCAATTTCGAGCAAATACATAAACACGGCATATCCAAATGGCCGGGCCACTCCAATGTTGTCCATAGGAAATGAACAGCTTTATCATGGTCATAACAGCAATTCCCACCTTCCAGGGACCCCTGCTTAACATCCGGATATCATGCACACGATATCATGAACATATATATTGTTGCAACAACTAAATGTAATTATAATCACATAATGTATTGTTTGATGAACTACACATGTGCATTCTTGACAAGAGACGTACCAGATACTTGAATTTGAAATATGCAGTTCCAATCCTCCCACATGCAACATCCTACCTGAAAGAATGCACATAACCGTCATGCTTGAGTAATCATAATGACAAATGCATAGAGCATGATGATCCTAAAGCTCCAATCTTCCAATCTTCCAAAGATACACTTTAGAAAAGTAATAGTGAAGAGTAGAATCCTTCTTTTTTATCTTTTTTCTTTCTTTCTCTCTTTTTGTTGAATCTTAAAGGGAAATTGATCAAATGTTACATGCGGCACATGGTTACATTTGAACCTGTTAGCATTCGCATCAACATGGTTACATTTGAACCTATTAGCATTTGCATCAACAGTCAATCCATTTTTCCATCTAATTGTCAAAAAATGAGGTAGATTCAAATCTCAAGTAGACTACACCCAAAGAAAGATGGTAATTGAACACCCATCATTAAAAACTTACTAGGGCAATAAAGTTTTGGATTAAGATGATATTTGTGTTTTCCCTTCATCTAGATCTGTCTCACATAAATCAACATGTTGGATAGCAAATAAACATTGCACTGGACCTTTTTTTTTTAATCCAAAACTTATATAACATGTCGTAGTGCAAATTATGTTAATTCATGTATAATGAAAATGTAAATAATTACTACTCATTTACAGTCAACTACACTTGCAACCAATCAAACAAGTTTTCATGGTTAGCATGGCTTGTTTCACCACAATTTTTAAGCGTGCAGAACACACCATAAACAATAGACCTCGCTACAAATGGAAGCACCTCCCAAGGTTGACTTTAATCCCGCAATGCAAATGACTAGAGACATACACAAACGTTATTGTGTAAATGACAACAGATCCAAAAACACACCTTAAAAAAAAAATTCAAAAATCACAAAACGAGGGATTCTTATGACCTTAGGAAGTATTTAAGGGCCTGTTTGGCCAGGCAGCTTGGATGGGATTGGAAGGGATTAGAAGGGATTGGAAGATAGATCCCGGATTGACCAAGCATGCCAAACAGACATGGGATCTTGATCCCGGGATTTTGCAATCCCATGGATCTTAAGACAATCCACTGACATTACCATCATTACCTTTAAATCCCATCCAATCCACCCTAATCCCTTCAAAATTGCTTGGGACGTGTTTGGTTCAAGGGATTGAAAGGGATTGGAAGGTTTAATCCCAGGATTGGCCGGGCATAAGAGGAGATACGATTTTTATACCAGGCTCTTGTAAACTCCAACAAGAATCCTTCTACTCCCTTCCCCACACCGAATACAACTAGCCATAGGATATACAATAATAGACCCGTTTTAATCAATGAAGATTATGAAATAGAGAGGGTGAAGAGAATAAGTAGGGAAGATGAAGAAGAGAATGAAGTTAGATTAAGAAGACTAGAAGAAGAGCAATTACAATTAACCTTGAAGTTGAGCAAGGAAGAGGCAGATACATCAAGATATCAATGATGTGCTCCTCGACAACATGACACAGAAGCAGGATGAGCTCGACAAGCAAGAAGCCATGAAAGTTTATTTCCAAACTCGCCTCATTCTACAAGAACTATTTGAAAAATAGATCAGCTCATAAAAATAGTTTAAAAAAATTAGCTGAATCTATATAAGAGCATGGTGAAACAGTCTCCCCACCTTCTGATTTAGGAGAGGTTAATGATCATATTGGAGAGGATAGTACCACCAGCCCGAGCTTGGATGGCAAAAATTATGGATCTGATATAGAGTAAGAAAATTAACTTTGATGTATGAAGTTTTTTAGTTGTAATCTTATAAACCTGTAGAGTTGTAGTTGTAGTTGTACTTGTATGGACTTAACTTTCCTACTAAATTTTTGTAACTTAACTAAAATGTTATAGGTTAATGATCATATGCATTATTTTCTTATTTGTTCTTAATTTTATTTTCTTGTAGACTTGTAGTTATATGGATAAACTGTTTCTTATATATTTTGATAATTGTTCTTTACATATTGTTATATTGATGCTTATGATTATTTGTCATCTGATGTTCTTAATTAATATTTAAGCCACCTAGTGGTTTAGCAATATACCCCCAGTTTATGAATTTATATTGAACAAGTATAATCATTCCACTGAAAATACTTGTTCTTTATGGATTCCTAAATTGTCCCATTTGGACAGTTTGGTACCATACCATGTACTTAGGTTATCATCATTCAATTTACATATAGTTGGAATTTTGGTAGTATCTAAAAGAGGATGATGATATCAATACTAAAGTGGTTAATCTCGTAAGGAAATTCGAGGCCATGGAACTAAAGAAGGATAAGGCTAAGGAAACTGTTTGTGGTATTTGTGCTTGCAACATTCACACAACTAAAAATTGCCTAACAATACCTGCTTTTTAAGAGGTACTGAACGAGTAATCTAATGTTGTGAATAATTACCAAAGGCCTTTCAATGGATCCACCTCTAATACATAAAATCCTAGTTGGAGAAATCATCCAAACTTCAGTTGGAGGAATGGACAAACTTCTACTCCTCAAGGATTCTTTAATCAAATTCCAAATCAAGGGAAACCTCAAGAGGATCCAGTTATAAAGCATCTTTAAAATTAAGAGCTTTTCAATCAAGGTATGCTATAAGCCTTTCAAGGCCTTACAAAGGCCATACAAGGGCTCGAGACAAAGAATGCAATTGGGAATAAGGGAAGCCTTCCAGTTCAACCTCTTCCCAATTCAAAACTGCAATACGAGGTCAGTATCCCAAGCTCTTCAAATCAGATGGAGCAAGTTAAATCTATCACCACTCTTAGGAGTGGGAAGACCATATTGTTAGTATTGGTCCTTATCATTGTTAGTGAAAATTTTAGTATCATTACTAGTATTACTTAGTAGGTCATTAGTAATTACAAAAAAATATTAGATAATGTTAGGATATTTAAATATGAATTTGAGAGTCATCATTAACAATATTGATTGATAAATACTCTCACTACAAATATTATTTGACCCATCGTACAATAATAAAAATAAAAATAATTTAGATTTAAATCCTAACATTTAGGCATTTAACTAAACCCTAAGATGAAAATCCTAATTTTACACCAAAACCCTAAAAATAAGTGATCCAAACCCTATGTTATAATCTCAACCATAAACAGTATGTAGAGCAAAGATCTAACCATACAACTTATAATTCGTGATAGGATCCAAGTCTAAGGGCATGCACTCTTCCTAATAACATTGGAAGGCGAGTGGACAAATAAGGTGATGATTCTTCCCCTTGAGCTTTCCATTTTTCCATTAGCTTAAGTTATAGTTCGTATTTTAACTTATAATTGATATCTCCATTTTATAATTACATGTGTTAATTATTGGAATTGAATTGCTACATTATATGCTTAATGTTTGTCCTGAATATTTATTCATGCTTGTAGATTATTTGTAGATTGCTTATGGAACTTAAATTGGTACATCAGTGGGAAACCCCTGCCTATAAATGTACACCCATACTTGGGATGTAACCTGACTGGTTGTGATTGTAATGGACTTTCGGCTTAGTGGTTATTGAAAAGTGGTTTAAATTGACCATTGATGTGGGCCTACCATCTAGGGTCGTTGTGTCTAAGTGGTTTTTAAGGATGGTCTTTTATCGCATGGTTTTGATACTCTCCCTATGTGGCCTATTTTGATAATTGCTCTACGCGACTTGTTTCGATATCGCCTTATGTAGCTTTGTTCTGGTATTTTCCCTATATGGGCTTGATGTTTTATATCATGCAACCATGCGATGGTAAGCCCTATATATTGTAACATGATTGGCCATTAGTTGAACGAGTTCCATTAAATATCCTAAGATGGTAGCCTCATGAGCCGGGGATGGTGGTATGGGACTTATGCCCGAGCTGTCGCCCTACGCTGGTGACGAGCCCCCTAGTGACCTTGAGTTTATTTAAAATTGGCTGATTGTAACCGGACTAATAATGGTTTGGCTAATCATGCATACATGGCATAAACCAGCGTCTATAGCTAGACTATCGTTACGCCACACTTAGTATGCTTTTACTGACGACTAGCCTCTATCCGACTGGATGCTTTTCCCAGGTCGATGATTGCATTCTGCACTGTTGACCCCAAGGCGTTGATTGCGTATTTGCATGGGTGACGAGCCCAAATTTCGCACAGATGAGCATCCTCGGGGCGTAACTGTATTTACGCATTCATGCATCCAATAAGACCTACATCATGTATTGTTTTATATGCTTTTTTTTTTTTGGGAAATGCTCTTTTTTTCCATTCATATCAGGAATGTACATGTATAACCGGGCCACCCCAAGGCACAAAAAGGGGCTAGGGAACCTGACGAGAGGGACAAAGAGAGATTATACATGGCCCGTCACCCTGACGGCACCCAACCCTGTGCTATCTATCACCACCCTCCCTCTAATAATATGAGGAAGCTCCCTAATGGAGAGAAACAACCTGTTTTCTTGAGAATTGTTGCCTAGTCGAGCAAGGCCATCAGTAGGGCCGTTACCTTCTCTAAGGGTGTGGGTGAAGCGAAAAGACCCTTTACAGTTGAGGCTGGTAATCCTGGCCATCCAGTGGGCCCAACGCCAACCTACCTGAGAAACATGGTTGAGAGCATCTACAACCATCCTGGAATCAGATTCCACTACAACCTTCCATAGGCCCCTTTGAACGCAAAAGAAAAGGCCATCATAGACTGCCATGAGTTCAGCATTGTTATTGGTGCCTACCCCATATCCATGTGAAAAGGCAAAGATGAGAGTCCCGTTGTCTCTTCTGCATATACCGCCACCTCCAGACCTCCCCGGGTTGTTTAAGGCTGATCCGTCCACATTTAACTTGACCCAACCGCTCTCTGGTCTGACCCACTTTACTATCTCAACCTTTTTGGCTGGTCGGGGGCCACCGAGATATGAAGATTTTGCAGTTGAAGATGAGACACCCAGGAGGATGGACGGCTCCCACTATAGACCCTCCCCAGCCACCAGTTGGTGCGCTTGATGACCCCCCCAAT
This sequence comes from Magnolia officinalis, assembly GCA_021015155.1. Taxonomy (NCBI): domain Eukaryota; kingdom Viridiplantae; phylum Streptophyta; class Magnoliopsida; order Magnoliales; family Magnoliaceae; genus Magnolia; species Magnolia officinalis. Next base: position 44,770,698 of record JAJHSJ010000018.1, on the reverse strand, counting down.
GCTCAGCTTCTTGCCCTCAAATCTAGCTGCATTCCGCTCTTTCCAAATTTCCCAACACAGGAAAATAGGGGTTAAGGCCTGAACTTGGAGAAAGGAAGCACCAATCGACGTACGCCACCATTGGGTGAGCCTTTCCAGAGGGGAGTTATGAGCGGTTAGACTGATACCAAAAATGTTGCTGAAATGGCCCCAAACAATCTTAGCTAACTGACCCGAGATGAAGAGATAGGCAAGAGATTCAAAATGCGGACACGAGATATCCATGGGGCAGCACTCACAGCAAGACACTAAGCAAACACCCTTCTTCTGGACCCTACCGTCCACTGGAATTGCACCTGCCAGCAATCTCCACATGAAGATGAACAGCTTGGGCAGAATTTGGGGATGCCACACCCACCTCGACCAGCATCGCCTTGGCCCACACATATAGATAGTATCCCAGGCCGACTTAACAGAGAAAGCCCCGGAAGGGGTCAGCGGCCAAAACCACTCATCCTCGTTGCCTGTCGTGCATAGACCGCTATGAAAAATGTGGAGAAGAACATCCTGCGGGATGTTGGAAAGAATGGAGGAGGGGGGCAATGGGCCTTGACTGCCAAGGAAATCACTCACGTTCATGTTCCTGACGTGGGCGGAGAGCTGAACGGGGGCTCTACCAAGCAGGGGACCCAACCCTGTCCAATCGACATCCCAAATGTTACAATCACCACTCCCAATAAGACACCGGGCGTTCTCTGCCAGAAGAGGAATCAACTTCTGAATACTTCTCCAGATTGGGGAGGACGTGGAAGTTGAAGGAGTGGTCCGAGGGCAAAAGTCCAAAGCCAAAGGATCCCCAAATTTGTCCCTCATGAAGGTCGCGCAGAGACTCTTGCTCTTGCCAAAGGAGAGAGCCCAAGCCATTTTAAGACGCAAAGCCTCCATCATGTCCCGAAGTCTTCTTATCCTTGTCCCACCCTCATTTGTCGGGGTGGCAATCTTCCTCCAAGTAAGCCAATGGAGCTTCTTTCTCCCATTTGCCCAGCCCTAGAAAAAATTAGCGAAGCACTTCTCCATTTGAGTCAGATACTTGAGAGGAATGGGCGTTGCCGCCATCGTATGAACCAGGATACTCCCTAAAATGCGTTTGATAAGTGTCATGCAACCGGCCTGAGAGAGAATCCTGGCATTCTAGCCATTAACTCTGGCAACAATTCTCTCAATGAGAGGTTTGATGACGTCCTTGGCTGGTCGGCCGATCAACATGGGGACACCCAAATAGAGGGCTCCAGGAGGGGCTTTTGGCATATTCAATCTGCTAGCAATCTGTCTCACTCTTTCAGGGGGGAGCTTGGAGGAACAGTAAAAATGGCTCTTCGCAAAGTTTATTCGTTGGCCCAAAACTTGTTGATACGTGTTGAGAAAGGCATTAATCGCTACAGTTGAAATCGCACTACCGTTGCTGAAGAGGAAAATGTCATCCGCATATAGCAGATACCAGATGGTTGCTGAAGAGAAAATGTCATTCCGATATAGCAGCCTGGTTGAAAAAATGCCTCGAGGAGCAGCCGATTGAGTTAATGAATAGACTGAAAGCGGGTTGAATAAAAACTGATGCCTCGACTGAAAAACCCTCCCTCATCCTTGCCTAAAAGAACCAACAGTTATTCCCATTATTTCCAACAAATTCCAACTCCAACAAATTGACCCAAACTGAGGAGAACCTGAGTGAGGAATGACCAGTTGACGCTGTTGCATGCTTTCTCCATGTCTAGTTTTATGGCTATGTTGCCACCACGCACCTTCCTGTTTAAATCCCTGAATACCTCCTGGGCCAGCGCAACATTTTCCGCAATGTTTCGGCCTCGAATGAAAGCGCCCTGCGCTGCGGAGATTAGCTTCGGAAGGACTGTGGCTAACCTGACTAAGATGAGCTTGGAAAATATTTTGTAGATGTAGTTGCAGAGGATTATCGGCCTAAAGTGGTCAAAAGACGTAGGAGCGGCTGACTTGGGGACGAGACAAATTAGTGTGGATGTAAACGCTCTTGGGATATTTCCCCCTTAAAATAGGTGAACCGTGGCTTCATGAATATCAGAAGCAACAATATCCCAGCAACCTCTGAAAAAGGAACCCCCAAACCCGTCTGGGCCAGGAGCAGCGTCATGAGGCAGAGAAAAGACCGCCTCCCTGACCTCCTCCATGGACGGACTGCGCATCAGCGCATCATTATCTTCATCCGAGAGCAAAGAGGGAATGATGGAGTTGATGGATGACCCGACCTCAGAAATCTGGTTGCCAGAGAGAAGGTTGGTAAAGAAGCGGACCGCCTCCTCTTTGATCAAGGTCGGGTCGGATATGATGGAGTCTGTATTTGTTCTGATTACGTTGACGTCAGCTCTACGAGCACGCTCCATGGTAGATAGATGAAAAAACTTGGTATTACGGTCACCCTCTGTGAGCCAACTGTTTCAAGCCTTTTGTTTCCAAAAAATCTCCTCAACCAACTCCCACTGAGCGAGATTTTTCTTTGCAGCTAACAGGTCCTCCGCCATGTGAGAGACAGAAGAAGTTTGTAAATGGTTTTCAATCTGATCCAGATAACGCTCTGCCTACTTGCGGTTGGAGAAAACATTCCCAAAGACTTGTTTGTTCCACACTTTAACTGATTCTTTCACTTTTTTGAGTTTCAGTAAAATAGCGAACATAGGAGAGCTAGCAGACTCAGAGCACCACGCCACCTTAACCACCTGCAGGAAGCCTTCATGCAGGGACCACATCCGTTGGAAATGGAAGGGCCTCGCAAAAGAAGGGGCCGCTTGGGGGAAGGTCAAAAGCAGCGGGGCATGGTCCGAGTTAGCACGAGGGAGGTGGCGCACCTGGAAACGCGGAAATGACCTGATCCAGTCATTGTTGCAGATAACCTTGTCCAGTCTCGCCCATACTCGAGCGTTTCCCTCTTGGTTATTGCTCCACGTGAACTTGTTCCCAGAGTAGCCCGCATCAAGAAGCCCTGCACTGTCCATAACCGCAGCAAAATCCTCATCTCCTGCATTAAATTGTGATCTGCTACCCAGTCTTTCTGATCTAAGGGCCACGGCGTTGAAATCCCCACACACTGCCCAAGGGCCACTGACAGACCTGCTGAGGACAGACATCTCCTCCCAAAGATTCCGCCTTCGATTCCTGGAGCACTTCACATAGACAATAGAAAGGAGGACAGGATCCTGCATGTTATGTAAAGATATTCGCATAGAGATCATTTGGTCAGAACAAAATTCTACAGTTATATTAACAGAGGATTGAAAGAAAACCCAAACTTTCCCTCCAGCCTCTCCATTGGAGATGGACGTATGAAAACCAAGCTTGATCCCAGTAGTAGTTCTTCTCTCTTCTCTGAGCATCGGCTCAAGAATGGCAAAGATCCAGGGCCTGAATTCTGAGATTATTTTTCTAGCAGTTCTGATGGTGGGGGCGTTCCCAATACCACGAGCATTCCACACAAGGCAACTATCCATCAGTAATGCATCCTGAGGAAACAGCCCGCCTCTTTAACCTCCGTAGTCTGTCTTTCCACTCCATTTGGCAGGGGACTCTAACGAGGAGAGCTCTGGTCTTGAGTTTTCTTTTGTTCTGCCCTGTATTATCCGGAGCTATAGCATTTGCTAAGGTCAGAACATTAAGCACACAGTCGGAGGACTCAGGAGCTATGGTGATATTGGCTACGCCATTTGTGGCTACTACAACTGCATCTGTATCAACTTTAGCTGCAACTATGGCTGCTTCAGCTAGAGCAATTCTGGCAACTCCAGCTGTATCTGAGACAGCTTCGACTACACCTGAGGCTTTGGTGATAGAGGCTACCGCAGCTGTGTTAACTTCAGCAGCATGTGGGGCTACTTCATCTGCATCTGGGGCTACTTCAGCTGCACCTGCAACTATAACAACTTCAGCTGCAACTGAGGCAACTACATTCGCCTCACATTGATGTTTTGAAAGGCCTATCTCCACTGCATTGGGCAGATCCTGACTGTCTTCAACATCACTCAGGATATCTTGAGAAGACAGGTCCCGAAATTGGAGAGATGGGGGCTGCTGGATCACAGCGGTCTGCGCCCCATCCTGCCGAAGCGAGGACGCAAACGGGGAGAGATCTACCAAGAGGTTAATCTCACTATCATGTCTAGTAAGACGTTTAGGAGATGGGGGGACCCAGGTCTCGATCGACTGGGGGAGAAAGGATTCAAATTCCCAGAGCTGGTTGGAAGCATCTTCTTCACTGTCATATAGGGAGGACGCTGGGGAGCAACCGACCAATTTAGCCTTGCCCCTCTGACCCGCCCAGGGGTGAGGGTATTCAGACAGCAGGAAGGGATAGTGGCATTCCATCTCGGGACATCGGGAGGGGGTTACGAAGCTAGCAACAGGTTGGGCGGCTCCAACTTCCTGCATGATCATAAGAGGTTCCATAGGAAGCTGTGGAGAATTGGGGACATCAGACTGTTGGTTTCCCTCCACCGGGGTATTAACAGGGACAATCCCAGTAGCCGAGTATTGAGCTTCCTGATCACCTAGAAATTGGATGGATGAAACCTGAACCCTGCTGGAGTCAGAAATGATAAGCCCTGCCTGTTCCTCAATGGAAAGATCAACATCCTTTACCTGGGCCTTAGTACAAACATCTGTGTCGTGCTCCAATGTAGGGCTGAGAGCTGTGCTGCGATTGCTGGCAGGCTCCTCAATGACATGATCAATAATCCTGGTCTGACCGTCTCAATCCGAATGCTGTCAGGAGGCCATGGATTGCTATGTCTTGGGCGTAACGGTCTCTGAATGTTGTTCATCGACTCCAGTTCTGCTCCCACAACATATACCTTACCATCTACCAACAGTTTTTGCGACCATCTCACTTGTAGATCTGGATCTAAAATTACCTTCACCCTGGCAAATGCTTGGAATAGACCATACTTGCTATTGGGGTCAATCTGAGTCACCCTACCATATCTGCTACCAAGGTCCCTAAGAACCTGCTCTATCCATGCATGTGCTGGAATTCCGAAGAGACGAATCTAATGGCCATCATAGGCGGGGAGGCATCTGGCGTCCAATTGGAAACATCACTTAGGCCCATCTATTGGTGTATCTGAGAGTCTTGAGCAAACTCCACCATATCCTCCTTAGATTTAAAGCCAAAGAGGAAGATGTGGGCAGATAGCCTTGTGACATCCACAGCCAGAGGTTGAAATCGGGAATTCCTAATACATTCCATGAGGTGGTGGATAGACGTGGTGGGATCGGTACCTCTGCCAATCAGACTTAGGTCGAGCTCCACCCTCTTCTTGGCTAGCAAATGTGGGGCGACTATAACCACACCCTCACCCTGGGTAGAGGGCAGGCACTGGGAGGGGGGTGTGGATAGGGCTGGGGCGCCCAGATCGAGAATTGAAACTCTTCCCCTAGTAGGGATATGAGGCCTGTCAGATGACTCCGCAGGGGGGGTTGGGAAAGGTTCGAGCGACTAGTGGAGTCGGAATGGTAAAGCAGGTTGACGGACGGCCGGATTGTCAGACACCTCGGCGGGTGGGAAGGCGAAGCTCCGGCCATCTGGTGGGACTGGAATGGTTAATCGTGGGGGGCGGGTGTCTTGTTTCACAGCTTGGACCTTCACTACCCTACCATCAATCCTCTTGCCATGGAGAACGTCAATAGCCTTTCGGGCATCATCCTCATACTGATAACGCACAAAAGCATAACCCCTGGGACGGATCGTGCCAGGGAAATAAGGAATGAAAACATCAACTACTCTACCATACCTCTGAAAAATCATGAATAGGTCCTCAAAGGAACATGAGAAGGGGAGGTTTCCCACAAAAATGGTGAAAACGCCTCAATTTCCTGTGCGAATAGGGGGGTTTGGCATTCTTCGGGATGGCGAGCGCCCTCTACCCCTGCATATATCAGCATAGCGGGGAGGATCCTAGCCACGGAACAGTGCTCTGCTTCTATTCCTTCTATTCCTTCTATCCCCTTCTCTGTCAGGCCCTATTGTTTTATATGCTTGTTTTATAACTATGCTTCCCTAATGCGGTAGTATGTAATCTTGAGGGGAATTCACACTGAGTTGGCCACTCATCTATCAAATATACAACCGTACAGGTAGTACAGGTGGCTTAAGTGATATGCAGGTTCAGACTGATGAGGAGCCGTTATGATGGTCAATGATGCATGGTTGTACCTGTCAAGGAAGCTCCGCGATCTTGCGGCTTTCGTTATATATTTCTTTTATATTTCTCATGTATGTAAATCTTATAATTGTTAATGTGAGACATTGGTTTGTATAAATCATTATGGGCACTCTCTTGTATATTCTAAATGTAATTGAAAATTTTCCTTATGTTGATTTGTCCATTCTACGCTCATCTACTGACACTGATAGTTGAAAAAAAATTTGGTTCTATATAAGTTAACACTTGAGTTTTTGGGAAACGGGTCGTGTACTCGGGTCTTGAAAAGTCGAGGCGTTACAGTCCAAGCTTTTCAAACCTCCATGAGAGAGTTTGGTGTGGCCCACCTTCCTACCACCTAATCCCACCATCCAAAGTCCATCTTAACCGTTAAAATCCACCCCTTGGACCTCTAGATCATGTTAGCGGAAGAAGGAAGAGAAGATCTATGGTGGGTGATCTTAGATCCACATTTTCATTTTTATTTTTTTGTGATTTAAGGGCCCACATATGGTGGGACCCACCTTGATGTATGCTTTGTATCCAAGAGGTGCCCATAGTGGTGAGGCCCCTCTGTCATCACCGATCTCTCTCCTTCTCTCTCTCTCTCTATGAATGATGGCCCACTTATGATGTGTGTATTTTATCCATGCCATCCAACAAGTGGGCCACCTTGATCCCGATTTGGAGCTTGCATGACCGGACGGTCATACAGGCCTAGATGAAAGGGAAAAATAAATATTAGCTTGATTTAAATCTGGTGGCCCACTACGTGGGACCACCATGATGTACATGCGCCATCCAAGCTGGATGGTGGGTTGGACATTGGTGGAAAAATTAAAAAATAAATAAATATATATAATAATAATAATAATATAATGATATATATATATATATATATATACAGTATGTATATATACATACATTTATATACCTGTACGTGTGGGCCCCATGTGGGACCCACCTATTTGGGATCTAATTGGTTGGTGTACGCTGGTCAGCAGCCAGCCATACAGCTACTGTATGCAACAATTTCAGTGGGTCACCACCTGACACCACCTTGATGATGCGTTGCATCCACCATCCAGTCCATGGACGGTGGGTCCCAACCATGATGCATGTGTATTATCAATGTCATCCACTCGTTTTCATCTGGGCCATCCATCTGTTGGACGGCCAGTAGCTGGGCGCTGCCCCAAAGATGTCAGCAGGCTATGAGGGTCCCATCTTGGTATGTGTTTCATCCCACCGTCCATTTGGACGATGGGGATGACCGTGATGCATATGTTTTATCTGCACCATTCAGATGGGACGGTGGGCCCTCCCACTGATGTATGTATTATACTCCACACCGTCCATCAGTGTGGACTCCACTGTGATGTATTTATTATTTGCACCATCCATCTGGACGGTGCTATGAGGGCCACTGTGATTAATGGGTCTTATCCACACCATCCAAATGGCTGGACGGTGGGACCCACCATTGATGTATTTATTCCATATCCACGCTGTCTATCAGGTGGACCACACTGCAAAAATCAGCGGGATTGAACGCCTACCATTAGGTACATTTGGGGCCACAAAAGTCTTGGATTAATATGAAATTTGTTTTTCTTCTTAATTCAGGTCTTTGTGACCTTATGACCAGATTGGATGGAAAGTGAACATTATGGTGGGCCCTATAAATTTTAACAGTGAAAATCATTATTCTCGCTGCTATTTATGGTGTGGCCCATGTGATGTGGCCCACTCGTTATATGTGAGGCCCAGTGTCGAGGCCCAATGTGATGTATTCGAGGCTTATGGGCGAGGCCCAATGTGATGTATTTGAGGCCTGTGGGCGAGGCCCAATGCGATGTATTCAAGGCCCATGGGACGAGGCCTGTTGTGATACACTTGAGGCCCTTGTATGAGGCCTAATACGATGTATGTGAGGCCCGTTACATTGTGTATGAATCCCTTGCATGAGGCTATGGGCCCACTATATGTCAGGCTCTATGTAGGCCACATCCTTAGCAACAATGTTGGTTAAATGTCCACATTGATGAGCAATGATGGTTGAAAGTCCTCATTGTGACCTTCCCTTAGGTCTTGTTAGGCCCATTCGTATCATTCTCTAAGTGGGTTGACACTAGTCATTGGACCCCATTTGTATGATCCATCTATTCTCATTAGGCTATCCCAAGATGTTGGGCCCTCATTGGTTGTTAGTAGGATTACTTCTTTTATTTTGGAGTCCATCTAGGACTCATTTGGGCCCCCTAGGGCATTTAGTGGGCCATGCAATAGTATGGTGAAGGAACCCTTTTCGGATCCCTAGGATTGTGGGTAGGTCGCTTAGGCCCAACCTTGATATAAGGGAGAGTATATTATCATCATATAATATACTTAGTGTAACTCCACGATCCATGCCCATACGCATCATATGTATGCTTGATGTGAGGAGTGATTTATCATAACACATACCATTGGGCAGATTATTATAATACTCCCTGATAGGGGGAGTTATCCACATGAGTACGCAATACGCACAGGATTACTACATGACTAGATAGTGTGATTCGTGCATCTTGCATTGTGTGACATGACTACTATACGCCTTAGTGACACTAGGGCCGTAGCCTTCACAGGCATATCATGGTTGGCAGGATTGGACACCAGAAATCTTGTTCTACATGGGGTGCTATAGATGTCCCTAGGTGAAATTTCCTAAACGCTTATGGTACCAGGAGGTTGCTCCAACATCTAGACCGAGTGGATACATGAGTGCCAAGTGTCGAATATCAGAAGGTCGCGCTTTCCACTATGTCGTGGTTAGTTGGAAGGGGGTGCGGCTTTACCCCCCGGGAGGAGGGGGCAAAGCTAGGCTGAGTTTAACCAGCTCGAGGAATGGGTCCGCTATCGACTAGTCGAGACCGATATTGACAGGTGGATAGTGAGGTCTCTTCCACTCACCTTGTTGCACGCGATGGGGCGGCAATCTAGTTTGGAGTGTACTAGACCACGGTGATATTCCAGAGTTGAGCAGTATTGATATATGGACTCAGATGAGGATTCGTATGCTTGAGTTGCATCTCGCATTGTATGGCCTTGGTATGACCAACATCATTCATGTCTTGCATTGCAAAGCCTTAGTACGGTCAATAGTATTCATGGATTCATCAGCATATTCCGCATTACTCTGATATTGCATAATTATATTACTACATTGCGCACACACTTTCACCACCCTCTAAGCTTCTCGTAAGCTTATGCACGACTGTTGCGTGCAGGTGACGTTGGATCACAGCAGCGCTGAGGCAGGAGCACATAGCAAATCATCTTGGAGCTTTTGTCTATCATCATTGTATTTCCCTTTATGCGCATTATATTATAAGTTTTTATCATAGTGAAAATGTGATGGAGTTTTTAGTTGTTGTTTGTAGGTTATACCTTTGGTTATGCTTAATATGAATCAAATTCATAGTGAAAATCCTCCTCATAGGATCCCAGGATCGAAACCCTGGCATATGAGCGCTGGGAGCCGAAAGCGGGGTACTACGGAGGTGTCGGTGCCGGATTGGGTGATCAAGAATTTTATGGGCCCAGTTTCTAAGTTTGAGACGTTATAAAAATCATACATTAACCATAATTCCCAAAATGATAAATAATTGGTAATGGTACATTAATCAATTGCATGAAAAATCATAGTAATATAAAAGTATGCAAAAATAAGATAAATCATATCAACTCAAATTAGTGTAAGCTTAAAAGGAATCTCTCACCTTAGCCTTAGATCTAAACCCTAGGTAGGTCTCGATGTAAGAAAACTTCTACATGAATCACAACATCGCTTGAGCCAGAGGGAGACCACACGTGTGGAGAAGGAAGAGGATGATGGGTATTTAGGCTTCTCTTTCTCTTTCTCTTTCTCTCTCTGTAACACCCCGAACATTTCAATACCTCCGTATTGAAAGTTCTCGAGTGTTACCAAGAATTTAACGTAAAATGTACATGTGTACAATACTGATCTAACGATCCTGACCTTACACCTATTCTATAACACCATCTGACCATTAAGAATGATCCTCATACATAAACCAAGTCATCTGACCGTTGATCATGTGATTTGATATATGTACCTTCCTTTGACCAAATCAGTGAATAAATTTTTATCTATAATGATTTAGATGTAAGTTCTTTTATAAGAATTACTTGGAAACATGACCACAACCATTTAGAACCCTTAGATTTCCCAAAACTCCTGAATTATCAATAATTACGAGAATGCCACTAACCAAGACCCTTGAATTCTAGATCACTTAGTTCCCACGGTCTGTTTTGCTGTGAAATTTTATATCATGCCTATAAATCCTAACTTAACCATACATGTCGAATTTCAGCCCTTAGATCAATGTATAAGCAACCCGATCGATAGATCAGCCCCTCAACCGTTGATTTGGTGTCCATCGAACGAAGAAGGGTTCAGGGAGGTTGTCGTAGGGAATTTCCCTTCATTTGTGTTTGTATGATCTTATGAACATGATTAGATGACAAATAAACACCATTGTAGAGCCTAGATAGGTTTCAACAGTGAAAATCACCAATAACCGAAAGTGCCCTGGTTTGTCAATAAGCATGAAGGTTGAGTCGATGAGTCAAGCGAGCCCCATCAGAAAATTGTTCAAGCCATTGCCTCGTCAAGATGTGTCTTCCAAGCCATCAAAGGTAAATTAAGCTTCACATCCCATGTCCCAAAACACCTAGGTAAATAAATCCTTAAAACCCTTAGAACAACATAGGAGTTAAAAATCTGAAAACTTATTCTTACCAGGAAAATTCTCTAAGTTTTTCGACTCAGTTCGATGACATCAAGCTTTTGTTGATGACATCGAACACTCAATGTCGATGAAGTCGAACAGGCTTTGATAATATCAAATTGAGACATTTTATGTCCAACAACTACAAAGTATTTGGACAAAATTTTCGATAAATCGAATATACCTTCGAAGGCTAGTTGATAACATCGAAGGACCTAGAGCATTATCCAGCAAACCTTTTTGGAAAATATTCTGATATTACTTGAGTAATCGAACGAGTTTTATTGTTATCGACATTCAAAGTTCGATGACATCGAGACGGGTTCGATGATATCGAATTTGGACTAAAATTTGTCCAACAAGCTTAGACGGGAAAATCTAAAAAATGTTCGAGGAATCGAGATAGTCGCGATGACATCGATATTCAAATTTCGATGACATCAAGGATGTCTCGATGAAATCGAAAAGAGGACAAAAAGTGTCCAGTGAGCCTTCACGATATATCATCCAAAAAGATTGAGGAATCGAACTTAGCTTTAATGATATCAAAATTTGAATTTCGATATCATCGAACAAAGATCGATTACATCGATGCCTTCTTTGAGTAAGTCCATCAAGCTCTATGTAATGTCACGTCGAGGAATCGAAACATGATTCAATAACATCAAAGTTCAAATATCGATGACATTGAATTAGGTTCGAAGACATTGATCTTCTATCAAAAGTTCCCGGAAGATGTTTCCATTGAGTTCATATCATCGAACCAATATTCGATGGCATCAAAAGTATACGTTTGATGACATCGAATCCGGTTTGATGACATCAAACTCAATCAGAAACTGACAACTTTATTTCCGTTGGAACTTTTGCCTATATAAGGAGAGCTTGTTCTTGGTTGCATGTGGAGAAAATAGAGAGAGCTTTGAGAGAGTAATTGTATACCACCTACCCTAAGCCCATTTTCTCACAGTAGTTCATCCTTCATCCACCCTCATTATTGATATTTAAAATTGTGGATTGATGAATGAACTTCCCCATTCAAGGATCATCCAGCTACCATCTTAATGGCAAATCATTGAGCTGGGATTACTTGAATGCTTGAAAGCTTGGAATCTCTCCCTCTTAAAAATTGGTAACATTTATTAGAGTAGATTCCAACATAACCTTGACCTAACCCATCGCCTCTACTGGAACATTATCGAGTGTTGCGGATCAAGGAAGCTAAAGAGTCTTCATCATCAAGGAGGAGATCTTCATCAGCATGCGAGAACGGAGCTCATCTACTTATCTGTAAGTTAATAGAGTCTAGAGACCCTGTTGATTATTCCTTGTGTAGGATTGGGTCACAGGTGCTTCTCACCCCTTCAAGCCCTCATAGGAGGCCTCCGACGGGATAGTACGTTTATGGTCTTTGTGTAAGTCCTTGGCCTGTGTGGCCTAAACTAGGGTCTTTGTGTAGGTCCTTGACCTGTGTGGTATAAACTAGGTTCCTTGTGTGGATCCTTGGCCTGTGTAGCCTAAAACATAGGTTCCTTGTATGGATCCTTGGCCCATGTGGCCCAAAACCATGGTTCCTTGTGTGGACCCTTTGCTCTTGTGTAGGGCATAAACTTGTGCCTTTTGTAGGTATGTCTAAGTTCCTTGTGTAGGTTCTAGAGTCGACCTTGTGTAGGTTGTAAAGGTTAGAGGTGAACCTGTTTAAAAACCTCCATTAGTGAAATCCGGAACACTCAAGAGTTGAGTGCATTCGCCAAAAGTGGAGTAGGCACATAGCCGAACCACTATAAATGATTGTGTTTGGGATTGATATTTACGTATTCATTTATTATGCTTGCTTTGAATGATTACATAAAACATGATAACATGAATGTTTACAATAGCTAATCACATCCCACACACCTTATCACATAGTTGATCCATCATAGCCAAATTACAACGTCTCGTTTAAATATTGAGTAGTCTTGTGATTGGATCCTCTGCTTGGCTTGAAAGCCATCAGAGTTAAAATGAGTATATCTTGATGATTGTATGATAGATCAAGATTAGGAGTAATAAGATTTTTAATTATTAAGAAAAGTATATAAAGTCTTATTCACCCCCCCCCCCCTCTCTAGGACACTTTGACCTATTCCGACTTTTACTGTAGTTGTCTTAACGCAATTTCAATGACCATCGTTTTAGGTAGGATGGGCCACTTGATCGATTGGATATGCTTCTATTTTCGGCTCAACCACTAAAATAAGATGGAAAAATGGATGGACGGTGTAGATTCGTCAGAAGGTCATCACTGTGGACCCCACCTGTTATGCATGCGCACGACATGCACATGCACTCAATGTGCATTGGACTGACAAACATGGTTAAACTCACCAAGACTACGAAATCCCAAAACCTGTGGGATTCCCCACTGCACACCCAACGGACTGCCTCCGTTGTGAATTGATGTGGTCCACCTCTGTGATCGGACGAGCCGATCCAGACCGTCTATCACGTCTAGAGGACGAATTTGACCACACCGTAGCTTGTTTCACACCTAGGAAATCCCTCACGCGCACACAAACCGACTTGTAACTAGACCAGTCCCAAGGCTCTGTTTTCCCACTCCCATTCCCGCGTCCTTGTGTTCAAACGACCTCATTCAAGGACTCAGTGGGGCCCACTATCGAGGGAATAAAACAAATCTGAACCGTTCATTGGATATAATGGTCACGACCGGACCAACCCTAGGAGAAAACTCACCTGAAGATGTCCAGCACGCCCGTCCCTTCAGCGAGCGAATTTCGAACTAATGGGGTTGCGTGAGGATAGATTCCAGACCGATACAACTAATAAGGTGTGATTTGGGCCATCCATTTGGTGGCCACATAAGGATGCACCACAGCTACGCAAGACAGAAAAGCATCCCGACCCATCAGCGCTTCTCTCGCAGCTTGTTGCGTTTGACTTCCATGGTGCACCGTGCTGCGAAACAGGGTCAGTTCTCGCAACCTTCCACTAACTTGCTGGTCGCACCTCTATAAAAGGGAAGTGGGAGAATCAAAGAAAGAAGCAGGAACGAGAAGAAACGTGCGAGAGAGAGAGAGAGAGAGAGAGAGAGAGAGAGGAATCCATCAGCCGAGTAGTAGCTCTATTCGCCTAGGCTTGCTGCCGTCTAGCAAGGAAGAAAGAAGGGAAGGAAAAGAAAAGAAGAAAGAAAGAAAGAAAGAAAAGAAAGGAAGAAGGAAGAAAAGAAAAGAGAAGAAAGAGAGAGGAGGAAAGAAAAGAAAGAAAGAAAAAGAAAAGGGAAGAAAGAGAAAAGAGAAGGAAGAAAGAAAGAAAAGGGTAAGGGAAGCCCTCGAGAGGGATAGAGAGAGAGAGAGAGAGAGAGAGAGAGAGAGAGAGATAGGAGAGAGAGAGAGAGAGATGGTGCGAAGAGTCGACTCACTGAGTCCTAGGACTGAATCAGGGCCAGGTTCAGGTAAAGTGTGTAATATCTAATGTCTTGATTCAAGTTTTTCTGAAATAGGAATTAGTTAAGCCCTATATCTAGGCCATAAACATAACCCTAGATTTAATTCTAACCTTCAAAACCTTGTAGATCTTATGATATATGATAAGAATGAATGTGAAGGAGTATGGAGGAACACTTAGCCTAGGATGAGGACAATTCGACTTTAAAGGTGAGGGTTTTATCCTTTAAGCTTACAGTAATTTAAGTTGATCTATTTATTCTGCCTTCTACCTGCATTCCTGTTATTTCATCTAGCCTTTTTCATACCCTTACCTTTATTCTGCCTTTTTCATGCCTTTAATGATATGAATTATCCTACCTTTCATGTTTACATGTTTTCTGAGAATTATCCTTTCAATTGATTTAGCTAATATCATTACAACTATTGGCCCTTTTGGGATTATGATATGATATCAATTATAAGTGATTTCTCTGAATTTATGTGAGGCTATGGATACAAGCCTTGCCCCTGCCTTATTAATTTATCGAGTTGGCCCTGCCACTCGTCTCTTTATTTAAGTTGACTCTGCCACTCGTCTCTTTACTTGAGTTGACCATTGCCACTCTCCTTATTATTGAGTTGACCATTGTCAATCTTCTCTTATTATGTTGGCCATCGCCACCGTTTGAGTTAACCATTGTCACTCTTCTCTTTATTATGTTGGCCTCGTGCCGTCTATCTTTAAGGCTTAGGCATGTGTCTTGCTATTCCAGAACCTCCATGATTCAGTTTATATCCTTCATGATGCAAATTATATTCTTCATGATTCAGTTTATATTCATTATGATTCAGTTTATATCCTTCATGATGCAGATTATATTCTTCATGATTCAGTTTATATTCATTATGATTCAATTTATATTCTCTATAAGTGCAAGCGGTGTGGTTAGATGTTTCACAACTAGTGATTCAAATAATTTATCATGTACGTAATGTGCTCTGGGTAGAGACCCTCTTGGTCGTCACGTAATTCTTTAGGTTTTGGGTAGTAGTGCACAAATCGATGTGTGTAATTCGCAAATGCAGTGTCACATCACTTTCGAGATTGGATGTCACAAATAGTTGCTCCATGAACAAATCGTGTCACATAAATCATCCGACTCATGTGTCATGCTCCTTAAAGTGTTTACGTAAATCCAAGGTAGCGTTGGCCATGCTGGCGAATATCCGTATAGCAAGAGCGCCGGTCGAGCCGGATATTATCAAAGTGTTTTTCCACATTTTGATGATCACTACGTATGATGAGCCGCACATACTTTGCTAGGCATGCATCTTATGTAGGTTTTTTGCGCATGCTGATACCCTCGTGTTAGTGGAGCATGGGACGTATCAAACCCTTACTTTATTTTTATGAATCTCTTCAATAATTGTTAATCTTAAAGGATAACCGTCACTATGAGTAGGGCATTTACCCTCTCACAACCGTATAGCTGATGCAAGTGATGTACAGATAGAAGGCCTAGATGACCATCTCCCTATAGAAGACTATACTGGAAGAATCCGAAGATAATTTTACTATTTAGTTCTATACTTCCCCTATGAACTCTGATATTGTAATAAGCTTCTGTTGAGAGGGCAGTTAATTATTCTTGTTACTCTGATGAAATATAATCAATACAATTGATTCTATTCTTATGAATGTTACCTTCATGAATGTATCCGGATGTGATCTAAACGAATGAAAAAAAAAAATTAAGGTGTGAATTTCAAAAGCATCCAGTTTATACATTATTAACACCCGATTTTCTCAGGCACGAGTAGAAACTCTGTCCATGAAATTTCAGGATGTTCACACACACACACACGCACACACACACACACCACACACACTCTCTCCTCTCTCTCTCTCTCTTCTCTCTCTCTCTCTCTCTCTCTCTCTCTACCCTGTTTGTACGTTGTTGGGAAGTGGTGTGTGAGTATAGAAGGGATGCACACCCCTTTTATGAAGGAGTGGGCGTGTGAGAGGGGTGTGTTTCACATCTTACTTTGATTGGGTTTCTCCCATTTGACACTTTCTGTCGATGTTTCTTTAAATTTAATTCATCCAATGTGTCAGAGTCATAGAATAGAATCAGGGTATATGATTTTCTTGGTGATTCAAAATTTAGATTAACCTTTCTCAAAAATTCTCCTAACGCGTGCCAAAATAAACTTAATCTCAATTAACGGTCCACACTTAATAATCAGGGCCCAATTTTGAAAGAAATGTGTAGTCAAGATAAGCAAATGGTTAGACAAAAGTTGGTGGTTGATCAATGGTGGAAAAGGGTATTAATATGAAATTTCACATTTTTCACCAAAAGGAAGGAATTTAAGTTAAGGCGGTCATCATTCAACGGTGTATGATCATAGATTGGGGTCTAAATTTTGTATGATATTGTAGTCATATGAAGCAAAAGTGTGGTCCAAATTTAGTTGCGATCAACAGTGTAATGTGGGTCAATCGGAAGCTCTATATTTCGAAAGAGTTGGTAAGCCTAAAACGACTTACTTAACGCCTAAGAAAAAGCCTACTAAGGTGGGTCCTCACATTTTTCACTGGGTCCATATGATGGGCAATTTAAATCGTTCATACGGAGGGAAATATCCTACTACAACTACCCACGAGCTTTCCTCCTTGATGGACACCAAAATCAACGGTTAATGGGCTGATTTGTTAATTGAGTCAGTTTTATAATGATCTAAGTTCTAAAATTCGACGTGTATTGTTAACTCATGATAAATAGGCATGGTATAAAATTTCACATGAAATGGATCATGATAACTATGTGATCTAGAATTCAAGGGTATATGTTAATGACATTAAGTATTTACGATTTTGCCATCTTTTATTTTTTTCAACTTTCACCATCCGTAACATTGGACTACACCATCTAAATTTATTGAAATTTCACAGACATTCTTTATTTTTCATTCTCTTTCCATCGTCCCATTTTGAGCCTTCATCGCTTACAGATAACCAAGATGTCTTTTTAATGGGCTATATCGCCCTGAGGTCTAAATCATTGCTTTTATATATCTAATAAAGAAGTCAGTCTGTCACGCCCCAAACTAGGGAACCAGGCTCATAAATTTCTCGGTCACCCAATCCGATGCCGACAGCCTTCGTAGTACCTCATTCTCAGCTCCCAGCTCCCATGCGTTAGGTTCTGATCTTGGGATCTTATAAGGAGGATTTTCGGGGTGAATTTTTTTTAAAGGATCATAATCATAAGTGTACCCAAGTCACCAAAATATCAACACATATCCACTAATATAATATTTGAGTACAGTGCTGAAAGGGAAATACATCATATAACAAAATTCTAAAAGATTGGGCACATGCTCCTACCTCAATGCTGTTGCGGTCTAGCATAACCTGTACGTAACGAACGTGCATAAGCTTACTGTGAAGCTTAGAGAGTGCTTGCGTGTGTGCACAATGCATGTGCCAAGCATACAAATGTCAGCATAAGCGAAAATGATGGAAGGCTAAATTGGCAAGTCCATAAATGATGTTTAGTCATACCAAGGCTATGCAATGCAAGGCCTACATGGCCGAATGCCATATGCTAGAAATGCAACACAAGCATGCCAATCATCAACTAGTCCACGTATCAGTACAGTTCGTCACTAGAAACATTACCGGGGTCTAATACACTCCAACACTCGTTGTCACCCCATCATACGCATGACCAAGTGAGTGAAAGAGACCTTACTATTCGCCTTGCCAGTAGTATGCCAATGCCCACCCGGCTCGTCGATAGTAGACCCATTTACGAACTGGTCAAACTCAACCTAGCTTACAGCCTCCCACCCTTGGGAGGATAAGGTCACACCCATTTTCAACCGACCACGACATAGTGAGAGACGCAGCCTACTGGTATTCGACACTTGGGCGCTCATATTATCCACTCGGTCTCGATGTTGAAGCATATTACTAGTACCACAAGGGTTTATGGAGTTTCACCCAAGGACATCCATAGATCCCTGATGATAGAACAAATATTTTCGGTATCCAATCTGGCCATCCATGATATGCCTGTGGAGGCCATAACCATAATGTCGTTAGGGGCGTAAAGTGATCGTGACATACAAGATACGAAATGCATGAGTCATACCGTCCAAGTCATGCATCAAAACTGCGCGTACAACATGATCATGTGGGGTAAACCTATCTCATATGGAGTCCCCTAAGTATCTCAGCCCAATGACATATGTTATGATCAATCACTACCCACAACATGCATACATATGATGCATATGGGCATATGTCTGGACATGATGTCATTGTACCAATCATGTTCTTAGTGTGTCCTACTAGGCCAAGTACACTAGCATATTATCGGACATATCAGACAATAATCGGCCTTAATCGGCACATCATATATAGAGAGTGGGAACTAAACGACATGCCCCACTAAAATATAGAAGTCTGTGTGGTATGGCCCACGTTTGACTAACATCAGCTCCTCACGTAGACTGCCAGGCATGAATAGAATATATATAACAAGGCGGGGTGCATTGGGAGTGACTCGGATGGACACCCACATGTACAACACGTGTGTCACTAGGCTACCAATCCATTTGGGCACATGACCCACTAATGATGTCCCAAAATAATCAGATTATCAATGACATCATTATAGTTACTTTAGTAGAATGATCTACACCGTCTAATCATTGCTAATGTAAATTGACAGTTACAGATCATTGGTTAGTCACTAGGATGTGATCATATGCTCATGGCCCATCTGAGCTTGGGACTTCATCAGTTCAGCAAAGTATATGGCTAAATGGGTTTAATAAAAATAGTTTCAACATTTACACACTAACTAATTTAAAGATTTGAATTCAATATGCTAAATATAACCAAAGACCTAAGGGATCTCCCAAGTCCGAGAGATCCCAAAACCAAGAAATCCCAATGTCTAAGAGATTTCTACCCCCATATTACCCTGTGGTGTGGCCCACCTGAGATCTGGATCAACTTGAGTTTTGGGCCCATGGCCTAACATGGTCTGATAAGATGGATGAATGGAGTGGATATGATACATACATCATGTAGGGTCCCATGTGTAGGGGCAGTAGCCCAAGGTGGCTTAGGCCCTCATGTCACTGGGCAAAACTGCCCAATAACACATTTCTTTTTCTTTGTTGTTTCTCTTTTTTTTTTTAATACCCTATCAGTGTGGGCCCCACGTGGATTTTTTACTCCGTTCATCGCGTAGCTTATCTCAAGTTGTTCTAATGGACTCTGATTTGGGTTGATTTAGACAAACAGGGACTCCACAGTGGGCCTTGGAAGATTTCAATAGCAATAGTTCGTTTCTCTCATTACAGCCCACTTGAGACCCAAATTTGTCTCATCTTTTGGCCTAATGCCTAAAACGATCTTGAAAAGATGGTGGTTGGTGTGGATTCCATATAAACATCATAACAGAGTCCCACTTGTGAGACCTAAAATTGACCAAGAATGGATCACTGCCCACGTCCATGGCATTTTTCATGTTATTAGTATACTCGTTGTATGTTTTGCATACAATATTAATGTGGGCCCCAAGTGGATGATCTAATCTGTTCATCGTCTTGGCTACCTCGAATGAGTGTCAAATAGACTCTGACTAGGACTGGTTTGGATGATCAGGGACTCCAAAGTGGAACCTAGAAGGTTTTGACAGATGGGCACTGTTCCCCTTAGTATGACCCACTTGAGACTTAGATTTGCCTCAAAATTTAGCACATGGTCTAAATTTATATGGAGAAGATGGTGGACGGTGTAGATTAAACAAATCCATCATGGTGGGGTCCACGTATAGGGGCAGCCCAATGAAGCTTCCACCCTCACCGTCACTGGCAAAAACGTCCAGTGACATGCTTTTGTTGTTTTTCTTTTTTCCTTTATATATTTTTTTATTTTCTACTATGTGGGGTCTACTAATGGATAATCCATTCTGTCAATTATATCAGCCAGCTCTCTATAGACCAAAGGAATCTAATGATGGGTAGGTCCACCACTTATACACACAACAGTAGGCTTTAAAAAGTTCCAACAGTGGGACTTTGTTTCCCTCGGCTTGGTCCACTAGGAACTCAGATTTGTCTCATTTTTTGACTCATAACCTAAAACGACATGGGGAAGGTGGTGGACGACATGGATTAAACAAATACATCAAGGTGGGGTCCATGGTTGGGAAGCCCCCACCTCACGTCCGCATGGTTGACGTGAGGGGGTGCTCTCAATACCACCATTGGTTGTGATGTGGTTCACTTGATGGTTGGATCGTCTAGATTTTGGGCTCCACGGTTAAAATAAGCCAATAGATGGATGGATGATGTTGATCTAAGAAATACATCAATATGGGTCCCACGAGTTAAAACTTATTCCAAATTAACATCCATGCAAAGTAAGAACATGGGTAACCCAACCCATTAACATTTGTGGTATGGCCCACCTGAGATTCAGATTAGCTTCATTTTTTAGCTCAACGTCTAAAATGATAAGGGAAATTGGATGGACGGTGTGGATGATACACACACACACACACACACACATCGTGATGGGGCCCACGAGTCATGGTGGCTTTGGAAGGTAATTGTGTCAGAGACATGTCTCTGGACATTTTTATGTCCAACGACATGGTGCCACTACCCCTCTCCCTCTTTTGTTTTTTAAGGATGAGGTAGGGCCTACTTAGGAAATTCGCTCCATCCATTTGAATGTCCAACTCATGGTGGGGCCAAGAAGCTTTGGATCACATCAATTTTTAGTGTATTTTCACCATCCAAGTGTGCTTACACAATCAATTGGTTAAAAAGAAAATAAATATCATAGTGGGCCAAACAAGGTGGTCCACACTATGATAGCATGCGGGACACACTCTCTAATAGCATGGCCCACTTGTGGGTCCCACAACACTATGAGAATAAGGAAAAAAAATAGAAATGAAGGGAAATAAATTTGACTATAGGGGAGGCCCCCCCACCACTTTGGGGTCCACCACATACTCAATACATGATCAAGTTGGGTCCCACCCTTATGGGCCCACCAAATTAGAGAAATCACAATGAATGGGAGGGTTAAAACCCTCCCATGCACTCACTTAGAAGGATGGACAGTTGGATCGTCTCGGATCGACGATCAGCTGGCCCACCAAGCTCCTCTTCACCCCTAATCTTCTTAAATATCACTTTTGTGAGACCCGTATCCTAATAGTACCATTCCATAGGCATCCGCGGTCCTCCCGGTCGAATTCCAGTGACTCGCGATCTGTTATCAGCGTTTGTGCGCAACCCTAAGTCGTATTTCATATTCCAGAGTCGGCTTTACCCGAGACTTGTATCGTTGCGACCACGCCGTCGTCAAGGTTCCGACGCCGCATCTTGCGCATCGAGGCAATACTCGTGCCAGGAGATGTGGGCCCGCTTTTAATTCGAGAAAAATACATCACGTTATAATTCCGAGAGAATCTTTACGAAACATCGCATCAATCCATCAATCAATCAAAGTACAACCCATCACTCCATCCCATCCCAAGTATAACCACCTTCTCCAAAAGTCAACACTCTCTCTTACACAAGTACACATCTATCACTCACTCACCCATCACACCCCATCACTCACCCATCCCTCTCTCTCTTACACCTCTCTCTCTCTCATCTCTCTCTCATTTCCTCCCAAGTAATCCACGTCTAAGCTATCTCCATGAGAGAAGCCATGTGTGGCCCACCTTCCTATCCCCTACATCTCCACCAGAGTTGGTATCAGAGCATAACTTGGGAATACCTGAAGATAACCTCACATATTTGTTGATAGCTATCCTGCACCATATGATTCTTGAGAACTTAGAATGGTTAGATCCCTGAGTCCGAATAACTTAGAGATTTTCTAAATATAGCTCCCTTTCGTTGAGATTGTGAGGCTGCATAATATTCCAGTTTTGATCATTTTTTATCCAGGATCCGAGGTTCAATAGGATCATCATAGTGCTGATGATGCGTATTTGGAGGGCGAGGTTGAGGTTAGAGAGCGCTATCTTCATCCTTATATAGATTATTGTACCTTGACATATATACTTGATGATGCTTTATCTTCCCTTATCTATTCTGTAAATTTTGAGGATGAAATTTTTATTAGATGGGGAGAGTTGTGAGACCCGTATCCTAGCCGTACCGTTCTGTAGGCATCTGCGGTCCTCCCGGTCAAATTCCGGTGACTCGTGATCTGTTATCGGCGTTTAAGCGCAACCTTAAGTTGTATTCCGTATTCTAGAGTCGGCTCGACCCGAGACTTGTATCCTTGCGACCGCGCCATCGCTGTGGTTCCAGCGCCGCGTCTTGCGCACCGAGGCGATACCCGTGCCAGGAGATGTGGGCCCACATTCAGTTCAAGGAAAATAACGCACATTGTAATTCCAAGAGAATCTCTATGAAACGTCGCATCAATCCATCAATCAATCAAAGTACAACCCATCACTCCATCCCATCCCCAAGCACAACCACCCTCCCCAAAAGTCAACACTCTCTCTTACATAAGTACACATTCATTACTCACTCACCCACCTATCACACCCCATCACTCACCCATCCCTCTCTCTTACACCTCTCTCTCTCTCTCATTTCCTCCCAAGCAATCCACGTCCAAGCTATCTCCATGAGGCCCACCTTCCTACCTCCCATCTCCACCATCTAACCTTCATCTCGACCATTGAAGTGCATTCCATGGAGCTCTAGATCGCATTGGTGGAAGAATGAAGAGGAGATCAAAGGTGGGTGATCTTGTATTTATCTTTTTGTGATTTCAGGGCCCACTTATGGTGGGACCCATCTTGATGTATGCATTGTTTAGGGAGGGCCCATAGTGGCAGGGTCCCTCCCCTTCACACATTTCTTCCTCTCTCTCTCTCTCTCTCTCTCTCTCTCTTCTTTCATTTTATGATGAGGTGTGTGGCCCACCTGGTGTGTGTGTATGGCCCACCTTAATGTTGATCCACACCGTCCACATGTGTGGACCGCCATGATGTATATGCTATTCCACACAGTCCAGATGCCTTGGAAGGCGGTGCCCACTTGTCGAATGGGAGAGGATTGGCTGGTGCGCCATCACCAAGTTCCACGGGACCCACCTGACGTGTGTGGGTTTCATCCACACGTCCGTCCATCTAGACGGGACCCACCTGGTGTGTGGGTGGAATCCAGACCGTCCATCTGGACGAAGAGAAAATACAAATATCATCTTGATGTAGATGGGTGGGCCACGTGTACATGGACCCACCCTGATATACAGACACCGTTCGCCCTGGAGTGTGGGATTTAATCACCTGTACGTGTGGAGTCTCCACGTACAGCTAGGACATGGTACCCACCTTGATTGCATGTATTATCCACATCGGCCAGCTGAGGATGGTGTGGTCCACGGTGATAAATGTGTTTGATCACATCGTCCATTCGTTTTGGATGTGGGCCCACCCCACACATGTGGTACGTGTGGGGGTGGGACCCACCATGATATACGTATCTTATATCCCCACTGTCCATTGGGCTGGGGCGGTGGGTCTGATCACAAGGTTGTGTTATATCCAACTGTCCGACCATTTGAGCACCAGGATCCCACCACCGTGGTGTATGTGTTTTATACACACTATCCAGCAGCCATGTGGGGCCCACCCACACATGCTGCACGTGTGGGATGGGACCCACCTTGATGTATATATATATATTCTATATCCAGCATCAACAACCCTGTGGGCTCCTTAGATGTATGTGTCTATCACGCTGTCTGTCCATCCAGACCATCCAGCGGTCTGGACGTGCTGGTGGGCCCTCCACGATGGGTAATACTATGTATCACGCACCATGATGTATTCATTTCATCCACACCGCCCAGATTGTGCTGGACGGTGCTGGACAATGTTTGGACGGTTGTGATTTACATGTCCAATATTGGGCAATGCTGATTTACATGGATAATGTTTGGACGGTGCTGATTTGTTGTCCAATGTTCGGACAGTGTTGATTTACGTAGACAATGTTTGGGCTGTGCTGATCATCATTAGGGTGCCATGTGCCCCATAGAATGATGTGTACAGTGATACACATGTTGCACCTGCAACTATTGAAATGATTTTAGATGTAAACCAAGCTCTCATTTGTGATGCCCACCTTGATGTATTTTGTGAGGCCCACTTTGATGTATTTTGTGGCCCATTCGAGAGGCCCACCTTGATATATTTGTAGCCCGTCTATGAGGCCCATTAGTGCGGCCCATTGATGCAGCCCACTTGATGTGTATGAGGCCCATTAGTGTGGCTCATTAATGCAACCCACTTGATGTGTATGAGGCCCATTAGTACGGCCCATTGATGTGTAACAGCCCGAATTTTTTCCAACCTGGAATTAGACGTCCTTAGGCGATGGGACAATCCTAACTCCTGTTTAACTTCACAACACTCAACTCAAAGGTCTTAAGTCCCTTTTCAGACCATTTTCTTCACAAATCTCACCTTTCATTACCTCGTTCCTTAAATCCTTCTAAGTACTTTCACATTAGAGACTACCTTAAAGTCTAGGTGATGAAGAACAATACTTAAACTAAACATTGCAACAAAGGTCTAAGTACCACCTCAGACCGAAATCACTCAGGACTAAATCCTTTAGAAATTAGGCGAGATTTAGCTAGTGTTAAACTACAGTGCCTGTGAAATTAACACCAATCACTTTAAATACGATCTGCAAGACCTAAAACTTATAGAATCATTGACACTAGGTTACCCTAAAATCTAGGATCAATCTCATTACCCGGCTACTCTCGAGAGCATCTCGAAACTCCGTATCAGATCTGGACCGCACGTCGGAAGTCCGATTAACACGAAGTTAAGGAACTAGGACCGCCTTGCTGGGCTTGACAACCATCTCAGAAATCAAATCCAGATAGTGTCCCAGTGCTATTCGCTTACGCTCGGAGTGAATAGTGTGAGAAATGTGAAATTAATTTAAAATAAAATATCTCAAATAGTAATTTGGCACCTCTCGCTTGCGGATCAGTTTTAAGCAACCAGACCATCAGAATCAGACCAAATTACACCCTCGGATCAGGAGAAATTTCATACACATTTACATGTACTCGGAATCTCCGATCGAGATCCGCTGACTGTTGAACTGAAACTGGTCCGCCATGCATGATCTGAGAACCCTACTGGAACGAAAACTTAATAGTATGTAGATCCAGTGTTAGTGAGCTTAAGTCCGACCTTTGGCTCAAGGAGGCCCGCCAGAAGTCCTCCGTTGAGCTGAAACTGACCCGCTTTGGTTATAACCTAAGTATACTTTGACCTGGAGTCTGTTTCGGTGAGTTTTTAGGCTATATAAGGACCTTAAACTCTCTCTCATTACAACTATACGAATTTGAGAGAAAACCTAGAGAGAGAAGAGAGAAAAAGAGAGAAAGTGTGAGAGTAGTGGGAGAACCTCCCTGCCGGTCCACGAGCTCCACCGCTCCGTTCTAATCACTTTCCCGGCGATTCCAGCTCCGTTTCTAGGTAAGAAACCCTAACCCTAATCTGATTTGGGGCTTGGGTGGTTGTAGGTTATGAAATAGCTAACTTATTTCGTTCTATAGGTTGCCAAACTACCGAATACGGAAGCTTACCAAACCTATCGACTTCGTTACAATTCTACGACAAAAGGTGCGGACTTTAGGTGTATAGGTTATGGTTTTCAACGCTTTCAATGTCAGATAATGATAGATTCATGATCTGCATGCAATTGCACATGTACAAAGTGCTGTCTGTTTTCCGTTTCGATTAAAAATGAAAAATATGGAATTCTACATACTCTAGGTATTTGAAGAAAGTACCGTATACGTACAAATTTTGTAAATGTGTATGACATGATTATTTGTCGTATAAATATATTATATGTGGATAAATTACCTGTTTGGCGAAGGGATTCGCCCTAATACATGTTTTGCTTATATACACTATGTATGTTGAAATTGTGTATTCTAGAAAATACCGTATACGTATAAATTTTGGAGATGTATTTGTCATGATTATTTGCTGTATGAATATATTATACATGGATAAAATATTCGCTTGGCTAAAGGATAGCCCTAATACATGTTTTGCTAACATACACCATGTATGTTGTAATAGTGTATTCTAAGTGTTTGTGAAAATGACTGAATGAGTATAGAATTCTCATTCGTACTCGCCATGACTAATTGTCATAGATTCATGATTGTTGTATTGGCGATACCCCTTTGACGAAAGGATTTGCCCTAAATCACGCCATGACCAATATACACTATATATGCTAAAATGTGTGGCCCAAGTGTTTTTGGAAATGACTGAATGAATATGGAACTTGGATTCCTGCTTGCCATGACTATCCATCGTGGGTGTATGCGTGTTATGATTGGGGTAACTCCCTAGTGAAAGGATTTGGCCTTCTACCTATGTGATCAACATATGTCATGTATATTGGTGCATGTAGTCTAAGTGTTTGTTACAAAGTTTGAATGAGTAGTAGTTAGTAAATTGTAATGTATAAGGGTGTTGAGATATGATTCTCAACTCTTTTAACTTTGTGTATGATTTCCTTGGATAGTTGTGTGATTAGGAATTGAATATGTACAAACTCATGCTTGTGTTGTGCCTCATAACATGCTCAACTGCTTTAATGATTTTATCTATGTAATGCATATGTTTAGATTCATATTTACGTTGTATGATCTGTCATGGGTGATGGGGGAGTGGAGCAACGAATGCGTGCAATAGCCCTGGCAGCCCTAAACGGATAATATCAGACTTTGATTGTATGATTTGAACCTTGATCCATTACTGCTTTACTATTTGAAATTGATTGTGTTTGGGGCTATGATTATAGTCCAGACAATCGGTACCAGAATTGAATTCGTGGCTGTGATTCATTTGCCACGTGTGATGTGTTCGACGAACTCGAGTCGTACTTCGGTTGGCGATAGTGGTTGGCCACGCGAAGTGCTTATGCACTTCATGTCGTTCAACTTGTTGTGCGCTCGAGCTAGCCGATCTCGTCAAGCAACCCGATCTGTCTTATGTATGTTCACCATGTTTGGATGCTACTGCTTGAACCTAGGGTACCAAACTTACCAGTGGAATCCCTTTTAACCATGGTACCTGGATCCGCTAAGACTCATGAGTCGGGCATGGTGGTATGGGACACAGTGGTCGAGCTGTCGACCTACGCTGGGGCCACGTGCCTCCCCGTACTGACCAGTGAGCAACCAAACTCGTGAGCCGATTATGGTGGTATGGGACACTATATTCGTGCTGTCGGCCTACATTGATAAGGTGATGGGGGAGTGGTGCAACGAATGCGAGCAACAGCCCTGACAGCCCTTTGTAGTGACCTCGAGCATACTCTAGAATCGCGGTGAGCCTTAGAGTTTTGCCGCGGTGTATGGAGTATGAACTAGGCCTGTTTCTGTATAGTGATGAATCGTTAAAGAGGTGATGGGGGAACGGTGTAACCTTTGTGCGTAACAGCCCTGGCAGCCTTTGTAGTGACCTAGAAAACACACTATCATCTTATATTAACTAGGACTGATGACCCTAGAATGGATCATGTTTGGAAATGAGACAAGGGAGGTACCTTAGTTTCCCAATACTGCTATTTGAAATGGACTAATTAAGAACTCGGTAATCATGATCATCATGCATTGCATGTGCCTGGAAGATGTGGAGCACTGAGGGATGAAAGCATGCAAGCCGCGAACGTGAGATGGTGTCACACGAGGGAGGGTGTGGTGAGGGCATCCATCATACCTGCATCCATACTTGCATTAATAAGAGTAGTTAGGAGTGTTTGATTTTACTACTTTATCATTACTGCTTGACTGTATTGATAACATGTTAACCTATGCTTTATTGTTCCACTGAGTTAGCTACTCACTCCTAAGTTACGGGATGGTGTTTCGAACACCCACCAGACATTGTCTGATTTCAGATGGCGACGCTACTTCTGAGGCGTTGCCGGACCTCTACAATAACTACGATGCCTGCTTGTATTGGTTGTCTTCTGACGGCTTCTTGTGAGTCGTGTCCTGATCGGCGGGGCTTTCTGGGATATTGACTAGAGGACCTTACACATTTGGTATATTTTAGGATTGTACTTGTAATTATTTAACCTAGTAATGTTATCACACTCTAGAGACTCATCTTAGTTTATATATTTAATCTATCTATCACAGTCTTTCGCTTGCAAATTTAACTCTCTCTGAAGTATGATATGCTGTTTGGCTTAATCTCACTCATGTTCACTACTCTAATACAGTCAACATTCAATCATCAATCATTTTGTTGCATAAGTGATGCGTTGGAACTCAGGAGTTGAGTTTATGCTCGACCCCCGATTTTCAGGGCGTTACATGATGTAGCCCACTTAATGTGTATGAGGCCCATTAGTGCAGCCCATTGATGCAGCCCACTTGGCGTATATGAGGCCCATATGATGAGGCCTGACTTGATGTACACGAGGCCCATTACGATGTGTATTAGGCCCTTATCGTGCAGCCCATTGTGACGTGTATTAGGCCCGGACGCATGGCCCATTTGATGTATTCGAGACCCAGGTATGTGGTCCATTTGATGCATATAAGACCGATGTGTAGGGCCCACATGTTATGTATTTAAGGCCCATGGGCAGGGCCCGCTTGTTGTCTATATGAGGTCCATTGGTGCGACCCATTGATGCGGTCCACTTGTTGTATTTGAGGCCTATGGGTTGCGACCCATCATAATGCGTGTTAGGCTCATGTGATGCGGCCCACCGTGATGCGTATTAGGCCCATGCGATGTGACCCACCATGATGTGTATCAGGACCATGTGATACGACTCATAGTGATATGCATGTAGCCCTTATATGAGGCCCATTGTGATGTATATTAGGCCTTTGTGTGAGGCCATGGGCCCATTATATGTTTAGCCCTATGAGGGCCACTACTGGGGGCAATGTTGGTTGAATGTCCACATTGATGGGCAATGATGGTTAAATGCCCACATTATAACCTTCCCTTAGGCCTTGTTAGGCCCATTTTGGCCGATTCCGATTGTCGATACCGATTATGATTTATCGAAGCCGATTGTATAGGCTGATTCCGATTGTTGAGGCCGACTATCAAGACCGATTCTGATTGTCGAGGCCGATTGTATTGGCTGATTCCGATTGTCGAGGCCGAGTATCGAGGCCGATTATATAGGCCGATTTCGATTGTTGAGGCCGAATATCGAGGCCGATTCCGATTTGTCGAGGCCAATTTATAGGCCAATTCCAATTATCGAGGCTGATTATCGAGGTCGATTCCGATTTGTTGAGGCCGATTCCGATTGTTGAGGCCGAGTCGAGGCCGATTCTGATTGTCGAGGCCGAGTATAGAGGCTAATTACGATTTATTGAGGTCGATTACGATTTTTCGAGGTCAATTATATAGGCCGATTCCGATTATTGAGGCTGAGTATCGAGGATCAATTCCGATTGTCGAAGCCGATTGTATAGGTCGATTCCGATTGTCGAGGCTGAGTATCAAGGCCAATTCTGATTGTCGAAGCCAATTGTATAGGTCGATTCCAATTGTTGAGGACGAGTATCGAAGCCGATTCTGATTTGTCGAGGCCGAGTATCGAGGCTGATTTCAATTTGTCGAGGCCGAGTATCGAGGCCGATTCCGAATTGTCGAGGCCGATTATATAGGCCGATTCCAATTGTTGAGGTTGAGTATCGAGGCTGATTTTGATTGTCGTGGCCGATTATATAGGCCGATTCCCATTGTTGAGGCCAAGTATCGAGGCCGATTTCGATTGTTGAGGCCGATTGTATAGGCCGATTCCGATTGCCGGGCTGAGTATCGAGGCCGATTCCTATTGTCGAGGCCGATTGTATAGGCTGATTCTGATTATTGAGGCTAAGTATCGAGGCCGATTTCGATTGTCGAGGCTATTCCGATTATCGAGGCCGATTGTATAGGCCGATTTTGATTGTCGAGACCGAGTGTCGAGGCCGATTCCGAGTGTCAATTCCAATTGTTGAGGCCAATTTTGTTTATCGAGGCCAGTTTTGATTACCAAGGCTGATTGTCGAGGCCTATGTGATGAGGCCCATTGTGATGCATTTGAGGGCTAGGCGATGGGGCCCATTGTGATGTATGTTAGGCCCATGTGAAAGGCCTATCGCGATGTGTATTAAGCTCTTAAGTGAAGCCCATTGTTTTGTATATCAAGCCCTTTTGTGAGGCCATGGGTCTACATAGGGTCACCCCTTGGGGGCAATGATGGTTAAATGTCCACATTATCGAGGTCGAATGTCGATGCCGATTATTGAAGCCAGTTATTGATACCAATTATGAGTATGTGACAACATAACATCACAATACATGCCCATACACATCATATGCATGATTGTTATGAGATGTGATTGACCATTGCATATGTCGTAGGGCAGGTTGTTCATGGGGCTCCCTGATAGTCGGATTTGCCCCACATGAGCGCATGGTATGTGCAGGATTGATGCATGCATGATTGGACTGTGTAACTCATGCATCTCGCATTTGTGTGACATGACCACCATACGCCCTAGCGACATCAAGGCCGTAGCCTCCACATGTATTTCGTGGATGGCTAGATGGGACACCGAAAATCTGTTCTACATGGGGTGCTATAGATATCCCTGGGTGAAAGTCCATAAACCCTCTTGGTTCCAGAGGTTGCTTCAACGTCTAGACCGAGTGGATGCGTGAGCGCATGAGGGCCATATACTGTTAGGCAGCGTCTCCCACTGTGTCGGGTTAGTTGGAAGGGGGTACGACCTTACCTGCCCGAGAGGAGGGGGTAATGCTAGGCTGAGTTTGACTAGCTCGAGGAATGGGTTTGCTATCAATAAGCCGGGCCCGATATTGGCAAGCAGATAGTGATGTCTCTTCCACTCACATTGTTGCGCGCGATGGTGCGACAATGTGGTTTGGAGTGTAATAGACCCCGATGATTTTTCAGAGAGGAACCGTACTGATATGTGGACTTATTGAGCAGGAATTGCATACTTATTCATTCATTTATTCACTATCCACTCGGGATGGTGGTGCGTAACTATTTGTTACAAGTACCTTCGCATGGCCAGGATTTCGGTTGGGCGCGCGACCAACCTGAGATCAGGAGTTTACCACATTGTATCTGACTATCCAAATTTAGGTATGGGATTGGTTTGGATAGATTCCCTTGTGATGGACCCTATAGCCTGCTATACTACGTACCATCATCCCAACTTCACTCCAGCTTTGTCATTTCATTCGCACTGCATATTGCATTGCATCATCGGTATTTGATATTGGCTTATTATGTTCTTATATCACATAGCCTTGGTACGGCTGATAGCATTCATGGACTTACTAGTATGTTTTCGTTTACTCTGATATTGTATGATTCATGAATTTGTCAGTATTTTCGATATTGTATGATTTATGGGTTTATCAGTATTTCCGCTTACTCTAATTACTCTGATATTGCTTACTTGACACTTATCTTGTGCACACACTTTCACCACCCACTAAGTTTTCTATAAGCTTATGCACGATAGATGTGTGCAGGTGGCGTTAGGTTGCAGTAGTATTGAGCTTGGAGCATGCAGCGGACCTCTGGAGCTTTGATTTTCGATATATGTATTTCCTCTTTCAGTATTGTATTTAAATGATTATATTAGTAGATATGTGATGATGATGTTGCCTTTGTGATTTCGGTAAACTTGTGGTTATGCTTCTTATAAGATAAATGTACGTTTAAAAATCTTCCTTGTAGGATCCCAGGATCGAAATATAGCGTATGGGCGCTGGGAGCCGAGAATGGGGTTTTATGGAAGCTGTCGGCGCCGGATTCAGGGATAGGAAATTTTGTGAGCCCGATTTTTGAGTTTGGGGCGTGACAACTTTTCTTTATTCTCTTACTTTTACTCTCTTGATCTTTCCTAATACTCTCACAATCTCTCTTTCTTTTTTCTTATTCTCTCCCTAATCTTTCTTTCTTTTCTCTCTTTCTCTCTTAATTCATCCCTAAACTTTCTAATATTTTTCTCTCTCTTAATCCCTCTCTCTTCATCATAACCACCTCGGATTGTGCCAAAATTGTAACTTCTAATCTAAGGGTTGAAATGGGGCGTGCCGCGTGGCTTTGGAATCATAGCGCTTGCGCAGTCGCTAAAGTACAAGTCTCGAGATATCGCGGTACAGAAGTAGGGTAACGATCAAAACTCATCGATCTGGTCCGCTGGGAACATGTCGTTGTTTAAGTAGAAGTATATGAAAGGTCTCGTAAGGTTACAAGTCTTACATAGTCAGTAGTTGTGGCATATACCTTATGATCTTCGAACTGAGAGTTCATTCTAATATTTAGGCAGCCCGTTTGGCAGATCCAAATATGATGGAGGTCAGATGACATGTTAAAAATAGAAAAACTTAATGGTTAGTATTTTGATCATGTATGTAGGTTCTTGTATGGTTATTTTTTGTAAACAAACGAACACAAGTAGGTTTTCCGAGTGATTAAGAGGTAGAACATGTATATCGTTAGATTCAAGTGGCTTATTTGCATGTGTATATTCCTTAAATTATTGTCTTGATGGTGGGTTAAGCATATTCACAGGTGGTGAACAAGATAAACGGATCAGCATCTTGATTCGATATATGTACGAGCAGATGTAGAGATCATGTAGTTAGTTTACCATGATTGGGTGGTCCAAACTCAAAGTGGACGGTCAGATATCTTTACCTAGCAGTGAATAGTTTATTAAACGGTTAGTTATGATGAACAAGTGAGAATACTTGAATATCTGATGATCTTGTCCTAAAAATCAACGGTCGGCTGACTTGATAAATGGATGGAGATTATTCCCAATGTTCGAATTCAAGTTAAAGAATAGATGTAATGTTAGGATATGCAAAATTGGTGGCATACATATGTATATAATAAATTAAATTTCATGGTAACACTCGAGAATATTCAATACTCAGGTATTGAAAATTCGGGGTATTACACCGCATCCTTCAACAAGCTACTCGGACGGCCATAACTTGACAAAGTTGGAGTTATCCCTTCTACTCTACATCAACGAGTGAAATATATCATCGACAATAAGGTAATTTCTATCATAGTTGAACCATAGCTTGTCATTTCGTGTGACTACAGTACATAAGAGTCAGACGTTCTAGTTATTAACATCAAGCATTTGGAAAAAGACATCCCTTACCGTAATTTTGAAATTGAAAACTTTGAATACAATGGTCAATCCGTCAAAGATGAGTGTTGAGTATGTCTTCTCGCTGGCCGAACGACAAAGCTTCAAGTACCGTGTAAAGAATCACTCTAGAACAAGGGCAGTGGAGACAACTTACAATAAAAGGAAGTGGAGATTGGGATACAAACCTAATCCCAAAGAAAAATGGAGGAAAAGGGAGTTCCGATGCACTCTTATAAACTTTGTCAGACATGGATGGAGCTCCTTGTAAGGAGGATATATCAAAAGGATTAGTCGCACCATACGAAGGTACCCCTTTATGCCATTGTGAGGCTCTATGGTCAACTCTCCGATGGGAAACAATCCTAGGGCCATTAGGGAGAGAATCGTCCGCGCCAGAAGAATAAGAGCCTCAGACCAAAAATAGAATCAAGTGCGACACCTCAAAGGATGCTAAGACACCTTGATTCCTGTCATCGCAGCCACAACTTCCATCAACCAAGGGTACACCCTGCTTATCTCAACTTCTTCAACTAACCAAGGGCACACCCTCCCTATCTTAGCTTCAATCACTACGAAAAAATGAGGCAAAGCCAACGGTCGTGTGGCTGTTTTGGCTATGGCTTTTAGCCGTCAAAATTACCTAAGGCTAAAAGTCGTAGCCTAAACACCATAATCCGTAGCCAAAAGGTAGATTTTAAAGGGTGGACGTTCAATCGTTACTGTTGTCCTGTGGTGTTGTTCATCTGAGATTTATTTCAAGCTGATTTTTTGGTATCAACCTTAAAAGATTGTTTAAAAATGGATCCACGGTGTGGATTAAACAAAAACATCATGGTGGGGCCCATAGAACCCTACCAGATCCAAAACACAAGCCACCCTTCTCATTTGTACGGTGAATGGGTGTGAGTTTTGCAATTTATGTAAAATAGTGGTGACTCGTTCATATAAAACGTGGGTTTGATATATGGCTATCAAGACCATCCAAATAATGAGTATTGTTGTAAATGGTTTATATTTATAATTTTATTATGTAATAGTATCTTAACCATCCAATAAATGTACCCTTGATTGTATGGCTGTGAATAGAGTTTATTTTATAAATTATGAAAAAAGCACATTTTCTGAATTTAAACTCTTATCCCATTTTAGAAGAGGAATTTCCAAATCCCTCTTTCGACCGCCTTTCTTCCTCTTGTTCCCGCTTTCGAGCACTCTCTTCAGCTTCCGAGCGTCCTTTTGCCTTGCAGTGGCGTGATGATGCAGATCATTCATCTAGAAGCTCGTATCCAGAAAGCTGTGAATCTTTCGTTCGCCATTCTTTCGAACTCACATTCTCAGTGAATGGAGTTCATCATATTTCATGCTAAGGTGAGTCATAGATTTCCAAATCCCTCTTTTAAGTTTGTGTGGATGATAAGATGTCTGACGATGGTTTGAGAAGAGGATTGCTGATGGTTCACATTCAATCCTCCTTAGAGCGACGAAAGTTTTGGCATCATCTGGTGGCTATGGATGTGGGCATCCAGAAGACTCTCACGGTAACCCTTTAGCATTCTGCAATTCCAGTAAGAGTCTTGCTTTGTAGGAGCTGTCATCTCTACACACGAGTGAAGAGGATTTGGAGGGTAGATGAGGCTCCCTAGCGCAAGGAAAATAAATAAATAAATGGAATTTGTCTTATTTCTCATTATTTCATAATTGGTAGCCCTTCTAATTAAAATAAAAATCATAGCTGGGTTCATTCCTCATGTTTTTCTCTCTGTTTTTTTTTTTTTTAAAAAAAAATCTCTTTCTTCTTTTTTACTTTTCTCTAAACCCAATAGAGTGCTTTGCCAGAAAAGTGTAGTAGTAGTAGTTGCAACAACCCAAATTGTTTTCCTTCATACCAATTTTTTCTCATATGATAATTGGCAGTGAGATCATGACAGAGTTCAACGATTGCTCAAAACAAGTCGGTGCTTATGTACATTGTATGGGCAAGTTGGGACTGTTGCAGGCCATAATTGTCATTCAAGCAGAGGAGTGAATCTAGACCCATTAAGCAAGTGGTCAAAGGTAAGAATTGCCTGTAATTTCATTTACTTTTTCATTTGTTACTACAGATTGAACATTCTAAGTAAAATGTTCAGTTACATGTACTTAAACGAATGATGATTTTGCAGATATTTTTTGTTTTTCAATCTGGCAAGGAAAGGATTTATGACTCTTCTTTTTTCCTGGCAGAGATTTAAGGCCTTGTCCTACATAAATGCAAGGAAACATTTTTAACCATTGCAATTTAATTCACTCCAATATCACCATCTGTTTCATGTTGAACTAAAGATCTAACACATTGTGTTGGAAATAAAGGCCCATGGTGTTTCCTCTTCGGCATGATGCATTTGAGGAAAATTATGTTGACATGGATATTCACAGTTGGCTGTCCCTTGCTAGCCTCAGCCTGAGGAAATGAGGAATTTGATTAAATATAAATAAGTTTGCTAATCCCACGCATGTGTATTAAGCAGCCTATCTACATGCTACCACATTGGCCAATGTGGCACATGGGTGTGATGTCCAAGCTATCAGTTGGGTCCCAAAATGTAGATTGACTTGCACAAAAATTATGCTGGTCCATTGATCTGGTGGGCTACACTTTATGAAAAAAATGGATGGCTAAGAAAACTTTTGCAAGCCATCCCTTTGTTTCTAAGATTGCACCACACGATGAAATAAATCGGTCTCTCACCCCATGTGCCATTGTCACGCCCCAGACTCGGTAACCAGACTCACAAGGAACCCGATGAGCGGTTCTGGCCGCAACAGCCTCCGTAGTACCCCATTCTCAGCTCCTGAGGCAGGTTCCGATCTTGGGATCCTACAAGGAGGATTTTCATAACAGTATAATCATTACCAATATGAGCACACCCAAGATCACAGCAAGTACATCTGGAAGTAACAAAGGATACACATCACAAAATCCACTAAGAATTTGAACTTTTACAAGCTTACATCAGGTCTAAAAGGATATACATAAGATAATGGGAAAAGAGAGAAAAGAGTCAGCAACACTGGAGTCCTCAAGCTCAACTCTACTCCACGCTCTGCTGCTACGACGCCTGCTTAGGATCTCCTGCACGCATCAATCGTGCATAAGCTTATAAAAAGCTTAGAGGGTGGTGAAGGTGTGTGACAATGGTGCTCAGAAGAAGATAGAGAATGCAGAAGGGAGTCATGATCAATACCAATACCACTAGCCTTACCAAGGCTATCATGAATGCAAGAAACTATACCAAGGCAGTACGATAATGCAGGAAGCTATACAAAGGCTATATTATGCAATGAGTACTGAAATGCGATGAGTATTGTAATGCAATGAGTACTGTAATGCAATATGAGTACTGTAATGCGATGAGTACTATAATGCAATGAGTACTGGGCACCATGCCAAGGCGATGCAATATGAGGCTTACACAGCCGATGTAAATGCAATGCGAAGTAATGTCAGTGCTCATATCTAATCCACATATCAAGTACATTTCCATCATAAGGAAATCACCGAGGTCCATTACACTACTGGATGACTGCCGCTCTACAGACCTCGCACAATCAAACGAGCGTAAGAGACCTCACTACCCGCCTGTGGACAACCAATCACCAGCAAGGCCTGACGGTAGCGGATCCATTCACGAGCTGGTCAGACTCAGCCTAGTAATGGCCCCTTACATCAGGCGAGTAAGGCCACACCCCTATCCAACCGACTACACGACAGTGGGAGTCGCGGCCTAACGGTTTAAGGCCCTCGTGCGCTCATATATTCCACCCGGTCACGGCGTTGGGGCAGATCCTTCGTACTATGGAAGTTTTGGAAATTTCACCCATGGGCATCCTATGCACCCGGTATGCTCAAGTAACATTTCCGGTGTCCAAACATGGCCATCCACGATATATCTGTGGAGGCTACAACCCTGATGAAGCAAGGGCAAAAATGCTCATATGTTATGTAATGCCAGATGCATGAATCACACAATCAACCATGCATCAATTTCAAGCATCCAACGTGCACAAGAGGGAATACTATGTCCCTCGAAGAAGGTAACATGCAATGCCCAATGACACAATATGACCATACATGCACAGTGGTTCAGTGTCAACCAAGCATACAATGATGTACATGGGTCATGAAGATGAATTTAATCACAATATATGGCGATATACAATGTAGTACACTCCTTCTATCTAAGAAGGGACCAAGACTAGGCATTTAGATAATATCCACAAGGAATCCCACCTCTAGTGGGGGCCCATTTACCTGGGGTAGCCCACAAGACTAAGCATACAAGTACGTGTCTAAGTAACACAGAAGTGAGTCTAGCAAGAGTTTAAGATGAGCATCTAATGACATTTAGATACAAACGGGCCTATAGGGGTCCATAATGAGGACATTTAACCACCATTCCCAAAGAGGCATCTCAACTACGAACCATATGGATACAAGGCCCAAGGCCCTACATTCAAGATAAGAACACAGGTAACCATATACATACATTCCTCATAATAGGCCATAAAAAGATATAACACCACTTTTAACAACATGGGCCCCAAGAGAGAAATTAAGACCCAAGGCTCAATTCCCAATGGCCATAGAATTCATGCATTAAGTTGGACTTGGTGGGTAGCCCGCATACACAATATAGGCCCAAAATAAGTTTAAGTTTGGATGATGAAATGTGCCCAACTACATTAGCCCAATGACTAGCAATTTAAGTGGACAACAAAGGGCCCAATACTATCCTTATCTTAGCCCACAAGTCCATCAAAATGGTGGAAGCTGGCCTAATATATGGTTGGGCCAAGTTGGGACGTCCCAACCCACTCTGGGCCCATGGGATGTCCCAAAAATTTGATCTAAGATAGGGTCCTCGTGTGTCACTAAAGGTGACCCAAAAGAATGCACTGATTAAGCCCAAAGATTATAAGAACACCCAAGCATGCAACACGTACACAAGTTCTCAATATGGTGGGTCCCATGTCAAATAAAGTTTCAACCATAACAATGTATATTTGAGTCCCCTTGATAAACGTTCTGCCCACTCAGCTTCTTGGGCCTGCTAAAGCCCAGAAATTAGTCAAATAAGTGGGAATGATCTCATGAAGGCCAACAATATTCACAGGGTGTCCCACCAGATGGAGGGTGTGTATACATCAAGAAAAGATCAAGTGGGCCTGCTACTGGATTGTGAATCCAGCAGTAACCCAAGACAAAGAGTGCTTCCATAATTGGGCGATCTAAGGCTTGAACGGCCTGGACCAATCATGCGTTAAGGTAGGGTCCACGTACATACACATTGAGCCTTAAACAAATGGCCTAGGGTCTATGGTGGGCCTTTAACCATCCATAGAGAGACCTATGGGCCTACCTTAGGAT
Source organism: Magnolia officinalis (assembly GCA_021015155.1). NCBI lineage: Eukaryota > Viridiplantae > Streptophyta > Magnoliopsida > Magnoliales > Magnoliaceae > Magnolia > Magnolia officinalis. The sequence goes on along the minus strand of JAJHSJ010000018.1, from coordinate 44,731,561 downwards.
CACCCAGGAGGACATCTAACCTCAACTAGTTTCCAAAAGGTAGCCCGCCACTACTCATATAATGTAAGGTCTAAAGCCCAAGTAATGCATGGCCTAATGAGCCATACACCAAGCCCAACTCATAAGCCATATAGTAGGCCCTCAAGTAAGGTTTGGGCCCAACCACAAAGGTCATAATTTCACATGTTGTGGTGAGTTTCATGGGCAGCCCAGTAATTCATTTACATGGGCAAGTTTCACATTTAACACAAGTGAGTTGGGCCTCACTTTTGGCCCAAGTACAGGGTCAGTTTAGTGGGCAGCCAAGGGCCCAACTTCTTGTGTATTATTGCCCCGAAGCCTATCACAATAGATAGGAGACTATAGGCTCGAGATCAATGGGCCTATCCAAAAGAACTGAGTCCACAAGGCCTACTTGCTAACACAAACATGCATATACTATATCACATAATGGGTCCTAAAGAAATGGCCCAAAATAAAAGTCATCCAATTCATACATTATGGTGGACTTGAGGGCAGCTCATAAGTCCAAGAATACACATGGGCAAGGCCTATACTGATCACAGTGTGGGCCTTGCCACACCAGCCCAAAGACTTAACAAGGCCCTCCACAATATACATTTATGTGGGCCTTGCAAGTCAACCCACAATTAAGCATTTTATGAGGGCATCAAGGCTAATAAATACACATGATCAGCTTGTAGACGCCCCATTAGGCCCATGAATCAATAAGGTCAGCCCTTGTACAATCTTGGGCTCAAGGGATAGGTTTCAAGCCCATTGGGCCTATAAAACTATCAAAAATTCTGGTTAAGGCTAGCCCACAAACCACTACAAAGGTGGGCCTCAAGAGGCACTAATTAAGCCCAAAATGTCTAAGGAAGGAGAGCAAAGAGTGTGTGCAACACTCCCTTAAATCTGATGGGCCGCCACGGCTCCAAAAGATCAACTATGCACAAATTTGGGCCCCTTGCTGGAATTTCAGCCCACCCACTTCCTAGGCCTGCTGGAGTCCAGAAATTTATTTAATTTAAATGGGTTACTGACCCATGGTGGCCCACACATATCACAGTGGGTCCCACCAGATAAGAAGGGCGATATACAACACTTACTTCAAGTGGGCCATGCCGTTAGAATGCAGGCCCAGCAGCCCAAGGTAGAGGCATCCCATGGTGGTTAGTCATATGGGCCTGGGTATTTGGCCCAAAACTGACCCAATTTACAGGTCATACCACGGTCAGTTCAGGGGCCCGATGGCCTTGAAAATTTGCAGGATGGTCCATCCATAGGTGTACCACAACCTCACAAAATTTCAGAATTTTTGGACATCTATAAATAATTTAATTAATTTGAATGAAACAAGCTGTCCAGAAAATCGGACTGGCCTGGACGTCCCAACGTGGTGGGCCAGTACGGGCCTTGCCACAATGTGCACAAGAGTCCATTGGCCCTGAAATTTTGTAGGTGGGTCCCACCATAAGTGGACCACCTCCCTATAAATTTTCATAATTTTTAGATACTCATAAGTATTTTAATTAATTTAAAGAATACAATCTGTCTAGGATGAAATATTGCTGGAATATAACTGTCCTGAATTTGGGCCATCAAATGGGTGGGTTCTGGGCCTCCAAAATTCTTGAAATTTGGACCCAAGGTCCCTCATCAAGCCCACAACAAGGTGGGACCCAGAAATATGGCCCACCTTCTGAGAAAATATTTTTTAAAATTTTATTTTTATATAACTATGCTGCTGGACTGCATAGCAGAAATTTCTGGCAGTCCACTATATTGGCCCACCCTTTTGGATGCTCAAATGGGGTCCATTGGCCCTAAAATTTTGTGGGTAGGTCCTACCATGGGTGGGACACCTCTCTGCAAAATTTTAAAATTTTTGGAATAGTAAAAGTATTTTATTTGACTCCTACAATTTATGGACAGCAAGGTATTTCTGAAACAATGCTGCTGCTGAAACAATGCAGCTGCCCCTGATTTGTGCACCCCATTAAAGCGGGCCCAGGTCTGCCAAATTTTAAGAAAATGTAGGACCAACATCCCTACACAAGTATACAACAAGGTGGGGTCCACAAAGGTGGCCCACCATTTCAGAAACAGACTAATAATTATGTTTGTACAGCAAGCAGGGTTGATAGACAGTCCAGAAAATCTGGACTATTCACCCTCCTTAGCCCACACTTTTGGGTGATCAAACAGGGACGGATGAAGGTGAAATTCAACATACTTCTAGGTGGGGTCCACACCTCAAGAAATAATCAAATATTGGAGGTAAAACATCCTCTAAATAAGTCCATAATCTGTGCCAAAAAAATCCAAAAACAGTCCAGAATTTTTTTCTGGACAGCAAAGTATGTCTGAAAATAACTGAACATAACCACTGATTAAATGGGAAAATACCCCACAAAATTTGTGTTAAGATCCACCTTAGTGGGCCCCACAAACATTCACGCCATACCCCCTTCATGAAACCCATTGCATGTGCCCAAAATGGAGCAAATAGAGTGTCAATGTCCAAGGAATGGACAACCATAGACGTCTACTTTGCTTGGACGGTCTGGATATTCCGAGACCACTAAGTGGGCCACACACATCAGGAAATCAAGAATAGAATAATGAAAAATAAAAATAATCTAGCCATAAGAGAGGAAAATGACATGCATTAAAGGAAAATGCCATGATGGGGTCCATGGAGAATGGCCCCATCCATGGATCATGCATGCAAGGAAAAGGGGCCATTGGCCTCAACCATGGAGACATGAGGGACCTCCATCACCACTTAATAAGTCCCACAAGCTCCTAAGAAAGAAATGAAGAAGGATCTAAGAGCACCCACCTAGATCAACCTTGAAACTTACATCACCATCATCTAGAGGCTCCCAAGCAACATGGATCAATGGATAAGATCAAGTGAGAAGGGATAGATGAGGAGGTATTTTAGGGAGAAGGGGCTGGAATGGAGGAAGATGGGCTGGAGAAAATGGAGGGAAATTGCTAGGGAAGAAGAGAAGAGAGAGAGAAATGAGAGGAAAGAGAGAGAGAGAGACTTTTAAGACTTGTAATGATGACTCTCTCTCTCTTAGGCAATGATGGTGGCCTATGGTGATATTAACAGGCTTAGGGTAATAGCCTTTCTAGAAATCTCAGCCTAGGGGTGAAAAATGCATGGCATGGAAAAACGTGCAACCCATGGTGGGGTCCACCAATCATGCAATCAATGCCCATATCGATCAATGCTCATAACTTGAGAT
>JAJHSJ010000018.1:44651743-44728198 GCA_021015155.1 Magnolia officinalis | reverse complement strand
GCCTACTGTAACGCCCTGAAAATCGGGGGTCGAGCATAAACTCAACTCCCGAGTTCCAGAACATCACTTATGCAACAAAATGAATGATGATTGAATGTTGACTGTATTCGTGCATTGAACATGAGTGAGATTAAGCCAAAACAGCATATCATACTCCAGAGACAGTTAAATTTGCAAGCGGAAGACTGTGATAGATAGATAAAATATATAAACTATGATGAGTCTCCAGAGTGTGATAACATTACCAGGTTAAATAAATACAAGTGCAGTTCTAAAATATACCAAATGTGAGGAAGTGTAATGCCTCCTATCCCATGTACCATAGCCCCGTCAATACAATATCAGGTCTTCATTGACCTGCCAGAGAGATACAGATAGGAGACTCCTCCATCACAGAAGTAGTCCGGCTCTGCTTCACAAGCATCGCCATCACCTGAAACTCAACAAATCTGGTGGGTGTGTACAACACCGTCCCGTAACGTGGGAGTGAGTGATCAACTCAGTGGAACAGTAAAGCATAGGTTAACATGTTATCAATTCAATCAAGCAGTAATGATAAAGCAGTACAAATCAAACAATTCTAACTACTCTTATTAAATGCAAGAATGAAATGACATGATGCTGTATGCCCTTGCCAAACCACCCTCAAGCGACATCATCTTACGTTCGCGAATGCTTACTCCCTCAGTGCGCCACATCTACAAAGCACATGCGGTGCGATGATGCTCATGATTACCAAGTTTTTATTAGTCCATTTCAAACAGCAGTATTGGGAAACTAAGGTACCTCCCTTGTCATCATTCCCAAACATGATCCATTCTAGGGTCGTCAATCCTAGTTATTCTCATACGATGTTATGGTTTGAGAAGCGTAGTGAAGGCATCGCAAAGGGCTCATCACCCCCGTCAGCGCGGATACAGATCTCACCGTATGCGGCTCAATTGCTGGCCGTCAGCTCGAGTACAGGTCTCACCGTACTCGGCTCAATCACTAGCCGTCAGCTCAAGTACAGGTCTCACCGTACTCGGCTCAACTCACACTCTAGTTGCTGTGAAAGACTCGTGGCCAATCACAGACCCTTGGAGTGTACTCGATGATACCACGGAGGACTCGTCGCCCGTCAGCACGAGCACAGATCTCACCGTACTCGGCTCTCGCCGAAGTATCGACAGCTCGAATACAGTGTCCCATACCACCATATTCGGCTCACGAGTTGATTGCGCAATGGTCACTACGGGGAGGCACATGGCCCCAGCGTAGGCCGCAGCTCGACCACGGTGTCCCATACCACCATGCCCGGCTCATGCGACTTAGCGGATCTAGGTACCATGGTTAAACGGGGATCGCCACTGGTAAGTTTGGTACCCTAGGTTCAAGCAGTAGCGACCAAACAGGGTGAACATGCATAAGGCAGATCGGGTTACTTGACGAGCTCGACTAGCACGATCGCCCGTTGAGCTGCACGACATGAAGTGCATAAACAACTTCGTGTGGCCTAGCCACTGCCGACAGGCAACGCACGACTCGAGTTCGTCGAACACATCCCACGTGGCAAATGAATCTCAGCCACGAGTTCAATCCCGTTACCGATTGCCTGGACTATAATCATAGCCCCAAACACAATCAATTACAGAGATATAAAGCAGTAATAGATCAGGATTCAAATCATACAATCAGTCTGGTATTATCCGTTTAGGGCTGCCAGGGCTGTTGCACGCACTCGTTGCTCCGCTCCCCCCCCATCACCCATGACGGATCATACAACATAAATATAAATTTAAACATATGCATTACATAGTTAAAATCATAAAACAGTTGAGCATGTTATGAATCACAACACAAGCATGAGTTTGTACATGTTCAAATCCTAATCACACAACTATCAAAGGAGATCATACACATAGTGAAAAGAGGTTGAGAATCATATCTCAACACCCTTATATATACAATTTGCTAACTACTACACATTCAGACATTTCAAGAAACACTTAAACAACCATACATCAACATACATGACATATGTCGATCACATAGGCATTAGGCCAAATCCTTTCACTAGGGAGTTGCCCCAATCATAACACGCGTACACCCACGACGGATAGTCATGGCAAGCAGGAATCCAAGTTCCATATTCATTCAGTCATTTCCACAAACACTTGGGCCACACATTTTAGCATATATAGTGTATATTGGCCGTGGCGTGACTTAGGGCAAATCCTTTCGTCAAAGGGGTATCGCCCATACATCAATCATGAATCCATGACAATTAGTCATGGCGAGCACGAATGAGAATTCTATACTCATTCAGCCATTTCCACAAACACTTAGAATACACTATTCCAACATACATGGTGTATGTTAGCAAAACATGTATTAGGGCTATTCTTTAGCCAAGCGGTTATTTTATCCATGTATACCATATTCATACAACAATTAATCATGACAATTTATTTCCAAAATCCGCACGTATGCGGTATTTCTAAAATACGCAATTTCAACATACATGACATTTACACATGAACATGTATTTTTGCGATTCTTTTCGCCAAACTAGTATTTTATCCACATATGATATAATCAACATTAAATAAACATGTCAAACATTTTCCAAGAAAAATACGTATACGGTATTTCTACGTATATCTAGAGTATGTGAAAATCCATATTCTACATCGCTAATCGAAACAGGAAACGGAAAGCACTTTGTACATGTGCATTTGCATACAGATCATGAATCTATCATTATCTGACATTGAAAGCGTTGAAAAACGTAACTTATACGCTTAAAGTCCTCACCTTTGGTCGTAGAATCGTAACGGAGACGATAGGTTTGCTAAGCTTCCGTATTCGGCAGTTTGGCAACCTAGAGAACGAAATAGGTTAGCTATTTCACAACCTACAACAGTCTAAACCCAAAACAGATTAGGGTTAGGGTTTCTTACCTAGAAACGGGCTGGAATCGCCGGAAAAGCGATGAGAAAGATGGTGCAGCCCGTGTGGTGGCAGGGAACGACGGCAGGGAGATTTCTCCCCCACTTCTCCCTCACTTTCTCTCTCTTTTCCCTCTCTCAAATCCAAATTCGTATGGCTGGAATGGGAGAGGGTTTAAGGTCCTTATATAGCCTCAAACTCACCGAAATAGACTCCTGTTCAAAGGTTACTGCTAATATAGGTATTCCGTCACTTTCCAAGCTCAAAAGGGGTGTTCTGGTAGCCCTCTTTGAGCCAAACGTCAGACTTAAGCTCACCACACATGGATCAATGAGGGATTACGTTTTCGACTCGATCGGATTTCCAGATCGCACGTGGCGGACCACTTTCAGTTCAACGGTCAGTGGGCCACGATCTGAAATTCCAAGTACATGTAAATGTTCCTGAAATTTTTCCTGATCCGAGGGTGTAATTTGGTCTGATTCTGACGGTCTGGTTGCTTAATACTGATGCGCAAACGAAAGGTGCCAGATCACTATTCCAGATATTTATTTTCAAAGGAATAGTGTTTTTCACACACCCTCGCTCCGGATCGAAATAAATGGCCGTGGGACATCGGAATCGCCTGATTTTTGAGATGATTGTCAAGCCCAGTGGGGCGGTCCTGGTTCCTTAGCTTCGTGTTAATCGGACTCCCGATGTGCGATCTAGACCTAATACGAAGTTTCGTTTCATTCCCGAGAGCAGACGGGAAATGAGTTCGGTTCTAAACTTTAGGGTAACCTAGAGTCACATGTTTTACAAGTTTTGGGTCTTACAGATCGTATTTAAAGCGATCCCAACGGATTTCATGGCTAATCGAGTTTGCACTTAGTTAACTTTGTTAAATTTCTAAAGGATTTAATCCTAATTGTTTTCTGGTTGAGTTGGTACTTAGGCCTTTGCAGTTTGTATATAAAGTGATCCAAGTTTTACTACTTAGCTAGTTTAAGTTAGTGTCTAGGGCGAAAGTGCTTTGAAAAATTGAAAGCACAAGGTAGGAAAGGGGTGGGATTTGTGAAGGAAATGGGTTCAGAAGCGATTTTAGACTGTGGGGTTCAGTTCTGACGAAATAATAAGGTGTTAGGTGCAACCCATTACCTAAGGACATCTAATCCCAGGTTGGCAAAAATCCGGGATGTTACAATCTACCCCCCTTAAAACAAAATTTCGTCCCCGAAATTGGCTAAGGGTAATAAGGGAAAATTTCTATTATTTCATTTGCCTAATGACTTATTGATTTTAAGTTTCTACGCGTGGTAGGGTATATACCAGCTGGTTCATTTTAGTCTACCCCCCTTAAAACTTAATTCTTTATCCATTTCTCATACCCTGATGGTTTGCTACCATTTATTTCCTTACCTATTTGGGTCTCGACGACAATTCCAACAATTTAGAGCAAGATAGCTGTTTTCATTGTTTGACCAACACGGAGAGACGGTAATAGTGGGCTCGATCCCGATACATCGATCATCTACCGGGCCAGGGTAGGAAGCTCATCGTATCCCTTCCGAATCCTGGTGGATCCTGGTCGTCCGCTCGTCAGCAGAGAGTCCATCAGTAGTCGCCCAGGATTGAGAATTGGGTCAAGCCGCGAATGTTTCGCAGTTGTATATTTCAGTAACTCCGTAGTCCGATCAATCTCTAAGAGTAGGGAATGCCCATCATTGAAAGGCTCAAATTGTTTATTCTAAGGTTGCCCTTTAGGTCTTAGTCTAAGAGAGTCCTCGTTATCATCTATGTCCAAGGAAATGGTAAATCAAATCTTACTAGATCATCCTAAAACGGTTTCTCATAGTAGGGCAGGCTATCTTTCTGCGTTCATATGCACAAAAAGTATGCCGACATGGCATGTAACTTGGGATCTAATTCCTAACTATTTGTTGCCCATTTGGGCAATTCCTTAGGCCTAAAAGACAATCTCTATTGGCTATATGTTCTTAACGCTTCTCGAAGACGAAGTTATAAACTTTTAGTTGTAAGTGGTCGGGCCAACACGGAAGGAATGTTGTGTAGTGGGTCTGAGTCGGATACATGAATCTTCTGCCTCGCGAAGACAGAAAGTTGCCATATCATTTCTTAATCCTAGTCGATCCCGACCTTCTGCTTGATCGGAGTATAGGGTTCATTGGTCACTACCAGAATTGAGAATTCGATTCAGACCGCGAATACCTCGCTTATGGATAGTTTCTCCACTCCGTGTTCCCGATTGTACTAAGTCCTTGAGAAGGCAATTCTAAGGGTCGTATTGATTTGACCTAACATTAATTCTCTAATCGTGAATAGTTTCTACGTCAAACAAGCTCCCTAAGAGTTACTAAGGAAGCCTGTGTGTACTAAGGGGATTTAACGAAGGAATGGGTCCTCGCTCCAACCAACTTAAGCCGACCAAACTAGTTCTATCATTCAATGGCTTAGCCTAATTAATTAGTCTTTTACTTTCCTTAGCCTAACCAATAGTCTAGTCTTAATGTAGGAGTAGCGGTAATCCACTGGTTGTAATCCAAAGTCTATGCTTATACACTAGATGATTTTATACCCTTTCTAATATAGGAAATTGTTTATTGCTTAGGGTCAAACGTTGTCTAAGTAGAATTGAGTTGCCTGAACTTAAATTTAACTATACTCGAGCACTACACATATGCTCATTCCAACTAAGAGGGTCCTAAGGTTCACATTACATATTTGTTGGATTTCCTACACGGTCAGGCCTGTCTAAGTCTAAGGGCACCGCTCAAGTCCAAAACTCCGAGGGTCTATTTGTCAAACAACCATTTACTCAGAAAGCTTAAGCTATCAGAGTGCGGTAGGTTAATGTATATCAAGGGACTTTATCACTTCAACACTATTTGGCAAGTGGTCTTAAGTTGTATTAAATGTGACCGCATTACTAATCCTACCTCGGGATTGGGAGTGACATGGTTGGTAGGAGGGTGGGTGGGGATCAAAATTATTGGTATAGGCTTTGGAAAATGAGCCTGGTGTCGGAAAGTGTGAGATGGGATTTCCAAATCCCAGGATAATGATTTTCTAAGCGAAATTTGGAAGGACAACTCAGAGTTTACATTTAAATGCATACATCCCAAACACGGTATTAGAAAACATGGGATACAACCAATCTAGGGCCATACCATACACATACATTTATTATTACTTTTACAATTCAATCCACCTTACTCACCTAACGCAGTTGGCCGAACGGGCCCTAGAGGGAGAAAAGGGGCTGAAGTTTTTGGTTCTCCACGAACTTGGGTCTCAATAGTGGTTGTAGAGGCCCAAAGAACAGGGATTTGTAAAGGGAAGTGGAGAGATGGGTTGGGTAGAGAGGTTACACGTTTTTGAGCTCCAAATGAGGGGTGTAGGAGCTCAAATGAGAGAGAATGATGAGGGTAGGAGGATAGGTAGGGCTGTAAACGATGGAGTGATGTATGGTTGGACAGGAAACAACGAAATGGGCGATTGGAGTGGAGGTTTGAGAGAGAAAATAGCAAGAATAGGAGGAAAAGAGAGATGGGAGGGGCGTTTGAGAGAGAGGGGGCTTCCAGACCTAAAAATCTCAAACTCCAGCCAAAACCGCACGTGCCAGGGAGTAGGGGAGGTCAGGCCGACCAATCCCAGCCCCGGCCCGACCCGTACGGCCAAGTTTGGCGGAGGTCCACCTCCAGAGTGGAGGTTCCACCCCCGACCAAAGTGGCCGGTGGGCTGCCGCCGCGGGTGGGATGTGTTCTCCTTGGTCCCAAGGTGCCAAATGCACCCGGGTTCGACCCTGGATCTTAGTAAATTTAAGTGGGGAGGCCCCCGACTCCATTTGAGACATTTTCGGGGCCACTTTACAAACTAGAATGATTTTATATATCGTGTGACATATGATTTTGGGGTAGGAGGAGCTAATCTATCCAACTAACCCATTTACTTGGTTAGATTCCAAAGTTTGAATGGTCAAAAGTCCAATTTATACATATATTTACTATTTATAGTAAATTTTTGTTTAGGTGTTATTCTTCGTCATTTATACGTTAGAATTTATATCTGGTATGATAGGATTTAGAAAAATTTAAAGAATGAAGTGGTGCAAGGAAAGATTTTGAAGAAATTGGGTAAAAAAGGGTTTTAGGCTTTGGTGTTGTGGTTGACCCACAATCTAAGGACATTCGTCTCTAAGGAATGACTCAAACCCGTCGACTGATGGCCTAGAAGTGATTCGGGATTGTTTCGCTTGATCATGGGTGTGTACGGCCCAATCTCAACGGTCGATTTCGGTTGGTTTCGCCGTTCGGCGAATTTAGAAAATCCTAAGTCAGTTTCTATGTTTCGTCGCTCCCTCCTAAGTCAGAGTGCGTCAGAGTGCGTAGTGTGACCATAACCCAGGTCTAGTTTAATCAAAATCATGCTCTGATACCATCTTGTAACGCCCTGAAAATCGGGGGTCGAGTATAAACTCAACTCCCGAGTTCCAGAACATCACTTATGCAACAAAATGAATGATGATTGAATGTTGACTGTATTCGTGCATTGAACATGAGTGAGATTAAGCCAAAGCAGCATATCATACTCCAGAGACAGTTAAATTTGCAAGCGGAAGACTGTGATAGATAGATAAAATATATAAACTACGATGAGTCTCCAGAGTGTGATAAGATTACCAGGTTAAATAAATACAAGTGCAGTTTTAAAATATACCAAATGTGAGGAAGTGTAATGCCTGCTATCCCATGTACCATAGCCCCGTCAATACGATATCAGGTCTTCATTGACCTGCCAGAGAGATACAGATAGGAGGACTCCTCCATCACAGAAGTAGTCCGGCTCTGCTTCACAAGCATCGCCATCACCTGAAATTCAACAAATCTGGTGGGTGTGTACAACACCGTCCCGTAACGTGGGAGTGAGTGATCAACTCAGTGGAACAGTAAAGCATAGGTTAACATGTTATCAATTCAATCAAGCAGTAATGATAAAGCAGTACAAATCAAACAATTCTAACTACTCTTATTAAATGCAAGAGTGAAATGACATGATGCTGTATGCCCTTGCCAAACCACCCTCAAGCGACATCATCTTACGTTCGCGAATGCTTACTCCCTCAGTGCGCCACATCTACAAAGCACATGCGGTGCGATGATGCTCATGATTACCAAGTTTTTATTAGTCCATTTCAAACAGCAGTATTGGGAAACTAAGGTACCTCCCTTGTATCATTCCCAAACATGATCCATTCTAGGGTCGTCAATCCTAGTTATTCTCATACGATGTTATGGTTTGAGAAGCGTAGTGAAGGCATCGCAAAGGGCTCATCACCCGTCAGCGCGGATACAGATCTCACCGTATGCGGCTCAATTGCTGGCCGTCAGCTCGAGTACAGGTCTCACCGTACTCGGCTCAATCACTAGCCGTCAGCTCAAGTACAGGTCTCACCGTACTCGGCTCAACTCACACTCTAGTTGCTGTGAAAGACTCGTGGCCAATCACAGACCCTTGGAGTGTACTCGATGATACCACGGAGGACTCGTCGCCCGTCAGCACGAGCACAGATCTCACCGTACTCGGCTCTCGCCGAAGTATCGACAGCTCGAATACAGTGTCCCATACCACCATATTCGGCTCACGAGTTGATTGCGCAATGGTCACTACGGGGAGGCACATGGCCCCAGCGTAGGCCGACAGCTCGACCACGGTGTCCCATACCACCATGCCCGGCTCATGCGACTTAGCGGATCTAGGTACCATGGTTAAACGGGGATCGCCACTGGTAAGTTTGGTACCCTAGGTTCAAGCAGTAGCGACCAAACAGGGTGAACATGCATAAGGCAGATCGGGTTACTTGACGAGCTCGACTAGCACGATCGCCCGTTGAGCTGCACGACATGAAGTGCATAAACAACTTCGTGTGGCCTAGCCACTGCCGACAGGCAACGCACGACACGAGTTCGTCGAACACATCCCACGTGGCAAATGAATCTCAACCACGAGTTCAATCCCGTTACCGATTGCCTGGACTATAATCATAGTCCCAAACACAATCAATTACAGAGATATAAAGCAGTAATAGATCAGGATTCAAATCATACAATCAGTCTGGTATTATCCGTTTAGGGCTGCCAGGGCTGTTGCACGCACTCGTTGCTCCGCTCCCCCATCACCCATGACGGATCATACAACATAAATATAAATTTAAATATATGCATTACATAGTTAAAATCATAAAACAGCTGAGCATGTTATGAAGCACAACACAAGCATGAGTTTGTACATGTTCAAATCCTAATCACACAACTATCAAAGGAGATCATACACATAGTTTATAGAGGTTGAGAATCATGTCTCAACACCCTTATATATTACAATTTGCCAACTACTACACATTCAGACATTTCAAGAAACACTTAAACAACCATACATCAACATACATGACATATGTCGATCACATAGGCATTAGGCCAAATCCTTTCACTAGGGAGTTGCCCCAATCATAACACGCGTACACCCACGACGGATAGTCATGGCAAGCAGGAATCCAAGTTCCATATTCATTCAGTCATTCCCACAAACACTTGGGCCACACATTTAGCACATATAGTGTATATTGGCCGTGGCGTGACTTAGGGCAAATCCTTTCGTCAAAGGGGGTATCGCCCATACATCAATCATGAATCCATGACAATTAGTCATGGTGAGCACAAATGAGAATTCTATACTCATTCAGCCATTTCCACAAACACTTAGAATACACTATTCCAACATACCTAGTGTATGTTAGCAAACGTGTATTAGGGCTATTCTTTCGCTAAGCGGTTATTTTATCCGCGTATACCATATTCATACAACAATTAATCATGACAATTATATTTCCAAAATCCGCACGTATGCGGAATTTCTAAAATACGCAATTTCAACATACATGACATTTACACATGAACATGTATTTTTGCGATTCTTTTCGCCAAACTAACATTTTATCCACACATGATATAATCAGACATTAAATAAACATGTCAAACATTTTCCCAAGAAAAATACGTATACGGTATTTATACGCATATCTAGAGTATGTGAAAATCCATATTCTTTATCGCTAATCGAAACAGGAAACGGAAAGCACTTTGTACATGTGCATTTGCATACAGATCATGAATCTATCATTATCTGACATTGAAAGCGTTGAAAAACGTAACTTATACGCTTAAAGTCCTCACCTTTGGTCATAGAATCGTAACGGAGACGATAGGTTTGCTAAGCTTCCGTATTCGGCAGTTTGGCAACCTAGAGAACGAAATAGGTTAGCTATTTCACAACCTACAACAGTCTAAACCCCAAAACAGGTTAGGGTTAGGGTTTCTTACCTAGAAACGGGGCTGGAATCGCCGAAAAAGCGATGAGAACGAGATGGTGCAGCCCGTGCGGTGGCAGGGAACGACGGCAGGGAGTTTCTCCCACTTCTCCCTCACTTTCTCTCTCTTTTCCCTCTCTCAAATCCAAATTCGTATGGCTGGAATGGGAGAGGGTTTAAGGTCCTTATATAGCCTCAAAACTCACCGAAATAGACTCCTGTTCAAAGGTTACTGCTAATATAGGTATTCCGTCACTTTCCAAGCTCAAAAGGGGTGTTCTGGTAGCCCTCTTTGAGCCAAACGTCAGACTTAAGCTCACCACACATGGATCAATGAGGGATTACGTTTTCGACTCGATCGGATTTCCAGATCGCACGTGGCGGACCACTTTCAGTTCAACGGTCAGTGGGCCACGATCTGAAATTCCAAGTACATGTAAATGTTCCTGAAATTTTTCCTGATCCGAGGGTGTAATTTGGTCTGATTCTGACGGTCTGGTTGCTTAATACTGATGCGCAAACGAAAGGTGCCAGATCACTATTCCAGATATTTTATTTTCAAAAGGAATAGTGTTTTTCACACACCCTCGTTCCGGATCGAAATAAATGGCCGTGGGACATCGGAATCGCCTGATTTTTGAGATGATTGTCAAGCCCAGTGGGGCGGTCCTGGTTCCTTAGCTTCGTGTTAATCGGACTCCCGATGTGCGATCTAGACCTAATACGAAGTTTCGTTTCATTCCCGAGAGCAGACGGGAAATGAGTTCGGTTCTAAACTTTAGGGTAACCTAGAGTCACATGTTTTACAAGTTTTGGGTCTTACAGATCGTATTTAAAGCGATCCCAACGGATTTCATGGCTAATCGAGTTTGCACTTAGTTAACTTTGTTAAATTTCTAAAGGATTTAATCCTAATTGTTTTCTGGTTGAGTTGGTACTTAGGCCTTTGCAGTTTGTATATAAAGTGATCCAAGTTTTACTACTTAGCTAGTTTAAGTTAGTGTCTAGGGCGAAAGTGCTTTGAAAAATTGAAAGCACAAGGTAGGAAAGGGTGGGATTTGTGAAGGAAATGGGTTCAGAAGCGATTTTAGACTGTGGGGTTCAGTTCTGACGAAATAATAAGGTGTTAGGTGCAACCCATTACCTAAGGACATCTAATCCCAGGTTGGCAAAAATCCGGGATGTTACACCTACTCTCCCTCAGTGACATCATCTCACGATCGCGACATGCAACCCTTCCTCAGTGTATGACCTGCTATGCCAAAGGCACACGTAATGCAGTGCATACTCATGATTAGTCAGGTTCTTACTTAGGTTTATTCATACAGCAGGATTGGGAAGCAAAGGTACCTTCCTTATATCAATGCCTAAACAATGATCCATTCTAGGGTCGTCAGTCCTAACAAATCTCATACGATATTACGGTTCTAGGTGACTACAAAGGGCTTGTCACCTGATCAGCGTAGGCCTAGTTTATACTCTAGTTGCTACGGAAAGACTCGTTGCCTCAACGCAGTCTCAAAGTATACTCGAGGTCACTACAAAGGGCTCGTCACCTGATCGGTGTAGGCCAACAGCTCGAATACAGTGTTTCATACCACCGTATTTGGCTCACGAGGCGGTGTTGCTCACTGGTCACTACGGGGAGGCTTGTCGCACTAGCGTAGGCAGACAGCTCGACCACGGTGTCCCATACCACCATGCCCGGCTCACAAGTCTTAGCGGATCGAGGTACCAAGGTTAAACGGGACTTTCACTGGTAAGTTGGTACCTTAGATTCAAGCAGTAGCGTCCATACATGGCGAACACACAATAGGCCAATCGAGTTACTTGAAAAGTTCGATTGGTATAAGCGTACGCTGAATTAATTGACATGAAGTGCTAACCACTGTCGACAATCATCGTACGACTTGGATTCACCGAACGCGTCAATTGTGGCGAGATTAGCTCAGCCACTCAAACATGATTTGTTACCGATTGCCTGGACTACGTCGTAGTCCCACTCCTACTTCAAATATAATAGGCATTCATATGCACTAGTCAAAACAGTATGTAGCAACTATTTCAAAGATAAATCTCATATAAGCATTTTATCAAACACATAGTGCACATGTTAACATACATAGGCATTTCATCCATAAATCACGTAATAACGAGATAGGTTACATAAAGAAAACTGTAACTATAGATAAGGTAATTAAGAATCCTATCTCAACACCATCATTAAATACATCTCAACAAACATTTTCTCATTCAGACATTTTATCAAACACTTAAGCTACACATATCAACATACATACAATAAATTAGTTATAACATATATTGTAGCAAATCCTTTCACAAGGAGTTGCCACAAGTACAACAATCATGTAATCTCACTCAAGTAATCATAACAAGCACAAATCCTAATTCCATCTTCATCTAAATATTTCAACAAACACATGAAATGCATTATATTCAACATAGCTCACATATATATGTAATAAATGGAAATCATTGCATCGAAGCACATGTGACAGCAATCAAGTCAGTCATAAATCATTACTGACATTAAAAGCCTTGAAAACCATAACCTAAACATTCATAATTCACACCTTTCACCGGTAGACTCGTAACGAACTCAGTTTAAATGCTAAGTCCTTGTGTACAGCACAACGACAACCTATAACATGGAATAGGTTAACTATTTCACCCTTTACTCTTTTTAAATATCTAAAATAGATTAGGGTTAGGATTTCTTACCCAAGTACGGAGTCAGAATGGCCGGTATAGGGATACAGACGGGGTGGCTAAGCATGTGGAGCAGCAGGGAAGAATCCCAGGAACAAACCCTCACTTTCTCTCTCACTTTCTCTCACTTTCTTTCTCTCTTTGCTCTCTTCTCTCTCATAGGGTTGCAAATTCGTATGTGAAGGGAAAGAGAGGGTTTAAGGCCCTTATATAGGCTCAAAACTGATGGGAATGGCCCCAGGGCCATGGTATACTTAGGGTGCAGCCAAAAGGGGTCTGTTTCGGTCCAACGGAGATGTTCTAGAGGCCCCTTTTCTACATGCAGTCGGACTTAAGCTCCCTGACATTGGATCCAGGTCAGGTTAAGTTTTCAGTCCGATCGAATCAGTGGATCGGTCGCAGGAGACCTGTTTCAGTTCAACAGTCACCGGTGGTCGATAAGGGCCACAAGTATACTGACCTGTGTTGGAAATTTTTCCTGATCTGAGGGTGTAATTGGGTCAAAATCTGACAGTCTGAATCCTTAGATTTGACTTGCAAGCGAGCTGACTCAATTTGCTTAAGTTTCATTTCATTTCCTAAAGATATTCACGTTTCTCACACACTTCGCTCCGGGCTCAAGTTGTACGTTTCTGGGTTCTATTAGGACTTGATTTCTGAGGTGGTTGTCAAGTCCAGCAAGGTGGTCATCATTGTATAGTCTTGGGGAAATTGGACTTTTGACGTGTGGTTTAGGTCCGATACGGAGTTTCATGATGCTCCCGAGAGCAACTGGGTTTTGAGTTGGATCATAAGTTTTAGGGTAATGTAGCATTAACGGTTCTACTTGTTTTGGGTCTTACAGATCGTATTTAAAACGATTAGTGCTACTTTTACAAATAATCTAGTTTAACACTTATTTAATTTTCATCTAATTTCTAAAGTATTTGGTCCTAGGGTAGTTCTACGTCCAAGGACGTCCATCGCCAACTTGGGAAAAAATCGGGGATGTTACATTTATATTGAGTTAGCCATTGTTACTCTCCTCTTTAAAGCCTTATGTTATTTATCTTTAAGGTTTGGGCATGGGTCTTGATATTCTGGAACCCCCATGATTCAGTTTATATTCTCTATAAGTGCAAGTGATGTGTTAAGAGGTATTACAACTAGTGACTCAATTATTACATCATTTACATAATGCGTTGTAGGTAGAGACCCCCTTGGTCGTCACATAATTCCATGGGTTTTTAAGTAGTGGTGCACAAATCGACGTGTGTAATTCCCAAATGCAGTGTCACATCACTTCTGGGATTGGATGTTACAAATAGTTGCTCCATAAACAAATCGTGCCACGTAATTCATCCGACTCATGTGTTGTGTATCGTGAGGTATTCATGTAAATTCATAGTAGTGCTGGCCATGCTGACGAATATCCATAGTTACGGGATGTGGGTCGAGTCGGATTTTTTATGAATCGTATTTCACATTTTGATGATCACTACGTATGATGAGCCACACACAATTTGCTAGGTATGCATCTCATGTAGGTTGTTTGCGCATACTGATACTTCTCGTAGTAGTGGAGTACGTGATGTATCAGAACTCTTACATTACTTTTAGGAATCTTTTGAATTATTGTTAATCTTAAAGGATAACCATCACTATGAGTAGGGCGTTGACCCTCTCCAACCGTACAGATGATGCTGGTAACGTACAGAATGAAGTCCTAGAGGACCATCTCCCTAGGAAAAATTATACAGAAAGAATAAGAAGATAGTTTTATGATTTAGTTTTATACTTTTGCTAGAAACTCGATAAATGTAATAAGCTCCCATTGAGAGAGCATTTGATTATTCTTTTACTCTGATGAAATAATTAATACAGTCGATTTTATTCTCGTGAATGTTACCTTCATGAATGTATCTGGGTGTGATCTAAATGAAAAAAAAAAAAAAATAATAAGGTGCGATTTTTAAAGCATCCAATTTATATATTATTAACACCCTGCTTTTCTCAAGCACAAGTACAAACTCTAGCCGTGAAAATTCAAGATGTTATAGACAAATAGGGTGCAAAAATTAGTGCACTAACACATGCCTCTAAGAATTAGATCAGGAATGCTATGGATGCATGTTTAATAACCATGCATCGACATAAATAGTCATAATACACATCTCTTAGTACGAGAGGAAACAATAAATTTATGATTGTACATGTTTACATCTTCAATTCACATCAATAATCATTCAAATCATGATGCATACAACAAGGATTATCATAACCTGTTAGGACAACAACATAACAATCATAAAAAATATAACAAACGTAAAAGTTATACATTCATATCATCTATCTCAACCGTATAGGTATGAGACATATTGAGATTCACTCACCAACCCTTATTAGAGTCAAATCCTCCAAATAGTCATACTCTTTATAATTTAGAATTCGAATCCCTATTAAGATGGTTTAACATATCACGAATTTAATTCAAATATTCCATTAAGTGGGGACCTGCCTTTGATCAAAACAAGATGATCAACTATTAATCCATTATGAACTTATTACTCTACTAACTTAGTTTTAAAAATCAAATAGGGGACTGCCGATTAATGTAGTCGATCAATTGAGCCACGTCGAAGGCCCTTGATTAATCCTCTAATCAATCTACTAAGAATCAACACATTTGGAATTTTAACTTCATAAGTTTCTAGACGCTTTTGGTCACCTTGGATTAATCAAACCCACCATTATTCAATCAATTGAAATAGGTCTGATTTAATGTAATTTGCCCACTATACATATTTTTCCATGCTCGATTGATCCCTTCGATCCATCGATGATCGCTCAAGGAAATCGTCGATCAATTGAACTAGGACTTCGATCAATCGGACTACATTATGAATTTCGAACTTAGGTTATTATATGAAAATCGACCTCTTCGATTGATCGAATGCTAATTTTGATCAATCGATCGAAGTTGGCCAGGTTCTGTTACGCAATTCAATTTTTTAAAATCTTAGGGTTTCTTCTCTATCTCTTAGCCTTTATGTAGTGTCCCGATTTTCATATAGTCAATTATACGCACACCTAGACATATATATCTACCTCACGAGGAATATAGTGAAATATTAAACATAATGAATCAATGTAAATGGAATAAATAAATAAATTTCAGGGACGAAATTTTATTTAAAGGGAGTATATTGTAACACCCCGAATTTTTCAATACCCGAGTACTGAAAGTTCTTGAGTGTTACCATAGAATTTAACTTATTATGTACATGTGTACAATACCTATCTAGCTATCATAACCTTACATCTATTCTCCAAAATGAATCTGACCGTTAGGAATAATCTTCATTCATAAATCAAGCAACTTGACCGTTGATTTTCAAATAGGATCATTATATACCCAAATATTCTCACTTGTCCATCATAACCAACCACTCAGTCAAATATGCACTGTTAGATATAGACATCTAACCATCTATTTTGATTTTGGACCACTCGATCTTAGTAAACTAGTTACTTGATCTCTACATCTGCTCGTACACACATCAAGTTGAGATTTTGATCCGTTCATTTTGTTCACCACCTATGAATATGTTTAACCCACAATCAAAACTACAATTTGAGAAACTTACATATCAGAATAAGTCACTTGAATCCAACGGTATATATGTTCTGCCTATTGATCACTCCAAAAACCCACTTGTGATCATCTGGTTACAAAAACTGGACGTACACCCGTTTACATACATTATTAGAGTACTAACCATCAAGTTTTACCTCGGAAGTTAGGACCTCGGGGAAAAATTAGTGTGATTCACGACTAAAAGATGTCCTCGAGGGGCAGGGCCCTCTTTGGGAGCAGAGGAAGAAGGACCTCTTCAGATCTTCGAGGGGACAAACCAAGATGCCCTGTAGCTGATAACAGAGGAAGATCGACCCAGAGGAGGAGAGCTACCCTTCAGAAACCAAGGAACAAATCCGACGGTTTTAGCATTTTTGCTTGAAACCTCCCATTTGACTGCTCTCATCAAGATCTACTAACCATATTTCAAAGACACAGGAAGGTCACTGATGTTTACATCCCAACCTTCCCGGACTCCAGGCGCTCCAAGGGTTATGCTTTCATTCGATTCCTATATGAAGCATAGGCAAGAGCGGCCATGGGAATGTTGGATGGGCAGCGAATAGATGGAAGGATAGCAACAGTCAAAGTAGCCAGATCTAGGGATTCCAAGCCAGATCCCCTTCCTCTTGACAAGAAACAACATTTGACGCCATTACCGCTTGACCCAATGTCCTTTGCAGGAGTGCTAATGAATGGCATAGGCCCCCAAAACTCCCACATTACAGAGGGTGTCATGCTCCAAACTCGAAAACCGGGCTCACAAAATTTTCTATCGCCAAATCCGGTGCTGACAGCTTCCGTAGTACCCCATTCTCGGCTCCCAGCATGCATACACTAGATTCCGATCCTGGGATCCTACAAGAAGAATTTTCCAATGTACATTTATCTCGTAAGAAGCATAACCACAAGTTTACCTAAATCACAAAGGCAACATCATCATCACATATTGACTAATATAAACAGTGAATATAGCGCTGAAAGGGAAATATACATATGTCAAAAATCAAAGTTCTAGAAGGCCGCTGCATGCTCTAAGCTCAACGTTGTTATAACCTAACGTCACCTGCATGCATCTATCATGCATAATCTTATAAAAAGCTTAGAGGGTGGTGAAAGTGTGTGCGTAATGTAAGTGTCAAACACACAGATATCAGAGTAAGCAGAAGTACTGACAAGTCCATGAATATCATTAGTCTTATCCAGGCTATGTGATGTAAAAACATAATAAGCCAATATCATATACTGAGAATGCAATACAATACATAAATCCTGACGAGCCCACGAATGCCGTCAACCTCATTTAAGCCATATAAATGCAGAAACGTAGCATAACAACCCAAAATGTCATATGCCGCGGATGTAATGCAATATGCGATGCGAATGAAATAACCAAGCTGGAGTGTGAAGTCGGGATGATAATATGTAGTATCGCAGGCTATGTGGTCCATCACAAAAGACTTCTATCTAAACAAATCTCGTACCTAAATTTGGATAGTCAGACTCAATGTGGTAAACTCCTGATCTTAGATTGGTCGCGCGCCCCAACAGAAATCTTGGCCACTGCGAAGGTACACATAACAATTAGTTGTACACTACCAGCCCGAGTGGATGGTGAATAAATGATAGAATGAGTATGCAACTCCTGCTCAATAAGTCCACATATCAGTATCATACATATCTGGGATCATCACCAAGGTCTAGTACACTCTACATGCAATCACCGCCCACTGGACGCGCAACCATCCAAGTGGAAGAGACCTCACTATTCGCCTGACCAGTAGTCAGCCAATATCTAACAGGCACGTCGATAGCGGACCCAATTATGAGCTGGTCAAACTCAGGCTAGCTATGCCCACTACCCTCGGGCGGGTAAGGCCACAACCCCTTCCCAACCGACCATGACACAGTGGGAGATGCATCCTACTGGTATTCGGCACTCAAGCGCTCATGCATCCACTCGGTCTAGACGTTGGGGCGTCTCCTGACCACGGAGGTTTAAGAATTTTCACTCAAGGACATTTATGGTGCCCCGATGCTAGAAAAGGATTTTCGGTGTCTCATCTGGCCATCCACGATATGCCTGTGGAGGCCACGACCCTGATGTCGCTAGGGCATACAATAGTCATATCCCAAAATGCGAGATGCATGAGTCACACAATCCAATCATGCATCAATCCTATGCATATCGTGCACTCATGTGGGACGACTCTGCCTATCAAGGAGTCCTATAAACAACCTGTCCAATGGCATATGCAATGGTCAATCGCATCTCTTATCAAACATGCAGATGATGCATATGGGCATGTAATATGATGTTATGCATGATTATCAAACATAATAATGATTGATTTCACACAATCGCAATGGGCTTCTCACATCGCAATGGGCCTCATTTAGTTACAATGGGTCTCATACAATCACAATGGGCCTCATACCGTCACAACATAATGGTCCTCACACATCACAATGGGCCTCATACATTCACAATAGGTCTCATATCATCACAACACAATGGTCCTCATATATTGCAATGGGCCTCATACATTCACAATAGGTCTCATATCATCACAACACAATGGTCCTCATATATCGTAATGGACCTCATACATTAACAATAGGTCTCATACAAGGACCTCATATCAACACAATGGTCCTCACACATCATAATGGGCCTCATACATACACAATAGGCCTCATACCATCACAATGGGCCTTACGTGGTCACGATGGGCTTCATACAATCACAACGGGCCTCACATGGTTACAATGGGCCTCAGGTAATCATAATGGGCCTCACGTGGTCACAATGAGACTCATATAATCACAATGTTATGCTAACACATACTTAGTGCGTATACCAACATAGTCGTAATCGATGATCGGCCTATATATATGGCGGGGTCCATAGAAGGACTGCAGATCTAATCCATAATATGAGGATCACTCCTTGAAAGTGAATATACCAAATTAGATAGCATGAATCCCTCCATCCACAATGATGTTGTACTCTCCTCATTCAAGGTTGGGCCTAGGTAGCCTACCTATATTCCTAAGGATCCGGGACGGGCTTCTTTCACCATACTATCATATGGCCCACTAGATGCCCTAAGGGGGCCCAAATAAGTCCTAGATGAACTCTAAGATTAAAAGGAAATAATCCTACGAGCAACCAATGGGGGCCCAACGTTATAGGTTAACCCAATATGAATATGTGGGTCATGCAAACATCAATGGGGCCCAATGATTAGGGTTAAATAGTTAGAATGATGAGAATAGGCCTAACAAAGGCCCAAGAGAAGGTCACAATGTGGACATTTAATCATCATTACCCATTAATGTGGACATTTAACCAACATTGCTCCCAAGGAGTGGCCCACATAGAGCTTAACATATAATGGGTCCATGATGTCACATAAGGGCCTAATACACATCATAATGGGCCTCACATAGGCCTCAAATACATCACAATGGGCCGCATCACATGGGCCTAGTACATATCACAATAGGCCTCATATACATCACATTGGGCCACACTCATGGGCCTCATATAGATCACATTGGGCCTCATCATATGGGCCAATGTACATCACATCGGGCCTCATCAAATGGGCCGCAATATACAACACCTCGTGCCTTATTACATGGGCTGCTCATACATCATAAAGGGCCTCATTACATGGGCCGTAAATATATCACAGTGGGCCTCATACACAGGCCGAATATGCAACACAATGAGCCCCATAATCAGACTGTATATACATCACAATGGGCCCCAACACATGGGCTAGGTATATGTCACATTTTTCCTAAATCATGGGCCTTAAATACATCACATTGGGCCTCATACATGGGCCTCATGTACATAATCAAGTGGGCCTCACACTCATAGCCACAATGGGCCTCACATATGGCCACAATGAGCTTCACATTCGGCCAAAATAGGCCTCGTACATACAACAGGTGGGCCCTGCGTGTACAGCAGGCTGGCCCTGCACTCCCAACAACATGGACGAATGGCGTGGATATAAAACACATACATCATGTAAGTCCCACCATCCATGGCTGGATGGTGCAGATTACAACACATACATCACGTTGGGGCCCATGGTTACTGGACAGCGTGGATGAAAATACATAATGGTGGGTCACAGAACTTGCTGACGTTGCCACAACAGCCTTGCTGCTCATCCAACGGATGGACGGTTAGAGGAAATACATACCTCACATGGGGCCATGGATGCAACACTATGTTCAGGTGGGTCCCACCAGCGGTGGACAGCCGGATGAAACATATACATCATGGGGGTCCTACCGATGGACGAAGGTGGTTCTCACCCCCACACGTGCCACATGTGTGGAGTGGACCCCATGTCCCAATCAGTTGGATGGAGTGGATATAAACCACATGCATCAAGGGGTCCCACCATCCAGAAACACTAGACGATGTAGATATAGAACACATTTATCAAGGTGGGCTCCCACAGAACTTGCTGATGTCAATTAGCTATATAGCTGGTGCGTGGTAGCCCAGCCAATCCGTTTCCACGGTAGGTGGGTCCCACGTGGGGCCCACCATAACATTTATTTTCCATCCCATCGTTGATAAGGTCACAGAGACCTAAATTAGGAGGAAAAATAAATATCATATTTATCCAAAGCTTCTATGACCCAAAAGGTTTTCAATGGTAGACGTTCAATCTCCCGCTGATTCTTGTAGCGTGGACCACTTGAGTTCCGTGTATGGCTGATTTTTGGCGTACCCCATCAATTAAAGGGAACCCATGAAATGGACGGTGTTGATGTTTAACATGAATCATAGTGGGGCCTGAGGTGGGGCCCACTTACCCTGTCCATTCCAAGCAGCAGGACGCTACTTGCTGCAGCATCCTCTGGACGCTGGCAGCAGCAGCCTCTGCATATTATTATTATTATTTTTTTTAAAATTTTTGAAAGGATTTTCATAGGTGGTGCCCACATCAGGGCGATCCAATCCTCTTACTGGGTTCCCGGGCTCGGGACAAGTCCAATGAGCCCAATATTGGGTATGTTTTGATGCATAGAAACATTACAGCGGGCCCTAACGATTTATCAATATTAAAATAATTATTTTTGATGGTGTCGCCTACTAGAGATTTAGATTGGCTTCATTTTTTTGGCTCAACACCTAAAATGAGCTGGGAAATGGGATGGACGGTGGAGATGTAACATATATCTAGGTGGGGTCCCACTTCAAGCAAAAAGGATGGACAGTGTGAATGTAACACTGTTTACATAATGATTCCACCGTCCAGAGACTGGACGGTGGACGTTGTGTGTATGAAATACATACTTAAAGTGGGTTCCACCGTCCCTGCCTGGACGGTGGACTATATGATTGACGTATGCTATAGGTGGGGTCCTCGTACACATGGACGGTGTGAATAAAATGCATAGATCAAGTGGGGTCCATGTTAATGTGGCCCACCCGAGCACGGGATCAAACTGATATTTGTTTTTCCCATCCAAATAGACCCGAGTGGCTGTTGGACGGTCTGGATTCATCACACATCATCAAGTGGGCCGAAAAATTTGGAAGAGAGAGAGAGAGAGAGAGAGAGAGAGAGAGAGAGAGAGAGAGAGAGAGAGAGAGAGAGAATTGTGTGGTGGAGGGAGCTCTGCCACTATGAGCTCCCATACCATGCTTTACTATATACATCAAGTGGGTCCCAATACATGTGGGCCCACCACTCAAAATCAACGGTGGAGATCCTTTCTCCACCAAAATGCAAGGTCTAAATGACCCTTATCAAAGTAGAAAAATAAACACCATGACGGGGTCCATGGAGAATGGCCCCATCATGGGATGAATGTACAAATCATGGTGGACCATCAGCCACACCTAGGATCCAAAGTGAGATTCGTACCATCGATCGCTAGGCCCCACTTGGCCCATCATAAAAAATAAAATCTAGGCCTATAAGAACACCCACTGTTAGATCTACTCTTCCTTCTTCTGCCAATGCATCCTAGAGTTTCAATGGAACATGATTCAGTGGTTGAGATTGATCATGGAGGGTGGGATTGGGTGGTAGGAAAGTGGGCGACACTAGCTTCTTTGGGGAGCTTGGATGATTGCTCTCATGGTGGCTTGGATGATAGCTAGAGAAATGAGAGAGAGAGAGAGAGAGAGGGTTGTAAGGAGAGAGGGATGGGTAATGGAGTGATGGGTGAGTAAGTGATGTGTACTTGACATGTAAGGGATGAGTTGCTTTGACTTTGGGGTTGCTTTGGTAAGGGAGTGATGGGATATGTAATTGACCTTTGATGTGTACTTGATTGATGTGATTGATTTGACATGTTCTCTTCGATTTTGCAAAGCGCATCATTTTCCTCGAACTGAACGCGGGCCCATTTAACGCCCTGAAATTCGGGGGTCGAGTATGAGCTCAACTCCCGAGTTCCAACGCATCACTTATGCAACATAATTAATGATGGTTAAATGTTGTCTGAGTTAGAGCAATAAACATGAGTGAGATTATACCAAAACAGTAATTCAGACTCCAATTCAATTGTATAAAGGCAAGTGGAAGACTGAAATTGTATATTTAAGGTATGTAAAGAAACAAAATTCTCATGAACACTTGAGTATGAACACTAACTGAGTACCCATATACATGTACTGTTTCTGAATCAAAAATCAAAATACAATTTAAAAGATGAGTCCTGAAATCCCTGCGATGCAGTCGGCCTAAGCAAAGCCGTCAGAGTACTGCATAAATGAGAACTCATCTTGGTCATCGTCGAAATCGGGCTCCGGCTCTTGAACCGACTCGCCGTCTATACCTGTGACAGAGTCTGGTTGGTGTGTACAACACCATCCTGTAATGTGGGAGTGAGTAGCTAACTCAGTGGAACAATAAAGCATAGGTTAACATGTTATCAATTCAATCAAGCAGTACAAATCAAACAAGTTTAACTACTCTTGTTAAATGCAAGAATGAAATGACATGATTATGTATGCCTTTGCCAAACCACCCTCATGCGACATCATCTTACGTTCGCGAATGCATACCTCCCTCAATGCTCCACATCTACTAGGCACATGCGGTGCGATGATGAGCATGATTACCGAGTTGTTATTAGTCCATTTCAAATAGTAGTATTGGGAAACTAAGGTACCTCTCTTGTATCATTCCCAAACATGATCCATTCTAGGGTCGTCAATCCTAGATAATCTCATACGGTATTATGGTTCGAGAGGCATCGTGAAGGCATCGCAAAGGGCTCGTCACCCGTCAGCACGGATACAGATCTCACCGTATGCGGCTCAATTGCTAACCGTCAGCTCGAGTACAGGTCTCACCATACTCGGCTCAATCGCTGGCCGTCAGCTCGAATACAGGTCTCACCATACTCGGCTCTACTCATACTCTAGTTGCTGTGAAGGGCTCGTCGCCAATCACAGACTTTGGAGTATACTCGAAGATACTACAGAGGACTCATCGCCGGTCAACACGAGTACAGGTCTCACCGTACTCGGCTCTCGCCGTAAGTATCAACAGCTCGAATACAGTGTCCCATACCACCGTATTCAGCTCACGAGTTTGGGTTGCTCAATGGTCACTACGAGGAGGCACGTAACCCCAGCATAGGCCGACAGCTCGGCCACGGTATCCCATACCACCATGTCCGGCTCATGAGTCTTAGCGGATCGAGGTACCATGGTTAACGGGATTGTCACTGGTAAGTTTGGTACCCTAGGTTCAAACAGTAATGACCAAACATGGTGAACACACATTTGACATATCGGGTTACTTGACGAGCCTGACTAGCTCGAGCGCACAACAAGTTGGGCGATATGAAGCGCAAAAGCACTCCGTGTGGCCAACCATATCACCAACCGAAGTACGACTCGGGTTCGTCAGACACATCCCTTGTGGCAACATGAATCTCAGCCACAACCTCAAGTCTGGTACCGAATGTTTGGACTATAGACATAGTCCCAAACTCAATCAATTCTCATCCATAGCATGTGGAGTAAAGCATGATAAATAAAGTAATACAAGCATGCTAGTAGGCATGTCATAAGGCATGTTATAAAGCATGATATAAAGCATGTTGTAAAGCATGTTATAGAGTGCTATACAAATAGGGATACAAATACATATACATCATAAGTGAGTGGTTAGAGTAAACAACCACATGGAGGGAATCCTACATGTCTCTAAGGTAGTCGAAAATTTCATCTCAGCACCGACCTACGGTACTAACACCTAAGCATTTACACTCACAAGTATTTACACAAACACTTAGAGTACACTATTTCCACATACATGACGTATGTTAGTAAAATATGTATTAGGGCTATCCTTTCACCAAGCGAGTATTTTATCCCTGTATATCATAATCATACAGCAATTAATCATGACAATTGCATTTCCAAAATTTATACATATACGATATCTTCTAGAATACACAATTTCAACATACGTAGTGTTTATAAGCAAACATGTATTACGGCGATTCCTTTCGCCAAACAAGTATTTTATCCATATATCGTATAACCATACATCAAATAAACATGTCAAACACTTTTCCAAAAAAAATATGTATACCGTATTTCTACGTATACCTAGAGTATGTGAAATCCCATATTCTACAACTTTAATCGAAACAGAAAACGGAAAGCACTTTGTACATGTGCAATTGCATGCAGATCATGAATCTATCATTATCTGACATTGAAAGTGTTGAAAAACGTAACCTATACACCTAAAGTCCTCACCTTGCTCCTTGGAATCTCAACGGATCAGCAAGGCTTGAGGAGCGTCCGTATTCGGGAGTTTTCTATCCTAAAGAGTGAAATTGGTTAGCTATCTCATAACCTATAGCCTACACACCTCAAAACAGATCTAGGGTTAGGGTTTCTCACTTTAAAACAAAACTGGTATCGCCGGGAAAGTGTCTGGAAAGAGGCGGTGTAGCCCGTGTGATGATCGAAAGCAGTAGGAGGAAGGTGCTCCCACAAATCCCAAGCTTTCTCTCCCTTTTCTCTCTCTCTCCTTAGGGTTTTATCCCAAATTCGTATGGCTGTGAGAGGGGCTGTTCTAAGGCCCTTATATAGCCTAAAACCTCTCTGAAATAGACTCCTGTTCAAGGGGTACGTCTAGTATAAGAATTTCAGCGTTGTTCCTGCTCAAAAGAGGGTTTCTGTCGGTCCTCCTTGAGTCAAACGTCAGACTTAAGCTCACAACTCATGGATCTACGTGGGATCACGTTTTCGTCTCAGTCGGATTCCCAGATCACACGTGGAGGACCATTTTCAGTTCAACGGTCAGTGGGCCACGATCCGAAAGTCCAAGTACATGTAAATGTTCCTGAAATTTTTCTTGATCTGAGGGTGTAATTTGGTCTGATTTTGACGGTCTGGTTGCTTAATACTGATCCGCAAGCGAGTGGTGCCAGATCACTATTCCAGATATTTATTTTGTAAAGAAAAGAGTGGTTTTCACACTCCCTCGCTCCAGACTCAAGCGAATGGCCGTGGGACATCGACTGGACCTGATTTCCGAGGTGGTTGTCAAGCCCAGTGAGGCGTTCCTAGTTCCTTAACTTCGTGTTAATCGGACTTCCGATGTGTGGTCTAGACTTAATACGAAGTTTCAAGTCATTCCTGAGAGTAGCCGGGTAATGAGTTTGATCCTAAACTTTAGGGTAACCTAGAGTCAATGATTTTGCAAGTTTTGGGTCTTGCAGATCGTATTTAAAGCGATTCCAACAGATTTCATGGCTAATCGAGTTTTGCGCTTAGTTAACTTTGTTAAATTTCTAAAGGATTTAATCCTAACTGATTTCTGGTCGAGGTGGTACTCGAGCCAAAGTACGGAAATTTACGGGTCGTTACAATCTACCCCCCTTAAACAAAAATTTCGTCCTCAAAATTTATACCTTTTCGTATTCCTCGAGAATCTGAGGGTAGTTCTTCCTGACCTCGGCCTCAGTCTCCCAAGTAGCTTCCTCCTCGGAATGATGTGTCCATAGTACCTTCACAAGTGGAATGACCTTGCTACGCAGTACCTACTCCTTCCTGTCAAGGATACGCGTCGGGCGCAACTCATACGTAGCATCCTCGCTCAGCTGTACCTGCTCCCATCTGATGATATGTGAAAGGTCAGGAACGTACTTCTTCAGCATAGATACATAAAATACGTTGCGTACAGATGTCAGTGGCGTGGGCAAAGCGAGATGATACGCCACATCACCCACTCGATCCAGTATCTGAAATGGACTGATAAACCTCGGTGTGAGCTTCCCCTTCTTTCGAAACCGAAGGACTCTCTTCATAGGGGAAACTTGGAGGAACACATGATCCCCGACTTCGAACTCAAGTGGTCGCCGTCTCGTATCGGCGTAACTCTTCTGCCTGCTCTGTGCTGTAAGTAGCCGACGCCTGATACTGTCGACCTTCTCTGTAGTCGCCTGTACTAACTCCAGATCAATCAGACTACGCTCGCCAACCTCAGCCCAACAGTGCGGTGCTCTAAAAGAACGACCATATAGGGCCTCATATGGTGCCATGCCAATAGTCGCCTCGAAGCTGTTGTTGTAGGCGAACTCTACGTACGGAAGACAGTCATCCCAGCTGTCCTTGAAGTCCAACACACATGCCCGCAACATATCCTCCAGAATCTGGTTCACCCGCTCTGTCTGCCCATCAGTTTGAGGATGAAATGCCGTACTGAACTTCAACTTCACACCCATCGCCTCCTGGATACGAGTCCAGAAGATAGATGTGAACCGAGTGTCTC
This sequence comes from Magnolia officinalis, assembly GCA_021015155.1. Taxonomy (NCBI): domain Eukaryota; kingdom Viridiplantae; phylum Streptophyta; class Magnoliopsida; order Magnoliales; family Magnoliaceae; genus Magnolia; species Magnolia officinalis. The sequence goes on along the minus strand of JAJHSJ010000018.1, from coordinate 44,700,765 downwards.
TATCCGACACGATCTCTAAAGGAACTCCATGCAGACGGACGATCTCTCTGATGTACAATGTAGCCAGCTCGTCTGCAGAGTTCGTAACTCTGATAGGGAGGAAATTGGCCGATTTAGTCAACCGGTCCACAATCACCCAAATGGAATCGTGTCCCTTCCTCGTCTTCGGCAGCTCTGATATGAAATTCATGGAGATGAAGTCCCACTTCCACTCCGCTATGGGCATGGGCTGAAGCAGTCCAGGAGGTCGGCGATGTTCTACCTTGACCTGCTGGCACGTAAGACATCGAGACACATACTCAGCGATGTGGGCCTTCATGTTATCCCACCAATATGTCCGTCTCATATCCCGGTACATTTTCTTGCTACCAGGATGCATCGCAAGCTTCGAGTTATGGGCAGACTCGAGAAGCTCGCGCCTCAAGTCAGGCATATCAGGAACGCATAGGCGACCACGGAACCGTAGACCTCCATCAGAACCAACTCTCCACTCGGAGTCCTCGGCGTCGCTAGCTTGCTCTCGAAGCTCAGACAGCCGCATATCGCCCTCCTGGGCCTTAATAATCCTGTCTTCAATAAGTGGTCGCACCCGAACGTGCGCAACACACTCAAATGGCTCCACCACAGTGAGTCTTTGATCGAAGTCCCATACGAACTCAACCATGTCCCACTCAGCTATCATCAACGGTGCCGCAAATGCTATCGCCTTGTTGCGGCTCAACGCGTCTGCCACAAGGTTCGCCTTGCCAGGATGGTAGGAAACCTCGAACTTGAAGTCCTTCAAGGTCTCCATCCATCGGCGTTGTCTCATATTCAAGTCTCGTTGTGTGAATATGTACTTAGGGCTCTTGTGGTCGCGAAAAAGCTCGAACTCCTCTCCGTAGAAGTAATGTCTCCAGAGCTTCAATGCAAAGATGACAGCTGCCAACTCCAGGTCGTGTGTAGGGTAATTCTCCTCGTGCTTCCTTAATTGTCTAGAGGCATACGAAATCACCCTATCCTTTTGCATCAGAACACAACCCAAACCAACGCGTGACGCGTCAGTATATATCATGTATTTCTCCCCTTGCTCTGGCAATACTAGCATAGGGGCGGACTTCAACTTGTCCTTCACCTCCTTAAAAGCTACTTCCGCCTTCTCATTCCAGGCGAACTTCAGGTCCTTCCGAGTCAACTGAGACAATGGCCTGGCAATCTTCGAGAAATCCCAAATGAAGCGTCTGTAATACCCAGCTAGACCAAGGAAACTCCTCACCTCGGTAACCGAGCCAGGCTGTTGCCAATCCTGAACCGCGGCTATCTTATCAAGGTCCACTGCTATCCCATCCTTAGACACTACATGTCCGTGGAACTTGACTTCCTCCTGCCAGAAGTCGCACTTCTTGTATTGTGCGAACAACTGTTTCTTCTCCAGTGTACCCAACACCGCTCTCAAGTGCTCCTCCCGACTCGTAGAGTATATCAAAATGTCATCAATAAAGACGATGACGAATCGGTATAGAAAGGGCCGAAATACCCGGTACATCAGATCCATGAACACGGCTGGTGCGTTCGTAAGGCCGAACGACATCACCAGGAACTCATAGTGCCCAAAGCACGTCCTGAAGGCTGTCTTCTGCACGTCCTCATCTCTCACGCGCAACTGGTGGTACCCCGACTGAAGATCGATCTTCGAGAAATACTTCGCCCCCCTCAACTGATCAAACAGATCATCTATCCTGGGCAAAGGATACTTGTTCTTCACCGTGACTTGGTTCAACCTACGGTAATCAATACATAACCGTAGCGACCCTTCCTTCTTCACAAATAGCACAGGTGCTCCCCAAGGAGACACACTAGGTCGTATAAAACCCTTCTCTACAAGCTCGTCAATCTGTCTCCACAGCTCCTCCATCTCACATGGAGGCATATGATAAGTCGATAATGAGATGGGCGTCGCACCAGGCGTAAGATCAATCGTAAAATCAATCTCGCGATGAGGAGGTAAACCAGGAATAATCTTAAACACACCTATAAATTTCTGAACTACCGGCGTACCCTCTAATGTCGGACCATCAATCGGCACTAGTAAAGCAGCATAACAATCAACACGGCAGGACCAACTGACCTGCACTGGAAACGTGAAAGCTGTGCTGTCAGTTCCATAGGCTGTCACGATCCGAGTATCGCAATCTATCTCTGCCCTCATCTTAGCGAGCCAGTCCATGCCAAGGATAATGTCGTAGTGCCATAGTGGAGCAACAATGAGGTCGACGAGCACTGTGCTGCTACCCAAAACTATCGACCAACCCTCGCATAACCGTGTGATATCCGAACAGGTCCTAGTGGTCGTAGTAAGTCTCAGTCCCTTAGTGGGAATAGTACACAAGGTTAGACGTTTAACTGCCCCACAAGAAATAATAGAAGTAGTGGACCCAGTGTCCACCAACAAGGAAACAGAAGTACCATGAATATAAGTCGTACCCTTAAAAGCTGTTGGGGCAGAAATCGACGTCTCAAGTGCCTCGGCAACAAGCATGTGTACGCGAGCCTGCTACTGACGGTTCGGCTGAGGAGCCAAAGGTCGCTGTGGTGGCCTGAAGCGCGATACAGGAGGTCGAAAGGAAGGATGTGCAGGAGCAGTCTGTATGGGTAGAGCTGATATGGCCTGCGGGTAAGGGCGATCCAACCGCTGCGGTGGTGAAAATCCACTAGCCCTCATACGTAAGAAACAACTCTCAGCAGGATGTCCTGGTTTCCCGCAATACGTGCAGGTCACAATCGGGCGTCTCACAGGAACTACTGGTGCCGCGGCCCTGGGAGGCAAATCAGCACGAGGCCTCTTGCCTAGGATAGGCCTAGTCTGTAACTCCTATCGTGGCCTCGCAACCATCGCACCACGCGATCGGGCCAACCGGTCCACATCCTGCTCGGCCGTCATAGACATGTGGACCAGTGCCTCGTAGGTGGGTATACTGAGATAGCATATCTTCGACTGTATATCAGGTCCCAAGCCTCCAGAGAAGCGACGCATCCTCATCTGCTCATTGACGAGGATAGTTGGGACAAAGTGGCCCAACTCAGTGAAGCGGTGCTCATACTCCGTAACTGTCATGCCTCCCTGCCTGAGGCATAGGAACTCATCCTCCCGCTCATGTCAATAAGTCTGCGGGTAGTATTTCTCGTGAAACCGGAACTCGAAAGCCTCCCAGGTCTTCACGCAATCCTCTGCGACCGTCCGCAGCACACTATCCCACCATAAACTGGCCTCCTTCTCAAACATGAAAGAGGCCAACTCGACCTACTCTGCCTCTGTACAGTGCAGCATCCGTAGCATCTTGGAGATGCGATCGAGCCAAAACTCTGTCTCCTCGGGTCTTTGAAAACCCATAGATGAGGGAGGCCTCAAGCACTGAAATTGCTCGAGTAAACTGCGTGAACCAACATCTCCAGTAGGAGGTGCGACGGATGTGGGCAGAGGCACATCATCAAACCGAACAGGAGGCTCAGAATGCTCAGTAGGATGTGCGGATGTCGTAGGTGTAGTCGCACTACAACCATGGGATAAGGCCTCAGCGATAGTGGCCATAAGCTGCTGGTGCTGCTGCTGCTGTATCTGCTGCTGCTGCATCTGCTGTTGATGTATCATCAACATCAGCTGCTCGATCCTATCAGTCGGCGGAGCAGCCTGGGAGTCATGCTGTGCAGATGAAGACGGCCGGTACTGCTCACGAACCGGGGGAGTGTAAGGTGGCAGTCCACCGGTAGGACCAGCAGGAGGCTGATTAGAACCTAACCCTTGGTCCGCAGGACCGCCACTACCAGAAGGAGTCTGATCCATAGATCCAGTCAGACGGAGGTGTGCCGTGCTCCGCGTGTACTGTCGCGGCATGCCCTATACAACATAGGGTACAATATTTGTGAGATAAAGTACAACACACATCATAAAGCACTTTAAGCATTCCACATATCATCAAAACAAAAGAGGCTATATGCCTTTCATTTACCCAAAATTGTCATAATACATGGAATACAGAGTTACATGAATCATGACAGAAATTACATGATAGTCAATACATCCACAACATCAAACACTTAAAACATGCTACTATCTACTACATCATCTACATGAAAACATAAACCGCCTATCGCGGTAACCAAAACAAACAACCACACACAACAACGTGGATGACTAGGCATCCGAGTCAGGCGATGGAGGAGGGGCGTTCTTGTCCTGTACACAGCACAGAATGGCCTTCAACGTATAAGACACCTTTTTAAAGCTCCTCTTCATGTAGGCTTCGGTCTCTTCAAGCTTGGCTCGGGTTTCACCAAGCTCAGCCCGAACTTGTCCAACCTCTTACCGCAGGGCGGCCTGGTTCTCCTCAATGCGAACCATAAGGGCCTCTCTCGCTGCCTGAGCAGCGTCCGACTCAGGTGCACCAGGAGGAGGGCTCTCCTGAGTATCCTGAGCCTCATCTTCCTCCTCTTGTACGTCATCACCGCCCTGCTCATCACTTCCTGCCTCAAGGTCAACACTCTCCTCACTGGCACTATCCGACTCATCTCCAGACTCGTCGAGTCGGGCTTGCCGCTGTTGAGGGCCGATCTTCATATTCTTAAGTGTCGCCTCGCTTATGACTCGGACTGGTGCAAGGTCCTCCATGTTCAACCTATAGCCGACATTTCAAGCCATCCTACAGATCAGGCGACCAAATGGGAGCGAAAGGTCGTTCCTGGCAGATCGAACAACCTGAACTATCTGAAGTAGGATGAATGTGGGCAGACATATGTTGTCCCCGTGTCCCATTTTATACAGAAAGTCCACCATCAATCGAGTACACTCCGTGCGGTTACCCGACCGTGGGTACACATTGTATGTGAAAATGTGATGGAGTAAACGGAAGTCCTCAACCATCTTTGTCACCGCAATACAATTTTCTCGCTTCCAAGCAACCCGGCGACCACAAAGGTATCGCGTGCGGCGATCCCTTTCCCGCGCACTTCTGGAGAAGTCGTCACTAGGAAGCACTTAACCAAGTGGGAGCTTCGTGATCCGAGCCACCTCATCCACCGTGATTGTGCACCTTATGCCCCTCACAGAGACAGTGAACTGAAGAGGCTCTAATGATGGGTTTACGATGTGGGCGTAAAAAGCACGAACCGTGTTCTCACATGCAGGGGACTCACCGTCAAACATAGAATTTCATCCAATATCCACCAAGTGGTCCATCATCGAGTGTAGCCCAAACATCCTCTCATCCACGTGAGCTTCAAACACGACTTTACGGCCAGCAAAATGCCCTTATTCAACGCCTATCGGATAGGCATTTCTGACTGGATGGTGAGGATCCAGGTCTCGCTTCGACCTAAACTCCCGAACGGTGCTAGTGCCGGCTCCATCGTCGGATCTTTTCCTGGAATGGGCTGGGCTATTTGGGCCAGCGTCATCAGCTGTGGTCTTCCTCTTTTCCATGAGAGATAGGATGGAGGAAATGGAGAAAATAGTCGTAATCAAACCGAAAAGAGCCATGGAATGAAGGAATGAGAGAGAAAGGGCTGATTTCCTTGATCCTCCACAAGCAACAGTCCCAATAGGTGTAGAGGAGACACTAAGGGCAGGAAATGAAGAAGGAACCAAAGGAAAATGGAATGGGTTAGGAGGTTACCCGATTTTTGAGCTCCAAATGGGGGATATGAGAGCTCCAACGTGAGAGAAAGGGGAAAGAGAGGAGGCTAGAGCTGTTGTGGCCGGTTGGAGTGGGTGATTTATGGACGAAAATGGGGGATTGCAAGATTTAGGGGAATGGGTTGAGGAAAAAATCCAAAATGGAGGTTTGGGCGTTTGGAAGGGGAGATGTGAGAGAGAGGGGAGCTCTAGCCCCAAAAATAGTACACCCCAGCCCTAATCGCACCCACCACATGTGTGGGGAGGTCGGGCCGACCAGTCCCAGGCCCGGCCCCACGTCCGGAAGTCCACCCGACCGCGGTGTGCCGCGGTGACCGCGGTTCCGCCGCGATCCGCCTTGGCTGGCGCCGCGTCACCGTGGTGGGGCCCTATTCGCCATGATCCCAAGGTACTAAATGCACCTTGGTTCGACCCTGGGTGGCATTGGATTTAAGTGGGGAGGCCCCCAACACATTTCAGTTCTAGATCGGACGTTTCCGAGAAATTCCTGATCTGGACTGATCATTTCTAATTTTCAACGACTGGTTTTGGGTGGGTAGCGATCTAGACACGTCAATAGACGGCCTAGAAGCGATTTGGAGTAGACTCGTGCAATTAGGATCGAGCACGGACTCGATCAAAACGCGCGTTTTAGACGAACTTCGCCAAATGGCGAAATCGGACATCCTAAGACTGTTTCTAAAATTTTCTCGCACCCTCCTAGGTTGTAATGCGTCAGCATACGTAGTAGGGACATAACTCAGGTCCGGTTTAATCAAAATCAAGCTTTGATACCAACTTGTAACGCCCTGAAATTCGGGGGTCGAGTATGAACTCAACTCCCGAGTTCCAACGCATCACTTATGCAACATAATTAATGATGGTTAAATGTTGTCTGAGTTAGAGCAATAAACATGAGTGAGATTATACCAAAACAGTAATTCATACTCCAGTTCAATTGTATAAAGGCAAGCGGAAGACTGAAATTGTATATTTAAGGTATGTAAAGAAACAAAATTCTCATGAACACTTGAGTATGAACACTAACTGAGTACCCATATACATGTACTGTTTCTGAATCAAAAATCAAAATACAGTCTAAAAGATGAGTCCTGAAATCCCCGCGATGTAGTCGGCCTAAGCAAAGCCGTCAGAGTACTGCATAAATGAGAACTCATCCTGGTCCTCGTCGAAATCGGGCTCCGGCTCCTGAACCGACGCGCCGTCTATACCTGTGACAGAGTCTGGTTGGTGTGTACAACACCGTCCCGTAACATGGGAGTGAGTAGCTAACTCAGTGGAACAATAAAGCATAGGTTAACATGTTATCACTACAAGAAAAGTCACCTTTACCAACGAAAATTTTCGTAGGCAAAAGTCTTATTTTCGTAGGCAAAAACTTTTACCCGCGAAAATTTTCGTTGGCAAATTCCTCGTTAAAAGACTGTGGGGAACACCTTTTACCCACGAAAAAAAAATTTCGTGGGCAAAGGTAAGACTTTTGCCGAGGAAATTTTTCGTAGGCAAAACATTTTACCAACACTAATTTCCGTTGGTAAAAGTATTGACAAAACTTTTTACCTACGAATACTTTTGTAGATAAAAATATTTACAAGACTTTTTAGCTACCAACAATTTCGTAGCTAAAAATATTTACAAGACTTTCTACCTACCAACAATTTCATAGCTAAAAATATTTAAAACACTTTTTACCTACCAACAATTTCGTAGCTAAAAATATTTAAAAGACTTTTTGCCTACGAATATTTTCGTAACTAAAAATATTGAAAACACTTTTTACCTACCAATAGTTTCGTAGCTAAAAGGTATTTACAAGACTTTTACCCACAAATATATTCGTAGGTAACAATACTTAGAAAACTTTCACCTACCACCAATTTCGTAGCTAAAAATTCATTTACCAAACATTTTCCTGCGAATGATATTACAGGTAAAAATACTTACTAAACGTTTAGCTACGAATATTTTCGTAGGTAAAAACTTTGACGAGACTTTTCCCTACGAAAATTGTCGTAGGTAAAAGTTTTTTTTTTTTTTTTTTTTCTACGCAAATTCTTGATATACACCTGATATACAGCTGTTACAATATATTTCTTGATATACACCTGTTATGTAATATATTTCATCATATTCACATTCACATCCATTTAACTCTAAAGTACATAAATAAATTCATCCAAACATAAACTACACAAGACATTAGAAGGCCATTTCCAAAAAAAAAAAAAAAACAAAGAAAGAAAGTCAAAGAAATAAATAATGGAAACTATATATAGAGTCGAAAATTGAACTTACCTGACACGCATGCCTTCGTCAATATTTGTTGGTGAAACTTTATCGCCCAAACCAACAACAAAGGGTACAGAAAGAATTAGGTCCATCAAAATGTGCCAAGATTCTTAAGTTAAACCAACCTGAAATAACAAAACATCGCATAGAAAATATACCTTGGGAATTTGCTTAACATTTATTACATACTTTGCTTCCTTAGAATTCAGGTTTATTATTTTTGTGCATCTTGCAACCTGCTCAAAACATAAATAAACACCACTTGTAATTGCAAAAGCTTTGTGCTTGTTAGAGATAAACATTAACCATGTTGGAGACTGCGCTACTTTGTACTTGTTGTTATTGGAACCAGTTCCAGACCATCATTTAGTTGTGTTTGGCTTGGATGGGCTATGTTGGACAAGTTTAGACCCTGTATGATAGATGCCTAAAAATGAGTTCATCTCATTTTACTTAGCAGTAATTATGTATTAGAGATCTTAATCTCTGACACATAATTTCTGTTAGCAACATATAAACAACATATCCGGTCCACATGCCTCTACCTGTCTGCAGACAGTGAGTGCATCCCAACATGGTTATTTAAGCAATTGAGTATTTGAGAGAAGCAGCATTGGAGTCCAATTGCAAACACTGAAAGTGACAAAACCACAACAGCATACATAACTTTAAAAGAAGAAAGATATGTGAACCAACAACCGAGTATCGGTAGAAGTAATGAATAAGAAACGATTAATCACCTGCCAAGCTGTTTGGGTTGTCTCCAGACCACTGAATAACAAGGCAACTCTTATTAAAGTGAAACCTGAAGGCAGTGTGATGCAGTTGTCAGTCGTAAGATTCAATTATCTGGTCAGAAGCCTCTACAATTCTGTCTTACTAGCTTTTGTGTTGATACCATGAATCGATTTCCAAATACATAAACAACCACTATATCTAGAAGAAATGTTTCAAATAATTGACCAATGCAGTCTAATGTTGTCACTCTCATAAATCATAATGATATAAAAGCCAGGGAGCCTTCGGTATTTTGTGCTACTATGCTACTAACGATCTACAGTCATCAATCGGCAATAGGTGACCAAACAAGATACAAATGATGATCAGATCCAAAAGCGACGCTTGAAAGATCTCAAAATGTCAATTTATAGGTAAGGACAAGTGACACATTGAAAGACTTTTTTGAAAAAAGAAAGCAATGCAACAATTCAATGTTGAATCTAATGGGATATTTAGCCAGTTCTTCTCCATGGGGATGTACAGTTCTTGGTCAACACCAAGTGAAGATTCGTAACCTTTGTAAAGTTAGAATAACAACATGTAATAAATGCACAAGACTCCTTGAAAACAATGTTTCTTAGTACTCGACAGAAATTATCTACCAAACATAGAAAAGACAGTCTGATGAGAATATTGTAACAAAGAATTTCTCACATCTTGACAGAAAACTCCCTTGAACTATTCAAAAAAAAAAAAGCATCAAGAAGAAATATACTCCATTCATATAGATTTAGATGGCAGTTCTTGAACAGTTTGTTTTATATATGATGGAATTACCAGCTTTCCATGCTTACCGATATTCGCCATGACTACCAAAAAAGCCATGATGTTGATTAAGTGCATTTTTTTCCACATTACTTACAAAGCTTTGTTGTACATTAGCAAGTATATCTGTCATCAGTTTAGGGAAATGAATTTACACCAATTACATTTTTCTTGTTTCAATTAGAACTGGAAACAAACAAAATAATCTTGTGGACAGAAAAGTATTAACCCGCCCATCTCAGTTTCACTCATCAGTTTAACTTTTTGTGCTCCCCTGACGCTCGTTCAGTTCAAAACAAAGTCACCCAATCAACAGATTCAACCAAAAATCAATTTGGGGTACTTGAAGTTCCAAATGCTGCACTAAAAAATCGAACTGTGCATGCAATCCTCCACACACACGCACCTCCACAAGGAGCCACCTGGAACGTGGATGGGATCCAAGCCATGTATCAGGTGGGACCCATCTTATAGATGACCTGGCCAAAAGATCAACACGCTCAACTATCAACATGTCGCACAAATAATAAAAATATAGGGCACCCTAAAGAACTTGCAAGTTTTTTTATACCATTCACTGTTTTTGTACATGTGTGGCCCACCTGAGAGTTGAACAGCCTGAGTTTTTGGCCAAAATGATCCTGCGAAGTTAGTCCTACACCTCATACACAGATTGAATGTCCTACGCACGTACTAGGTCAGCATTTGCAGCTGGGTGGAGATGCATGCGGAGCTAGAAAAATTCTACAAATAAATTCATTGCAGAGAGATTCAAAACACGCTACACAAAGTTTTAAGTTTTCTGCAGACAGTGAGTGCTTAGTGCATCCCAACATCCACATTTTTCGGAGTGCTCCAAATGCCTCTACCTAATAAAATGTAGTCATTTCCCAACGTTCTCATTCTGGGGTTGATCCAAACAGACTTGTAATCTTCCTTTCTTTCTTTCTTTATATTAATATTAATTCCACTTAACCAATCAAAAATGTCTGCAGATTGTGGGTGGAACTACATGGCAAAGACAAAAAAAATAGTACGCAGCCCTTGAATTTCTGTAAAAATAGCTTGAACTGAACATTTTGTTGAAGTCCATACCATTGGAATTTCTGTGAACTGAAATGCATTGCTAAATTCATTGCTATTGAACTAAATTTTCCGATGGACTATGGATCAAGCTGAACTCAGTTGCATCTCTAACTGAGAACATGCATTTCTAAACTACAGAACTCTGAAAATTCCTATGAACTGAACTTTTTGCTGTCCAAAATTATGCTTTTGCTATTGTGCAAAAGTCACTCTCCTTCATGACCATAATACAAGTTATAACACACTAAAAACTGGCTAAACATGTGACACAAGATCTTAGTATGATGCACACAAACAATAAGAAGGGGAGTTATTTGATACTTTGGTTGTGAATGATGCTTGATATGCAGCCATTTAAAATTTTACATTTGGCATATATTAACTCAAATTAAACCAACTAAATTGCAGAATCCACTGAATGCCATGCACTGAATGAAGTCACAGGGAGGTGCTTGTAATTTTGTTTTTAAATAGGGAGGCGGTTGTAAGTTCTGTTTTCAATAGGGGGTTTAAGAGCGTTTTAAGGTTTTGCAAGGAGCTTATTCGAAAAAATATATATTTAAAAAAATTAAAAAATAAGAGAAAGGAAAATCAGAAATTCTCTCACCAGCTCCTCTGGCCTTTGCATTTCTCACCAGAGTCAGCTCCACGAGATCCGAATCCGAACCCATCGGTCTGGTCGAACCGCTCCCTTCCTGCCATGAATCGAAGGTGGAACGGACGATGAACAGAAGAATCACGACCCCAGCTGCTGCGATTGCGAATTCTTTCCTGATCTTCTCCACCTACAGATCTGAGAGAGAGAGAGAGAGAGAGAGAGAGAGAGAAGGAGAGAGAGAGAGAGAGAGAGAGAGGTAGACGTCGGAAGGAGGGCGACGCACGGCCTCCGGGCTAGGGGAGTCTGGGACCGAGGACGAAGAGAGAGAGAGAGAGAGAGAGAGAGAGAGAGAGAGAGAGAGAGAGAGAGAGAGAGAGAGAGAGTGGCAGAGGGATTGGGTGCGGCGAGATAGGGCAGAGGGCAGGGCAGGGGTGAGAGAGAGAGAGAGAGAGGGAAGAGGGATTGGGCGCGGCGCCTTTTGAGCGCGCGCCCAATTTTGGGCAGGAATTGGACGGTCCTCTGTGGGCCCTACCATGATCTATGTGTTTCATCCATTCCGTTCATCCATTTTTTAAGATCATTTTAGAGCTTTACTCAAAAAATTAGAGGGATAAAAATCTCAGGTGGTCCACACCACATGAGAACAATAGTGATTGAATATCCACCATTAAAATCCTCCTAAGGCCCACTGTATTGTTTATTTGACATCCAATCTGTTGATTTGGTCATACAGGACCAGATGAAGGGAAAGAACAAAAATCAGCTTGATCCAAAACTTTTATGGCTACCAAAATGTTTTTAATGGTCGACGCTTATTTAACACTGTTTCCTGTAATGTGGTCCACTTGAGATTTGGATATATCTCATTTTTGGTCTCATATTTTAAAATCCATAAAAATATATGGATGGCATGGATGAAACACATACATCATGGTGGGGGCCACAGAGCACCAACCACCAGCCATTGGCTGGTGTCAGGGGAGTAGCCAATCCGTTCCCAAGAGTACTGAGTAAATCCTGTGGGCCCCACCATGATGTATGTATTTCATCTCTGCCGTCCATCTATTTTTTCCATTTCATTTTATGGTATGAGACAAAAAATGAGGTATATCCCAATCTCAACTGGACCACATTATAGGAAACAGTGTTGAATGAGCATCAACCATTAAAAACCTTTTGGGGGGCCATATAAAGTTTTGGATCAATCTGATATTTCTTTTCCCTTCATCTGGGCCTGTATGACCTAATCAACAGATTGGATATCAAATAGAAAGTACAGTGGGCCTTGGGAGGGTTTTAATGGTGGATATCCACTCACTATGGTTTTCATGTGGTGTGGTCCACCTGAGATTTATATCCCTCTCATTTTTTGCGTCAAGCCCTAATATGATTTGTAAAAATGGATGGACGACATGGATGAAACACATACATCATGGTGGGACCCATAAAGCACCAACCAACATCCACCAAGTTTTGTGGGCCCCACTATGATGTATTTGTTATATCCACACCGTCCATCCATTTTGAGATATCATTTTACATCATGAGCTAAAGAACGAGGCAGATAAAAATCTGTAGTGGACCCCACTACATAAATCTCAGGTGCACCACACCACATGAAATCAATAGTTTGGATTGTCTTGATCGATGGTTTGGATTGTCTTGATCATAATATCAATTTTCTGGATGGTCTAGACCAGAATATTTATGGTTTGAATGGTCCGGATCATACAATCAATGGTCTAGATGGTTTGGATCACATTATTGATGGTCAAGATGGTTTGGATCATAATACCCACAGTTTCAATGGCCTTAATCATAATATCAGTTGTGCTCTGGATCATAATATTCATGGTCAAGATGATCTTGGTAATAGCATCAACAATCTAGATGGTATGGATAATTGTATTGATGGTCAGAATGGTCTAGATCATAATATCCATGGTGGTTTGTTGATTTGGATCATATAATATCGATGATCTAGATAATGGTATTGACGATCATCCGTTACGAAACACAGGTGGGCCATACCATCTAAAACTATGTGAAGACATCTAAAAAATATATCTTCACATAGTTTTAGATGGTATGGCCCACCTGAGTTTCGTAACAGATGATTTTTTAGATATCTCATAAGCTAAAGGGGAGACATCAAATGCACGGTGTTGATGTTCGACACACATCATGATGGGCCCATTTTACATGTCTAGTCCATTCACTTTATTTTACTGATCATTACCCTCAATTTGATCAGTTACTCGCCTCGATCATACTGCATATGAGAAATATATTGGGCAAACAAGATTGATCAACAATTTGAGTGAATTTTGATTTAAACATCTGAACTTATTTACTCTTCAACCTAGACTGATCAGATTGTCCAAAAATGGATAAAGGTTATTCATAATATCAAAAATATATGAATGAATAGAAAACACAAACATCAGCTTGATCCAAAACATGTGCCACATTTGTACATTCATGGCATGCGAATGGGCTTCCTAGAGCAAGAGTGTGGCCCATGACATATATACATCCATACAGACCGTGGAATTGTCCTCATTGGAGCATTATTAAAAATTAAGCAGATCAAACAATGATAACCATCCAATGCTTGAATTATTTTAGACCGCTGACCATCACCTTTTAAATGGGTTGCTATAGTCAGATTTTCAGGTCATGAGCCATTCACAATAGCCTGTACCACCTGGCTAGTTTGGATTAAATTGCTAGAGTGCAATGTAGCTTGGATGAGATACCACAGCCTACAAAAAGGTTGTAAACTATCACAATAGGTTGTCTTAAATTCAAAACAGAAGACCAATAATTTCATCCAAAAACCACCTGCTTTATTTTCTTTTTCTTTTTTAAATAGGAAATATATGTCGTTCAGTATAGCAGTGTAAATAAATGAATTCTATGCATATTCAAGCAAATAGTGAGAAAAGATGGCTAACGTATAGGTAGAGCCATTTATACGGTGAGCCTTTTTTACCATCTCAATCAAAAGTAAACTCCACCATAACATTGATTGTCATGTTGTATTAAGAGGTTTGCAAGAATTTTGTGGAGTCTACTTTTGATTGAGATAGTAAAAAAGATGACTAGCTTGGTTAAAAGTATAATCACTAAAGTCAATTAATGAAATTGCTGGTGTCTAGTGTCAACGCTCGACAGCTACCCACATCAGCTATACAGTAGTACCATGTGGTACACCATCCAATCCCACCTATGAGTATTCTAAACCCTTATACTCTTGACCTGTTGTTGAAACTCTTGTGAGTCTACCATGGAAGTTGATTAGCTAGTGTACTACACACCAGCTATATAGCCAGTGTAGGTTCGTTTACTGCTAAGAAGAGCACCGACTCTTCTTGAGCTTTGGTTCAAATGAAATTAAAGTTATATGCCCCACAATTATGCATTTACTATATCCACGTTATTCATCCATTTTTTTAAAGATCATTTTAGACTATTACACCAAAAACGAATCATATACAAAGGTTTGACCTCGATAAAAATAGCAGCAAGGATAAGGATTTTCACCATTAAAAAATTTATAGGGGCCCATCATAACATTTATTTTCCATCCAATCTGTTAATAAAGTCACAAATAAATTTATAGGGGCCCACCATATTTTTTAGGATGTCTTCACATAGTTTTAAATGGTATGGCCCACTTGAGTTTCATTTACCGATGATTTTTGAGATATCTCATAACCTAAAGGGGACACATCAATTCCACGGTGTTGATGTTCAACAGACATCATGATGGGACCCACAAAACTTACAAACATCAATTCTTAGGTTCTCACGAGGTCAGTAAGTTGGGTCACAATTTTAACCATAATATTTGGCCCATTTTACATGTTTGATTCATTCACTCTATTTTACTGATCAATACTCTCAATTAAGCTACATATGAGAAAGATATTGGGAATACAAGATTGATCAACAATTTTAATGAAATTTGATTTAAACATCTGAAGTTATTTACTCTTTAATTTAAACTGATTAGATTGTCCAAAAACAATTAAAGATTCAATTAGTGGGTGTGCCTAATAATTTAGTAATTTTATTTTTCACAAATAAATTTAACATTTTTTTAAAGGTATATTTTTTTTTACTCTTTTAAATAAATAGCATTTTATTATAAAATATTTCAAAAATATTTTAAAAACAAATTTTGAGTTTTTATTTGCAAAATCTCAAAAAACTTCTCGTATTTTAATTTTTTTTCAAAAATTTCAAAATGGCAATTTTTCTCTTCAAAAGGATTATTTTGTTCTCAAAATATTATTTAAAACATATTTAAAATTTTGTAACTTTTAAATATTCTATTTCATGTGATATTACAAATTAATTAAATACTGCCTTTTAATTATATATATATATATATATATATATACACACACACACACACACACACACACACACACACACATTTAGGTTACTGACAAAAATGTTATTTAAATATTTAGGAAAAACTTTTCCCGACGAAAATTTTCGTCGGCAAAAGTCTTACCGCCAACATTTTTCACCAGGCGGGAAAGGTGAAAAGATTTTTAAGACCCTTTAGCTACGAATATTTTCGTAGCCAAAGGTGAATGCGAGACCTTTTACCTACGAATTTCAATTTCGTAGGCAAATGTGAAGTTTTTGGAATTATATAGGAATATAACAGACCCTTTAGCTACGAATATTTTCGTAGGCGAAGATAGGTTTTGCCTACGAAAGTCGATTTCGTAGGCAAATGTAAATTTTTTGATATTTTTGTTCTTTAGTAAAGTCCAAGAGCCGGTACAAATACTTTTATCCATAGGTGAAATTAAGAATATATTCATACATAAAGATGGCTTTTAGCTACGAAATTCGATTTCGATAGTAAAAGTAAAATCAAGACACGCTTTCAATTTTTACGGCGGGTAGGGGCACACACGGTTCGGTTTCAGTTTTGAAACTGGAACCGAGTGACCAAGGATGTAGATGAATGGATCCTGCCAGCTGTCGATATGGACCGTCAATGTGAAGGGGGCCACCTTTATTTCTCTTCCCTTTTGGAACCGGATCCGAACCGTGTGCACCCCTAACGGCGGGGGAGCGAAAAATTCAAATGACGCTTTAGCTACGAAATTTATTTCGTAGGTAAAAGTAAATTCAAAACAAGGATGGCTTTTAGCTACGCAATTTGTTTTCGTAGGTAAAAGTAAATTCAAAACATGGTAAATATGACTTTTAGCTACGAAATTAAAGTTCGTAGGTAAAAGGGAGCGTTTTCTATTTTTTTGCTTTTTTAAAAATTAAAAACACACTTTAGCTACGAAAATATTCGTAGGTAAAGATGGCTTTTAGCTACGAAATTCTATTTCGTAGGTAAAAGGAAATTCAAAACGCGTTTTCCAAATTGGTGGCGGGGTGAAAAATTCAAATGACCCTTTAGCTACGAATATTTTCGTAGGTAACACTATGTTTTAGCTACAAAATTTAATTTGGTAGGTAAAAGTAAAGCTGGCAAGGTTGAAAAATTCAAAAGACCCTTTCGCTACAAATGGTTTCGTAGGTAAATAAGGGTTTTACCTACGAAATTAAATTTCTTAGGTAAAAGTAAACTTTGGAAATTTATATATTGAAAAGACCATTTAACTACGAATATTTTCGTAGGTAAATATGTGTTTTACCTACGAAATTTTATTTCGTAGGGAAAGGTTGGGTTTTCTACCTAAAAAAGTCAAAGGACCCTTTACCTACGAAAATTTTCGTAGGTAAAGATGCCTTTTACCTACAAAATTCAGTTTCATCGGTAAAAGTAGGCTTTTAGCTATCGTCATCTTTACCTACGAAAAAAAGTTTCGTAGGTAAAAGTTTCGTAGGTAAAAACCATATTTCTTGTAGTGTATCAATTCAATCAAGCAGTAATGATAAAGCAGTATAAATTAAACAAGTTTAACTACTCTTGTTAAATGCAAGAATGAAATGACATGATGATGTATGCCCTTACCAAACCACCCTCATGCGACATTATCTTACGTTCGCGAATGCATACCTCCCTTAGTGCTCCACATCTACTAGGCACATACGGTGCGATGATGAGCATGATTACCGAGTTGTTATTAGTCCATTTCAAACAGTAGTATTGGGAAACTAAGGTACCTCCCTTGTATCATTCCTAAACATGATCCATTCTAGAGTCGTCAATCCTAGATAATCTCATACGGTATTATGGTTCGAAAGGCATCGCGAAGGCATCGCAAAAGGCTCATCACCCGTCAGCAGGGATATAGATCTCACCGTATGCGGCTCAATAGCTAACCGTCAGCTCGAGTACAGGTCTCACCGTACTCGGCTCAATCGCTGGCCGTCAGCTCGAATACAGGTCTCACCGTACTCGGCTCTACTCATACTCTAGTTGCTATGAAGGGCTCGTCGTCAATCACAGACCTTGGAGTATACTCGAAGATATTACAGAGGACTCGTCGCCCGTTAGCACGAGTACAGGTCTCACCGTACTCGGCTCTCGCCATAAGTATCGACAACTCGAATACAGTGTCCAATACCACCGTATTCGGCTCACGAGTTTGGGTTGCTCAATGGTAACTACGGGGAGGCACGTAGCCCCAACATAGGCCGACAGCTCAGCCACGGTGTCCCATACCACCATGTCCGGCTCATGAGTCTTAGCGGATCGAGGTACCATGGTTAACGGGATTGTCACTGGTAAGTTTGGTACCCTAGGTTCAAACAGTAATGACCAAACATGGTGAACACACATTCGACATATCGGGTTACTTGACGAGCCTGATTAGCTCGAGCGTACAACAAGTTGGGCGATATGAAGTGCAAAAGCACTCCGTGTGGCCAACCACTATCGCCAACCGAAGTACAACTCGGGTTCGTCAGACACATCCCTTGTGGCGACATGAATCTCAGCCACAACCTCAAGTCTGGTACCGAATGTCTGGACTATAGACATAGTCCCAAACTCAATCAATTCTCATCCATAGCATGTGGAGTAAAGCATGATAAACAAAGTAATACAAGCATGCTAGTAAGCATTTCATAAGGCATGTTATAAAGCATGATGTAAAGCATGTTATAGAGTACTATACAAATAGGGATACAAATACATATGCATCATAAGTGAGTGGGTAGAGTAAACAACCACTGGAGGGAATCCTACATGTCTCTAAGGTAGTCGAAAATTCCATCTTAGCACCGACCTACGGTACTAACACCTAAGCATTTACACTCACAAGCATTTACACAAACACTTAGAGTACACTATTTCCACATACATGACGTATGTTAGTAAAATATGTATTAGGGCTATTCTAAGGCCCTTATATAGCCTAAAACCTCTCCGAAATAGACTCCTGTTCAAGGGGTACGTCTAGTATAAGCATTTCGGCGTTGTTCCTGCTCAAAAGAGGGTTTCTGTCGGCCCTCCTTGAGTCAAACGTTAGACTTAAGCTCACAACTCATGGATCTACGTGGGATCACATTTTCGTCTCGGTCGGATTCCCAGATCACACGTGGCGGACCATTTTCAGTTCAACGGTCAGTGGGCCACGATCCGAAATTCCAAGTACATGTAAATGTTCCTGAAATTTTTCCTGATCCAAGGGTGTAATTTGGTCTGATTCTGACGGTCTGGTTGCTTAATACTGATCTGCAAGCGAGTGGTGCCAGATCACTATTCCAGATATTTATTTTGTAAAGAAAATAGTGGTTTTCACACTCCCTCGCTCCAGACTCAAGCGAATGGCCGTGGGACATCGACTGGACCTGATTTCCCAGGTGGTTGTCAAGCCCAGTGAGGCGGTCCTAGTTCCTTAACTTCGTGTTAATCAGACTTCCGATGTGCAGTCTAGACCTAATACGAAGTTTCAAGTCATTCCCGAGAGTAGCCGGGTAATGAGTTTGATCCTAAACTTTAGGGTAACCTAGAGTCAATGATTTTGCAAGTTTTAGATCTTGCAGATCGTATTTAAAGCGATTCCAAATGATTTCATGGCTAACTGAGTTTTGCACTTAGTTAACTTTGTTAAATTTCTAAAGGATTTAATCCTAACTGATTTCTGGTCGAGGTGGTACTCAAGCCAAAGTATGAAAATTTACGGGTCGTTACAGCCCACATCTCCTGGCCTGGGTATCACCTCAACACACGAGATGAGGCGTCGGAACCGCTGCGACGGCGCGATCGCTAGGGTACAAGTATCGGGTTAAGCCGACTCTGGAATACGGGATACGACTCAGGGTCATGCGCAACTACTATCTACGTGTCGCGAGTCACCGAAATTTGACCAGGAGGACTGCGGAAGTGTAAGGAATGATACAGTCTAGGATACGGGCCTGACAGAGGGAGTAGGGCAACCATTAAAGAAGAGAAAGACCTCATAACTGTAGCAGATGAGAAAGCAGTGGCCGCCAAGCTGGAACAGCTGAAATTGGGCCCGGTTAGAGTCACTTTAGACCAATCCTTTTCCATTTTGAGATTAACAACAGCTATCAGAGCTTCCAGGTTCAAGGCTTCCACGATTGGTGTGGTTAGAATATCCTTTGTGAAATTTCTGATTATCTTTAAATCCGCAGAGGAATATAGCGATTTCAAACAAGATGGGTAGCTTCACCTCCAAATGGGACTTGATAGCTTATTTTCATGGTCCCCAAATGATGCGGAAATGGGAGAAGGCACTTGGATTAGGTTATTTGGTATTCCTCCTCATGCTTGGTTAGAATTCGTTATTCTAGATTTGGGGAACTACTTCGGTAAAGTTCTTCAAATCGACTCATGTAGTAGGTTTGGGTTATTCCAAATGTATGCCAGAATTCGGATCAAACTCAGGCCAGGAGTTAATCTCAAGCAGGTCCTGAAATTTTGTGGGAAAAACATTTTTCCCTGTCCATATTCAAGTAGAAGGCAAAGCTCCTTTAAGGGATTATGATACAAATATTCTAGCCTTTTTAGGGCCAACAACTGAATCGATTAAAGAATGGGTTTGTAGAAGATTTTGGAATGCTCCGACTAACTTGAACTAGAAAGGCTTAATCAGAGGAACAAACCTGCTTACTCGCCCACAACATGCTCGATGAAATGGCTCAACCAAATCATCCAAAGAAATATCAATCCCAAGGTCTTCCTCAGGGCAGGAGGCCATCGATGATAATGGGAGACATCAAATTATAGCCCTATCTGGAGGAATTAATAGTCATGTAGCAGTAGATTAAACACTAGTAGGAGGGATTCTTAAGATGGATGGCATCCAAGGGGAGTGTTGCGTAACCCCCAAAGCCAAGACAGACCTCTCCAATCGGATCGCAGGCTGGAAACTGTGTAGGTGGATCCCCCTAGAGTGTGATACCCCAATAGGAAGAGGTAGAAACCTTACCAGGTCTGAAGAATGCTCCCCAAGAGGCGGAATTCTATCAACCTGTTGAGGGTCAAATATTAAATGATAGACCTCACTTATTACCTGACTTTATGAACATGATAATGGTTAATGATATATTTTAATAATGTTTTGTTGCAAAGGTGAATTTAAGAGCTTGGACTGAAAAGGGTGTTAAAGGCATGAATTTGATGCTCAAGAATCACCAAAGCAAGAGACGGATCTTAAGGGACCAAGATTGAAGAATTCACACACCAAAGATCCAAGAAAATCAAGAAATTAACAATAAAGAGGCTTGAAAATCGTCCTGAATGCAAGATCATAGGGTTCCCACCATTTGTTTGGCTCGAAACTTTATATCTGGCCTGAGGACCTTAAATTAACCGTAAACATAAAATTTGAGCCATTGGATCTTTGTAGAAGTGGCCTAATGGACAGATTAGCCACTAAATCACTGATTTGGTGCCCACCTGACATCTGGATATACTCAAGTTTGGTCTTAACTTCTCAAATTAGATAACAAAATGGATGGACAAAGTGAATTTATCATGCAGATCACTGTGGGCCCTACAATAGTGCAAGCGTGCACATGGGTGTGCACGTTCACAACGTACCGAACCGGAAAAGTCTGGTCAATACATGTTGACTGAGCTCTCTTCGAAAACGGAAGTTCCGTTTCTTCCTTCTTCCGCCAGTGATCGCACGGACGATTTCAGTGGGCCATTACCATCATCAAGTTCGATGATCGGGACCGTCCATTCGATCCAGTGGGTGGCCACGACCATACCCATGGTGACCTTTTGGTCCTATGCACGTGTACACACGCAGATCGTCGCCAAACGCAGGATGAACGTCAGGGTGATTTGATACAGTAGGCCTCACCAAAACTCACCAAAGCCACCCCTTTTCCAACTGAAATCTCATCAGGAATCCAATGGACTAGGTGGATTTCTCCGAAAATAACACTGTGGGGCCCACCGAGCATCTCAGTGCAAGGAATTTTGCAAGATCGTGCGTCTGGGAAATCCGGGCGGTTGTGACCCACCACCTTTGTCTGGATGCATGATCCAGACCATTTAGGTGGAGCACAAGCTCAGGTCGACCCTAGCCATGGACGGTCAGTGTCCTGCAAACTCCCTCCAAACGTAAGTTGATTTGCATTTTTCCTGCACACGCTGCTGCAAAATGTTGTGTTGATGCGTAAACCGACTTCTCCACCAACTCCAGCTGCCTCCTAGCCAACCTAGCTGCCTATAAAAGGAGAGGGAGAATGTGGAAAGCATATAATTCCTTGGAGTTTGGACGTGAAGCGAAGGCACGAGAGAGAGAGAGAGAGAGAGAGAGAGAGAGAGAGAGAGAGAGAGAGAGCATGGAGACTGCCAAGAGTTTTCTTCTCCTTCTTTCTTCTTTAGCTTTTCTTGCTTGATCATAGTTAAGAGGTGAAGCTTATAGCGTGATTAGGATGTATTTCTATTGTTTTGATTCATGATTTAGTTGAACTATCTTTGATTCTATTTTGATTATAAGGAATGCTTT
The DNA here is from genome assembly GCA_021015155.1 of Magnolia officinalis. Lineage (NCBI taxonomy): Eukaryota > Viridiplantae > Streptophyta > Magnoliopsida > Magnoliales > Magnoliaceae > Magnolia > Magnolia officinalis. Next base: position 44,678,657 of record JAJHSJ010000018.1, on the reverse strand, counting down.
CAATTTTTAATGGTTTGTTGTGACTTAAATTACAATGGATCTGCGATAGCTTTGAGTATGTTCTTTGTATTATTGTGTTTATGAAATTAGGAACCCTTGTTGTTCACCATCATCTCAGGGACATGGTTGGATGATGGAATCCTTCCTAACGTTCATAACTCTTTCAGATTGGTTGTGGATTGGTTAAATTTTGTTGTTTGCTTTGTCTCATGTGCATGGTTTTGTGATGGAATCAATTCTAACTCTCATACCTCTCTTCTCTTGAAAATTAGATCAAAGGAAGTTCAGATTTGGTTTTTAATGATATTGAAAGTGCCCTGGTCTATCAATTAGCGAGAGTGTTGAGTCAGTCAGACTGCAGAGCCTCATAGGAAGATCAATTCAAGTGTCTGTCTCAACCGGATGTGTGCAAGCTCATCACAGGTAAATCTAGCCTCACATCTCTTATCCCAAAACAACAGGTATATAAAACCCTTAAAACAAACCAGAATATCACAGGGTTTTTTAAGTTAAGAAAACTTTTTTCAAAATAGGAAAATTTTGTAAGTTTTCTTGCTTTGTCGATTTTATCGATACACATCTCAATATGATCGACTTGCGCTGTCGATGTCCTCGATACCTAAACGATATCATCGATATAAGGACAAAATACGTCTAGCAACCGCATACTCGTCTGGACGGAATTATCGATACATCGATATACTATCGATATCATCAATATTCAAATCTCGAGTCCATCGAGGGTGACTCGATAATATCGACAGGCAGATCTCCGTCGCCCATGTTTTTTCTTAAGAATATCATATATGCATCGACATATCGAAGCCTCCTCGATACCATCAAAATTCAAATCTTGATGATATCGGAAGGCTCTCGATGATACTAGTCATGGGCGTCAAGTTCTTCCAGCAAAATATTTCAGGATTGTTTATCTATGATCGGGGGTCACTCGATTGCATCGATATTCAAATATGGATGATATCAGTATTGTTTCGATGGCATCGAACAAGGACAGAAACTGTCCAGAAAGCTTAATGAGAAATCCGTTGGATTTATCGATGCCTCAACACAGTGATCAATATTATTGACATTCAAATTCCGATGATCTCGAAGGTCTCTCTATCATTCTTGTAAACCTGAAATATTTCATGTCAATTCCCTCTCATTTTCAAATGTTGATGAATCGACACTAGTATCGATAGAATCGGAGTTTGAAATCCGATAACATCGACACCTGTTTCGATTCCATCGACCAGCTGGAAAGAGGTTTCAAAAGCGTATGACATTTGAGTTTGTGTCATCGAGCGGATCATCAATGCTATCGAGAGTATACGCTCGATGATATTGAACCCGCTCGATGATATCGAACGCTGTCATAAATGTGACCGTTTTATATCTGTTGGAACCTTTTGCCTATATATAGAGGACTTGTCTCTTATTGCTGGTAGAGAAAGAAGAGAGTGCTTTTAAGTGTTTTACCTTAGATAATATACTTAAAGCCCGTTCTCTCAAGGAAGTTCATCCTCCAATCCACCCTCATCATTGATATTCAATAGAGTGGATTGGGAATGAACTTCCGCATTCAAGGATCCTCCATCTGTTACCTTAATAGCAAATCATTAAGCTGGGATGCCTTGAATGCATAATCGGAATCACTCTAAATTCCTTATAGGAAAACATTTTATAGAGTAGGATTCCGTCTTAACCTTGACCCAACCCAAAGCCTCGTATTGGTATAACATCTGTGTTGCGGATCAAGGAAGCCAAAGATTTTTCATTAATAAGGAGGAGATCTTCATCAATGTGCTGAATGCAACTCATCCACTTATTTGTAAGTTACTAGTCTAGAGGACACTTGTGATCATTTCTTTTTATGATTGAGTCTTAGGTGTTTTTAACCCTTGCAAGTCCTCGTAGGAGGCCTCCAGCGGGAATGTACTTGGTGGGTACGTAGTATTGACCCTTGCTCTATGGGGAGCATAAACTTCCGGTTGAAGGTGAACCTATCTAAAACCTTAGGTTCGAGTTGATCCGAGTGAAACCTTCGTTAGGGTCTTATGGAAGATCCTTGGCTAGTGTGCCTAAAAGTGGGAGCGTTGTGTTGACCCTTGCTCGTGAGAACATAAACAGCCAGCCTTAGTATAGGTTGTAAAGGTTGAAGGTGAACCTGATTTAAAACCTTAGGTTTGAGGTGAACTGCTGTGAAACCTCCTTAGTGAAATTCGGTACAGTCAAGGGTTGAGTGCGGTTACCGGGAGTGGAGTAGACAAGTAGTCCAACCACTATAAAATTGACTGTATTTGAGATTGCTATTCTTCTGTTTGTATGATTTACTTTAATATTTTCATATCTGAATATCTGAGATCACATCTCACACATATACACAGTCATATCCATCATAAACTAGTTTGCATATTGTTCACTTTTTAAATAGTTTGTGATTAGATCCTCTACCGGGCTTGGAAGCCAGTAGAGTTACTTTTGAGTAATCCTAATATGTGCTTGTTGTTAGGATTGGCGAAATAGGATTTTAAATAAACCATAAAAACTTTAATAAGTCCTATTCACCCCCCTCTAGGATATATTGGAATATTCCTACTTCAACTAAAGCGGTCTCCGCCGCTATTTCAGATATATCTTCCAACTGGATGAACATGGGACTCTAAATCTACTTGTGTTTATGAATCAAGCATAGATCTCCATGATATTTACAAGTGGATCCTTGGAATCCCTAGTTTCCCACCTTTGAATTTTACAATTTTTAGTTTAATATTTCACCATTATTGTCTTAAATTTTCCTGATTAGGTTACATCTTCTTCTAGTTCTAGTTCTAGTTACTTTCAGATTACGTACAAGGTTCATTCCCTGTGGATTCGACCTCGGTCTTACCGAGATTATTACTACATTACAACCCTATACTTGGGGTGGTGAACACCACCATAAAAACTAGGCCCATCAACTAGTACGCTACACAACGGGTTAAGAGCGCAAAGAGGTCTTCAGTGGGACCCCACTATTCTCTAAACAGCCAGGGAAGCAACAGATGTCATGCCCCAAACTGAAAATAGGTTCACAAAATTTCCGATTACCGAATCCAGCGCTGACAGCCTCCATAGTGCCCCATTCTCAGATTCCGGCACTTGCATGGCAGATTCCGATCATGGGACCCTACAAGGAGGATTTTTAGTATGATTTTTTTTTTTTTTTGTAATGGAACATAACCACAAGCATAACCAAGTCATAAAACAACATCACCACATATCCATTATATAAAAAACTTTAAGTACAATGTGAAAAGGGAAATACAAGGTAATCAAAAACTCCAAAATAATCCGACACGCGCTCCCGCCTCAGCGCTGCTGCGATCCAACGACACCTGCACGCATTTATCGTGCATAAGCTTATAGAAAGCTTAGAGGGTGGTGAAAGTGTGTGTAAGGTAAGTGCTAAGTAAACAATAAAGCCCATAAATCATACATCATTGGAATAAGCAAAAATACCAACAAGATCATGAATTATATGATATCAGAGTAAGTGAAAATATACTAGTAAGTCCATGAGTGCTATCAGCCGTACCAAGGCTATACGATGCAAAACATAATAAGACAATAACAGATGCTGAAGATGCAATGTAATATGCAAATCTTGATGAGCCACGAATACCATCAACCTTGTATAGGCCATATAAGTGCAAAAACATAGTAACCCAAAATGCTAAGTACTGCAGATGCAATGTAATATGCGGTGCAAATGAAATGATCATGCTGAAATGTAAAGTCGAGATGATAGTACGTAATATTGCAGGCTACGGGGTCCACCACAAGAAATTTTTATCCAAACTAGTCTCATACCTAAATTTGGATAGTTTGACTCAATATGGTAAACTCCTAATCTCAGGTTAGTCGTGCGCCCAACCAAAATCCTGGCCATGCGAAGGTACACGTAATAAATTGTTACGCACCACCAGCCTGAGTGGATAGTGAATGAATGAATGAATGGATATGCAATTCCTGCTCAATAAGTCCACATATCAGTACGATTACTCTCTGGGAGATCACCGGGGTCTATTACACTCCACACCAACTGCATCCTCCCTAGCTACACAGCCCAGTGAGTGGAAGAGACCTCATTATCCACGTAGCCAGCAGTCTGCCAATACCTACTCGGCTCGTCGATAGCGGACCCATTTACGAGCTGGTCATACTTAGCCTAGCTTATAGCCCCCTCACTCGGGCGGATAAGGTCACACTTCCTTCCAACCGACCATGACACAGTGGGAGACACGACCTCATGGTATAGGCACCAACGCTCATATTCCACTCGGTCTAGACGTTGGAGCATCTCCTAGTATTAAGGAGGTTGTGGGATTTTCACCCAAGGACATCCTACGTGCCCACAGTGCTAGAACCAAGCATTTCTGATGTCCCATCTGGCCATCCACGATGTGTCTGTGGCGGCCACAACCCTGATGTTGCTAGGGCGTACAATGATCAAGTCACATATATTCAACATGCATGAGTCACACTATCCATTCATGTAGCAATCCTGTGCGTACGACGCGATAATGTGGGCACTCCGTCTCATAAGGAGTCCCGTAAATAGTCTGCCCAATAGCGTATGTTATGATCAAACATTCCTCATATCAAGCATACATATGATGCGTATGGGCATGAATCATGGAGCTATACTAAGCATGTTATATGGTAATGAACTATCCTTCCAACGAGGATGGGCCTAAACAGCCAATGTTGAGGGTCAAATATTGGATATTAGACCCCAGTTATTACCGAATTTATGAACATGTCACCGTTTAAAATCCTAATTTAATCGTGTTTGTGATGCAAGGTACATCTGCAAGTGGGGACTACAAAAAGGTGCTAAATGTATGTATTTGATGCTCTGAAATCACCATAGCAAGGGAAGGACTCCAGAGGACCAGAATCGACGGAATTGCACGCCAGAGATCCGAGAAAATTGGGAAACTGAAGGTCAAGTGGCCCGAAGGACGTCCAGAATGCAAGATCACATGGTTCCCGCCATCCGATTGGCTCGAAACTTCATACGTGACCTGGGGACCATAAATTAACCGTACACGTCAAATTTTAGCCGTTGGATCTCAGTATAAGTGTCCCAACGGACAGATCAGCCTATAAACCGTCGATTTTGGGCCCACATGACATCTGGATATGCCTCAAATTTGGACTCAACACCTTAAATGATATGGAAAACCGGATGGACGGTACGGATTTCTCACGAACATTACGTGTGGACCCCACTGACAGCGCAAGTGCGCAATACACAGGTGCACTCAGGTGCACTGGACCAGGAAATCGGGTCAGCGGGCGCTGACCCGATCCGTCTCACACCTGGAAACAGCGGACGACGCTGTCCATTCGTTTTCACGTGGTGGGCCCCACCCATTGTTCATATGAACAATCCAACCCGTCCATTCACTCCAGAGTATAGGCGTGATCATCGCCTAGGTGGCGGAATCCCAAAAGACAACGGATATTCGAGTTTAGCCATTAAAACGGACGACGGACGGTGGGACTAAAAATCAAGTGGGCCACACTGAAATAAAAAAGAATCTCGTCCTTCCTGGACGATTTTTCGTCCTGAAGCTAATGAACAGCTTGGATTCTTCAAACGACGTCGAAATGGGGTCCACCAAATATCACAGCGCACGAGTGCGCGTTCTCTGTTTCGCAACAGGGAGTTGCGGTCTTCCGTTGTGGGCCATCGACGTTGTTCAGACCAAGGATCTGAACCGTTCATCATGAAGGTCCGTTAAAAAGGTCCCACGGGACGTTTTCTCTTTTGACAGAAAGTGAGGAAAGAAGGGAGTGCAGGCCTGATGATTTGGTGTGGAATTCCTATGCACGTCCAGATTCTGTTTGAGGAGTGCGTAAACTTCTCCGACTCCAGGAAGGACACACAGCGACCGTCCGTTTGGGCCTTCTCCATATAAATGTGAAGAAGGAGAGAGAAGAGGAGGATCATCTGATCTGAGCTGAGAGCAGAGGTTGGATTCGGCTGGAGGGCTTGGACATGATGCAGTAGAGAGTTTGCTTCTGTTTTCTTTTTCTTTTCTTTTCTTTTCTTTTTCTATTTTTTCTATGGATTCTATGGAGATTAGCCTATTCATGTCTGGCTAACCCCTTAGCTAGGGCTAAGGGGTGAAGCTTGTAGCAGGATGGGAGATGTTCTTTTATGCCGTTAATCTAATTTTGATACATAAACTACCTTGATTATGGTTTGATTTATGGGAATATTTTTTAGTTATTAATGGGCTGTTGTGACTAAAATTACAATGGGTCTGCGATGGCTTTGAATATTTCTGTCTCCTTTTTATGGTTATGATGTCAGGAAGCCCTGTTGTTCACCATCGTCTCCTGGGCATGGTTGGATGTCGGTACCCTTCCTAACTTTCATACATTGATTGGTTGGTAATTAGTTTAATTCTGTTATTTACTGTCTCTTGGGCATGGTTTGGTGATGGAATCCATTCTAATTCATATACCTTTCATCTCTTGCAAACTATATTAAGGCTAGTTCAGTTGAGTTTTGATGCTGGCATAAGATCTCCCTGATCTCTACAAGTGGATCCCCTGAATCCCTAGTTCCCTTCCTCTGAATTTTCTTAAGTTTTAGATTAATTATTCCACAATTATTTCTCAATTGTTATTTGATTTAGAATTCATCTTAGTCTAGTTCTAGTTCTATTTAGTTTCAGATTACGTACAGGTATCAGTCCTTTGGGATTCGACCTCGGTCTTACCGAGTTTATTACTACATCACAACCCTACACTTGGGGAGTGAACAAGTTTTTGGCGCAGTTGTCGGGGACTGACGGCTACGTATTTCTGAAATTACTTAGTTTTAGAATTAAGAGTAAGATTAGGATTTTACTAACGTTTCGTTTTTATAGGTTTCTAGGATAGCCTTCTAAATTGGTACGCTCTTTCTTAAATCTTCTTTCTATTTTTAGAATTAAGGTTTGAGTTTTAGAAAATTTTCTAATTTCTTTTAATTTTAGAAATTTCCTAGAGTTTTTCCTTTTTAGAAACTAACCCTCTTGTTTTGTAGGTTTTCTAACTCAGTAAGCTCTTTCTGACTTCTACTTTCTTTGTTTTTAAATTTCTTTTTACTCACTTACTTTCTAGTTTAGAATTTTCCTAATTTGTTTAGAGGTTCCTACTTTCCTTTTTAGGATTTCTCTTTTCTAAATTTAGAACTTAGTTAATTGCTATTCTTCTTCTTAGGAATTTTCTACTCTTAAGCCTATTATCTTTAGAAACTAACTTATTTTGTTTTATTTTACAGGTTTTAACTTAGGGACTTCAATTTGGTAATCTCCTTCCAACTCTCTCTTTCTTTCTAGATTTTCATTTTCTTTCTTAGAATTAGGTTTAGAATTTGATTGAGGGCTGCGAGTGTTTCATGCCCAAGTGGGCCCGTGACGACACTCGACGTCTCTTGACTGAAGGAGGATTAGTTGAGGGGTTGACTGTCCATCGCAGGATTAGACACCGCTCGAATTCCCCTGAGTTAATTGAGGTTATGGCTGCAAATCAACCTCAAGCACTACCTCACCACAGGGATGAGGAAATACATGATGAGAATGAGGTGCATCAAGCACCCCCGCCTCGTACTTTACGAGATTATTTACAACCGGCGGGGGTGAGTATGCCCTCATGTATGATTTTTCCTGAAAACACAGGACAGATGGACATCAAGCCAGGAGTTATCCAACTCTTTCCTAAATTCCATGGGCTTGAATCTGAAAGTCCGTACTTACATTTGAAATGAGATTATAGCCACCTTATACTTTCCCAATGTATCCGATGATACAATCAGGCTGAAACTCTTTCCTTTTTCCTTAAAAGAGAAGGCTAAGATGTGGCTACATTCACTGCGTCCTCAATCCATTAGCACATGGAATGATATGCAGAGGGAATTCATAAAGAAATTCTTCCCACATCATAAAACAATTACCCTCAAAAAAGCAATCATGAACTTTGCCCAGAAGGAAGATGAAACATTCTTCCAATGTTGGGAAAGGTTTAAGGATCTGGTCAGTTCATGCCCACAACACGGCTTTGAAACGTGGCGCATTACAAATTTTTTCTACAATGGACTGACATCTTCCATGCGCCAAATGGTCGAGACAATGTGCAATGGAGAGTTCATTAACAAAGATGTCGACGAGGTATGGGACTACCTCGACAGTCTGGCTGAAAAAACACAATCTTGGGATTATTACCCAAAATCAAACACCACGTCTAGGCCAACTCAATCTAAGGAGAAAGGTGGATTGTATCTCCTGAAAGAAGAGGATGATCTCAATTATAAAGTGACTAATCTCATAAGAAAATTTGAGGCCATGGAAAGAAAGAAGGATAAGGTCAATGAAATTGTTTGCGGCATCTGTGATTGTTGATCAGGGTCAAATATTGTATATCAGACCCCGATCATTACCTATTTGACGTACATGATAATGCCTAAACATCATATTTTAATTGTATTTTTGTTGCAGGATGTAATAATGAGCGTTGGACTGAAAAGAGGATTAAAAGCATGGATTTGATGATCCAAAGCCACCTGAGCACGGGATGGACTCCAGAGAACCAATAATGAAGATTTTACACGCCTGGGATCTGAGGAAAGCAAGCCAAAGGGGCTTGAAATTGGTGTAAAATGCAAGATCACATGTTTCCCGCCATCCGATCAACTCGAAACTTCATACATGTGATGGGGGCCATAAATCAACCGTACATATTAAATTTCAGCCCTTGAGGATCTCGGGAAGTGGTCCAACGGACAAATCAGCACATTAATTATCGATTCTGGGCCCACCTGATATTCGGAACTGCCTCAAACTTGAAATTGGCGGTTGATATTATATAAAGACAAGGATGGACGGTACAGATTTCTCATAAACATCATAGTCGGCCCCACACGTGATGCATGTACACCATGCACACGCCCACCCGAGTTGCACCGTACCCGCCAGCCGGTCAAAGCGACGCTGACCCGCGCCCCTTCACAGCTGCCGCCAGCGTTAACGCTGGCGATCCTTCGTCGGAGTTGTGGGTCCACACCGTCCATCCAAACATCAATCCGGGCCGTTCATCAGGTCCAAATGACGACCATTAACATTGCCTAGGTGGCCGAATTTCAAACGGTCATCCAGAGAAAAATCTAGCCGTTCAATTGACGGTTGGACGGTGGAACAGAAACATCCTGTGGGCCACACAAAAATGAAGAAAAACCATGGGTTTTGATCGAAATTTCGATAGAATTTCGGTGGACGGAGTGGATTTCTCAAAAAAACATCACAGTGGGCCCCACCATTTCCGCAGAAAATCCACGTCCCTTGCTTCTGCGTCAGTGAAGAACGGCCGCTGGACGTTTTTGCGGACGTCAGTGGGCCCCACCCGTCACCTGTACGGTCGATCTGATCCGTCCATCTTGTAGAGGGCCATGAATACTACAAAACCATGCTGATAGTTCACTCCCATGCGTACACACGTGCGTGATACAGAGGCCATATAAGGGCTACCCGGCGACGTTCAAAACTGATATTTTTGTATTTTCTTCTCTGGGCCGCGTTAATGGACATTCAAAACCACCCATTCCTGACTGAAATTTCGTCCTGAATCCAATGGAAGGGATGAATTTTCCAGAAAATGCCTCTGTGGGGCCCACCGATCACGGCTGCGAAAATTTGTACTCCGAGTCCTTCTACGACTCTGCCACCGATCCCAACCATCCAGCAGCTATAAAAGGGAAGTTTTGGACGTGAGTAAGGCATTGAGAACCAGGGAGGAGCTCCAGATCTACAGCAAGGGAGAGAAGAAAGAGAAGAGAGAGAAGAAAGAAGAGAGAGAGAAATTGGTTTGAATTTTCCTTTATGATTTTTTATCTTTATTTTTCCATTTATTTAATGGAGTTTATGGGTAACTAATCTCTCAGTTAGGGCTGAGATGAAACCCCTAATTTGAATACCCTTTGTTCCATGTTGATTTTACTTTAATTAAGATTGATTTGTTTCTTTCCCTAGTGTGCTTGATTGTCTTAAATTTTATACTTCTCCATCTATGAACTTTTGAGTCTATGGATGGATGTGGTTTGGATGCTTATTCTAGGTGCTTGTATCTGATCATGAACAGGTTCCTGTAGAGGAAGAAACAGGGTGCTTTACTGAACTGCATATTCCATATGCCCGATTTGGACATGGGGTATGTTATTCATGGCATTGCTTGAAGGAATTAGACAATCTGTATGCCCGATTAAGGACACAGATTGTGCTTTCTCTAGATAAGTTGGATCAATCTAATTTAAGGTGAATTAACAGACAAAACAATGGTTAGGATAATTAGGGGTGGATTCGAAAGTCCTAGTGCTCTCTCTGATTGAATTTTCTTTCTTATTCTCAATAGTTATTTTTCCATAGATTTTTGTTAGCAATTTGATTCTTTATTTGTTGAATTAGTTAAGGAGAAATGTGAATTTGAATTGTGACGACCAGTCCCTGTGGATTCGACCTCGGTCTTACCGAGTTTATTACAACATCACAACCCTATACTTGGGGAGTGAACAATTGTAACATTCACACAACTGAAAACTGTCCTACAATACCTGCCTTTCGAGGAGTGTTGAATGAACAAGCCAATGCCGTGAACAACTGTCAAAGACCTTTTACTGGACCCAACTCCAATACATACAATCCTGGTTGGAAAAATCATCCAAACTTTAGTTGGAGAAATGGACAAATGGCTACCCCCTAGGGTTTTTTCCAAAATCCAAATCAGGGGAAACCTCAAGAAGAACCGCTTCAAAATTTCATACAAGAGCTGGCTCAGGCGATGCGAGGATTTACAGATTTTATGCAAAAGATAGATTCTCGTATGACGGTTATAGAAAAGGGGATGCTTCCTGCACAACCTCTCCCCAATCCTAAACCGCAGTACGAGATAAATGATCCCAACTCCTCAAATCAAATGGGGCACGCTAAATCCATCACCATTCTTAGGAGTGGGAAGATCATTGATAAAACCCTTCCGGTTAGGCCTGAAAAACCTCAAGAACCAGAAGAGAACAATAATGATGGATCTAGTGATACCCCACAAAAATTAGAACCGGAACTTTTAGAGAAGCCAGTTGCTCCATTCCCCCAACGGTTGGTTACACCAAAACGTCTTTCTAACTCTCAGGATATTCTGGAGGTGTTGAAACAAGTGAAAGTCAACATTCCTCTACTTGATGTCGTAAAACAGATTCCTTCATATGCAAAATTTCTGAAAGACCTATGCACGACCAAAAGACGGCAGAGTATTCAAAAGAAGATTTTCTTGACTGAGAAAGTGAGTGCCATCCTGAAGCAAGACGTGCCGCAGAAATTCAAAGATCCCGGTAGCCCAACCATATCATGTGTAATCAGGAACCATCGAATTGATCACGTACTTCTTGACTTAGGAGCGAGCGTCAATCTGATTCCCTACTCGGTATACAAACAGTTAGGTTTGAGTGAGTTAAAACCCACCCTAACCACACTACAACTTGCCGATCGCTCTGTTCGTGTACCAAGAGGGATTATTGAGGATGTGTTGGTCCAAGTCGATAGATTTTACTACCTTGTAGATTTTATCATCTTGGACACCGAACCCATCAATAACATAAGCACTCAGATTCCCGTCATTCTTGGTCGCCCATTCCTTGCCACGTCAAATGCAATTATCAATTGCAGGAATGGTGTCATGACTATGTCTTTCGGAAATTTAACATTGGAGTCAAACATTTTTTTTCAATCACGGCAACAACTTAGAGGATGATGACGATATCCACGACATCAACATGATTGACTCTTTAGTGGAAGACACGACACCTCTGACCTTATCCTCCGACCTTCTAGAGACGTGCCTGGCCCACTCCCATGAGTTTGATGATGATATGATTAGGGAGACGTGTGCCTTGCTGGATACCGCACCGGTACTTGAAGTTAACCGGTGGAGGCCACAATTTGAAGAATTACCACAAACTGATGTAGTGCCTCTACCGTCTAACCTCAAGGCACCAAATCTTGACCTAAAACCTTTGCCCTCTGATTTGAAATATGCCTATTTAGGTCAAAGATGAGACATACCCGGTGGTGATCTCTGCCCACCTGGAGGAAGAACAGCAGAGTATGCTCATAGCTACTCTCATTCAGCATAAGGGAGCCCTTGGATGGACGATCGCGGACCTCAAGGGAATCGACCCCTCGATTTGTACTCACCGCATATATCTTGAGGATAATGCGAAGACCGCTCGGCAACCACAACGTAGACTAAATCCAAACATGAAGGAAGTGGTTAAGGCCGAAGTTCTCAAACTATTGGATGTAGGTATCATATACCCTATATCTGATAGTCAATGGGTGAGTCCAACTCAGGTGGTTCCTAAGAAGTCCGGAATCACCATCGTAGCCAATGCTAATAATGAACTCGTGCCGACTAGAGTCACTACTGGTTGGAGAATGTGCATTGACTATAGGAAATTAAATACCGTCACAAGGAAAGACCACTTTCCTTTACCATTCATTGATCAGATCCTGGAAAGGTTAGCCGGTCATTCCTATTACAGTTTCCTTGACGGGTATTCGGGCTATAACCAAATTGAAATCGCCCCTGAAGACCAGGAAAAGACCATGTTTACTTGCCCCTATGGCACCTTTGCTTACAAAAGGATGCCATTCGGGTTATGTAATGCCCCTGCCACCTTTCAGCGATGTATGTTAAGTATCTTTTCTGACATGGTGGAGAAATATCTAGAGGTCTTTATGGACGATTTCTCTGTTTTCGGTTCATCTTTCAGCGAGTGCTTAGAGAATCTCAAATGTGTGCTGAAAAGATGTGAAGAAAAGAATCTGGTACTTAATTGGGAGAAGTGTCATTTCATGGTTCATAAGGGAATTGTCCTTGGACATATCATCTCGTCCAAGGGAATTGAGGTAGATAAGGCAAAAATCGATCTTATCTCTAACCTACCTCCACCCAAGAACATCAGGGACGTGCGATCCTTCTTAGGACACGCAGAATTTTACAGGCGATTCATAAAGGACTTTAGTCTCCTCTCTCGTCCTTTATGTAATCTTCTTCAAAAGGATGCTCCATACGAGTGGACTGAGCAGTGCCAGGAAGCTTTCACTAAGCTTAAAGGCACGTTAACCACTGCACCCATCATGTAGCCACCCGACTGGAGCCTTCCTTTTGAGCTTATGTGCGACGCTTCTGATTATGCTCTTGGAGCGGTTCCAGGCTAGAGAAAATATAAGAGGCCATAAGTCATACATTACGCAAGTAGGACCTTAAATCCTGCCCAAGTGAACTACTCGGCTATGGAAAAAGAACTTTTAGCCGTAGTGTTCGCCTTGGACAAATTTAGGTCCTATTTGATTGGATCTAAGATCATTATCTATACAGATCATGCGGCACTTAAATATCTTCTTTCTAAGAATGATTCTAAGCCCCGCCTGATACGATGATCCTTCTACTCCAAGAATTTGATTTGAAAATTAAAGATAAAAAAGGAGTAGAGAACGTAGTGGCCGATCACCTTTCTCGCCTTAATACCTCTGATTCCCTTGAGGCAACCCATATCAACGACATGTTCCCTGATGAACAACTGTTCAGAGTCTCCCACTCACCTTGGTTCGCTGATATTGCTAATTATCTTGCTACAGGTTCCATACAGACACATTGGACCGCACAAGATAAGAAGAAATTCTTTACCGAGGTACGCAAATTTTTCTGGGACGATCCATATCTGTTTAAATATTGCCCAGACCAGATCTTAAGGAGATGTGTACCAGACGATGAGCATCAGAGTGTCATCTCCTTTTGTCACTCACAGGCCTGTGGTGGTCACTTTTCTGCTAAAAAGACCACGGCCAAAATTCTGCAGTGTGGCTTCTATTGGCCCACTATGTTCAGGGACACTCATGAGTTTTGCAAAGCTTGTGAGCGTTGTCAGAAATTGGGAGCATTGTCCCGTCGAAATATGATGCCCTTGAATCCCATTCTTATCATAGAGGCATTTGATTGCTGGGGCATCGATTTCATGGGACCATTCCCCCAATCTTTCAGGAATTTATATATTTTGCTTGCCGTAGACTATGTCACTAAATGGGTCGAAGCAATTCCATGTCGAACTAATGACCATCGCACGGTCATTAAATTCTTAAAAGAAAACATCCTGTCCCGATTTGGAACGCCTCGAGCCATCATTAGTGATGGGGGCTCACACTTTTGTAATAGGCCATTCGAGAGTTTAATGAAGAAATACAGTATCTCTCATAAGGTGAGCACCCCATACCACCCACAGACAAGTGGGCAAGCTGAGATTTTCAATAGGGAGATCAAACACATTTTGGAGAAAACGGTTAACCCTGACCATAAGGATTGGTCAATCCGATTGACCGATGCCTTGTGGGCTTACCGTACTGCTTTTAAAACCCCTATTGGAATGTCTCCCTTTAGACTCATCTATGGGAAGGCTTGCCACTTGCCTGTGGAGTTGGAACATAGAGCCTACTGGGCGATCAAAAATCTGAATTTCAATCTGAACAACGCCGGCTCGCTACGCAAACTTCAATTAAATGAACTTGAAGAAATCCGGAACGACGCGTATGAGAACTCGAGAATTTACAAGGACAGGATGAAGACGTTTCATGACCAACATATTCTACGGAAATCATTCACGCCAGGTCAGAAAGTCCTTTTGTATAATTCTCGATTATATCTCTTTCCGGGTAAGCTTCGATCTCGTTGGACCGGCCCTTACATTGTTGTTACTGCATATCCTCATAGGGCCGTCGAGATAAGAGATCCCGACAATGGCAAGGAATTTAAAGTAAATGGACATCATTTAAAGCCATTTGTCGAGAAATTTGATTCAGAGAACATGTTCATACCTCTGACTGATCCTGTTTACCAGGAATGATCTCCTAGTCTGATGGAGGTATAGGTAGGTTTATCGCTTTAATAGGACTAGGGTAGTTTGTTGTATTTGTCTAGCTGAAGACGGAAAACTTAGCGCTCTTGGGAGGCAACCCAGCTTTCCATTTCATTTTTCTAGTTTAATGTTTGTGGGTAACATTACTGTAAACCCTCACGAGACTACAACTCGTCCACTAGGGAAACCTAGGGGTTTAAAGGCTTGTTGCATGCGCTAAATGCAATCGAGAGCACCTGCGAAAGTGGTATAGGTAGGATTTTATTTTTATTATTCTTGTTTTGTTTTCTCTCTTGCGCTGACTTACTCTCTCGCTGATATTGTTGGAAAAGTCTCATGATTCATTATCCAGGTACCATCTTCCCATCACTTCTCTTTTACTTTTGTTGTCCCATGTGCATTGCATGCTTACATCTTTTACATTGAGGACAATGTAAATTTTAGGTTAGGGGTGGGAGATTAGGTTTCCTAATCAGTGTTTTCTTGGTCTTGAGCAAAAATTGTGAAAAATTTTAAAATTTTTTCTGGAAATTCTTGTGAATTTGAACTGGTTTTAACGACTATCTTGGATTTAGAATTTCAAGATACGTAATGTTGGTAATTCATGACTCTTGGATCCAGTTATCAGTTAGATTTCATAGTTAAATTTAAATTGTTAGTCCATGGTTAGAGGTTTTAAACATTGATTGAGTCATGATTTCACATGTCACATCTCGCTTACACATTAAGATTTCAGTTGAAACTAAAAGGTTAATTTGGTAATCACTGAGCATGAAAGGAACCAGCCAGAAAAACAAAATTTCAGCATCAGTTTATAAAGAAGAATTGAAAGAGTAAGTCGCATAATCGTCATCATAGGTTTGCTCCCTATAGATGAAGATTCGATTCCCCATGGTTGACATGAGAAAAGAGTTAGGTGACAAGTTTTCACCAAAGGTTTACTCCCTATAGGTGAGGATTTGACTCCCCTTCTTGGCGTTACCTTTAAAATAATTTTTTTTTTTTTTTTAAAGATCTATGAGGGACGCTTTGGTTTAAGTTGGGGGTTCTAAATGCTCTTGTGGTTACCAACATTATCTTGAAAAAAAAAATAAAAATAAATAAATAAATTGAATATTAATGTTGAAAGCCGAGATTATACTATACCTCTATGGATCTTAATGTTTAGAAGTTTTCTAATTGGTGGATCAATACCTTGAACTTGACTATGGAATTTACTGTGCGCTCGAGTCCAAGAGATAGTAATGCCCAACATTCTTGAATTTTAGAATTCTAGGATCTGGATTGTTTTTCATAAATCACTCGAGTTCATAGAAATTGTCCTGTAATTCTCAACTTATTTTTCGCATAATTTGCTCGGGACTAGCAGCCAACACATAACAAGTATGGGCCTATCAATGGGCCCTAGGGAGAGTTATAATGCGGACTTTTAACCAACATTAATCTTATAATGTGGATGTCAAACCAACATTGCTCCCACGGCATGGCCCGCCATAAAACATCATTGTATATACCATGGTAAAATTACACATTGCAATGGTCCTATATACATCTCATTAGGCCTCGACCTATGGGCCTCAGATACATCAAATGGGCCACATCAATGGGCCTTATGTATATTGCAAGGGACCATATCCCATGGGCCTTTGAATACATCACAATAGGCCTCAACCCACGGGCCCTAATACATCACAATGGGCGTCAACCCATGAGCCCCAAATTCATCACAATGGGCCTTAACCCATGGGCCCTAATGCATCACAATGGGTCTCAACCCATGGGCCCCAAATACACTACATCGGGCCTCATCAAATGGGCCCCATATATGTCAAGGTGGGCCTTAACGAACGGGCCTCATACGTCACATCAAATTGGGACTCACTCATAGGCCTCAAGCAAGGGCCACACATGTATCAAGGTAGGCCCCATGATTTGGACGGTTTGGAGAAAACACATACATTGCATAGGTCCCACCGTCCATACCTAGATAGTGGTCTGCATGGATGAACGCAAGCATCATGATAGGGCCCATGGTCCAGATCATGGTGGGTCATGTCCAAAAGAAAGAGAAATGGATGAACGGCTTGGAATAAAACACATATACCATGGTAGGCCTGCATAAGATAGCCCATGTCCGTAAGAATGGATGAACAACATGTATATAACACATTATGGTGGGCCTCTCAAGTCGGCCCTATGGTGGACGCTCAATCACCACTATTTATAGTATGGTCCATTTGGAATTTGGGCCTGCCTCTCAATGGGGCCCTCGGCCCTGCATTCACTGGAAATGGCTGGGCAGCTTGAATATACAACACATACACTATCTTGGGCCTCACAATACAATCCATGGTGGGACACCACAAGTGAATAATCTAATCCGTTCACCGTCTTGGCCACCTCGAATGAGGTCAAATAGACTCTGACTAGGACTGGTTTGGATGACATGGGATTCTAAAGAGGGCCCTAGAATGTTTCAATAGGTGGGCATTAATAACCTTAGTATGGCCCACTCGAGACTCATATTTGCCTCAAATTTTGGCATATGGCTTAAAGTTATAAGGAGAAGATGGTGGATGGTATGAATTAAACAAATTCATCATGGTGGGATCCAGTATGGTGGTAGCCCAGTAAGGCTTCCACCCTCACCGTCACTGGACAATGACGTCCAGTGACTTACTCTTTTTTTTTTTCTTCTCTTTCCTCCTTTATTTTATTTTATTTATTCTACTATGTGGGGTCCACTAGTGGATAATCCATACTATCTATTATATCGACTAGCTCTCTATGGACTAAAGGAGTCTAATGATGGATAGGTCCACCACTTATACACACAACAGTAGGTATTAGAAAGTTCCAATAGTGGGATGATGTTTCCCTCGGTGCGGTCCACTAAGAACTAAGATTTGTCTCATTTTTCAACTGATAGCCTAAAACTACATGGAGAAGGTGGTGGACGGCATGGATTAAACAAATACATCAAGGTGGGGTCCATGGTTGGGACGCCCCCACCCACGTCCGCATGGTTGATGTGAGGGAGGTGCTCCCACTACCACCATCGGTTGTGGTGTGGTCCACCTGATAGATGGATCGAGCAGATTTTTGGGCTCCACGGCTAAAATGTCCCAGAAAATGGACACATGGTGTGGATCTAAGAAATACATCAATATGGGTCCCATGAGTGAAAACTCACTCCAAACCTTCCATGCAAAAAGTAAGAAATGACGTAGGTAACCCAACCACTTAGCATTTGTGGTGTGACCCACATGGGATTTGCATTAGCTTCATTTTTCGGCTCAACGCGTAAAATGAGCTGGGAAATTAGATGGACGGTGTGGATTTAATTTATACATCAAGGTGGGGGCCTACATAAGCAACCCACCCCAAGTTTTAAATCAAACTTATATATATTTATTTATTTTTATGCATGTCAGGGCATCACACCATCACTCCACACTTCACAAATAACCATGTCCAGAGTCCCTAGACGCTGGACGGTTAGGGTAACACAAATTTAAGGTGGACCCCACCCACATACATGCTACCAGAGTGGGGCACCAAATGGTTGGATGGCTTGGGTGAGACACACATCAAGGTGGGGTCCATTTGAGTGGGCCACACAGCCACATCATTGTACACAAAACAAATGAAAAAGGGATGGAGAGGGAGAGAAAGAGAGAGGGACACATGTGATGGAGGGACCCCATCATTATGGGCCCTCCCTTGTATGATTTAAAACATACATCAAGTGGGTCCCATCGCACATGGGCCCATCGATCAAGATCAACGGTGGAGGGCCTTCCTCTACCAAAATGCAAGGTCTAGATGACCCTATTTGTACAAGGAAAATAAACATCATGATGGGGTCCATGGAGAATGGCCCCATCATGGAATGATAATGAGAATCAAGGTGGGCCATCGGCCACATCAAGGGTCCAAAGTGAGATCCATACCATCGATCGGTAGGCCCCACTTGGCCCATCATAAAAACATGAAAATCTAGCCTATAGAAGCACCCACTGTTCGATCTTCTTGGTCCGATGGAACGTCGAGCTCCTTTTGCTTCACTTTGATGGAAGATGATGAAAGATGAATGGCTAGGATGAAGGATTTTGGGATGGAAAAGTGGGCCACACAAAACCACTTTTCTCTCTTGAGAAAGGCTTGGACGTGAGCTCATTTTGGTACTTGGAAAATGTGAAGAGAAGGAGAGAAGAGAGGGTGGTTTTAAGAGAAGTGATGGGTGATGGAGTGATGGATGTGAGGTGATGGTGTACTTGACATGTATGGGTGTGTAAGAGAAAGGGTGAGAAAGAGTTGACTTTTGGGTTCTTGACTTGAGGAGAAAGAAAGCTTTGATTGATTGATGGGACATGTTGTAGAGATTCTCTTGGGATTGCAAACGCACAGTGTTTTTCCTCGAATTGAACGCCAGCCTACATCTCCCTGCCAGGGTGTCGGATCGTTGCGCGAGTCTCGGCGTTGGAACCACGGCGACGGTACGGTCGCAATGGTACAAGTCTCGGACTAAGCCGACTCAAATCTACAAGATACGACTTAGGGTCATGCGCAAACGTCGATTATAGGTGTGGATTGCCAGAATTCGACGGGAAGGATAGGGGGAGTTGATGGAATAGTATGGACTAGGATACGGGCCTTACAGTAGAGTTCAGCTTCAGGTGGATTTATCGCCTTACTTTGCGGAAGAAATAAATTTAGTGGGACAAAAAGTAACATCTATTAGTCCTTCAACCATTGAGCAGAGGAATCTAATAGATCAGGAGCAGCTGAACATAGTTGAAGAAGGTCCAGGGAAAAATAATGACCATAAAACCAGGGAAGATCTGTGCCAGGACCCCCTGGATAGAGATTTCCCTGATTTAACCATTGGCAACCAGGTGCAAGCAGGAAGTCCAGTGCGACATCAGCAGAACATTCACAAAGATGTTCTTCCTACTCTACCCAAGAAATAGCTAAGAAGAGTGTTGGCAGAGTAGGGGAACGGAGCATGGCATAGTAGATTGAGATGCCTAAAGAGGAGGGCCATAAATTTAGGTTGCGTTACTGATGGATAGAGTCCTCGTGTGGAATGCCCGAGGGGTGAGAAACATCCCAACAATTAGGGTGGCTAGAAGAATTATCAGAAACTCCAATCCTTGGCTCGTGGAAATTTTGGAGCCGATGCTAAGGGAGGATAAGCACGAAGGGATCGGGCTTAAGCTCGGATTCCACTCCTCATTATCCAATGTGACTGAAGGAGGAAAAATATGGGTTTTCTTTAAAAACCGGATCCATGTAAATGTCCTTAATTCCTCTAACTAGATGATCTATTTAAGTATTGCTTTACAGGTCAATCATGCTCCTTTCATTCTATCCTTTGTCTATGCTAGCTGTGGGAGTGTGGCCAGGAGACAGTTATGGGGAGAAATAACAATGATCAGCAGCACAATGCATGTCCCATGGGCAGTGTGTGGGGTTTTTAATGCGGTGTTGGAAGTATCAGATAGGCTGGGGAGTAGGAGAGATTCGGACCCAAGTTCGGTCGAATTTGTTGAAGTTGTTGATAACATCGGACTTCAGGATGTGGTCTTTTCAAGTAACAGATACACCTGGTGTAATAACCAGTAAGGGAATGCTAGATCGTGGGCAAGGCTGGATAGAGAGTTGATCAATGATAATTGGGCAAATGTCTTTCGACGGTTTAGGGTGGAACATCTCCCGAGGGTCAGCTCGGACCACTCTCCACTGCTTCTAGTCTTCCTGAGGGATTCTCCCTTGGCACCCAGGCCTTTTAGATTCCAAAGAATGTGGACGTTTCATGAATCCTTTCAGCAAGTAGTGAGAAGACCTGGGAGGGGCAACTCTTCACTCAGCCTATGCTCAACCTCCAACTGAAACTCAAGAACGTGAAAAAGGCATTAAAGAGCTGTAATCGCAAGGTGATCGGGAATGTGTTTCAGTGGATCAAATCAGCAGAGAAAGAAGTGGAGGAAGTGGAAGAAAAGATGCAAAGTCAGCCCGATGTGGACCTCTCTAATGAGCTAGCCCATAGCTAGCCAAAAATTAGCTAAGGAGGAGCTTTTGGAAGAGGTCGTTTAGAAACAAAAATCGAGAAATTCTTGGCTCAATGAAGGGGGGGACCGGAACATGAAATTCTTTCATGCGGCGGCCCAAGAAAGAATTAGGAGAGTACAAATCACCTCCATCACAACCGAAGAGGGCAACGTCATCACGGGTCAGCAAGATCTTAAAGAGGCAGCGGTTGGTTAGATTTTTGAAATAGCATTCAAATGGGAGAATACCTCATTCGATCCATTCATTCTTTCATCCATCCCCCACCAGGTTACAAGGGAAGAAAATGACATGCTGACAGCCCCCTATCTCTCTAAGAGGTGCTTTAACCGGTCTTGTCTTTTTCCAAAGATGAGGTGTAACACCCCAAACTTTTCAATACACGAGTATTCAAAGTCCTCGAGTGTTACTATGAATTTAACCTATTATGTACACATATACGGTACCTATGTAGCTAAAATAACCCTACATCCATCGTCCAATATGAATCAAACCAACTAAGAATGATCTCCATCCATAAATGAAGTTATCCGACTGTTGATCCTGTGGTCTGATATACGTACTTTCCCTTGACTAAATTGGTGAATAACTCTTTATCCATAATGAGTTAGATGTAAGTCCTTTTGTAAGAATTGTTTAAAAATGGGCATAGGACCATGTAGAACCATTAGATTTCACAAAACTCTTAGATCAACAATAATTATAAAAATGTCATTAACATAGACCCATGAATTCTAGATCACATAGTTCATAAATTAACCATACACGATCGAATTTCAGCCCTTACATCATAGTAAATCATCTACTTAGCCTCTACATCTGTCTGTACATTTATCAGATCGAGATTCTGACCCATTATCTTGTTCACCCCACATGAATATGCTTAACCCCCATTAGAATTACAATCTGAGAAACTTACACATGTGAACAAGTCACTCGAATCTAACAGTATACGTGTCATACCCCTAATCACTCCAGAAACACACCTTATGTCCATCCATTTACGAAACTGACCGTACATCCATCGACATACATGGTCAGAGTGCTAACCATCAAGTCCCCTTATTTTTTACAAGTCATTTGACCATCCGTCATGTTTGGATCTGCCAAACGGGCCACACGAACATCTTAGTAAACCGATCATTGTGAAGATCTTAGGGTCTACGTCCAAACCACCCAGTAACTTATCAATTAGAGGTGTATAAATGTTATTTTGAGCTATGGAGTTTGTTAGCCACTAAAGGAGCATCTTGGTCATCCTTGAGAGATCCAATCCCAAATTTAACCTATTGAGAGATCTTGAAAAATAACGATTAGTGGTGAAATTTCATCTTATTTGGACGGTGTAATTAGGAGGAACAGATGATGCAAGTCGTGATAAAGAAGAAAGACAAATTTGTAATTATAAGCTTCAGTTTATACAACCAACGTGCATGCGAAATCCACGTAAGTTTTTACGTGTGAGTTTTCACTTGGAGGTTTGCAACGTGTGGGCCACTCAGGGCTCCGATCAGGTTCATATTCGAACCCATGGCATAAAATAACTTTGTACCCCTTGTGAACGGAGTGGATTGATCACCAAACATCACAGTGGACCCCACCTTTAGTCATTCATGAAACCAAAAAAATCTCACATGTAACTGATTTTCACGGTAACATGTTTAACGGCTAACGTAGTCCCCACGTTAGCTGATGGCGTGGCCCACCTAGATCTTGGACCTACTTCAAACTTAGGGTCATGGGGCCACACAAAGATCTAAAATCGGTGGATGGAGCAGATTTCCCCAAAGGTTACCATAGTGGACCCCACCTAATGATGAAAATCAGACAAAAAATATACTCACTCTACTCGATGTAATAGCGAACGATAAAAACGGGATATATTGAGAAAACTCAGTTGGAACTTCCAATTATGGAAGATCCCTTGGATCTTAGCCATTCAAATCTCAGGGGAGGTAAAACCGACCATCTCAGAGATTCCAGAAAGCCTGAAGAAAGGTTGGTCATGCTGAGGATTTTCGGATTGGTCGGACGCTCACGCAAATCGCGATAATCCGTTCGCACTTCACGTTCCACTACTCAAGACAACCGAACGTGGATCATGACACTAGATCCAAACCATCCAAACCCTTGGAAGAAGACTTCCTGATTGCTTACATGGAAACAGATCGTAAAGATCAGATCGATGGCCAGCATTAGAGTGGCAATACACAAGCCATCTTCCTATCCTTGCCACGCAGCAAAACCAGATTGCGTAAGAGGATGTTGTTGTGTCCTTGTTGCAATATGTTTTGCGTAAAATTTCGTAAAAAAGATCTGGAAGACCTCTCGTCTATAAATCTCTCTCGACGCTGGAAAGGACCACAACCGAGAAAGAAAGAAAGAGACGTGGGAAAGAAGAAGAAGCGAACCACTGTCAGGCCTGTCCGAGTCCGGCACAGTCCAGGAAAGGAAAAGGAAAGAAAAGAAAGAAAAGAAAAGAAAGAAAAGGAAAAGGTAAGAAAGAGAAAGAGAGAGAGAGAGAGAGAGAGAGAGAGAGAGAGAAATGGTGTGAGGTGTCAACTCACCAAGTCTTAGGACTGAGTTAGGGTCAGGTTCAGGTAAAGTGAGTAATATATCTAATGTCTTAATTCATGTTTTTCTGAGATAGGAAGTAATTAGGCCATATATCAATGCCATAAACGTAACTCTAGATTCAATCCTAACCTTGTAAGCTTTGTAGATTTTATGATATTGGGTAAGATTGAATGTCTAGGAATATGCAGGAACACCTAGCCTCAAATGAGGACAATTCGACTTTAAAGGTGAGGGTTTTATCCTTTAAGCTTATGTTAAATTAAGTTGATATATTATCCTACCCTTTTATGCCTTCATGCTATTTTTACCGCGCATTTTACGTACCTTTTGTCTTAATTGAGTTATGCATTTTATCTTGCCTTTACACTTGTCCTGTACATGCCTTTATCTAATCTCAGATTTCTATTACTTTCCCTCTGTTCTCATTTTATTTTGTTATCCTCAACTATTTGCCCTTTGAGATTTTTACATGATATTCATTGCAGAGAGCATTCCTGAGTTTATGTGAGGCTATGGATACAAGCCTTGCTCTTACCTTTAATCATCATGAGTTGGCCTTAACCACTCTCCTCACGTTCGAGTTGACCTTTGTTACTCGCCTCTTATTTGAGCTGGTTATTGTCACTCACAGTTGGCCTTGACCACTCTCCTCACGTTCGAGTTGACCTTTGTCACTCGCTTCTTATTCGAGCTGGTTATTGTCGCACGCCTTTTTACCTAAGGGCTTGGCAGGTGTCTTGATATTCTTAACATTCCATAGATTAAAGATTACTCCTTGATGCAAGTACTATGTTGGGAATCCCTCCCCTAGTGACCGATTAAATATCATGGACGTAATGCGCTTTCGGTAGCGACCCTAGGGCGACACGTAATTCTATATTTCTCGGGTTGATGGTGTCCTGCTTAGTGTATGTGAGATGTTTTGTATACGCAGTACATCAATTCCAAGTAATGGGGGGCTTGGTTGTCGCAAATTGTCGCTCCAATCTTTGGGAGCGTATTCTCCTAGTTCATGTGTTGTGGCCATCTTAGGACAACCGCGTAAAACCATATTAAGCGTTGGACACGCCGACAAATATCCGTAGTATGGGATGCGGGTAGAGTCTGATAACTCTAATCATATTTCACATTGTGGCGATCGCTAAGTCTGATACACCACATATACTTTGCTAGATATGCATCTCATATAGATTGCTTGTGCATTGATACCTCTTGTAGTATGGAGTACTTGACGACGTATCAGAACATTTATCTTGCTTTCATGAATCTCTTGAATTACTGTTAATCTTAAAGGATAACCATCACTATGAGTAGGGCGTTGACCATCTCCCAACCATACAAATTATGCAGGTGACGTACAGATTAAAGACTTAGCAAACAATCTCTCCAAGGAAGACCACGTTGAAAGAATGAGAAGACAATATATGATTTAGTTTTTATACTTCTGTTGTGAACTTGATAAATGTAATAAGGTTTCATTGGGAAGGCCTTCGATTATTCTTTACTCTGATGAAATATAATCAATACAATTGGTTTTATTCTTCTGAATGTTACCTTCATAAATGTATCTAGATGTAAATCGAATGAAAAAAAAAAAGGATGCATTTTCAAAGCATCCAGTTTATAAATTATTGACACCTGGTTTTCTTGTGCACGAGTATAAACTCTGGCCGTAAAATCTTGGGCTGTTACACGAGGCCCCTAGCCCATATGGCTTTTCGGGTGGATTCTTCTTAGCCTACTGGTCTACTATTGGGTAGGACGTTCTCAAAGCTGCTAAATTCTTCTTTAATGGTGCTAATATCCTAAAAGCCTTTCCATCTTCACCTAATCCCAAAGAACAACTCGGCTTCATCCTTCACCGACTTCCACCCGATAAGCCTATGTAACTACATCTACAAGGTATTCTCCAAAATCCTGGCATCTAGGCTCAGTCAAGTGTTGCCCAACATCATCTTAGGTGAACGGGGTGCATTCATTTGCGGTCGTTCCATTGTAGAAAATGTTGTCCTTGCTCAGGAGCTTCTCAGGGATATAAGCAGAAAAGCGAGGGGTGGTAACATCGTGCTAAAGCTTATCATAGAGAAGGCCTATGACAGAGTCGATTGGGGGTTCTTGAAGGCAGTGCTGAGCATATTCGAGTTCAACAATAGGTGGATCTCGTTGTAGGAAAAAATGTCGGCACAACAATTGGTTCTGTCCTTCTCAGCGGTGAAACAACTGGTAAGCTGGGAGGGTGGTTTTAATTAATCACATCTTAAACAACATTCTGATTCATGTTTTCGTAGCTTCCCCGGTTCCAGTGGGTGTTTTAGATGAATTGGAAAAGCGATTCTCCATATTCCTTTGGGGATGGGCTGATGGTAAACCAAAACATCACTGGATTAGCTGGAAGAAAGTCTGTAGGCCAATCAGTGAGGGAGGGTTGGGGATCAAGCCTCTGAGGGAATCCTTAAAAGCCGTCAGGCTGAAGCTTGCCTGGGATGTCGAAGTCGAGAAGGTAGAGAGCCAGTGGCTGTGCTGATGAGGGCTAAACATCCGCAGGATTTCATACCTGATGGAGGAGCCAAAGTGCGTCAGTTAGCCTCCCCTCTTTGGGTCAGCATTAGAAACCTATTTTCCCCTACTTGAGGAGAGCCTCCAGTGGCAGGTTGGCTGTGGAGATATTAATTTGTGGGAGCTAAAATGGACAGGGCAGGGGCCTCTAGCTACGCACGCTGAGTCAACCATTCCATTTCCTCTTCAGCAGCTGAAAGTCAAAGACTTAATTGGGATGATGGGCCGCTCCCCCTCATCCTCGTTGTATTTTTTTTAGCCGCAACAGGTCATAGAGGCCATATTTGCAAGTGGTTTTGCTTCATCAGATGAGCCCGATTATTGCTTCTGGCCCCAAGATCCATCTGGTCATTTCTTAATTAAGTCAGCGAGGGATCTCTGTAGATCCAGAACTCAGTAGAGAAGTTGGGCCAAGGAGGTTTGGCATGGCAAACTTCTGCCTAAAATTGCCACCTTCATTAGGAGATTGATTCAAGGGGCAATAGTTGTGGATAAGAGAATCCAATCAAAGGGAGTTAACTTGGCATCGAGGTGCGTTTGCTGTGGGGAAGATCCATCTTCCCTCCTAACGATAGAGTCCCTATAACACCTCTTCATCTAAGGGAGCTAGCGACTTCGGTTTGGAAACATTTTTGGGGTCAAATTTGGTCTTCCGGCGCTTCAGGCCCACTCGATCATGGCTAGGCTGAACTAGTGGTGGATAGAGGTTTTGGG